>OY744536.1:16940532-16975532 GCA_963556195.1 Sepiola atlantica | reverse complement strand
ATTTGAAAATTCAAATATTTCAGATTTACATTAAATTTGATCCGTAGTCATTAGAGACCAATTAAACAAGATTCTCTGAATTTCAATTTCTTCTTAAGACCCTTAAGCTTTAGTTTAAAATTTGAGACATTTTCTAGAATCAAAATCATCTAATAGATTTTGATTAAAGTTAGAATAAGAAAGAAGTCTAAACATAAGGTTTAGTAGCATTATATCTTGATTTTAATCTCAGGGGACATAACAGTGGAATTAATTTTATCCAACCTGGGATGTATATTCCTCTAGTATATATGTACTATAATAAAGTACTATGTGTGTGTGTGTATATATATATTTGTATTATTATATTTTGTATATATATTTTTTAAGTATTTCAGCTCTGCAACTTTTGCTAATTACGCACACACAACAGAATTATGAAGACATTTAAAATTTTCGTCTCTGTAGCAAACGCAACAATCTCAAGCTACATCATATCGATGTTGACCGGGAAGTTTATCTTGTTAAAGGAATTACCGGGCCATAACGAATATCTAATTGGTGAAAACAATAGGAATTTCTTTTATTTTATCTGAATAACACATACGTAAAGGACTGTCTAGTAAGATAAGAAATAGCGATTTGTCATATGTAATGTTATCTAGGTCTAACATCGGTAATCCGATTGACTTATCTTTATATGTCAGATTACCTTGTTTCTTGATAACAAAATAAGATTTAGGGAGCATAAAACCGAAAGGGAAGAAAAGTGCAGAGTTTAATGGGATTTAAATCATAGGTAAATGACACAATATTTTACAGATTTTAAGAATTGAAGCAAATTTTTATCATTCATGTGTATTTTCACACAGTTTACACCATCGCAGTATGTTTTTTATTGCTTTGAAGTATTTATATTTTTAGGCTGCACTTATTAAACAGACTCCAAGGGAACATAAAATAAACAGAGGTAAAGAAAAAAAATGATTTAGGTCATTTTTTTTTTTTTTTTTTTAATATTTGTTTTAACGTAGTTCACCCCAAACAAGGCAGGCCACCACTGAGAAGAAAGAAAAGGGGAGAAGGTTGGGGAGGGGGGGGGGGTCAACCTAAACTGGGATCTGTGCAGCGAGATGGTTGTTTACATTAATTTTAAACTTCTGCATCTCAGTACTGTCGGGGAAACAGGGGGCAGAGAGGGAGTTCCAGAGGCCAGCAGCACGAGGAAAGAAGCTATTTGAGTAGAAAGCTCTCCGGCATCTGGGGACCTCCTATGGTTTGAACTGTGTTAAATGAATATGGCATGAAACTGCACTATTCTCGCTTGATTGTCAGAGGATGCAAGGAGACTAGATTCTGGCATACGATATCATCAACAGGAATGTAAATTTACCTTTGAAAGAGTTTTCACCTCAACACCAATTCGTGGTGTCCGGAAACCCGCAAAAAATGTACCATCGTTGCTTTCGGCTCAATAGAAGAAAAGCAGAATTCTCTGTCCGTGTTTCTTCTCCGTGGAACAACCTGCCAGAGGAGGTTGTGACGATGACTACCATATCCAGGTTTAAAGTGACCTTGGACAAACATTCATAGTGTATGTATATATAAATGGCTTCCACCTGTTTATTTACATGGCTTGTTGCACTATGCTTTTTTTTTTCCAAATAAATTAGATTTGATTTACATCCGGTGGTGAGGCCCCAATTTGGGAGCATTGGGGGGTGTGGAGTCAATTCTTAGTTGCCATTGCTTCCAGATTCGCTCTGACCTAGATTGGTAGTACCTGTAAGGGTCCCTTCTGTGGGTTGATTAGAATATGTGGTTGTGACATGAAACTGCATTAACCTTTCTCAAGAGCGTTAGTGAAGTTATGGTTGTAGTAAAATAAATAACGACATAAACTGACGACCTGGGTGTGCCAAGTTCGAATCCAGTCAGCATCATAGCATCACTTTCACTTATAGATGTTCGAAACCTTCACGTGATCCTTTCTGTAAGTACCTGAATGAATCCGAGAAATAAATGCTAGCAGTAAACAAAAAGTCGTACCGTGCTGATTCGTAAGAATTTACTTAACTAGTGAACGTGATGAAGAGCCAGATTCATCCTAAGGTGGAGTACGACTGCCACATCTGGGGAGGTGTCGCTCGGAGCACTCTTTCTTGTCTTGACACAGTACAAAATCGATTTCGCAATCTAGTGGGGGGTGATCTCTTCTCCTCCCTAGAGCCTCTTTCGCACAGAACAGATGTTGTTAGCCTCTCTCTACTATATCGTTATGGTAGGTGCTCGACTGTGCTCCAATAACTGCAACCCCCCCCCCCTGTAAAACAATCACACAAGAACTCGTCTGGCTACTACCACAGCAAAGAAATTTCCTTTATCTCTTTCCGTAGCAAAAACCAAATGGAACTTCCATGAACAAAGTTTTTTTTCCTAGAATATCCCATCTGTGGAAGAAGATATAATAAGTCTGCTTCTCAACCGACTACAGCATGGTCGTCTTCAAGTCTAATGCAAACAAATACTTGTTGAGCCGTCCTCTTGGATAATCAAGTCCTCTTAAGTAATCTTCTGCCCATTCCACCCACTGTTTCCAATCCTCTTGTGACGTCAATCATCGTCCAACCAACAATCCTTTAAACCCGTATCCTCGAGTGGCCCCCGGCCTTGATAAGCGGTGACCCATCAGTACAAACTGGTGCTACCAGATCAGGTTATCTGAAGATACTGGCTTCCTGACCAAAAATGCATTGATGTTAATGGGGGTTTTTTTTTCCTTTCTCTTTGCAAAACTCAATCACCAACAATTTACCTCTACAAAAGAACGAAACATACTAGGATTCCATACACTGATCTTCGACCTTCTATAAACAGGATAATCAAAGAAAAATGGCAAAAATCTTGGAATGAATGCCAAGGTAATAAATTACACAATATTTGGCCAACTATTGATGAGTGGCCCTTAGGCTATAGAAAGGCAAGAAGAGAAGAGGTTGTAGTAGCCGGACATATTACTCAAAAACATTTATTGGAAGGTGGAGAGTCTCCAATGTGTATGTCATGTCAAGAATCCTATACAGTAAAACATATATTAATAGACTGTCAGGATCTGCAACAAAGCTGAAGGAAATACAACAACTTGAAAAATCTAAAAGACCTGTTTAAAGACATAAATCTGACCAAAATCTTAGACTTCATCAAAGAAGTTGGATTGTTCAAAAAAATTTAATTTTAAATTTTTGATTTCATCTGTAAGAGTAATGTCTTCAGAGGGCAATATATTCTAAGAATATAAATAATTTTCTAACCTATAGAATTGTATTTGACAACTTTATTCGGCATTACATAACCCATGGATGGTTGATATACTGTAAAACAAACCAAACCAAACTTCTTTCTATTATATTGAAGCAGTTTCCATAGGAAGCGAGAGAGAATGAGAGAGACAATGGGGTTAAAACATATGCCGTGCAAGAATTAAAAATGGTACGTTTATTTAAAACAGATATTTTAAACTTGAACTATCCACTGACTGTAAAAAGGCAAGAACTGAGTTGAATTTAAAATAATGAAAGGACAAAATTGAATATTAGTCTCTTTCTGTCGGTATATCTCTCATCTCACCCTTCTATCTATCTATCTCTTTCTCTCTTTTCATTCTCAGCTGTGGGTTAAATAGTATTACTCCTAGTGATGATACTTCCTTCTACTCATAATGACTGTTAATAAACAAAGAGAGAGGGGGGGAGGGGGTTGAGAGAGAAAGTGACAGAAGTGTGAGTGATAGACGCGTGTAGAATAAGAGGTGGTGTCAAACAATATACATTGAGAGAGGGTGAGAGTGATAGTCAGAAACTTATTAAGAGATTGTTCTCCTAGTGACTAAATTGTATTCAAATAATAATTTTTTTTTTTTTAAACATAACTCAATGCGCAAACTAAGGAATATTTTAGCGTGTATTTTCTGAGATTTAAGTATTTAAAAATACTTTACTAAGCTTTTTCCCCAAATCCAACAGAAGAAAAATAGCCATGACAACACTAGAACACGGCACACTGAGCGTACAGTTCCCGCTAGTGATATCTCAACACTACCACTTTTATAATATTTAACAGATCCACCCATAAAGTGTCAGAGTGTTAAATTGTGCCATTTCAATTTACAAAAAGGTCAAAGGTTAAGGAATTATTCAGGTGAAATAGGCTAACAAAGTCTCACCAGTTGGCGCTGTCTTCATAAAGGTGCGTGGTCCCAAGCGACAGATACCCTCTATAAAACCCGAATCACTGAAGGTGAAAGAATCTGTGTTAGTTTGCCAGATTTATCTTAATAACTGACCCCGAGATCTTTTCCAACACTCACGGCACTGATTCCGGTCACTCACTGACCCTCGATTATCGGTCATCATAAGATAAGTCAACAGATCAAAATCTCCTGTGTTCTCCGTCTCACTATTTTGTGTCAAATATGAATCATCTGACTGGACATTTCTCTTTAGACATCGTCTTCAGAGTCACTTGTATATTCAATCGTCATCCCCAACCGGAGGTCAGTTTTATAGAAAACCATTTAGAGAGAGAGAGAGAGAGAGAGAGAGAGCGAGCGCAATCCCGGTCTTCTTCATCATTAATCTAATCCCCTTCTCTCTCCCCACCCTCAATTTAAACAGAAAGGATGAAACTTATATAATAATAATAATAATAATGGTAATAATCCAGGTGAAAAATATCCACAGGGTGGTAATCCAGAGAATTTTAACCGGGTTTATAAAAAGTGCTCAATATCAAAATAGAGCTTTATATATGATAATTTTATTTACACAGACATGTACAAAATCTGCGACACTGGCATGTCGATGTTATCGATCAACAGTTACTATAAACTGAGATCTCATCAGGCAGAGTTCTCTCCAAATATGATCTGAGGTTAAGATCGGATTCTAACTCTTCCTGATGAGATCTCAGTTTATAGTAACTGTTGATCGATAACATCGACATGCCAGTGCCGCAGATTTTGTACATGTCTGTGTAAATAAAATCATATATATATATATATATATATATATATACCAATATTTATTTAAGTAAATATTAAATTATTTTTACCTACATACGCCGGGGTTTCAAGCTTTTGCTATCATCAGTGTATGAGATGATAATTTCAGACTGTCGCAAGATTCGGACCCAGTTACAGAGTCACCCTAGACTCCGCAAGCAAACGTTTTAACCACACGGCCACAAGAAAGTTTTCATTTATACAGACATCTACAAACGCAGAGACACTGACATGACAATGTTTCGATGTGTAATTATTAAAATCTAAGATATCCTCAGGCGAAAAGTCTGTTTTTTCACTTAAATGTTTATATTGAAATATATATATATATATATATATATATATATATATATATTACTAGTAGTATTTTGCTTAGCTTAAATTTGATGGTAAAAATTTACTGATGAAACCTTTTGAAAACATCTTAGATTTTGTTATCAAGACAATGTATGTTTTTAAATGGGCAGAAACAATTGTATGAATTAAAATGTTTTTCGAAACAAATTCGAAACATTTACTAAATTATTATTATATATATATTTATTTATATACAGGGTGGGCCAAAATAAGGGTCCTATCTTTAAATTTGAATAACTTGAATTTGAATAACTTCCACAAAATAAAAGTTAAACTCACCAAACTGTATGTGTGTGTAGACTGACCCTTCCGAGATTTTTTGAAATAAACAAAACAAATTTTAGCCGAAAAACACTTCTTAAAACTTACAAAAACTAAAGTATTGTTTTTTACACTGTTTTGAGTTTTTTAAGCAAAAATAATGTTTTCTAAATGAGGGTACGTTCCTTAGGGCTAATACGGCTCATGCTTGCTTCGGAAGGGGTCCTTTACTTATTCTAAAAAAAAATTAAAAAATCAATAAATAAAAAAGTTATGAATTTTTAAAAATAGGACCCTTATTTTTGCCCACCCTGTACTTTGTTCATCAACGTTTGTTTCTGTAAAGTTTTTTTCTATATACTTTAATAACACAAAATACATGCTAAAATATAACTTAGTTCTGGGTTTCAGTGTTCTTTGAAGAAGATTCTGTTTTAATTAGCCGTAATTTATAATTAATTGAACAAGTCACCCATCTCTCTCTCTCTCTCTGTCTATGTCTCTCTCTCTGTCTCTCTCTTTCTATGTATTTCTCTTACCCCCTCTTGGGCTATGGAGATTCAACCACTCTCTAATATTTCGTAATGTCTGTGTGAGCATTTAGAGAAAGAGTGACTCTGTTTTCTTCAACGTTGCCATCTATTTACATACATGTTTGTGGTCTTTACTTTTATATAAAAATAATAAATAATAATAATATAGAAGTAAATAGACTTATTATTTTTAGTTAGATAAGAAGAATGTCTTCAAATATATGTCACAGTTTATGAATTTTTGAATGAAATGAAAGTAGAATAAATAACGGTAGGGGTTGTGATCCAACGTGTTTCGAGTACACTTCGGATATATATAATATATATATATATATATATATATATATATAAGAGAGAGAGAGAGAAATATTAGAAGGCTATCACAATGCAAGAAATGGAAATATGTCGGCGTTGAGAAGTAAGACAAAAACAAATGATTTTAATTTATATATTTTTTCAAAACTTTTTTTAATAATTTTTTTTTCCTATATAGCAAATCTTACTTCATTAGGCAATACTTCAACACTGTAATGTGTGTGACCGTGTTCCATAATATATTTCGAGGAAGACCTCTTTATCAAATTGTAGGTGTTTCAAATCTTAAAAAACGTGTGGGTGGCAATATTTCTTATAACGCAGTAAATATTAATATCCGCAGCGAATGTAATAAAACTAAAACTATAACTGATTTTTTTTTAAAATTATTATTTTAATTACTTATTACATTTATTTTTATTTTTTTCTGAATATTTTATATTTGAACCCACCCATGAAGTGCCATATATTTATATAAAAAAAAAGAAAACATATATATATATAGAGATCTCTGTGTAAGTTAGCCATGCTGATGACGGCTGTGAGCCAGAAACACGTGTCCATGGATTACTTTTATGTACGTAAAAAATTATTGTATATATCAAAACCAAAAAATACGACCTTTGAAATGAGGTCGACTAATAATGCAGTTTTTCTGCATCTTAAGCACCTAGGAAGTGAAATAATTAAAAATAATAGTAAGCTCAATAACAAGAAGTTGAAAATCACCTATGAAAAATTATTACATAGAAACCATTATATATATATATATATATATATATATATATATATATATATATATATATATATATATATATATAAACATGTACGAGCTGTACCAACTCGGCGTTGCCCGGGAGGCTGTGAAGTCATTTTAGTTTTTAATTTTTATTTATATGCATATTCTAAAACTTAAGGTAGACAATTTCATTATATTCTTCAATTCAAAATAAGTTATCTGCTTTGCTGATTTTTATTTTGAGGTAATTATTTAAAAATTGTTTCATATTAGCAGTTGTCTGGTCTGGACTAAGTCATTTAAAAAATAAATTGTAACTTAGTATGTCATTATATTGTCAATAACACAATACAACAAAAACAAATAAAAATTGATATGTCAGCTGAAATGCTATTTGAGTCTGACTTTGGAAACTCCGACAAGATAACTGTATATGTAAGATATATTAGCAAGGATACCTGGCATTGCTCATAGGTATGAATTCTCTATCTATCTATATGGCAACTGGTTCAATTCAATAGAAAAGAAGGCAAAAAGAAGCAAGAAAGAGAACGTAATTAGCAACCGACTGACTTTTTGGACTTTAAAAACAAAGTATTTGATAAACGTACTCTAAAAGTGGCAACCGACAATAATAAGCATTTTTTTTTTAATAAATTCTTTTAGAAAAATCTGAACACGAGTTATCGTTCTTCCTTAGCTTTCTCGACTTTATAAAAATGGTAACTATTTTTTCCAGCTGAGTTTTAATTTGGGGGTGTTACATGTATTCACCATCACTATATAATTTAACTGAAATAGGAATAAATCCCAAAAGGAAAACATTAATTTTCGAAGGTCGTATCAAATAACCTAACCCATATTAAAATGAACAAGAATAATACGAATATTTAAGATAGATTGTTTTTAACAAGAAGAATTATGTGGAAAAATATGAATTGACAACAAACTCTGGTCAGGTAACAGCATTAGCGATCAAAATATGCTGTTCTTAGCATATTTGTGTTCTAATCGATCTCCGTGGAGACAAGTGGGCGATAGGTCCTTCTACATGGGACTTCCTCAACTTCCTCTATTAATGATGCGTCGCACCAGGGATCATCAGGAATTGAATTGACTTGGCTTTTCGAGCATCTCTACAGGGAACACCTTGAGCCTGTTAAGTCAGCAGGACATTCGATAAAACTTCCTGGTATTTGCATATTGTTTTTGGAAGAAGGCATTTTATTAATTAACAAATTTTTTGTCGTTGAATGTATTTTTGTTAATAAAAATATGGTTATAATGACATGGCATGTTTTTTTTTAAACGGATACAATTTGTTCTTTTTACAAGTTATTGAGAAAAGGAAGCCTTGATTTTATAAAATAAATAAATTTAAATGAAGCGTGTCGTATTCGTCTGTCGTCAGAAAGCAACTTTTTTAATGCTAAGTTTGAAAAATTATTAAACAAAGGACGAAATAACGTGAATAATTCGGATAAAATAAAATCACAGGAAAACTTTATGAAATACTTAATTATTATTGAAAAATTTAGCTACACCAAAAATTACAAAAAATAATCCAAGTAGAATTTTAATAAAAAAATAAAATGTATTAGATCAGCGATTTTATGATGGAGTGAAGAAGAAAAATTTTAATGGCTTAAATTGCGCCATTTGCGGAATTTCTTGAATAAAAATACTTGATTTCTCAATAACAAGTATTTACTAGTTTTTTTGTCATTTTATTTTTAACTGTCACATTTCACTATGATGTCTACATGCAAAAACACCAATTTTTCTTCTGGTGATACCAGATCAGGCTGCCCTGTGGCTCCCTGAGACGAAATTCACCTACATTGACGTTTTTTTGTTTTTTTTTTGTTTTTTTTTTATTTTGTAAAACTTAATTATGTTCTACAAAACCAAAAACAAAAACAACAGCCCCTCTCCCTTTCTCCCTCCCCTTTTTTATTTTATTTTTAGAACTTGAAGCATAAATCTTTTACTATAATGACCAGATTCGGCATTAAATAACCCAAAAAGGGTTGATATGCCGTAAAACAAAACTACCAAACCAAAAACGATGATTAAACATTTGAAGATATAAAGAACTTGAAGCATAAAAACTTTTACTATAATGACCAGATTCGGCATTAAATAACCCAAAAAGGGTTGATATGCCGTAAAACAAAACTACCAAACTACCAAACCAATTTTTCTTATTTTTATATCTACATGAACTCAAGTCAAATTACCTTAAAATTATTAAATTTTAATTGCTTTTTTCTTTGTTACATATATTTTTTAACAAGATTTTCAGTTACTAATTAATCTGAATTAATTTCTAATTAAGATGAAATTTTAACGTTTTGCTGTTGACATTACGTTGGCATAAAATTTTGTTTTCTAATCAAATGAGGAAGGGTGTTTGTGTTAAGAAAGAGTAAAAATAAACAATAAACGTGACAAATTTGATTCTTTCGTTTGACGAGTTATTGAGAAATGAATTTTGCAAAATAAACACAAATAATTAGGTTAGATATTTTTAATAAGAATAATTACAATTACAGAATACTTACTACAGCATCCTTTGTCTCTGTTTATGGGTTGCGTATGGTTTCAGCGTCCCAAATTCCCTTTTTCGAAAGATGTCATTCTATACGATTTGTAGTTTTAAAATTACGTGGCAATTTTTAAGATGTAAAATATTTATGAAGATTTAATTTAATATCAATTCGTTTTTAGGGGAACTATTCTTTTTCATTTGGATCTGTCATACTTACTTGCTAACTTAAGAGTCCCCCTCCCCCACAAAGAAGTTTTTTTTTCCTAATACTAAAACAAAATACAAAGTTATCGAAATTAAATTTTAAAAACTGTTTTTTTTAATTATTATAATAAAAGAAATCACTTTAAAGCTTTCTTTTTTATATTCGAAGAAAAAGTAAACAAAAGTTTTAATGTAAATAAAATAAGTACTTATCAACCGATCAGATTTTGCATTTTCTGCAGCGATTTCATTAGTTAACCAACGCATATGAATAGCCAATGAAAATTACTGATGAATATCGAGAAATGTCTTTTACTAGAGAAAATATCGGGCCGGATATAGTTGTGTAATTTATGAAATTTGGACCTTTTAAGAACATTGACTGTAAATGACTGTCTAGTCAAAATCAACTATTTTGTAGAATGGAATCTATTAATGACGAAAATCCACAAACTGACTGATTTTACTTTTATATATATATATATATATATATATATATATATATATATATAAGTATAATACCCGTCCCTGGATAGATATAAGCAAGAAATTTAATATTAGTTTTAAATTTTAATGTTTTTTTTTTTCGTGGGCGTGTGTGTGTGTGTGTGTGGGGGGGGGGGGGGATATGGTTACAGTGGCACCCCCTAAATGGTAAAGTTTACAACAAAAATAAATAATGTACCCACGTTACTCACCCTGTTGCCAAGAATACATAGCAAACACATGCATATCATTGATGCTCACGTGTGCACTGATACTTTTAAAAATGTATTACTTAATATAACTCAAAATTTGATGTAAAGCAATTCTTTTCTCTATTAATTTTTTTTTTTATCTGACTTACTTTTAAAGATTTTAGGGGTAGGATGTGAGTTTGGGTGGGCGCACCCCCTTAATGGTAAAGTTTACAAAAGAAAATAATGTACCCATGTTACTCACCAGGTTGCCGAGAATATATATTTCAAAATTCATAATGATCGGTTTATTAGTTTAGGAGTTTATCTTGTACAACGAAATATATATATATATATATATAATAAAAAAGAAGTGTGGTAAATTAACTACCATCAAAGCTTGTAATAGATGCAATATTTATTTTATTTAAAAGAAAAGACAAAATCGAAACCGATTTTTTAAATTTTTTTTATAAACTATCATTTTCTTTTTTTTTATAGTTTATAGTTATACAGATATTTCTCTAATAAAATTTGCCTCATCAGTGTGTTTGAAATTCCGATGTAATTGGAAAGCCAGCTTCTGTTGGTGTGAGCCGGCGAATGAGATGTTGTTTTTTTCTCTCTCGTATGAAAACACGCAAGCACGTGGACGGTTATAGTTTTAAAGGTTCATACTTTTTTTTTTAAGCATCTGAATGAAATTTAGTAAAAAAGAAGTGTGATAAATTAACTACCATCAAAGCTGGTAATAGATGCAATATTTATTTTATTTAAAAGAAAAGACAAAATCGAAACCGATTTTTTTTCTTTTTTTTATAAACTATCATTTTCTTTTTTTTTTATAGTTTATAGTTATACAGATATTTCGCTAATAAAATTAGCCTCATAAATAAAAAAAAATATATTAATCTTGCATTGTTAATGGCTTATATTTTCAATTTTATTAACAAATCCAGCAATGCTTTAAATGAACGACCAACCCATATATATATATATATATATACACACACACACATACCTAACTTTATATGCAAATACTTTTTTTTTTAAATCAACTAAGTTTCAACGTTTATATATCCTCATCAGGAATAAAAACATGTTTTTTTCTCTTTCTCCTTTTATATATATATATATATATATATATATATATATATATATATATATAAATGAAGGAGAATGGAAAGGAATTAGAGAAAGCAAAAGCCAAATCAAAATTCAATTCAAAAGTTCAAAGCAAGGTATATTCCGCAAAAAGGCAATTTATTCAAGTTAAATTTTCTACATCTTTTAACCCCCATAGTATTTACTTTTAACTGCGATCTCCACTCTCCCTCTGGCTTAATCCTTTGTCACTTCTTTAACCTTGTATATCTCTTACTTCTTCCGGCCTTCACTAACCTATTTAACAATTTTCTTAATTAACCTCCATATAACTTTTTTGAATAAAATTTCAAAGTTTATATTTTCCCATTTCTATTTGAACTAGCATCCCGTAACTGCTTATTTACTTCAACCCATAATTTTTTCCACCTTAGAGATTCCCATTCCGGATATCCTCTCGAGGTCTTGTTTTCCTTTTTCTTTTTCCTTATTCTAATTTTCATTCTTGAGCTCCAATCTTATCGACTTTTCCCTCATTCTATTATTAGTATCTTATTTTTATTATTTTTTTATTTTTTATTTTATTCTTTCGGTCAATCCTTAATTTTCCCTGCGAGCTTAAGACTAATCTTATTATTTATTTTTCATTCTTTATTCTTTTATTTTCTTATTTCTACTTTTTATACTATTTTTATCCTTATTTTTTATCTTTACTCTTTTAATTTTTAACTCATTTTTCTAGTCCTACCCTTCATATATATTTTGCCTCATTGTTTATATCTAAGGTCATTTGATTAAACATCTAAACCCCGAACTCTGTTCTTATACATATTCTGATATTTTAACCCCTTATCCTAACATTACCCCCACTCCTTTCTTCCCCTTTTATAGTTGAATCATAATTCGCACTAACTTCCAATTTCAACTTTATGTTTCACCCCCCCCACTTTCACACTCTTAGTTTTATCCGCATTCCTTCACCGCATCGCTCCCTTTCTCCTCCCCCCTCTCTTTCCTCGTACCCGTCCCTTTCTCCTCCCACACACCCCTTACCCGTTTCCTCCCTTGCCTACTGGTCACATATTATATTCTTGTTTTCACTGTCTTTGCTTTTCTTCATTTATAGCCGGCTTTCTCAACTGGGCAGGCTTTAAATATTCTCGCTGCCCCTTTTTCCCACTTTAAAACACTTTCCTTTGTCATCTCTGCCCGGGAAGTATCTTTAATGGCGAATATTTTCCATCTTAATCTCCTCTGACGCCTGCCTGCATCATCGAATGTACCTCTTATTGAACTTTTTACCCTTTTTGGATTTTATATTTTCGCCGTACCTGAAGTTGTGGCTTCTTGGAATTTAACTTTGAAACCTCTCTCATTACTTCTCGTGCCTCTAACGACCTACCTATCTACATCTTATTCTCTCCGCTGGACTCTTCGACACCGGACTTTTTGTCAATCGGACATTTGCTTGCACCCTGGCACAGTTTTGCCCTGCGTTTCTTTCCCTACAACTTTTATTTTATTTTTTCAAATTTTAAATCTTGGCCATTGCCAACTTATCTATCCCAGCGACTTCCTCTGATGATAAGATTTTGATCTTTGAAAAGCCTGGCTTAAGGAAAATTTAACTTGAATAAATTGCCTTTTTGCGGAATATACCTTGCTTTGAACTTTTGAATTGAATTTTGATTTGGCTTTTGCTTTCTCTAATTCCTTTCCATTTACCTTCATTTCTACCTGCTCTATCCTGGATATTGAGCTGTATACTCTTCACAATAGGGTTTTACCTTTCCTAAAAGTTCGCTTTTAGTACACCTCTTTATATATATATATATATATATTAGCAGGAACACCCGACGTTGCTCGGGGTTGAATGAGGATCAATGCTATGTACGTTTTCACTCTGCCCATAACACTATATTACTTTCTTTGTTTTTACTTCCGCCTCCTCCTTTTTCACCCCCTAATATAGTCGGAAAAAGCTGAAATGTCAGAAACCTCTCTGAATTAGTGTCTTATACATATATTTTAAATTTAATTAAAATCGGATGTACGTATTTGAAGTCTTAAGGGGATTCTGCCCCCATAGGTCACTTAGAAGTGGGGCCACATAGATATTCAGGACCACTTCCATTGTCTTCCCCGGAAAAATTTATACATATCATATAAATTTCATCAAAATAGGATGTATTTGAAGTTTTAAAATAGGTTCGGCCCCCATAGCTCCCTTAGGTTAGGAGGGCACTTAAAAATTCGAGACTACTTCTATTCTTATCCCCAGAAATTTTTATAGATATGATTTAAATTTAATAAAAATATGATATATTTGATGTTTTTAGGGGATTATACCCTCATAGCCCCCTTAGGAGTGCACTTAAAGCAGGGGCGGGCAACCTCCGGCACGCAGGCCACATCCGGCCCGCGAAGGCTTAGCGTCCGGCCCGCCACTCTGCTATGCTTGATTATTGCAATCCGGCCCACGGACCTCCCAGTAAAACCCATATCATTTTGTGACATAGACGTAAAATTAGGTTTCAATTAAGATTTACAGTGGGATAAAAATGTATGAATAGAAGCGAGCGATGATGCATGCATATTTCATTTTTCTTTAACTATTAATTTCAAATCCTTGGCCTGAGATAAAAATAGAAAAAGAGAAAAAAAGAGGCAAAGAGGAAACGAGAGATGAAGAAAGGGCATGAAACAGAACTTATTTGAGGTGTGTCAAAACGAATGCTGGATCAACTTGCTACTTCCCCCGTCATTATTTTTTATTATTCCAAAATGCCTCTTCGTCGGGGCCTTTTATAACATCACATACAGAAGTCTCTTGAGAAAAAATATCAGATTTGTAGAGTGTTCAATGCAATTTTTGTACAATTTATTCATGTAAACAAAATATAGTAATTCTGAGATTTCGTTTTTCACTCCGGCCCGCGATCTTCTTCCAAAAGTCTCATCTGGCCCTCACTCTGAAAAGGTTGCCCGCCCCTGACTTAAAGATTCGAGAATACTTCCATTGTCTTCCCCAGTAAATTTTATACAAGAATTCACTTTTAGATTTTATGTTTATTCTCTAACCTTTTTTCTACAGGTAAAACACTAACATCACGCACATATGCACAAACATTGAGTTTTATATATATACTAGCAAATATATGCTCTCTCTGGTCGCATATTTTTGCTAGCCTGGGAGGACGTTATCATGGTGAACAAACATATACTACACTGGCCCCTAAAGGAGGAGGTAATGACTAAGAGGTTAGTATCATAACAAACGTCCCACCTAAAAAAAATTTTTGTTTTTAAATGAGTTAATACCTGGGAGGATGATATCATGACAACAGAATAGATAGTACACTACCCCCTCCCAAACAGAGAAGATAATCATGGAAAGATGGTATCGTGAGGAACGAACATATACTCATATTATACTGGCCCCAAAAAGAGGAGGTAATACCTGGGAGGATCGCTTCATAAAAGGAGAATGTGATTTCATGAGTATGGTATCATGGCAACAAAACCGATACTTCACTACCCCACCCCCACCCCCAAAAGAAGAAGGTAGTCGCTGGGAAAATGGTCTCATGACAACAGACTAGATACTACATTACCCCCTCCCTCAAGGGAGGATGTAATACCTGGTAAGATTACCACCACATTCTTAAAAAAAGGAGGTAATTCCTGGAAGGACGGTCTTATGACAATAGAAGTAAACTCCTCACACCTGACATTATCCTATATCTCTACAAACCACCATCTGCCCATGCATGGAGCATTGTTGCCACATCTGGGCTGGTGCATCATCCACTAGTCTCTCCCTCTTAGACAAGGTCCAAAAAAGAGTCGCCAACTTAATAGGTCCCTCATTATCAACCAAGCTTGGGCCCCTGTCCCATTGCCGCAATGTTGCATCCTTGTGCTTGTTTTACAAATACTTCAATAGATTATGCTCTGATGAACTGGCAACTCTGGTACCCTCTCGACGTAAATTCACTAGACCGACTCGACAATCAGCTAAATCCCATCCATTCATTGTAGAGGTCCCCAGATGCCGGAGAGCCTTCTACTCCAATAGCTTCTTTCCTTGTGCTGCCGGCCTCTGGAACTCCCTCCCCGCTCCCTGTTTCCCTGACTGTACCGACATGCAGAGGTTTAAAACTAATGTAAACAGACATCTAGCAGCACAGCTCCCAACTTAAGATGACACCCAAAATCTACACCCTAATTCTCAGTAACCCCTTACGTCTACAGTGGCAGCCTGCCTTGTTTGGGGTGAAATATGTTTAAAAAAAAAAAAATTTTTTTTAATACTACACTACTCACCTCTAGTAAAAGATAATAAAATAATAGATTAAATCACGTTTTTTAATTCATTTAAAAACATTATTTTTATGGTTCCTTTGCCTTTTGGCTAAGATCAGAGTGTAGTATCTGTTCCGATGGATGCTACACTCTGTAGACCGGTATTGTCTTGGCCTTCGGACCTTGATTTCACCGATCTGAGGTATTGTCCACCCTCCCAGGCTTTACCTTCTCTTTCAGAAGGGGTTAGTTTATTGTTAATCGCCTGAGGCGCCCCTACTGGGGAATAGCGATGTGACTGCTCAGGCATTTTTTGTAAGCCCGAGTGCGCTAATTCTAGTGCTAACCACACCTGACCATGTGTCTAGCCTCCCGGAGAGGAGGTAAATAAAAATATTTTGACCTTGTGTCTAACCTCCTGGGGGCAAATAACTTGGCCTTTTGACTAATATCAAAGTGTAGTATCTGTTCTCAGTATCCCATCGACATCAGATGTTTTGGTTTGGTTGTTTTGTTTTACGGCATATCAACCCTTTTCGGGTTATTTAATGCCGAATCCGGTCATTTTGGCAAAAGTTTTTATGCATTTTTGGTCAGGAAGCCGGT
Source organism: Sepiola atlantica (assembly GCA_963556195.1). NCBI lineage: Eukaryota > Metazoa > Mollusca > Cephalopoda > Sepiida > Sepiolidae > Sepiola > Sepiola atlantica. Next base: position 16,958,842 of record OY744536.1, on the reverse strand, counting down.
ATCTTCAGACAGTCTGATCTGGTAGCACTAGTGTCAGATGTTTTACTATCGACAAAAATATTGCGTATATATAAGAAAATATAACAATACAAAATTACAACTGTATATTAATATTCTGTAGAATATTAATTTATTAGAAGCTGTTTATAAAATAAATATGCAAATTAAGAAGACCTAAAATTGTTTGTGGGTGTTTACAATTTACTATATATATGATATTTACAAAATATTATGTAGTATCATAAAATTAAATAAGCACAAACTGTTTTGATGTTAATATAGTTAGGATAGATAACAAAAAAGTCTTTACATTTATTCATTTAGATATATATATATGATTATCTCAAGTTATAAAAAAACTGTCTGTCTGGGAGAGCTATTAACCGAAGTGGACATAAATTCCCCATAATCTCAAGTGGGCTGCTTTCACCAGAAGTAATTAAATTTTTGACAAAGGGATGTCTTTTCCCGAAATATCAAATAGTGATTTTTAATCACTCGGACATCACACGAACAGCTAAAACACTCTTGCTGTTATGTAAGAAAAAAAAAAAAGGAAAGATAAATAGTAAGTCTTATATCGTATTCGATTTATTGTTATTGTTTTTTTTCCTTTCCTTTCAACTTGCCCGGAATTGCATTGCCCACAGCCTTTCAAAAACTTACTACTATATATATATATATATATATATATATATATATATATATAGTACTTGTATGGTTGTTGTTTTCTAGATGTAAATCCAATGAAACTCCGGTGTTTATAAGATAGTGCTTAATAACAGGTAGAGTTGTATTATAGTATTTTTTTTTTATTTATACAAACATTATTGGCTACATATGTGAATACAAGTTTAAGCTACGACATCTATTACTAATGGAGATCTGGTATTTGTCTGTCTGAAGCCGAAATTATACTATTAATCTTTTAATGCGCAATTCATGGGGGGGGGGAGGTAGTGTAGTGTCTGTTCTGTTGTCATGAAACCATCCTCTAAAGCATTACCTCCTCCTTTTGTTGGAGGGGGGGGGGGATAGTGTAATATATGTTTTGTTATCATGAAAGTTATATATGCGAGCAAAAATATGTGACCCGAGGGAGCAAATCTTTGCTAGTATATATAATGTATATCTTTATTGGACTTTTAGACTTTACAAGGCAGATACATTTTTACTTCCAAGAAATAAACTTACCTTACGTCATGAAAGTTATAGCAGACATGGCAGCGTTAAGTGGTGAAACTTGAAAAGCGTTGGCAGACAACACTCGCCATCTCCTGGGTGCATCGCTCCGATCTTGTTGGGGATAGTCTGAAGATCTATGCCTTGCTGAAGAGTGCTTTTGGTGAGAGTCCAAGACTTCTTCTCTTGGGAAGTCATCGCAGTTGGTAAGAGGAATCGGTAGGCAGGCTTTTCTGCAACCTTCTTGCACTTGACATACACTTGGCAAAGAAACGGGCAACTCTCCTTTGCAAAATCTCCTTCGCTGCTTCTTTTCGCATTCCATCGAAAAGATAATCCGGAATTTAAGCTTTACAAATGATTATCAGAAAATATTAGCTGCTAACTTGCAAAGATGGAGAGTTTGAGCTCGCAGTCCGCAATTTTTGTAAGGGTCGAAGTTGGAAATCTTTTAGGCGATATTTTCAGCTGACTCTCGACCTCTGAGGTAAATATGTGTTGGACTGCTTTTAGAAATTTATTTGCAAATTAACCTATATTTTACGCCGAATTGGAATTTCTATTTTAATTACCTTTTTTTTTAATTTTTTTAAAGAAAGAATAAATTAACGCCTCATCCGACAAGAAATCAAAGATCTACGCTGATGGAATTGTAAAATGGATGACCAGCAGACATAAATCTAGTGAAATTGTAAACGCAGAATCTGAAACGGATCTGAGTAAAGAAAATTCTTCACTTAATTGTCCGTCAATATGATCATACCATCGAAGTCTCCTGTTTTGCACACGTATCCCTATACTGTCCAGATTGAATCTTCCTCCGAAGTTATCAGATCTAAGCCTGTCTTTAGGACTCAGATTATACATGCATTGTATAAAATTTTCATATCATTTCTCTCCATGCAACGCATATCCTCAACCCTCACTGGCCAGGTTTCACTTCCATACATTTGTATGTGTACTTCGTATGCCTGCCAGATAGAATCTTCGCTTGGTCAACAATGAAAATGAGTCGGGAGAAATATATATTTAAAATTAGCACGAACTGTAGGTTCGGCATGTCATGTTACAGGTTTGAAAAAAAAATTTGTTTTATTTAAATGGTCCCATTGAGGAGCATGGGGAGAAAGAGTTATTCTCTATCGTCTACACATGAATATTAGCATTAGTGTATCACGGATACACTAATGCTGAATGTACTGAATGTAGTATTCATTATTACGGTCTTTGCACGTAAGGATGTTCTGTCATTACTAACTAGCATAGCATTGCCACTGTCGACCAATTCTAAACTTACAGATGTATCTAAACTTAAATAGATGCATTCTTACAGATTCTAAACTTAAATAGATGCACTGTAAGAATATCTGTTCTCGTGTGTTTCTTTTTAAAAAAATTATTTTATAATTTCCAAATTCCATTAATTTCTTTTGTGTGAACAAAGTGTATCTGGATGGCAAAGATATTGAGGTTGTAGAGAAGTTCTGTTACCTTGGAGATACAATTAAAGCGCAAAGTGGAGCAGATGTTAGTGTGATTGCAAGAGTGGATGGAGTAAGTTACAGGAACTTCCGCCATTACTAACCAGCAGAGCGTTACTACTGTTGACCAAGGGAAGAGTCTATCAGGTATGTGCATGCAGTGTGATGGTGTATGATAGTGAAACCTGGCCAGTGAAGGTTGAAGACATGCGTTGCATGGAGAGAAATGATATGAGAATGATACAATAGATGTGTAATGTGAGTCTTAAAGACAGGTTCAGTTCTGATGAGCTCGAAGGAAGATTAAATCTGGACAGTAAAGGTAGATGTGTGCAGAACAGGAGACTTTGTTGGTTTGGTCACGTTGAAAGAATGGATGAGACTTCTTGGGTTAGTAGATGTAGAACGGTTTAGTTAGAAGAGTGAATTGGCAAAGGTAGGCCAAGGAAAACATGAGAGGAAGTGATAAGGATTGACCTGAGAGAAAGAGGGATAAATATGAATTTGGCCAGAATTAATTTTAAAAAGCCATCCATCTCATGCCAGCATGTAAAATGGATGTTAAACCAAATATAATGATGATTGGGTAATTCTGTTACAAATGCAACTAGTATGCGGCAGAAACAGAGGTATATATAAAAAAAACATATGTTCCACATAAGGCATGTTTGGAGAAAAAGCTCTGGGATATATGATCTGTCAGGTGGAAGGTGGAATTACTGATGCTGATAGAGAACAAAGTGACTTATTGTCACTCCCTAGGGGGCAAGTTATCTAATCAACCAGCCCATTGCTGGTGAAGCAAATTATCGTAAAGGGAGATAACTGTATGTGTAGAGTACTTTTGCTGGTGACTTAGACCAGTGACTTAGACCACTAATCATATGCAAGTGTAGTCAGCTCTGTCTAATGTATGTCCAGCTGTTTTCAGGTTTGCATCCAAGTCTTTTTTTGTCAAATTCTTTCTTATATAACACATCATTAATCGGTTTTCTAATTTTTAACGTATTTTGTTAGATATATATATATATACAGAGTGGGCAAAAATAAGGGTCCTATTTTTAAAAATTCATAACTTTTTTATTTATTGATTTTTTTTTTTTTTTTTTTTTTTTTTTTTAGAATAAGTAAAGGACCCCTTCCGAAGCAAGCATGAGCCGTATTAGCCCTAAGGAACGTACCCTCATTTAGAAAACATTATTTTTGCTTAAAAAACTCAAAACAGTGTAAAAAACAATACTTTAGTTTTTGTAAGTTTTAAGAAGTGTTTTTCGGCTAAAATTTGTTTTTTATATTTCAAAAAATCTTGGAAGGGTCAGTCTACACACACATAAAGTTTGGTGAGTTTAACTTTTATTTTGTGGAAGTTATTCAAATTCAAGTTATTCAAATTTAAAGATAGGACCCTTATTTTGGCCCACCCTGTATATATATATATCCCAATTAATTATCATATGTGTATTTGTGTGCTTATATATATATATATATATATATATATATATTTTAATATTTGATCGAATGAACGGCTGACATTATGTAACTAGCTATAAAATGTTGTACTTAAATGAGTTTCCGTACCTAAACGACCTAAATTAACATTGATGTAACTTTAGTAAGAAAAAAAAAAATTATCTTCAAGTGAATTAGAATTTTATAAATAAATTTATTAACTATTTTAGAAAATATTACTGAATTAAAATTTTAATATTGTTCGCACTACATTTTTAAGATATACTAGCTTTGAACGAAAAATTAAAAATGGCGTAATAGTGTGATCTCAGACGTGTGAGTTTTTGCTCTCTCTTTATGTCTGTTTTTTGTTTGTTTTCACCCTAAAATGAAACTGCTCTATAGTGTAGGTGTTTTCAAGACACTTTAATCCAAGAACTTTTTACTCTTTGTGAATTTTTTCTGATGATTTTGTAGTGTTGCAGAGACGATATTGACATAAAAATGTTGTTTGGCACAAGACAAATGAAACGGACCGTAAAAAATATATCTAACAGAAAATTTTATATTTTTTGGAAATCTGAAAAAATAAAAATAATAAAATAAAACCATGGTTATTGGAATATAATATAAACTGACATATATATATATAGAGAGAGGATTGTGTGCGAGTGTGTGAAACTATGCTAACGGGATAAAGAAACAACTTATTTTTTTATATAATATATATATACTAGCAAAACCTACCCGCCTGATTAGTTGGGAGGGAGAGGGGCGTTAATTTAAAAAAAAATGTTTTTTACTCGGAGAATTCCATAATTTTAATAAACTTTGGTAAATTTGTAGATTAACATCCTCAGGTACATTATCCTTTCACAACCCCCCCTCTTAAAAATAAGATTCTTCTTTTTAGGGTCTAGATTGTTAGGACAGTTAATGTTTTTAACACTAACCCTAAGTTTGACTGGCAAAGTCGTAAAACCACATGCAATCGCCACAAAAATGTCCCCCCTCCCCAGAAAAAAATAACACACAGAATTCATCTTCAATGGCAAAAAAAAAATGGTAAACTGCCATAAAACCCTAGAATGGCATGAAAATAGAGGATTATTTTACGTTAAATTTATATGCTAAGCTGATCCCTCATTCTAAATTCTAAAATGTTTTTTGTAGTTTCTCTTTTGGTCCGGTTTTTCAGGGTATTCAAACGTAATCGCCTGAAAAACTAAAATCTCATTTTATGGGGTGGGGATGGGGGGTTAATCTACAATAAAATCCAAACTTTCAATATTTCTATTGATGCCATAAAAATAAGATATTTAATTAGTTAGATCATTTTAAAGTTATTTATTTCATTTTCACTGGAAAGGTAAACACAACTAAAATCAATTGCTTAACAATTAAAATCAATTGCTTAACAATTAAAATAAAAAAGAGACGTAAAAAAAAAAGTATGAGATTAAAAAAATTAAATTTGGTAAATTTGCAGATTCACACCCTCCATTAATACCTCACTACCCCGAAAAAAATGAAATTCTGCTTTTTTAAGGGATTACGTGTTGACACCATGGAAAAGGAGGAAAAATAAATATTTTAAAATTTAGAGTGAGGGATCAGTTGTAATTTAACATAAAATGTTCCCACATTTACGGGCCATTGTATTTTTTTAGGGAACTTAACAAAATTTGTTCACCACTTACCCTAAGTCCGAGTGGCAGGATCATAAAACCACACGTAATCTCCTAAAAAAGTAGCGGGGGCCCCTCCAAAAACAATGCAGTGGATTTAACTCCCATAACAAAAAAGAATTAAGTTAACTGGCCTGTAAAATTGAATTTATATACGAAAATTTTCCCCACTTTATAAAAAAAATTTTCTTTTCTTCTTTCTCTCCCTCCCACTCCCCCTTTCTCTTATCTTTCTGCCTCGCTCGTAGCAAATCACAACCTTCAGTAAGGTCGTCAGTGAGCACATGGAGTTAAAGATGTTTTAGTTATTTTTTCTAATTTATTTATTAAATAACTTTAATTAATTACTGTTAATATAGACGAAACTATTGCATATAGATAGCAAACATAAGCCAGTGCAGTTCCAAATTAATAATACTAAACATTAATTAATTATGAACGGTTTAAAAAATAGTTCTGCTAATTAGGCAGTTAAAAGGTTCTCTCTTAATCTTTTATTGTCACTATATATACAGAATATCAAGATGTTATGTTGTATATTATTGATTTAAATAACAGTAACCCATGTTGATTATAATATAGGAGTTATAAATGAAAAAAATTCACATTTATTCATTAGGAAAATATAATGTAATATATATATATATATATATATATATATATATATATATATATAGTAATTCAGGTAAAGTAAACATCCACAGGATAAAGATCCAAAGAATTTCAACCGGGCTTATATAATAGTGCTCAATAGTAAATAGAGCTGTTTATATAGTTATTTTTATATATACAGACATGTACAAAAAGCCGCTACACTGTCATGTCGATGTTATCGATCAGTAGTTATTAGAAACTAAAATCTCATCAGGCTTTTTTTTTGCAATATGAAAATCTAAGTGAAAAATCAGATTTTCCGCCTGATGAGATCTTAGTTTCTAATAACTACTGATCAATAACATCGACATGCCAATGTAGCGGCTTTTTGTACATGTCTGTATAAATAAAAATTATATATATATGTTCATTTTGTGAGTTGATGTTGATTTGAATGGACTATAACGGCCTTTTAAAAGATAAAAGGTCGGTCCATCTCAATTTTCAATAAATAATTTGTATTTTAGCTCTCACTTTTTGTGATTGAGCACTTGATTGAATTTTTGTCAACATACCCTGACGTACTATATATATATATATATATACCAACATTGTTGAAAGCAATGGATGCCTCAGTGCGGTTGTTTTTTAATATTTTTCAGGGATCTATTTTCTCAATTTTCTAAATAAAGAAAACATTCAAAATTCATATTAACGCATCACTAAGTAAATCCAAGCCCTGACATATAGATGGCGCCACTAATAATAAAAAAAAAAAAATCCATCTTCAAATGTGTCAAAATTTTAGCCCAATCAGATTATTAGTTTGTAACAATAGTGTAATTTGCAAATTTTCAAAACAATGGAAAAATATGAATGTCGTGGGCTATGAATTGGCTACTCTGGTGCCCCCTCGACGGAAATTCACTAGACTAACCCGACAATCAACTAAATCTCATTCATTCACTGTGGAGGTCCCTAGATGTCGGAGAGCCTTCTACTCAAATAGCTTCTTTCCTCGTACTGCTAGCCTCTGGAACTCCCTCCCTGCCCCCGTTTCCCCGACAGTACAAACATGCAGAAGTTTAAAACTAATGTAAACAGACACCTCGCTGCGCTGATCCCAATCTAGATTGACCACCCCCTACCTTCTCCCCTTTTCTTTTTCTCAGTAGCCCCTTACGTCTACAGTGGCGGCCTGCCTTGTTTGGGGTGAACTATGTTAAAAAAAATAAATAAATAAATAAAGCATTGCTTTCCGATGGGAAAATATACTGTTCAAGCCGAGAAATGGCTTCATAAGTGTTATTCAGACTCTGCTCCATCGGAAACAACGGTTAAGAGATGGTATACAGACACTCAGCGCTCAGGTCGCCCAAATTTGGCAGTTCTCTCGGAAAACATAAAGTCCACAAACCCGGTTTGGCTGATCGTAAATTGAAGTTGTGTGAGAAAGCAGAGGAGTTGAAGATATCAGAAGGCGAAAGTGTATTCACCATTTCGCATGAACATTTATTAATGAGAAGGCTGTGTTCAAAGTGGATGTTGTGTTTGCTCACAGTCGATCAAAAACAACAACGTGTCAACGATTCAGAGTATTGTTTACAACTGTTTCAACACAACTAAACAATCAGTTTTTGTGTCGATATGTGACAATGGATGAAACATGGATCCACCACTTCAAATCGGCAGTCAGTTGAGTTGACAACAACAGGTGAAAGCCGTTGAATGATTTTCGCCTCCATATTTTGTGATGTGCAAGATATTTTGTTTATCGATTACCTTGAGAAAGGAATGAACCATCAATAGGGAAAGTTCTATAGCATTATTGGGCCACTTGAAGGAGAAAAAAAATCACCGGCCACTAATAATGAAGAAAAAAAAAGTACTCTTTCGTCAAGACAATGCACCGTGTCAGAAGTTGATGGCAAAAAACTACATGAATTGTACTTTGAATTACTTCCGCATCCACCTTATTCTCCTGATCTGGCCCCTAGCGACTACTGGCTGTTTACAGACTTCAAAAGAATACTCCACGAAAAGAGATTTGACTCTAATGAAGAAGTGATATCAGAAACTGAGGCATATTTTCGGGCCAAACACAAATCGTTCTACAAATAAAGGCTTCAAATTGTTAGAGAAGAGTTGGAATCAGTTATATAACCCTAGAAGAAGACTATGTTGATGAGTAAAGTCGAATTTTGTCTAAAAGTTGTTGTTTTATTAGTTAGGCCGGGGACTTATTGAGTAATGTTATATCCAGTCAGTTGTTAAGGTTGCTGTAAAAAAATAGTTGGATAATTCTAACGCTCCAAAATGTACCAGACTCCTGATGAAATCCTTTACCTATATAAGAGTCAGATACGTCCTAAGGTGTACTAGTGTTGCCACGTCTCGGGAGGTGCCACTCCGAGCACTTTTCTTAAATTGACTTCACAATCTAGTGGGGAATGATCTTTTTCTTTCTCTACAGCCTCTTTCTCACAGAAGAGACGTTACTAGTCTTTGTCTACTCTTGGCTTTTTGGCTAAGATCAAAGTGTAGTATTTGTTCCGATGGATACTACACCCCAAAGACTGGTATTGTCTTGGCCTTCGAGGCTTGATTTACGCCGGTCTATGGGTCTGTTCTGTGCAATTCTAGGAGGTCAACCCTCCCAGGCTTCGCCTCCCCTCTTTGGGGAGGAGTAAGTTTATTGCTTACTGTCTGAGGCGCCCCTACCGGGGAATGCTGACGGGGCTGCCCAGGCAATTTTTAATGGCCAGAGTGCTCACCTTCTCGGGCGCTGGCTTTTCAAGTCCCACTTTCCCGATCCGACCTTGGGTCACATCTTACTTGTGGGAGTAAGATAAATACTGGCCTTGTGCCTAACTCCTGGATAGGAGTAAATCAATAGTAGTCTTTCTCTACTCTTGGCCTTTTGGCTAAGATCAACGTGTAGTATCTGTTCCGATGGATACTACACCCCATAAACTGGTATTGTCTTGGCCTTCAGGGCTTGATTTATGCCGGTCTATGGGTCTGTCCTGTGCAGTTCTAGGAGGTCCACCCTCCCAGGCTTCGCCTCCCCTCTTTGGGGAGGAGTAAGTTTATTGCTTACTGCCTGAGGCGCCCCTACCGGGGAATGCCGACGGGGCTGCCCAGGCAATTTTTAATGGCCAGAATGCTCACCTTCTCGGGCGCTGGCTTTTCAAGTCCCACTTCCCTGATCCGACCTTGGGTCACATCTTACCTTGTTGGAGTAAGATAAAACTGGCCTTGTGCCTAACCTCCTGGAGAGGAGGTAAATAAATATTCTGTTATTTCCTTGGAAGGTGCTCGGCTGAGTTCTAATCTCTAGTTCTTCCTTCTCTACATTTACAGCAAGAACTCGTTTTTCTACTGCAACTGCACATAACTTTCCTTTCTTTATCAGTGTAGTTAACATCAAACAGAACTTTCATGAACAGAATTCTTTTCCAAGAACTTCCAATCTGTGGAACACATTATCATGTGACTGTTCCCCTGCAAACTACATGATCGTCTTCAAATCTAAGGTCAACAAATCCTTGTCATAAACCGCCCTTCTCATAAGTAATCAAATTTTGTTCATTCCATTCATCAGTTTCAATCCTCTCATAATATTTTTCATCATTCAACTGACAATCCATCCATATTTTTAACCCTTATCCTTGAGTGACTTTTGGCTTTAAAACAATTAAAACCTATCATTTTTATCAACATCAGCTTCACTATCTGTTATAACCTATTTTCTTGAATTTACCATGGAATTTCTACAATTCCCGCTCTTACATATAACGGCTTTTGTGCTATTTCTGTTTTGTTAACCAACGATTTTTTCTCTCCTGATTTTCGACCAGACGAGACTTGATAGCTTATTTTCTGTTTCAGTTTTTATTATTTTATTTTTGATGCATTTTTGTTTTTTTCTGTTTTTGTTATTCTTTTTAGGTCTGTCTTTTTTTTTTCTTTTTTTTTTTTTTTTTTTTTTTTACCGTGCAACTAAATCTTTCTTTTCGTTTTTTGTTCTTGGCTGTTTTCGATTTTTGTCCGTTCTTCTCTTTCCAATACCCAATCAGACCCATAACTAAACAATCTAACATCTTTTTTCTAGTTTTTTTTTTCTTATTTTTCCACAGTGCTAATATTTTAGAAAAACTATATGCACTAGTATTGCAAAATGGCTTTTTTGGAGCTGTTTTTGTACGTGCTAACAGGTGCGAAAATTTATTTTCATACAATGTAACCATAATATCAATAAATGATGACAGTTTCATTTATTTATTTATTTTAACCTGAGAACTGGATATAATAAAATATGCCCATGCAATTAATATATACAGTAGAGCCTCTTTAAATATGTACTATTTGAGCAGTTCGTTAATTTTTTCTTTTCTCTTTACCCATGAGTCACCACTAATCAAGGCCAAAAGCCACTCAAGAATAAGGGTCAATGAAATCGATGGATTGTCCGTTGAACGATGAAGAATATTATTTGTGTTAATCTTATATTATTAAACTTTTTACCGCTAACTGCAGAGTATTGATTTACTCCTCTCCAGGAGTTAGGCACAAGGCCAGTTTTTATCTTACTCCCACAAGTAAGATGTGACCCAAGGTCGGGTCGGGAAAGTGGGGTTTAAAAATTGCCTGGGCAGCCCCGTCGGCATTCCCCGGTAGAGGCGCCTCAGGCAGTAAGCAATAAACTTACTCCTCCCCAAAGAGGGGAGAGACCCATAGACCGGCGTAAATCAAGCCCCGAAGGCCAAGACAATACCAGTCTATGGGGTGCAGTTGCAGTATCCATCGGAACAGCAGACTGCAGAGTACCCACTGACATGACTGTCTGCGAAACCCTACGATCTTGGACCACGGTGTTCACTTGTTTCATGTTCATATTCGTCCATTCACAGACGTTGTCTATCCATCTTTTCTGTTTTCTACCTTTCGACCGGCTTCCTTGTATTATACCTTCAACGCATATTTTGAATAGGCCCACACCGGAACGTTCAATGTGGCCAGATAATCTCAAGACTTTACATTTGATGAGAGAGGACATTGACGGGATGCCAGCGAGTTTTCACAACTCTCCGATACTGATGTGATCAGATAGTTTATGATCAGTAATAAAAGCGCATGGTGTAGCTTTGGGAAAGCTTCTACTTTCTGACATAGTTTTACGGTCCAGTTGACACAGTCAAGTTCGTATAAGACGACAGGAAGGACACGTGTTATAGATTTTTGCTTTAATTCTGTATTGTATGCGTTTAGAAGTTAGGGGTGGTGCTGTTTCTTGTGAAGGCGGCCTAACCGTTAATCTTACTCAAACTTAAATTTGGTCAAGTTTTCACACTTTTGAAAATCGCGATGATATTAAATTTGTAAATTTCTATTCCTTATAAAATAAAATATATATTTTTAAAAATTTTATTTATTTATATATATATATATATATATATATATGCATATATATATATTTAATTTATGAGTCACCGCTTATCAAGGCCAAAAGCCACTCGAGGATAAGGGTTAATAAGAACGATGGAGTGTCAGTTGAATGATGAAGAATATTATGAGAGGATTGAAAATAATGCATGGAATGGACAGAACGTGCTTACTTATGAGGATGATTTATGACAAGTATTTGTTGACATTGGATTTGAAGACGACCCTGTTGTAGTCTGCAAGGAAGCAGTCCTGTGATAATGTGTTTCACAGATGGGAAGTTCTTGGAAATAATTTATTCCGGATACAATATTACAACAGCAAAATTATTGTACCATGTTTTTATTACATATGGAAATTAAAATTTATTTAAATAAATTATGGTAAAAAAAGAATTACCCTTTCTTTCAATATAACATAAAAATACAGGGTGTTCGGATTAATTTAAGACCTTTTGTAAAGGAAAGAATAACGTCATATCTTGGCTAATAATTGATGTATTCTCAAAAGTGCGCCTTTTAGAGGATCTTTTGCCGGATACAATTCACTCGAAGAAGCCACCCTGAGCCTCCACCATGTCCTCAATCTGGAGCATACGACCTTCACAGTCTCCTTGAAGAGACCCCTGAACACTAGTTTGATTCTGGCAATCAGATTGTCCTTGGTGTTGCAGGTGGTACGGTTGGTATCTTTCTCAACTGCACTCCACACATAATAGTCCATGGAGGTTGCAATCAGGCAAGTTGGGGGGAGGGGGGGGGCAGATGTTGGGACTGGTGAAGTTGTGGAAATTCTCAGTTAGCCACTTCTGGGTTTTCTCAGCAGCTGAGTACTGCAGCCACATGTAATGGCGTTCCAGCAGCCACCCTCTCCATCCAGCCCTTGACAGCAATGGATAGCAACTCCATATGGCTATCTGAATTGAGTCCCTTTTCGAAGATGTGGGGCGGCATAACATAGTATTTGCTAGAAAATACACCCAAAGACCATTACAGTTTTAGGGAACTTCGTCTTCATGACAACTGTAAGCTAGCCACCTAAAATTTTTGATCAAGTGGATGATACTGTTTGTTGTTGTTCCGTTCTTGTAGCTGGTTGATGTACACAATAATGATGCTCGTGTTTGGTTCAGAGTTCACACGTGTGGTGAATATAGCAAGTAGCGTTCTTTCAAGAAAGATTCTGAGATCTAACCTCTGCAAATCTGTCGGCAGGAAATGCATAAATTGTTTTGATGTGGAGTCCTGATGCATCAGTGATATCTGCTTGTAGTCGTTCAATTGTCTTGGATTTTTTGCAGATTACATACCAATTAGCTAATTGTTGCGTAGGCGTTTTGTTTGCACATGTACATTCCCATTTTTGTTAATGTAGTCGGACTGATAACATCTTGAATGCAGCCTCATGGCATACCTTTTTCAACAGTATTAGTGAATAAATGACCACAATAGAGCCGAGAGTATTTGAACTCGGCATATCCAATTTCATCAACAGTATCCATTAAGCCCCCCCCCCCTCAACTTTCTAGTCTAGTTTGATCATTTTTAGTTTAAGTTAATAACTTTCTTGGGATGCATATGTCTTTTGAGGGTTTTTTTGTGAAGAGGGTTCTGAATTAAGGTTGTAGAGTCAGTCAGACTCGTGAGAATGCTAAAAGTCAGATTTTTTAATCTCCCAATATTCAGACTGTTGATTCTTTCGAAGACTTTAAAATAAGGAGTGGAGAGAGATACTTTGGAATTCTAAGAGTCGGAGTCAGAACACTTTTGGATTTCTAGGAGTCGGAGTCGGAACACTTTTGGATTTCTAGGAGTCGGAGTCGGAACACTTTTGGATTTCTAGGAGTCGGAGTCGGAACACTTTTGGATTTCTAGGAGTCGGAGTCGGAACACTTTTGGATTTCTAGGAGTCGGAGTCGGAACACTTTTGGATTTCTAGGAGTCGGAGTCGGAACACTTTTGGATTTCTAGGAGTCGGAGTTAGACTTAATATCTTACAATGCCACAATCCTGCTCTGAACACTGACCTTGTAGGTATGAGGCTGAGAAATCAGTTGTTTCTCCTTACAGTAAGTTTATGGCAATGACATTATTTAGCTGACCCCTTTAAAGTTGGGACCCTGGGCTTTCTCGGCCATCAATCTTATGTTCTCTTACTGCTCAGCCCTTGTCTCGTTTCTCGTTTTCGCCACAAACTTTGTTATTTATTTACTTAGCAGAAGGAAAAAATACCAAAGACATCCAACCGATTGAGACAGATGAGAGTTCTATCTGGATCAATTCAGACTCATTGTCTATTGGCTGTTTAGATTTATGTGCGATATAAAATCTTCTCTAGATAATACAATTCTGTGTCTGCCTTTTTCATCTTTTTTGGTTGTTTTATTTTTTCCTACAAGGTCACCTGATGTTGCCTGGAGTTATAAATGACCACAGAAACTGGATATGGTTCATTTCAATCATTATTAGAATAAGTATCAGATGTGGTGAAGATGTTTTGTTGTTCTTGCTTTTTCGATTGATCCAAAGCTGACTGTGTCTGTATTATAGCAAATTATTTGGTGCCAGTATAAATGCAGATATGCATAGATAAATGTGGCTTATTTTTTTATATATATTTATAAAGTTAGGTATGTGTATGTATATAATGTACAGGATAATCTCCTAAACTAATGAACAGATCATTATGAATTTTGGAATATTTATTCTAATAACTACAGTGAGTATTGATTTACTCCTCTCCAGGAGTTAGGCACAAGGCCAGTTTTTATCTTACTCCTACAAGTAAGATGTGACCCAAGGTCGGGTCGGGAAAGTGGGGTTTAAAAATTGCCTGGGCAGCCCCGTCGGCATTTCCCGGTAGGGGCGCCTCAGGCAGTAAGCAATAAACTTACTCCTCCCCAAAGAGGGGAGGCGAAGCCTGGGAGGGTGGACCTCCTAGAACTGCAGAGGACAGACCCATAGACCGGCGTAAATCAAGCCCCGAAGGCCAAGACAATACCAGGCTATGGGGTGCAGTATCCATCGGAACAGATACTACACTTTGATAGTGAGCAACATGGGTGCATTATTTTCTTTATAAATGTTGACATTTAGGTGGTGCATGATATATAAAGTTTTTTTAATTTTTATTTATTGTTTTTTATGAACCTATCATTATGAATTTTGGAATATATATTCTCAGCAACCCAGTGAGTAACATGGGCACATTATTCTTTTGTTAACATTACCGTTTAGGAGGTGCACCACCCAAACTCGCATCCATTCTCAAATTTTTTTTTTAAATAAGTCAGATAGAAATATTTTAATAGAAAAAAAGAATTGCTCTATATCAAATTTTAAGTTATATTATGTAATATATTTTTTTAAAGAAGCAGTGTATGCGCGTGCGCATCAATGATATTTAAGTGATTGGTAAAATCCTAAACTATTAAACGTATTATTATGTATTCAGAGTATGTAACGTGGACACATTATTATATATTTTTTTTAACTATACCATTTTGAGGAGAGTGCCAGCAAAACCATACCATACCCTCCAAAGAAAGAAAAAAACATTAAAATTTAAAACTAATGCTATATTTATTGCTTATACTCGTCCTGTGACTGGTATTCTACTCTTATATGTACATAAACATGTATATAATACACATTTCAGAGTAACACCATAGTGCATAGAGAACAACCCCCCACCCACACCGAACAGACAGATTTAACTGAAGAACTTCGTTTCCCTCTTTTCTTATTTCTTTTCTTTTCCTTCCTGGTAACTGTGTAGTGGAAATAAAACAGACAACAAACACCCCCCCCCCCCCCACATATGACCTTGACAGGCGAGCCCTGGTGGCCGGTTTGGGATATATTAATATTAATTTTAGTTCACCGTTTTCAAGAACTCTGTTCACACTTTATAGAAGGCTTGAAGAAGGGAATGGTTCCCGAAAATTTACTACGGACTATCCCAACATACAAGAAAAACAAAAACTGAAATTGGGATTCACTTTACTTTGCTTCTAAAATCGTCCAATACATTCGGCACGAAATTGTAAGTTGCACGTTTATTTGTTTATTCATTCTCAGCTTTTATTTATTATTATTTTTTCTCCCACTTGTGAGCCTATGGTTTTTTGTTGACTCATTACACCTATATACATATAAGTATACTATATAATATACAGAAAATTAATATTAAAAGTATATAAATGAAAGTTAAAGAAAGGAATTACATATAAACTTTTGCGTGAATATTGAAGATATCTTTTGTAGGAATTTAAAACCATCACAATTAAACAATTTATTGTCCTTCGATTCACATTGAAATTCCATCAGTTTTTAAACATTGAGCTTTTAACGAATAAACACGCTTTTTTTTTCTTCTTCATTATTTTAAACCCATGAAAAATACATTTTTTATTTTAAAAAAAATCATTGTACAACTTATATTTTGAGAGGAAATTTTAGATCGGCAGCAAAAAAAAAACCCCAGCTTCGGACGCACTTTAACATATATGTCTGATAGATATAAAATAATAAACGACATAATTTAAAAAGAAATGCAAAACAAATATGAAAGTATGAATTATCCCGTGCAACGCTGGGTCAGGACAGCTAGTGATGAAGTAAAAGTAATTGAATTATAATAAATAAGCTATGTCTTAATCAACCACTTCAACAAGTGAATTGAACGTTGCTCTATAATCTATAGCGATTTGATCCTTCTCTCTTTTATCTGTGTCAGAGAGAGAGAGAGAGAGAGAGAGAGATGAACTTTGTCTCTTCACAGTCAGGAGTGATTGGAGTCTAACCAAGCGAACCCAAACAAAGATGGCTGATGGTGGTTATAAAAGCCATTAAAAGTATTGGACAAAAAACCAACTGCCATTGCTAGCGTTTCATTGGTTGAAATGTTGAAGGTATGTGAACAAGGATTGGTTCTATTAACCAACCAATCACTGGATGAACAGATGTTGTAATTTGATTTAGCAACATGCTGCAACGATTCACCAGAAGAACTGACGAACCAAGATCAAATATTTATTTTGTAGGAAGAAAGCTATCGATGATAAAACTCAAGAAGGAAACTGATTTACTTATATGCATCTGCTAGAAATATAAAGTGGGACATTTATATATATATATATATATATATATATATATATATATGAGAAAGGAAGGATGAAGGTAATCCGACATAATGGGAAATGAAAAAGGAAAAACCAAAAAGGATGTTTTTTTATATATTCATCAACGTTGACATGATGGGTTGACGAGAAAAAGTAGTAGCCACTACTGGATGCTCAAGCCCGAGGTCTGGGCTTAGTGATTCCATGCCACTGACTTCACTAAGCCCGGACCTCGGGCCTGAGCACCCACTAGTGGCTACTACTTTTTCTCGTCAATCCAATATTTTCACGTACTTGCATGACATTTTTCTTAAAATTATCATCCTGAGGAAGTCTTACAAATAAAGACGAAACGTTGATGAATATATAAAAAAAAACATCCTTTTTGTTTTTTTCCTTTTTCATTTCCCATATATATATATATATATATATATATATATACATATATATAGTTGTTCATACTCTGCGTTGATCGGGAGTCTTTTTACTTTTATTTTTGTTTCATTTTTTAAATGGTTTTTCAACTATGCTGTTTTTTTCTACTAAATTATAACTTTGAAAATCCTATTAAAAAATCATATTTAATTATTATGGTATTGTTAGGCCAGTAAATTATTAATTAGGGCAAATTATAAAAAACTATATATATATATATAAAGTATAAAGGTATACTCAATAAAGATATACTCAATAAAGAATAAAAGGGAAATACCAGTAGAGTGCTCAATTAAATTAAATTAAGAGCGTAATATTTTTATTTTTAAATACAGATTTTAATCAGACATGGACCAGTGGTTTCTGACAAGAAACGGGTTGAATTCCTGATTCCGTCGTCTTCAGCATAGTCTGAAATAGTAAATGATGGAATTTCTTCAAAAAACACATCTAACTGTTATGAAACGCTATGTACACAGAATTTTGAAATGGAGAGCCGACGAGAAACGCTTAGGTCAGAAAAAGCCGTTAAAAGATTCTATATTTCTAAATATAGAATCTTTTAACGGCTTTTTCTGACCTAAGCGTTTCTCGTCGGCTCTCCATTTCAAAATTCTGTGTACATAGCGTTTCATAACAGTTAGATGTGTTTTTTGAAGAAATTCCATCATTTACTATTTCAGACTATGCTGAAGACGACGGAATCGGGAATTCAATCCGTTTCTTGTCAGAAACCACTGGTCCATGTCTGATTAAAATCTGTATTTAAAAATAAAAATATATATATATATATATATTGTTATGGTAATGCTAAAAGTCCCAAACTACGAAACAAAGACCCACAAAGTTTGTATATTATTGATCGGCGTTGCCCTGGGTGAATAATATCTAAAATTTAAAAAAATGATTCATTC
>OY744536.1:16823032-16935532 GCA_963556195.1 Sepiola atlantica | reverse complement strand
AAAAGCTGAACCATTAACATTGCTAAGATCAAAGTGTAGTATCTGTTCCGATGGATACTGCACTCTGGTATTGTCTTGGCCTTGGGAGCTTGATTTACGCCGGTCTATGGGTCTGTCCTGTGCAGTTCTAGGAGGTCCACCCTCCCAGGCTTTGCCTCCCCTCTTTGGGGAGGAGTAAGTTTATTGCTTACTGCCTGAGGCGCCCCTACCGGGGAATGCCGACGGGGCTGCCCAGGCAATTTTTAATGGCCAGAGTGCTCACCTTCTCGGGCACTGGTTTTTCAAACCCCACTTTCCTGACCCGACCTTGGGTCACATCTTACCTGTGGGAGTAAGATAAAAACTGGCCTTGTGCCTAACTCCTGGAGAGGAGTAAATCAATACTCAGTCTCCGCATTTTTCATACCTGTGGAAGTGATGTAATGGTTACTGGTGTGATTTGTGCTCTTGGCGTACTGTGTTCAAGTTCTGTCGAGGGAGGGGCTTTTTTATTTTTTTACCTTTTTGTAACCATTTATCAAGGCCAAGAGCCACTAGAGGGTAAGGGTTTTAATGGGATGGAAGGATTTGTCAGACGAAATTGATCAATGCTAAGTTTGATTACTTATGGGATGCTTCACGACAAGTACTTGTCGACATTAGATTTCAAGACGACTGTCTTGTAGTCTGCAGGGAAGTAGTCCTGCAGTAATGGAGTACACAGACGACCTGGTGCTACCAGATCAAGCTGTCTAAAAGTACTGGCTTCCTGACTTAAAATGCACCAAACATTGATGTTATTGTTTTTTTTCATTTCCCTTTGCAAAACTCAATCATGTTCTGCAAAGCCAAAGACAAAAAACAACAATTTTCCTCTACAGAACTTGAAGCATAACATCTTTTATCAAAATGACCGGATTTGGCTTTAAATAACTCGAAAGGGGTTGATATGCCGTAAAAAAAAACCCCAACCATTCATAGACGAGCAGCGCTTACAAAGAAACCCTGTCCAATCAAATTCCTCCTGATGCTAGGAACATGGAGAAAGAACGGAAAGTCTTTTTCCATTTTGGTAGAAAGATGAGTTCTTGCTATGAATGTCTTATGAGGAGAAACCAGAGATCGGAGCTCAGTCGAACACCTTTCATGGAAATATCAATAGATTAGCAACGTCTTTTCTGTGGGAAAGGGGCTGTAAGGAACAGAAAAAATCACCCCCCCCCCACTAGATTTCGGAGTTGATTTTGCCATCTACTCTTGAATCTATCTCTATTTACTCACCAATAGCTCGGAAGAAGAAGGAAGACTCTCAATCTAGTTGACTGAACAAGACTTAAGAGAAGGAAAACTCTTGTGAGAATGTGTGTATATATATATATATAAAACACATATCATCAGAACAAATAATAGACGAAGCTAAAAACAAGTACAACAAGCCGCGCGTGCGTGGTCCCCCTCTGTGTGTGACTCAATGTGGCGAGTGTAAAATGCAATAAATTTGGGCAATTTGGGGCATTTTGGATCCCCCCTTTGACCCCCTAGGGACACGAACCAGAATTTTTCTGAGGTCAAGGATGCTCATTTTATATCCAGAACAATTGCCTCTACATTTTGGCCAAGTTTCAGAAAAATTGAATGGATGGATCAAACGTTATGGGTGAAAAGAGTCATTTTTTGTCATTTTGCGAACCAGATTTTTTCCAAGGTCAGCGATACTTATTTTCTATTAGGAACATTTGCCTCCACATGTTCTTCTTGTATATGATTCTCCCAGAACGAGGGAACGCCACTCAGTCCTTTTTGATTTACGAACTTGAGACAATACTGATGGAAGACAGTAGACATTTATTCAACTTGATCTTTGTTCCAAATCACTGACCAGAGGGGTTGGGGACAGAGAGATCATCATCATATTTGGTTTAACGTTCGTTTTACATACTGACATGTGTTGGACGGCTTTTAGAACTTTACCTATCTCTAGCCAGGTCTTATGTATCCCTCTTTATCAATTCGGTACTACTCCAGATGAAGCGCTTAATTTCCATGACCGCTCGGCGGCAACGATTGGGCAGGTCGCGGAAGCGCCCGAGAGCTACCGAGACGAAAACGAGGCTGAAGCAGAGCTGACCGATCAGGTTGCTGCCAATCATCTGTGCTCAGCACAACAAAACAAGCGGTAGGAAGACCTTTCGAACCGGCCGCAAGTGTATCCGTAAACCCTGACCCTCAACGAGAAAATATATGAAATTCCCTCCCCCCCCCCAAAAAAAAATATACAAAAAAAAACTTGCCTAAATATCCTAAGAAAAATAACATATACGTTTTTGTTTTATGTAAAAAAAAAAGACAAAAAAAAAAAGTTGCCTAAATATCGTAAAAGAAATAGCATTTACTTCTTTGATTTATGTAAAAAAAAGACAAAAAGAAAAATTAAAATGGTTCATTTGGCCCACGGAAAATTTTTTTTTTTTTAAGTTTATTTATAGTTTTTAAGCTATGGTTTGTTCATTTTTTTCTTTTCGTTTTTTTTTTTTCAAATATATGTATTTTTTTCTTTTGTATTCTTCGTCTTATACTGTCGTCTGCCACTCTTCCATTTTACGACTTTCAGTTTTGCTTCAGCCTCGTTTTCGTCTCCGCAGCTCTCGGGCGCTTCCGCAACCTGCCCGATCGTTGCCGCCGAGCAGTCACGAAAATTAGGCGCTTCATCTGGAGTAGTACCATCACTTCCTACCATGTTTTCCTTGGCCTTCCCCTGTGGGATAACCCTGTTACCTCTACCTCTACTAACCCAAGAACTCTCATTCATTATTTCAACTTGGCCATACTATCGAATTCTACCTTTCTGCACACATCTCCTTATACTGTTCAGATTTAATCTTCCTCTGAGCTCATGAGATCTAAGCCTATCTTTAAAACTCACAGTACACGTCCATTGTATCATTCTCATATAATTTCTTTCCCTGTAACGCATATCTTAAACCTTCACTGACCAAGTTTCACTTCCATTAAACTGTATACACATGCCTGATAGACTCTTCTCTTGATCGATCGTAGTAACGTATTACTGATTAGTAATGGCAAAAGTTCTTTGAACTTACTCCATCCACTTCTAATTCTTGCAATCACACTTGGCACCTGCTCCTCCGTGTGCTCCAAGGTATCACCAAAGCAACAAAACTTCCGAACAACCTCAATAACTTTGCCATCCAAATATATTTTCTCAACATCTGAGTTTTCATCTGTCACCATTGCTTTACACTTCTTGCACACAAATTAGTTATCATGTCTCAACCTACCAGTAATTCCACTTCACTTCTTGTGTACATTGGGCACACAAGAAGTGAAGTGGAATTACTGGCTTGCAGATACCACAAAAAATTGAGTCACACCCGACTTCCTTTCCACAAACTGAACAGAGAACTTGGCTCTTAGGGATTTCCAACACTACAACCACTGATCATCACTTTGAGCTGGATGAAATTCACTCTCAGACATTTACTTTCCATAGCATTCCTCCAAGTTTCTAAATTAACAAGAAGACCATTCCATTTCATTGGAAAGAGCGATTGAAATCACTAATTAATTATATTTTGTCAGCCCATATCATTTTACACGTCTACACGCTCCCAAATTGACTCTTCTGTTCTCTATCACACCCTCTCTCTTTAAGCCATGTGACGTCATATCCGTTTCTATTATAATCCCACAGCCTATCAATTTTAATCTCATTAACTAAGTTGACCCCGGCTGAACTCTCAGTGGATTTGCTCACCCAATATCTAACAGAAGTTACATTTGGTGTAAGGTACACAGAGGAGCAGGTTTTTCTAAAACCTCGAACATCAGTTTTAAAAAAAATCTGACTTCCTTTTGAATTTATTTAGCAACAATATTTGATATACTGCAGTTTGTATCTCCTTTATTATGTTTATTTATTTCCTTCTCACGGCAAGTGATGTGACACAAGGTCGGAAAGTGGGATTTGAAACCAGCACCCTAGAGGAAGAGCATTCTGGCCGAACAAAAAATTGCCTGGGTAGTCCCGTCAGCATTCCCCGGTAGGGGTGCCTCGGGTGATTAGCAATAAACTAACCCCTTCTCAAAGGGTGAGATAGCAAAGCCTGGGAGGGTGGGCTTGCTAGAAATGCACAGGACCATACCTCAGACTGACAGCGAACAAGCCATCCTCAAAAATGGCAGAGCCTCCGCCGGTCTCATTTTGGTATGAATTCTAACCCCGAAGGGTTGAAATTTTTTATTATAGAGGGTTTGTCAGCAAGGGAGATAATTATAACATTTGTCTGTTTGTGAAATGCACATCAGCCATGAAAGTCATTAGCTACATAAAAAAAAACTCAAAGATTCCTAGTCATAAAAAACATGCAGTGACAATTCTAATTTGCTGTTGCACCTTAACATGCATGTTAAATTGTGAAGATAATCTCGTTTGCAAGTGAGATGTAAATTTTCCCTTTCTTATTCCTAAAAGAAAAAATAATTTCACACTGTTCATCTGAGGTTTTTCTTTGTCTTTGACTCAAGGGTGTGAAGATAAATATATTGCAAGGATTTTATGCTTTTCACTAGATTAGTAAATATTGCTAATTAGTTGTGTTCTGTACTAAGAGAGACATAAAAATATATTGTCTCTCTTTTTATGTCTCGGCCAATGATCTCCGACATAACATATGAATGTAATTTAAGACTGAGTATGAAATCATTTGGTTCAGTGTGCGATCCCTTAGATTCATATGAGAAAAATATGCTTGGAATGAGTCACACCCATGGCCATCCCTACTACAGGCCAGGCAATCGTGCAACTGGGGTCTTTTACTGGGGGCCATGTGAATTTTCTTAAATATTCGATATAGAGCTGTTTACATGTAAATAAAACGTTTAAAACATGTGTAATATATTTCCTAAGAATATAGAAAAGATTTGAAATTAAGATTTATTGACAAATTCTCAAAGACGTTACTATTTTTAAACTTAAAAAAGGAAAAGTTATGTGTCGTCAATGAACAGAGCTGTTTACATGTAAATAAAACAAAATTAAATTCTGACTTTTAACACTATACTCACGAACTTATAATCCAAATGTAAATAATTATAAAATAACAGAACCTCAGCTGAAATAAATTTGATGAGTTAAAATTTATTTTGGGAATGAAATTTTCTTGGAGCAGTGAAAACGAAGTGCTACCAGCTAAAAGTTTATCTGGTGACTGACTGCTGACTGGCCCCCAGTTAAACAGTCAGATGTGCGTTTAGCCGGCCTGTTATGGGTATGGCCATGGTCACACCATAAATACGAAAATCTATAGCTAACACATGAGTTTCATTGAGAGCAAACAATTTAATTGAACAACAAGGAATTAAGTAAAGAAAAAGAGACAGATTTTTGTTTTTGTATGTACATGTGAAGCAGTACAGGAATTTCAATATTGCGCTTTTTTTTTTTTTTTTTTTCTTTTTAGATGTTAGTTGAACTTTTTTGCTTTTAATAATTGTAACATACGTGGCGGTGAATGCCCCCACAAATGAACACGTGTGTTTTGCATCATTCATTGGGGAGAAATAATTTCCCGGGGTCGGTGCGAACCTGGGAACGTCTGGAAGTAAATATGTTTGTCAGGACGTTAAATTAAGCAGTGTTGGGTATGCAAATGATTCGTTTCGTGAGCCAACCACTGACGTTTAAAGCACGGTGGCTAAGTGGTTAACGACGCAGACTGAGGACTTGGGTGTGTCAGGTTCGAATCCAGTTCGTTCCACAGAAACACTTTCATCAAAACCCACACCTGACCTTGTGTCTAACCTCCTGGAGAGGAGGTAAAGAAAATACTTAAGTTTGAAGAGTCAGCAATTTTCTTATCTTACATATATATATATATATATATATATATATATATATATATATATATATATTTAGATTTTTCACTTATAAGATAGCTTATTCAGTAAAGATCGGGATTAGTCCAATAAAAATAAGCTCGATGATACTCGATTACAGGGTACAGAGCATTTATATCTGTTTTTTTAAGGTTTACCAAAACATTTCATTCAAGAAATCATTAATCACAACAAAAGACTTTTTCCTTTCATAGATTATTTCAGCAAGGATTCACTGGATTAACTCCTGTGGACAGAACCTCACCAGAATTATATATATATATATATATATTAATTCATTGACACGTGTTTCTGGCTCACAGCCACTATTAGCATGGCTAACTTAGACAGGGATCGAACCTTCGATATTGATGTCTATAGTCCAGCGTTTTACCATCGAACCAAGACGCTCTGTCTAGAAATATGTACGATTTTATCACCTAAATATTTGTAATGTATTTTTATGTAATTATTTTTATTGGTGATTGCAGCGTTCGTTGTTTTTTTCTTTTGGCTCATTACTACTTCCTAAGTGATTAAGATGCAGAAAATTGCATTATTAGGCACCCTTAACTATATAGGATGTATTTTTCATTGACGTTGCAACCACCAATAAAAACTAATAATCTGATTGAGTTCAAATGCTAACATGCCATTTGCAGTTTCGTACATTATAAAATCATATGGATTTTGTATTAGTGGCGCCATCTATAGGTCAGGCCCGGGACTTATTAAGTGATGTGTTACATTCTTATATATTTCAATCATTTTATGGACCTGACCGATAATTTACCCTAGTGACCCCAGAGGGAACCGGAGGATAATTTCAATGGTGTCTTTCGATTCTTTGAAAAAAGTAACCCTTATTGGAGCTTATGTAAATGTTTTTACTGTTGACATGTCAATTTCTCTAACACACACACACAGACAAACAAACATTGACTTTTGTATATATAGAATATAGATAGATGAATAATTGTTAAAGTATAAACGACTGACCAAAATGTTTGTCTGGTTGGTTGTTTTAGGGGCTTTTGTTTGAAGGGTCAGGTGTAAATAAAGAATTCCATTCATAGCCAGCTTTGAATCTTCGTTCATCTGCCTATTTTTAAAACCAAGGTACGGCACCATATCGGTAACATTCTTGAAGTCAGAACCGATTATACCATAGTGCATAAAAACAAAAATCAATTGAATTTTGCCAGAATCAAAAATTCCAATGATTTTCTCTCACGCACCTTCACCCCCCCTCCCCCCCCCCCTCCCTGCCATTTTTGGAGATTTCAAATGTTTATTGTCACCGTTGCTAATTCTGGTACCATTGTTTTAGCTCTTTTGTCTGGAAAACAGGAATTTCTTTGGCAACGAATTCTGTACATCTCTCTCTCTGTCTCTCTTTATTTCTCTCTCTCTCTTTCTCTCTCTCTCCCCCTCCCCCCCCGCCTTCCTGAAAGAGAAACGGGTATTCTTCTCTTATATCGAAATATCTGTCTTTGAACAAATTCTTCATGGATGACAAAATATAAACAATAAATACAGCAAGCAGACAACACAATTCTGAAACAAATCATCCATCCTCATCTCCATCAATAAAAAGATGATCTGGATTATTTGAACTACTGTTCTCAGCTTGGAGGTTATATTGGCCGAAACATCGTGAATATATCAACCAACCTCCTTCCGCTGCATATGTCAGGTGACAATGGCCTCCTAAGTAAGTTTAGTATAGAATTGAATACAGTATAGGAAAGCCGGGGGTTTTTACCCCACCTAATAGACCAGTATCGTCCGGGCCTTTGGGTCTGGATTTACGCCGGTCTATTGGGGGTTGCTGGTCCTGTGCAGTTCTAGGAGGTGCACCCTCCCAGGCTTTGCCTCCCCTCTTTGGGGAGGAGTAAGTTTATTGCTTACTGTCTGAGGCGTTCCTACCGGGGAATGCCGACGGGGCTGCCCAGGCAATTTTTAAATGGCCAGAGTGCTCACCTCTCGAGCGCTGGCTTATCTAATCCCACTTTCCCGACCTTGTGTCACATCTTACCTTGTGGGAGGTAGATAAATAAATTCAGTATAGGAACCAATAATCCTCCACTCTATAATAAAGACCAATGTGTATTTATTTGTATATAAATAAATATAAATCTGCCACGTCACACAAAGTTAGCGAGTAAAAAACGTGCCATTTCGAGTGGTGAGGGGATGTGAGAAACCAAATAGCAAGTAAAAAATAAAAATTAATTTTGAAAGAAATAAAAAGTCAATGGTAGGTGTTATTCAAAAATTATAATTTTTCATATATAAATTATAAAATCATAGAATTACGTCATTAATTTAATATTATGCTTTGTCAGTGTTTGCACTATTTTTTTTCTCTCCCCCCCCCCCGTCATTTTTGACGGAGGGTGTACACTAGTTATAAATAGTAGGTTAGAACACCAGTGAGAAAATTACAAGATGGGAATTCATACAAGAATTGTCAACATGGCCTAAAAGGGTTTTTTACCCCGCCTAATAAACCGGTATTGTCTGGGCCTTCGGGTTTGGATTTACGCCGGTCTATCGGTTGTCCGTCCTGTGCAGTTCTAGGAGGTGCACCCTCCCAGGCTTTGCCTTCTCACCCTTTGAGAGGGGGTTAGTTTATTGCTAATCGCCTGAGGCGCCCTTACCGGGGAATGCCGACAGAGCTGCCCAGGCAATTTTTAAATAGCTAGAATGCTCAAATTCTCGAGCGCTGGTTTTTTCACACTTTCCCGACCTTGTGTCACATCTTACCTTGTGGGAGGAAGATAAATAGAATCAGTTCTAAGTGGCAGTCTTCTGGAGGTTGATGGTTCAATCCTCAGTACGGGCGATACTAATTAAGAAAAACACAAGTCAACACTTCTACCCGAACATGAAAACAATCTACCTCCGTGGATTAATGTTGTATCGTATGCCAATAGTTAATACACACAAACAGAAGGTTAGTAAATAAACGATATATCTTTTTATTCTTACTCTCACGTTACACAACATCACAAATAACAATTACAAATACAACATATTTAAAATACAGCTCACTGACCGTTTCGTCTTCCAACCAATTTCAGTGGAAAGGTCGGGTGTGCTTGGCCCGGAGACTGTTAAATTTTTTCAGGACATTGGACGGAGGATTTCACCGTCTAGGCACGAGCCCCGTGAGTCAGCCTGGTTGTTCCAACGCATCTCCCTGGCTATCGTTCGTAGCAACGCTATGTCAGTAACGGTGGCGTCACTTCCGTTCTAATCGTCATCTGTTGACTCTCTCTTTCTTTCTCTCCCTCTCTCTATCTACCTATGTCTGTATCTGTCTCTTTGCTTCTCTTTCTCTCACATTATTGTTTTATAAATAATTGGACTTGTTTTTGTTTGTCTTTACAATGGAAGCCATGATTGTTTATTTATTGTTGGTTTGAAATTGTATTTCTTGTCCTAAAATATTTTTTTTTTTAAATTTAAAAAAAATATTTACTGTTCTTTTCAGACTTAGTCTATTATTTTCGTGAGGGGTGTTCTCACTCCACAACATATTAAATAACAAATACAAATACAACATATTTATAGTCTTTTTGTACTAATAATCACCGCTTATCAAGATCGAGGATAGCGGTTGATGAGATTGAATGATTGCTAGTAGAAAGATGAAGAACCACATAAAAGGATTGAAGATGATTCATGGAATGAACTGTTTGATTGCTTGTGAGGACTTAGCCTATTTTTGAAGATGATTCATGGAATGAACTGTTTGATTGCTTGTGAGGACATAGCCTATTTTTGAAGATGATTCATGGAATGAACTGTTTGATTGCTTGTGAGGACTTAGCCTATTTTTGAAGATGATTCATGGAATGAACTGTTTGATTGCTTGTGAGGACTTAGCCTATTTTTGAAGATGATTCATGGAATGAACTGCTTGATTGCTTGTGAGGACTTAGCCTATTATTGTCGTCATGAGGGATGTTATCACTCCACAACACGTACATTGCATTATTATAATACATATTTGGCTGTATTAAGGGAAATCCAACTCATCTAGACGTAAATAGGGATATATAATAACATTATAATTTAGAAAGCTATTCTTAACATA
This sequence comes from Sepiola atlantica, assembly GCA_963556195.1. Lineage (NCBI taxonomy): Eukaryota > Metazoa > Mollusca > Cephalopoda > Sepiida > Sepiolidae > Sepiola > Sepiola atlantica. The sequence goes on along the minus strand of OY744536.1, from coordinate 16,925,553 downwards.
AGGAGGTAGGGGGGGGGGTTGATTAACTATTTTGTTTATTAAATTGTTAGGCGAAAGTACAGAATAGTTCATCAATGCCCCACCTCTCCATGTTAAGAATGGCTTTCTAAATTATAACGTTATTATTTCAGCCCGGTCCGTAAACTGCATGAGTACCTTTTTTTAATTTATTTTCTTTATTAATTCTCTGGATTTTCCTTATGGATTATGGTTACAACAATAAAAAATAAAAATAAAAACAGTTTGAATTATCTCCCCTTTCAACTGACTTTTCTAAATTAAAGATGAAATTTAATCTGTTCTCAATAATACAGAAGCACCTGATTTTATTTCTACACTTCCGACAATCGGATGTCCCATGAAACCGCAGTAATGTGTTAAGTCACATTTATTATTCTTTCATATAGAGATTTATATCGAGCGCTTTGTCCGTTGTTTTGATTCGGCTCTGTTCCGATTTTGAGAAGTTAAGTTTTATATCATTATTAAAATACCCATATGGGTCCGACCATCACTGAAAGAAATTTGTATCAAATTTGGTACACGTATGCTTCTATAGGTCGCTTGTAAAATATCATCAGAATTCTTTGAATGGCGCCTGTAGGATCAAGAGTACAATAAGGACCCCAGTTCATTAACACAACACGCGGAACATGTTCCGGAAGTCACCGGTGTCTTCCGGTTCGTCTTCCGGTTGACCTTGCAATACACGTGGTCGCTTTTTTTTCTGTAAGCAACAATTATAAACAAATAAATAAAACTTCGCTATTTACTTGCCTCCCTACAAAAAGAAAAAAAAGTTGAACATTTTTGACAAAGGTCATAACCTTTGTCAAAAATGTTCAACTTTGTCTTAGAAAATTCACAACTGAGTAACATTTGCAAGAACATTTGAAAAAATTCAAAGATCAGTCATAAGAACTTACGTAGATCAAAAATATAATCCATTTATTTATATAAAGGTCAATTAAAGATTACGGTCATCCCCAATTCCTTTTATCTTTCATTTATCAAAAGGGGTTCTTAGGTCACAGGTAACATGAATTGGAACAAATACATTGAAGACATTGCCAAGGCTGCCGCAAAGAAGGTTGACTCCCTCTACCGTGCTAGTAAACTCCTCACACCTGACATTATCCTGTATCTCTACAAAGCCACCATCCGCCCATGCATGGAGTATTGTTGTCACATCTGGGCTGGTGCATCATCTACTAGTCTCTCCCTCCTTGACAAGGTCCAAAAAAGAATCGCCAACCTAATAGGTCCCTCACTGTCAACCAAGCTCCAGTCCCTGTTCCATCGCCGCAATGTAGCATCCTTGTGCTTGTTTTACAAATTTCTTCAATGGATTATGCTCCGATGAATTGGCTACTCTGGTGCCCCCTCGACATAAATTCACTAGACTAACTCGACAATCAACTAAATCTCATTCATTCATTGTGGAGGTCCTCAGATGTCGGAGAGCCTTCTACTCAAATGGCTTCTTTCCTCGTACTGCTGGCCTCTGGAACTCCCTCCCTGCCCCCCGTTTCCCCGACAGTACAGACATGCAGAAATTTAAAACTAATGTAAACAGACATCTCGCTGCGCAGATCCCAATTTAGGTTGACCCCCCCTACCTTCTCCCCTTTTCTTTTTCCCAGTAGCCCCTTACGTCTACAGTGGTGGCCTGTCTTGTTTGGGGTGAACTATGTTAAAAAAAAAATTTTTTAAAGACCAATTCTTTTAGAATTTGACAAATAATTTCTGGTGCAGGATATAAACAAAATGTTGTGGTGGACTTTTGACTTCGGCCCAATTTAGTGAAACTGCTGTTGTATCCCAGGTCCAATTCAAAATGGTGTTTATTGATATACAATTGGACCTGGGATGGCTGTTGAATCCTTGAAAAGGGTTATAATATACAAGTTTCTTTTCTCATCATTTTTGTCATTTTATCCAATTATGGTAGAGAAACATTTTAAATATCATCAGATGCAAGTCTTTCTTTATTTGTGAAAAGGGGTTCAAATATACAAGTTTTTTACCCGAATGGAAGGCACAACCAACACAATATTAGAATGAATAAATAAAGGTTTATTGCAATAAAAGGTAGAATGGATTGATAGACAGACATTAGTAAGACATTACTAATCTCTGAAGCAAGATAGCAGTGAATGCGGTGTTCACTATATATAGTTCTCTGTATTAGTAAACAAAAGTCCAATGAATAGATAGGCAGAGATGAGTAAGACATTACTAATCTCTGAAGCAAGATAGCAGTGAATGCAGTGTTCACTATATATAGTTCTCTGTGTTAGTAAACAAAAGTCCAATGAATAGATAGGCAGAGATTAGTAAGACATTACTAATCTCTGAAGCAAGATAGCAGTGAATGCAGTGTTCACTATATATAGTTCTCTGTGTTAGTAAACAAAAGTCCAATGAATAGATAGGCAGAGATTAGTAAGACATTACTAATCTCTGAAGCAAGATAGCAGTGAATGCAGTGTTCACTATATATAGTTCTCTGTATTAGTAAACAAAAGTACAATGAATAGATAGACAGAGATTAGTATGACATTACTAATCTCTGAAGCAAGATAGCAGTGAATGCAGTGTTCACTATATATAGTTCTCTGTATTAGTAAACAAAAGTACAATGAATAGATAGGCAGAGATTAGTAAGACATTACTATTCTCTGAAGCAAGATAGCAGTGAATGCAGTGTTCACTATATATAGTTCTCTGTATTAGTAAACAAAAGTACAATGAATAGATAGACAGAGATTACTAAGACATTACTGATTTCTGAAGCAAGATAGCAGTGAATGCAGTGCTCACTATATATAGTTCTCTGTATTAGTATGTCCACATAGGAAAAAGAGAGTGTAAGATATTCATTAGGTCAGATGATGAAGTTATCATTATTTATGCGGTCATTTTATGGTGAAAGGTATGAACTCACAATTTATCCTCGGCTATAGCAATTTGGGTTCAGTTGGTCGTGTACAATTCGATTACAACAAAAACAAAACAAAAAGCAAATTGTTACTTAAGTGAAAGGAACAATGAATATGATAGTAGAATGAATAAATAAATGTTTATAGAGAGTACAATAAAATTGATAGACATACTAATACAAAGAACTATATATAGTGAACACTGCATTCACTGCTATCTTGCTTTGGAGATTAGTAATGTCTTACTAATAGAGATTAGCAAGGCATTACTAATCTCCAAAGTAAGATAGCATATATAGTTCTTTGTATTAGTAAGTACACATAGGAAAAAGGGAGTGTAGGATTTTCTATTACAGCAATCATTAAACATACCTGGAGAGGCAGGTAAATAGTGTCGCTTTGTCAACAGTTCTAATATACACTATGTACAGTATTTTATTTCTTGTAATATGATTTGTTTGATTTTAAATATATTTCGGGCTAGAAAATACTTATTTTACCATAAAGATAATTAAAATAATAAATATATAAGAACGCATTTATGCCTTAAAATCCTGTGATATAATGAAAAATCTGCGATATAAAATTCGATATGCAAGAGTTGAAAATCAGTTAGACAACGAAAGATAAACCATGATACGTTGCGAGATGCCTGTATGTTGTACCCTTGAAAAAGGGTTCAAATGTACAAGGTTGTTACTCGAGTGGAAGGAACAACTAACACGATGGTAGAATGAAGAAAGAAAGGTTTATTGCAATGGAGAGTACAATGTATGGAAAGACAAAGATCAGTAAGACTTTACTAAACTCTGAGGCAAAATAGCGGTGAATGCGATGATATTCGCCGACGTTTCCCTTGAAAATGTGTCGGTTGAAAGGTACCTTGGGATTTAGTTTGTTCATTTTAGTCCGTATATTCCTTTTCGGTTTATAATGGCGATATTTAATCTCCCTGTTTTTTTTTGTTTTTTTTTTTTGTTTTGTTTTTTTTTTGTTTTTTTTTTGTTTTTTTTTTTTGTTTTTTTTTTTAGTTTTTTTTTTTAGTTTTTTTTTTTTGTTTTGTTTTTTTGCTTGGGATTTGGTTTGTGAATTTTAGTCGATCGTTTTTATTTTTTATTTTTTAAGTTTTTAATCGAATGTCTTCCGACGATTAAATATATTACTATAAATATCCTCTCTTTTTTTTTTTTCTTGTGATATTGTCCTCAACTCGTTATGACTCCGTTTATCCTATTTAAAACCTTGATATATATATATAATAGTACTGTTTGGACTACACATAGACCACTTGAGAAATTATCAGCTCTTTAATAACTGGACATAAAAACTGACTCCTAAGGGAGTCTATCACAAGGTCATAATTCTGTAGTGGCTAACAATCTCAGCATGGACCCTCATCTTTAAGAAACCAGCATTTTTTCACAGAGGCTAACCAATTTCTTGGATGATCTCCTCGCTTAGCTAAATATGTTTCCCATCACAGGTCTGCCGTTTGCAGCATGCATCTATGTACCTTCACTAAACATGTAGCATTGTGCATGATTATATCTGAATAGATACCGACCTGGTTGCAGGTGTTATATTAGTGTTGTTTTTTTCCTAGACTAGTTTACCCTACTATTTCATCCAGGTTTGAGAATTTAGTTTATCTTACTATTTAATCCACATATTGGAATCCATATTCTATTCAATTAATTTGGCAAAAAATAAAACAAGCATGTTTTAGTCAGCATGTAGGGAAAGGGTGGTAGAAATTTATACAGAAGACTAAGAGGATAGAGTAGCCCAGCACCTGTCCAAATTCACGTTGAATTGCTGCGTTGTTGGCGCATTTATTACCTCTCTTGGGAGTCTATTCCAAGGTCTAGGGATCCTGATTGAGAAAGTGGCCTTCCTCCGGTTCAATCGAAATCGGTGGTGAAATAGTTTCTTGTGGTGTCCGCGTAGACCTCTTTCTGGTGCAGGAGTGAATAATAGGTCCTGAGGTATATTGTAATGACCATTGAGGAGATTGTAGGTAAAAATGAAATCACTGCGTAATCGTCAGCACTCAAGGGAGAAAAGGTTAAGTTTCTTGAGCCGGCTTTCATAGGACAGATCCCATAGACCCTGCACCATTCAAGTAGTCAATTTTTTTTTTTTTTTTAACTCTCTCCAGATGCTGGATATCACGTATAAGATATGGTGAAGGGGCCTGGACACCATACTCTAACAGTTGTCTGACGAGGGAGACATAAAGTGGGAGAAATATTTCAGGAGTGAGTTTGCAGAAAGAAGACCCCCCCCTCTCTCACCAGTAATTAGTGTAAGTGATGCAAAAGCCACAAAACAGCTTGAACCTGGAAAACCAAACCCACAGTCCATGCCAGTAAGCACAGCACCACTTCCATGAACATATCCCCTCCCTCCCTCCCTCTCTTTAATGTTTGTTTTGATTTTCTTCTGATATTAGTTAGAACGTGTAAAAGTATTGGTGAACATTTGATTTTCAAAACAAAAACATTGAAAGCAAGTATATAGAGAGAAGATCCATTATCAAATTGGTTTTAACCGGCTGCTGCCCCCCCCCCTGCCTTGCCTTTCATGGTTTGGGTTAAAGAGCAGTAAAAATTGGTTTCCATTCCAGGTGGCTGCACCAAAGGAAAGAAGAAGGTGAGGATCGATCATTCTCTGATCCCCTAAGGCATCCCTAACAGCCTACATTCCCTTGGCGGCGTTTGTCTATTTTGTTCTGACTATGTAACAAAGTACCTGTAATAAAAACCAGGCTGCCGTATTCTCCCCTAGCTGATTGACCTACATACAAAACCCTTTTTTTTTATATATATATATACTTGCTTGCACTCCGGCGTTGCCCGGGAAGTAATGAGAATCCTGTTTGTTTCTGCTTTCAATCCTGAACCACATATTATCATTTTTACTTCATTTTAGAAATTAAAAAATAAGACATCATCTTTACTGTTTATGGATATCCAGCATGAATGCTAACCCCCCCCCCCCCCACAATATTGTAAAACCGCTAATATAAACTTATTACTACCATTGTATTCTTGATAAAATTTTACTCCAGAAAAGTAGTGTTTGATCTTAGTGTAAGTCTTTGTTTTCAATTGCATCCCTGATCAGCGTTAATAGGAATTGATAATTGAATACTAGTAACTCCAAATCGGATGGAAATTTGAATGGAGCCATGAAATTCTTTAAATCCGTTTTAATACGAATTAAATTTTTCGAATTTCCTGTTAACACATCGATTTCTATAACAAATAAACTCTTTCTTTCTCTCTGTATTATTTAAATGAAAGTTTTTTTCATTAATCACTCAGAAATAACACGGGGGAACAGTAGTTACGAGTTACAAGATAGGAACGATTGGCGTAATCCCAGGTGCTATAGGTTGTCTCCAATGGTTAGAGGAACCATCACAGCCACACTTGTCAGCTACCGCCCGCCTCAAGCTGGTCAACCCCCCAGCCAGGAAGGTGCTAATGCGCCGCAGTCTGGGTTCTTGGAGCTACGGAAAATACCAATGAGCAGACTGAAAAACAAACCAAAGATAAAACTACAAATCTTGCGATTAGCAAGCTGGAATGTCAAGATAATGTAGGCTGACCTCTCTGATGATCTACAACAGATCAATGACTCCAGGAATCGGCTATCATCGACAGGGAGCTCACAAGGCTCAACATCGACAGAGCTGCACTACAGGAAACAAGACTAACAGGGAAAGGAACCTGAGACACTAAGACTGCAGAGCATTTGAATTCGCACCTGAAGAATCCCCACTCATGCACAAGTGGGTTCCGACCATGACCCTTGCCCCAACTGCATCAGTCATTTTGGCATCGGCAAGCTGAACAAGATAGGACAGAGGCTCTTTGAGTTATGCTCCTACACCAACCTCTGCATAACCAACGCATTCTTTGCCAATAAGCCATATCATAAGATCCTATCACTGGCACCAACTTCACTTCGTCCTCACACGGAGACCCTCACTGAACTGTGTTCTTATCACACGTAGTGACCACAGTGCTGACTGTGACATCGACCACTCTATGGTTGGCAGTAAAATCCATCTCCCGTCCAAGTGGCTCCATCGATCCAAGCAGAAAGCCCCCTTTGCATTAACACCGGCAGGACGGCAATACCACACTTGTGCGAGTGCTTCGCTAACACCATGGAAGACTGCCCTGCTGGCAATGCTGAAGATTAAGATGCCATCTACAACTCTGCAGTGAACACTTTTGGCAGAAGAGATGGGCAAAACTCGGACTGGTTTTAAGCCGGCATTGCTGAATTAGTCAGAAATCTTGTCAACTACAAGAGGAGTCCTTCTGAGAAGACAGTCGCTGCACTCAGGAAGACTAGGAACGATGCTCAACGGATCGCCCGTCACGCCAATGACTCTGGCTAAACCTCAGTGAGAGTATCCAGCTCTTTGCTGACTGTGGCAACATTTGTGGCATGTACGATGGCTTGAAGAAGGCCTTTGGTCAAAGCATAAACAAGATTGTACTCCTGGGATAAACTGCCAGTGACGTAATTTTAGACCTCAGCAGGCAGATGAAGAGGTAGGTTGAACACTACCAGGAACTCTACTCGAGGGAGAACATTGTCACGGATGCAGCCACTGAGAGCACCATCAACCCCTACCTGTTAAAGAAGAGCTAGACGTCCCCGCTCTGTAGCAGAACTAAACAAAGCCAACCTGCAGCAAAGCTCTAAAAAAAAAATGGCATCCCACCTGAAATCATCAAGGTGGGAAAGTAGACAGCCCTGTTCCACTGCTCATTACGACAGCTCCAGGAAGAATGCCATGAACAGAGACAACCGCTGTACATTGCCTTCATCGATCTAACCAAGACCTTTGACCTTGTCAGCAGGAAGGAACTTTTCACTCTGCTGCAGAAGATTGGATGTCCTCCCAGCTTCTGAAAATGATCATGCTTTTTCATGAGGACATGCAGGGCACAGTACGATACGGCGACACTTCCTCAAATTCTTTCCCAATCAAAAGTGGAGTGAAATGGGTGCATACTCGCTCCGACATTCTTTGGCATTTTCTTCTCTCTGCTGTTGTCTTATGCCTTCAACAAGTTGGAGGATGGAGTGGCAGCCTCTTCAACCTTATCCGCTACTGAGCTAAACCCAAAGTGCAGAAGGTACTCATACGTGAGATGCTCTTTGCTGATGATGCAACACTGACAGCACATTTTGGGTAAATTTATAGAAGTGCACCTTTCGTATTTCGACCCCTAAAAAAAAAAAGTTTCTACTTTTTTGGGCAAATTACATATAAACAGCCTCAACAAATATCCGCTATGAAAAAAAATTATGAACATTTTTATTATTTTAGGAGGGGGGGGGGTCACTTTCCTATATAAGTTATACGTAAAGTGAGCACGCATTTCTTGGCCACCGAATCTCACCACTCATGTTTCGACCCCTAAAAAAAAAAGTTTCTACTTTTTTTGGCAAATTACATGTAAACAGCCATCCATAACAAATATCCGCTATGAAAAAAAAATGAATTTTTTTATTATTTTAGATGTTAGGAGGGGTGGGGGATCACTTTCCTATATAAGTTACCCCTAACATCTAAAATGGCTGTTTACATGTAATTTGCCCCAAAAAGTAGAAACTTTTCTTTTTTAGGGGTCAAAATACGAGTGGTGAGATTCGGTGGCCAAGAAATGCGTGCTCACTTTACGTATAACTTATATAGGAAAGTGACCCCCCCCCTCCTAAAATCTAAAATAATAAAAATTTTCATAATTTTTTTTCATAGCGGATATTTATTGAGGGTGTTTATATGTAATTTGCCCAAAAAAGTCGAAACTTTTTTTTTTAGGGGTCGAAATACGAAAGGTGCACTTCTATAAATTTACCACATTTTGAAGAAGCATTGCAGTGACTCATCAGCTGCTTCACATATGAATGCAGAGAGTTTGACATGACTATCAGCATAAAAAAGACAAAAATCCTTGACCAAGATGTAACCATGGACGACTACACCCTCAAGATTATCGAGGGCTTCACATACCTTGACTTCACCATTTCCAGCAATCTCTCCCTGCACGCTGAACTCCATAAACATATCGGTAACAGCCACGACTCACTTGGCAAAGAGAGTCCGAAATAACAAGATGCTGACCACACAAGATAGATCTGTATCGGGCCTGTGTGCTCAACACCCTCCACCTGCATAACCTCAGGGGAATCCTTGGAATCATCTGCCAGGACTACATCTCAAAAAAGAGCATCCTTGATCAAGCGGATATCCCTGGCATGTTGCCTCTGCTCACCCAATGACAACTCTGGTGGCTTGACCATGCCAAATGAATGGACGATGGAAGGATCTCAAAGGATATTTTATATGGTGAGCTCTCAACCGGCTCCAGACCAGCGGGAAGACCTGTCTTCCGCAATAGGGTTTTTGCAAGTGAGATATAAGGATAGGTGACATCGAGCCAGCAGGCTGGGAGTCTGTGGCTCAAGACTGCAGCCGCTGCAGAAGTGTTGTGAAGGCATGCCCCAAGAGGAGTGAGGAGAGGAGAGGCCAGCAGTAGAGGGAGAAGAGAGAGCACAAATGGCAGAGGGATACAACAGAGCTCTCAGAACCAGACACAACCTACACCTGCGGCAACTGCAACAGAGTCTGCCGATCCAGGATAGGCTTACACAGTCACAGCATACTCTGCAATGCGACAAAAGACTAATTTAAGGCGCAGAAATCCATTGTCTCCTGATACAGATGAATGCCAACAACAAGACATACAAATAAAATACAGGAGTATGTAGAGTTTCGATCCTAGATCACGATCATGATCGATGATCAGACTTTTTTATCACTTAACCACACATTCTTTTCCTAATTTCCTACGAATTCCATTATCTATCCTGTTAAGCAAATGAATACCACCCACCAAAATTGGAAGATTAATATATTCAGGCTTGACCAATTTCTCACATCCCTTCAGCATTTACTTTCTCTCTTCCCCTCTTTCTTTGATGTGTGAAGTTCTTTTGACTACCCATAACCCCAAAGCCTTCTGTTGACACCCAGCAGTGTAGCTACACAAGTTTACCCATTTATAGTCAACATTAAAAAATTTTTGGGTATTCTCAAGTCCAGACAATAATTCCAACTCAAATTTGGTCCTGACAACTATTTCACCTTATTAACTCCTATCTTCGAATGGCTTTTGGCCTTGATAAGTGCTGACCATTTTTAGTAAAATGCTTAACATAAAACGGAATTTTAATGAATAGAGTCTCTTTCCAAGAACTTATCAGCTGTGGAACACATTATAATGGGACTGCTTTCCTGCAGACTACAACATGATCGTCTTCAAATCCAATGAAAAAAATACTTGCCATAAACCGTCTTCATAAGCAATAAAAATTTTGTTTATTCCACTCACCATTTTCAATCCTCTCATGATATTCTTTATCATTCAACCGACAATCCACCCATCTCACTAATCTTTATCCTTGAACAGCTTTTAGGAAATATGGAATGACTGAATACTTTGTTTATTAAAGTGAAATGAACATTTTAAACTAGTTGGCATTTAATGTTGTTTTATGACAGTCGCACATCTAATTACTGGAAAAAATCAAAGTACATGTTTTTGTTTTTTATTGGATTAATAATTTTATATAAATAAACTGCAAATTTTCTATAAGAATTCCAGCATAACTAATTTGTGCGATTCATGTTTTTCATTTTCGAAAAAAAAAAAAAAAAGACATGTATCAACGAAGATATAGAAGTGAAATATTATCTTAGTGTGAGATGGGTAAATGTCAGCAAATATATCCAAAAGGTGTACTGTTTATGGATTTACATCCAGCGATGGTAATAATTACTTTTTTTTTTTTTTCAGAAAAATAATGGCAGCGCTTTCTAAATTCTTGCCATTAAATACTTTATTTATTGGTCACACTTCATTTTTTTCTCTTGATTTCAATACAATGCTATTGACTTGAATTTTAGTGTTGGCTTGTATTATATTGCAATCATGGCCATCCCTACTACAGGCCAGGCAATCGTGCAACTGGGGTCTTTTACTGGGGGCCATGTGAATTTTCTTAAATATTCGATATAGAAGTTGCAATCTATATCATCAACTGGTGCGGATCCTTTTTTTCTTTTTAACTACAATATACCAGTAATGATCTTTTGACATAAGTACAAAATCTCTAAAAAAAATCCAACATTGAAATAAAAATTCTTCATTGAAATATGCATTTGCCTTTGTTCATTCAAAGTTACCTGTCTCTTCATTTATAGGAATTTGTCAATTGTCAAATTTATCAATTAGCTCATTGTGGTTCTTATTATTTGGTATGTAAAACACATAAAAACATCAAACTAATCTCACAGAGGAATTTTACCTTTGTTTGCAACTTCTATATCGAATATTTAAGAAAATTCACATGGCCCCCAGTAAAAGACCCCAGTTGCACGATTGCCTGGCCTGTAGTAGGGATGGCCATGATCAGAGTGATTCATATGATTTCCATCATATGACTTTTTCTTTTTAGTCTAAAAAAAAATTATTTTCTTCAGTGAAAAAATATTTTTTCTGCATCACACAAGAATATTTTGTGTGGGGGTTCAAATTAATTAATTATATCTTTTTTATGTAAAACCTATTAAAATATACAAATTAAAATATTTACTGATTTTTTTAAAAAATATTTTTACTTACCTTGGTTACTGAATTCCAAACTATTGAAGCTTACCTCAATTGCAATAAACCCTGATTACATGATACCTGCATGGACGACAGATGGAGTGTTCTCTTAAGAAAAATTTAATCAGAGTGATTCATGATTTTCGTCATAATGTTTTTTGAATTCTTTTTTCTTTTCATGGTGATGTGATCGTAAACAAACTCGTTGGTAGTTAATACTAATATTAATTTCTTTTCTTTCTCTTTTATCTTTTCAGAGAACAGCCTCTCTTTATTACTCCATCTACCTCTTTTTCTGGCTTACAATAAGCCGACAAACAGACAACTCTCAGGCCGGAGTCTTCAATAGGGATGAAAAGGAGACAACGAGAAGAGCCGGTGAAATTGGAAGGAAAGAATGACACTTCAAAATGATTTTTCTTCTTAAGTGGCAAGTAGCATCTTGTGTTTTAAAAATTAAACATCTACGAAAACTAAAAACTAAAAAGGAGAGTAGAAATTGGAACTTGAGTTTACTCTCGGCAGCCGCGTAACTCTCACTTCCCTGATTTTGCCTTTTAGTCCTCACATTCTATGAGCGATGTTTCTGACAAAGGGGGAAGAATTGCTGTTTTCAGGGTCAGAATCTATCAATCTAGCATTTATCGTTGGTTAGTTTTTGACCTTGAAGTAGTATTTTTTTTTTTTAGTTTCATGCCTTGTCTGGAGCGATTTCCATTAAAAAAAAACTGAGTCTTGCAATTTAATGACTTTAAGTAGAAGAAATGAGAAAATGTACTTTCAGAATTAAGACTAAAAAAGACAAAAAGTTTTAGACAGAATTAAATATTTTAACACTGGTGAGTTTTGTTACCTTGTCTGTCTGTCTGTTTGTTCCTGTGCACAATGGATGATGCCATAATAGATGGCATTAAAAATCAGATGTGTGTTGTGGTGTAGTTTTGGGGTTTCCATTGAATGATGTGACAATAATGTGCTGTCTTATTGATTCAATGCTCTCAAGGGCTTTTTCGGCTTTGGGGCTCATCAGCTAAAGTACATAGAACAGATTATTGATGAAAATGGTAAATAACAGATCCTTCTAGACCAGAGGCAATAAAAGGCATGCCCTTCCATGGACAAAGCTTCTTTGCAAGGGCTTCTCAGCTGTGAACACATTACCATGGGACTGCTTGCCTGTTGATTACAACTTTGTTGTCTTCAAATCCAATGGCAGAAAATTCTTGTCATAAACGGCCCCATAAGTAATCAAGCACAGTTCATACTTTTATTGATGTTAGTACGCCCATAGTGTTCATCATCTTTCGGCTGACAATTATTCCACTTCATTAATCTTTATCCTCGAGTGGCTCCTGGCCTTGGTAAGTGGTAAAAAAAATGACTATACTACAAGCTTTTTTATTGCTCTCAAATTATTATGGTGTGTATGTACCAAATATGCACATCTTAATACGAAAAGCACCTTTTAAAACATTTACTAAAAAAAGTAGTAAAATTGAAATAGTCTCTGGAATACCAGTATTCCTTTGATAAAATAAAAAATTTCGGTGCTTCTGTATTATTGGGGACAGATGGAATTTTCATCTTTGATTTCAAAGCGTCAGTTGAAAGGGGAGATAATTCAAACTTTTTTTTTTTGTTTTTGTTTTGTAACCATAACCCATAAGAAAAAATCCAGAGAATTAGTAAGAAAATAAATTTAAAAAAAGGATACTTATGCACTTTACGAACCGGGCTGAAATGAACCTTAAACCTTATAATTTGGAAAGCCATTCTAACATAGGGATTTGATTAACTATTCTGTACTCTCACCTAACAATTTAATAAACAAAAGATACCGTTAAAAATGTAATTTAACATGAAATAACAATAAAAGGCATGCTCTTCCATGGACAAAGCTTCTTTGCAACAGCTTCTCGACTGTGGAACACATTACCATGGGACTGCTTGCCTGTTGCTTACAACTTGGTCGTCTTCAAATACAATGGTGGAAAATTGTCATAAACCGCCCCATAAGTAATCAAACGCAGTTCATAGCTTTTGTCAATATTAGTACTCCCATAGTGTTCATCATCTCTCAGCTGACAATCATTCCATCTCATTAACTCTCTTATCCTCGAGTGGCTCTTAGCCTTGATAAGTGATGACCTAAAAGTAAAAAGAAAGAAAAAAAGTGATGTCAAATGAAAGTATCCATTAAAACAGATGGGATAATTATGCACAGTGGACGATATTACAAAAATGATGATGTTCTTGATCAAATAAGAGACAGAGAGGTTAGAAGAGATTATTATGCTTTATCTAGACGACCTGTTACATAAAGGGTTAACTACTAGACAAACATCTAGACTCATGGGGGGGTCTAGTCTACTGTATTAATAAAGTAAAGTGGATTTTTTCCCCTGTAAATTCAATCACTGTAGGACGATAAACACAGGCACTATATAGAATTCCAATATGATCAGGCTTTATGCTTTATAACTGATGCGTGTTTTCGGTAATTATCATTCGATTTCATAATTTATACATTAATTGCGACATACCTGACTCTCACAAAATCTCATACAAATGTTAACTTGTCATCTACTTATTTTTTCAGTGATAAGCACTTGGGCATTTTCCTAAATTCTATCGTCATCATCTTGAATGCATCGGTTCCTAAAGTTTCAGAGCCAATAAGGGTTTTGCATCTGAGAAAGCCTGATAAAATGGAAACTTAATGTAGATTAGCAGAAAATAGAGAACCGTTTAAATTTTATTTTAATAAAAAAAATGGAAGATTCTATGACTTTTTTTTTAGTCTAAAAAAAAAATTATTTTCTTCAGTGAAAAAATATTTTTTCTGTATTACACAAGAATATTTTGTGTTGAGGTTCAAATTAATTAATTATATCTTTTTTATGTAAAACCTATTAAAATATACAAATTAAAATATTTACTGATTTTTTTTTTTAAATATTTTTACTTACCTTGGTTACTGAATTCCAAACTATTGAAGCTTACCTCAATTGCAATAAACCCTGATTACATTTTTCATTTCTACTGTAGCTTTGAAATTTCAATCAAGGTATAAAAGCTTCAAAATATCCTTCTAAAGCAATCATAATTCTTAGGAAACGATCCTTTTATTTTGATATCATCAGGTTTTTGGGGGTTTTTCATTGATCTATTATAAAGAAGAAAAAAAATTTAACTATGGCTAACAGCACCGGAAGTTAATTATTTTTGTTGAGTTTTGAAGTTCAGGATGAAGAAAAAAATGTTGGCAATGTTGAACTTCAAGCTTTTTGGCTTGTTTCTCGTCCAACATAGAATAATTTTAGGATTACGTTAAGAAGCAGTTTTCGATAAAAAAAAAACTGACAGCATCAAAATATCTTGACATTTAGGAAAAAAAAGTATTAATCTAATCAAATATCTCAATGCTTTTATTTTATTATAATAGTTTTGTTTGTTTGAACTCTATTTATACGCCACTATCAAGGCCATCGTGTGTTATTGGTTTTCCAGCCCTATTTTTGAATGCCGGGTTTTTGAGATTTTGCTGAGGCAGCCAAAATGGTGTGCATTTTGATAGAATTACGACTCATTTTAGACAATGGGGGATTGTCTGACTTGCTATTTGCTTTCTCGCACCACTTGAATGGTTTTGTCTGGAAGCTAGAAAAAGGCACGTTTTTTTTTTTACTAACTTTTGTGTGATGAGACGGATATATTATATTTATTTATATAGAAATATATACACATTGGTCTTTATTATAGTGGAGGAGATATATATATATATATATATATATATATATAAGGTTAAGATCGGATTCTAACTCTGCCTGATGAGATCTCAGTTTATAATAACTGTTGACCGATAACATCGAGATGTCAGTGTCGCAGATTTTGTACATGTCTGTGTAAATGAAAATAATCATATATAAAAGCTCTATTTGATATTGAGCACTTTTTATAAACCCGGTTGAAATTCTTTGGATTACTACCCTGTGGATGTTTTACCTGGATTATTATTATATATATATATATATGCTTGCATAGGAGAGAGAACAAGAGAAAGAAACATCATCTAAATGGTATTAACTGTTTACACACTTGAAACTGATCTTTCTAAATTTACAAATAATGAAGTTTTCATAAAAGAGAACAAGAAGAAAATTTGTACATTCTTAAAACGCTTTAGATTAAATTTAAAAAAAAACAATTAGTAAAAAATCTGATAAAATGTTTTGTTAGGTGAAAAAACGTTTATCAGATTTTTTGTTTTGATTTAAATGTCAGCTTGAGTCTGACAATGAAGGTAGGTGAGGATGATTTGTCGTATTTGTGACAAAAGAAACCCCATTTTAGTATGACGTGCAGGGAATCCTGCTGCATTACGTCCCCTCCGAGGGGAGGTCTGAATATCTCACAAATCACAACTAAATAAAATACTTGGTTTGTTATCGATGCAATCGCAAATCATAACAGCACAATTATTTCCTACGTCGTGTGCCACTCCTTCCATGACCGGGACAGCACAAAGAAATCATCAATTTGAAAAAAAGGACCTTTTATTGAGATGTTGACGTTGCCTTCTCTTCTTGTCTATTGTAATAAAATGTTAACAAAGATGGCCAATAAAGTTGATATAAATGTTAGAAGGGGACTTTGTCCTTTTTCTTCAGTTGCACCCAAACTAGCTGAATGTCTAGCCACCCTTTCCAACATTTCACTGACCACCAGAGTTTTGTCCTGCTGATTGGAGAGTAGCCACAATCTGCCCTATTTTTAAAAAAGGTGACAAAGAAGACCCAATGAATTACAGCCCAGTGGGTTTTACCCATATCATCTCCAAATCCATGGAATTTCTACTGAAGCGTACATTCATGGCAGCAATAGATGTAAAATGAGCCATCTCTCCATAGTTTCATTTCGAAACACTCATGTCTCACAAATTTACATGATGGAAGAATGGATCACCAACATAATGGATGATGGAGATACTGCTGACATTGTCTTTCTGGGCTTTATCAAGACCATTAATTCTGTCAATCACCGCTTCTATATAAACTCAACAGCTATGGTCTTGATGAATCTGTTATAAAGTGGATAAGATCTTTTCTTGGTGATTGTAGAGGGTTCAGATATATGTCAGTCTGTCATCTTAAATGGGTGCATGTTTCTAAAGGCTCCGTGCTGAGTTCCATTCTGTTTCTACTCTATATCAACAGATGTAATTGGTGTAAATGTGATCCTATTTGCAGATGATGTCAAGAATCAAGATTGACAATCTCAAGTCTAGCCTTCAACATGCCTGGAGGTGGTCCATTGAATGGGACTTATACCTCACTGTCAGTAAATGCTACAATATTGCAGAGGGTTCTTCTCCTTACGGCTCGGCTGTTATTTTCAGTGGTGACACAGCTCTGCTCAAGGAGGTAAATGAGACAAAAGATCTTGGCGTTCTGGTCAACTCGTCCTTCAAGCCATCTAAACATTGCATTCAGACTACAAATAAAGCAAGGAGCTCCCTATTTCTCATTCGATGCTCCTGCTACAAACTCACTCCTGAAATATTTCTCCCACTTTATGTCTCCCTTTTCAGACCACTGTGAGCCTTCTGCTCCATGTTTAATACGCGATATTTGGCACCTCGAGAGAGTTCAATGATTGGATTTTGGGGGCTTGGCCTTTTGGCTAAGATCAAAGTGTAGTATCTGTTCCGATGGATACTGCACCCCATAAGACTGGTATTGTCTTGGCCTTCAGGGCTTGATTTACGCCGGTCTATGGGTCTGTCCTGTGCAGTTCTAGGAGGTCCACCCTCCCAGGCTTTTCCTCCCCTCTTTTGGGAGGAGTAAGTTTATTGCTTACTGTCTGAGGCGCCCCTATCGGAGAATGCCGACGGGGCTGCCCAGGCAATTTTTAAACCCCACTTTCCCGACCTGACCTTGGGTCACATCTTACTTGTGGGAGTAAGATAAAAACTGGCCTTGTGCCTAACTCCTGGAGAGGAGTAAATCAATACTCAAATAGTGCAGGGACTATGGGATATGACCTATGAAAGCCAACTTTTTTCTCCCTTGAGCACCAATGTTTATGTGGTGATCTCATTTTGGCTTACAATTTCCTAAATGACCCTTTTTATCTCTCTCAGGACATACTATTATACATACTACTCCTGCACCAGAAAGAAGTTTGCACAGGCATTACCAGAGACTATTTCACCGCCAATTTCGACTGAACCGGAGAATGGAGGGGGGGGGGTGTCTTTCGTGATCAGAATCTCTAAACCTTGGAATAGAATTTCAGATGTAGTAACTGCACCAAAGATGCAGAAATTCAAGAAGAAATTGATATCTCACTAATTCAGCTCGTTTTTTTTTTTGCCTGAATCTCTATCTATATATCTAAATTAATAAAATTGTATTGAGATCAAAAAAAAAAAATCCAATAGCCTAAAGTACTAAAACAAACTTTTAAAAAGTAATTTAATTGCAAAATTAAATCCATCAGAATGCATTTCGATTGCTTTGTAAACAAATCAGCCATTTTACTCTTTTGTTAATAGTTAAAAAAAAAAAAAAGAATTACTTCGTGACTCTTCAAAATTTGAAAAGAATCTGGAAGCTTAAAGGCTTCCCAATTCTTTAATCTTTCTGTTCAACAACTAAACAAATCATGTAAGGAAAATCATTTGAACGGCTTTAAAATTCTTAGCAAATCCTCATTTAATTAAAAGATTGAAAGTTTTTGAAGCTATTAGCATCCAATAATTTTATAAATAGAAATTAAAACAACATTATCTTATAAAAGTATAACTATTTTTGGTTCAATTAATAGTTAAATGACAAAACTTGATAACAAGTTGAAATTTTCTTTAGAAATTTTTTTCTTCAGAAAACTTCAGAAATTTTCTTCTTCAGACATTTTCTTCAATAATGTTTAATGACAAAACTTGTAATAATTAAATTTAACTTTCAAAGTCTTATTTAAAAAACATATATACATATATATATATAATTTGGTAAAAGAAAACCAAATAGTCTATTTTTGTTTCACTCTTTTCTTTTTTTTTTTTTTTTACAAGATCGAGATAGCTGCTTTGAACTAAATTGGAAACCTAAAAGCCACACAGCTAAACATGCAACAAATGGCACATAATATTTTCAGGTTGTTTTGCTAAGACAGTGGTGCTTAGTTTATTATATTACCAACTCATTGAATCTGTTTGTTGGGGAAACGTTAATGACACCAACAATTTCATTGTATTTATTGACCTAAAGATATGGTATTTTTTTTCTAACTTGTAGAAGCCAACTTTCTTAGAGAAGTTATTTTACCAATATTAATCCTGAAAGCCTTGTAAATATTATGGAAGCCAAATAAGGTGATCATTCTATTATGCAGAATATTCAAAATCTGACTCTTTTTATGTTTGATCAGTGTCTTATTTCTTAATAAATTCAATTACTGTGCAATGAAGCTGGAAAAACGACTTGAATGGAAAACTTGCTCTATATAAATACAACAGATGAGAAATGTCCGCCTTTATTCTAAACAGAGACTATGACTAGCTGTGAAGCTAAAACACTTTTATTATATTTATCTGACGCTCAGATTAGTGAAGTATGATCATAGGAGAGTGGTCTATCTAACTCTAGTTAAAACAATATGTGCCAAGCAGTGATGGTATACAGAAGCTTGCTGGAGCACTGTTCTCATTATCAACTTAGACTAGAAATGTTAATAGAGGCTACTCCGACTTGGCGATTGGCTAAGATCAAAGTGTAGTATCTGTTCCGATGGATACTGCACTCCATAGATCGGTATTGTCTTGGCCTTCGGGGCTTGATTTACGCCGGTCTATGGGTCTGTCCTGTGCAGTTCTAGGAGGTCCACCCTCCCAGGCTTCGCCTCCCCTCTATGGGGTGGAGTAAGTTTATTGCTTACTGCCTGAGGCGCCTCTACCGGGGAATGCCGACGGGGCTGCCCAGGCAATTTTTAATAGTCAGAGTGCTCACCTCTCGGGCGCTGGCTTTTCAAACCCCACTTTCCCGACCCGACCTTGGGTCACATCTTACTTGTGGGAGTAAGATAAAAACTGGCCTTGTGCCTAACTCCTGGAGAGGAGTAAATCAATACTCTGACTTGGCTATTAGTTGCATTATAGACCTTGGAGAAATTGGTAGGCAGAATAAATAAATTGACATTATTTACAAAGTCAATGTTCTTCTATACACCCCAATCCATCTTCTTCGTCTGGTACTACCAGATCAGGCTGTCTTAAGATGCAGGCTTCCTGACTTAAAATACACCAAACATCAATGTTATTGTTTTTCCTTTCCCTTTGCAAAACTCAATCATGTTTTGCAAAGCTAAAAACAAAAACAAAAAAACAGTTTTCCTCTACAAAATAACCAAACCAAACAAAAATATTTAAAAGATATAAAGAACTTGAAGCATAAAAACTTTTACCAAAATGACCGGATTTGGCATTAAATAACCCGAAAAGGGTTGATATGCCGTAAAACAAAATAACGAAACACCATAAATAAATATTTAAAACATATAAAGAACTTGAAGCATAAAAGCTTTTACCAAAATGACCGGATTTGGCATTAAATAACGCGAAAAAGGGTTGATATGCCGTAAAACAAAATAATGAAACATCATAAATAAATATTTAAAACATATAAAGAACTTGAAGCATTAAAACCTTTACCAAAATGACCGGATTTGGCATTAAATAACGCGAAAAAGGGTTGATATGCCGTAAAACAAAATAACGAAACACCATAAATAAATATTTAAAAGATATAAAGAACTTGAAGCATAAAAGCTTTTACCAAAATGACCGGATTTGGCATTAAATAACGCGAAAAAGGGTTGATATGCCATAAAACAAAATAATGAAACATCATAAATAAATATTTAAAACATATAAAGAACTTGAAGCATTAAAACCTTTACCAAAATGACCGGATTTGGCATTAAATAACGCGAAAAAAGGGTTGATATGCCGTAAAACAAAATAACGAAACATCATAAATAAATATTTAAAAGATATAAAGAACTTGAAGCATAAAAGCTTTTACCAAAATGACCGGATTTGGCATTAAATAACGCGAAAAAGGGTTGATATGCCGTAAAACAAAACAAGCAAAACAAAGCAACCAAGCAACCTTCCAACTACAAGGCATAACTTCACAGATTGTTGTGTGGTTGCATGTAGTATCTCAATTAAGTCACAAAGTTGTATCCAACAGTATCAGGGATCAATGATGATTTTATTTTAGTTGCCTTCTAGATTAGTTCACACTCACTGTCATATAATCTTTAATGTAAAAGTGCAGTTATCTTTTTACAGCATGGATAGGATTTCTGATTTTCAAAGGAGAAAATTCATTTTTATGTGACAATAGTAGGGGTGGGACGTAATGGGTGAAAATTTCAGATTCATGCAAGTAGTATTTTTTTGTGTTCATTTATACATAAATAACACTAAACAATCAAACATTTTGAAAATTTTGCAAAATTCAGAAGGTGCAGGCCAAAAATAGCCGTTAGGGCTCAAAATTCATCATTTTTCGGTAAAAAGTGGTTTCATGCGACATTGTAGGTCCTAAAACATCATCAAAAGCTATGAATGGATATAGATGGTTAAATCTGATATAGTACTTTAATTTAGGACCATTTTCAGGCTGTGAAAGGGTTTTCATGAATGTAAAATAGCCAAAAACTAGTGGCCTGCACTTTCTGAATTTTGCAAAATTTTCAAAATGTTTGATTGTTTAGTGTTATTTATGTATAAATGAACACAAACAAATACTACTCGCATGAATCTGAAATTTTCACCCATTACGTTCCACCCCTAACAATAGCAATCTTTGATATTGATCATATCGTTTTTTGTTTATTTTTGCTGCAAAACTGAATCTTTAAAATTATTTGGTGACCACGACAATTGTGTACAACTAAGCGAAGATTTGATATATTTTTAAATAGTCAAGTCAAACAATTTAAAATAATCATTTAACCTATTCTATACTTCCCCAGGTGACAATCAATTTTTAGTACTTTTGTGTGTTTTGAGTATATCTTCACCTTCAAATCTTGTGTCCCCCCCCCCCCGCTCCTCCACAGTTTATAAGAGTTATAAATGCTACTGGAAGCATTTCCTCAATTCAGTATTCCAAAGAATTGGATGCATTTCCTCAATTCAGTATTCCAAAGAATTGGATGCATTCGACCAACTTACTTGAAATAGTGACTCAGTATTTACTTTCTTCCTACCACATGAAGATGTGGAATAAAGCTGGAAGGTAAGGAAAATAAATCAGCGCCCCAGAATTATGGGCAATTTGGCATCTCAAAAATTGTCTGGGCAGCTCCGTCAAAATTCTTCGATTGAGGTGCCTCAGGCAGTTAACAATTAACTAACTACAGCTAGAATATATAATTTTAAAAAACAATTATTTAATGAATGATGGTACTTTGAGGTTTATAATGATGAGTGCAATACTATTTTACTTGATAAATCATTGTCGCCCCCTCAAACTTACATTATAAATCTCAAAGTACCATCATTCATAAAAAAGACAAAGAATTAGTCAAAGTTCTCGCTTTAGTTTTTCTAATGATGAGTGGCTACCAGTTAAAAAGACACTTAGACAATATTATTCCTCAAATTGTTTATCTCCCCTTGTCTGGTAGGTAGGTAGGTAGGTAGGTCTCTCTCTCTCTCTCTCTCTTCTCTCTCTCTTCTCTCTTCTCTCTCTCTTCTCTCTCTCTCCTCTCTCTCTTCTCTCTCTCCTCTCTCTCTCCTCTCTCTCTTCTCTCTCCTCTCTCTCTTCTCTCTTCTCTCTCTCTTCTCTCTCTTCTCTCTCTCTTCTCTCTCTCTTCTCTCTCTCTTCTCTCTCTCTTCTCTCTCTCTTCTCTCTCTCTCCTCTCTCTCTTCTCTCTCTCTCCTCTCTCTCTTCTCTCTCTCCTCTCTCTCTTCTCTCTCTCTTCTCTCTCCTCTTTCTTTTCTCTCTCTTCTCTCTTCTCCCTCTCTTCTCTCTTCTCTCTCTCTCCTCTCTTTCTTCTCTCTCTCTTCTCTCTCCTCTCTCTCTTCTCTCTCTCTTCTCTCTCCTCTCTCTCTTCTCTCTCTCTTCTCTCTCCTCTCTCTTCTCTCTCTCTCCTCTCTCTCTTCTCTCTCTCTCCTCTCTCGGCTTCTCTCTCTCTCCTCTCTCGGCTTCTCTCTCTCTTCTCTCTCCTCTCTCTCTTCTCTCTCTCTCCTCTCTCTCTTCTCTCTTCTCTCTCTCTTCTCTCTTCTCTCTCTCTTCTCTCTCCTCTCTCGCTCTCTCTTTTCTCGCTCTCTCTCTTCTCTATTCTCTCTTCTCTCAAATCGTTTATCTTCCCTTGTCTGGTAGGTAGGTAGGTAGGTAGGTCTGTGTGTCTCCATAACTTGGAAGGCTATACCCCCAACAAGTTCAACCAAACCGGGCAGGTTTCAGGATAGAGGTCAGAAGAAAAACAGTATTTGGTCCTCCAGGTTGGGTGTTGTGTGTTGAGGCTAAATACCTGTATGATTCTGTGTCACATTTCTGTAACGTTTCGAAAACATTTAAAAGTTTGTTTTTTTTTGTTTTGTTTCTTTTCAAAACATCTAGGAAGGACAATTTGTAATTACGTTCCTTTTTCATGATGAACTATATAGATGGACGGATGAAGTTCACATGATCCAGCAATGCTTGAACGTCCTGCTGATGAGGTCAGAGTATGAATGTGTAAACCACACATGGCAACCATATTGACTATAATAATTTCTTATGTCTGCTTACTTCTGCCTCCATTGCCAGTGACAACTCTCTGACATTGACATGGTGGGTTGCATGTCACCATCAAAAATCTCTCTCTGTGTTTGTGATTTCTGGAGGGGTAAGTACGGAAGAGCAGAAAGACGACCCCACAGATAGGTGTAGCATTTTAGATTCTGGTTTATTTGTTGTAGTGAGAAAGTTTTAATAGGATTCTTGTATTCTGATTTTAAGAGTTTACCTTGAACTATGTTTAGTTATCCAATGACGAAGAGCTGCACTATGTCTCACAGCGACACTGTCTTCAACAAAAAACACCTGGTATTGCTAAATCTCTCTCTCCTCTCTCTCTCTTCTCTCTCTCTTCTCTCTCTCTCTCTCTCTCTCTCTCTTTTACTCTCTCTCTCTCTCTCTTTTACTCTCTCTCTCTTTTACTCTCTCTCTCTTTTACTCTCTCTCTCTTTTACTCTCTCTCTCTCTTTTACTCACTCTCTCTCTCTCTCTCTTTCTCCTCTCTCTCTCTCTCTTTCTCCTCTCTCTCTCTCTCTTCTCTCTCTCTCTCTCTCTTCCCGCTTTTCTCTCTCTCTTCTCTCTCTCTCTCTTCCCTCTTTTCTCTCTCTCTTTTCTCTCTCTCTTTTCTCTCTTCTCTCTCTCTTTTCTCTCTCTTTTCTCTCTTCTCTCTCTCTTTTCTCTCTCTTTTCTCTCTTTTCTCTCTCTTCTCTCTCTCTCTTCTCTCTCTTCTCTCTCTTCTCTCTCTCTCTTCTCTCCTCTCTCTCTCTTCTCTCTCTCTCTTCTCTCTCTCTCTTCTCTCTCTCTCCTCTCTCTCTCTCTTCTCTCTCTCTCCTCTCTCAACCAAAATGACCTGGATGCTAGAGGTGTTCTGAGTTTTGACTGTCAAACACGTGAATCATCCACTTTATATGGAGCTACAAATAACAAATAATTTGTAACTCTTAGGTCGATTCTTTGTCGTTTACTTCAACAGAATCGACTTTGCCGATTAGAGAAGCTTATCAGCTGACGGTAGCAGGTAATCCACCACAGTTAACAGCCCTGCAGATTTCATCTCTAAAGGTCCTATTTAACAATAGGAAAGGTTCAGGGTCACACAACATTTCGACAGAAATGCAGACAGCTGATGTACTGATAAATATGAAAATGCTCCATCTTTCCCCCTACTTTCATAGCATCTGGGAGGAGTAAGTATCATTAGAATAAAAGTTTTAGGAATTAAGTTACTGCTCAATAAATAATGATAATAATAATAAAAATAATAATATATTACCCTTGTTTGAGACTGCTAAGGTGACCCCTCCCCCCCCCCTTTTTTTTGGTGTCATTCTTCTGTGGTTTGAAAAGGAACTGTTGAATATCTTGTTTGAGACTGACAAAGCACCACTCGGAACTTTGGATCAGCAGTCGCAGTCCCAAACAGGATAAGACTTAAGTTGGCTTCTGCAAAAATTTGATTTCGTCAGAAAAGTAATTTAAATTCTATGATCCTGCACTATTGAATCTACCAGGAGTTACCAGTAGCACTATTGTGAACGTGTGTTTATGTGTGTTCACTACATAGGCGGTGATTGTCTCCTTGTCATCCGGAGCCGGTGCTTAATTTCAACACTGGCCTTAGTGTCAATCATGTGGTCTGTCAATCATGTGGTCTCGGTCACTGCTGTAACAAAAGTATTTTCCCTCCAAATGACAAAATAAAACATCGTTACTTGTTTTAGAGAAACCAAATATAATTGTAGCCTCACAGTGACAAATCGTATCTTTAAACTGATCACAAAGCTTAGAGACAAAAAGCCCATCCGTCTCTGAGAACCACAGAAATCCAACTGACCCTTCCGCCCCTCTGCTGGAATATACAGGGTGTTTCAAAAGTCTTGGGAACATAACGATTTTTAATAACTCAAAAACTATTAGGAGTTGAAAAATGAAATTGGTACCGTTGGAAAGGTTAAAGTTTCAAGTTTTGTGGGGAATCTTCAAAGTTGCTCAATATGAGCACCATTCGTCACACGGCAGACATCTAGTCGATAGTCCATTTCCTGCCAAACGTGTTCCAGCATCTTGACGTCAATGGTTCCCACAACTGCCGTTACTCGAGCCTTTAGTTCGTCAATATCTCTTGGAAGGGGCGGCACATAGACTTGTTGCTTGACAAAGCCCCAAAGGAAAAAGTCACACGGGGTAAGATCTGGAGACCTAGGAGGCCAGGGCATGAGAACGTCATCACCTCGCCCAGATCTCCCAATCCATCTACCAGGCAGCCTTGTGTTAAGAAACTGCCTTACTCTAAGACTCCAGTGTGGTGGTGCACCATCTTGTTGAAAAATGAAGTCATCAGATTCTGCTTGTTCCAACTGAGCCATTAACCAGTCTTCCAGCATGTTGAGATAGGATTCACCAGTGATAGTTGCCTCTTCAAAGAAGAACGGTCCATAGACACCTTTCTTGGAAATTGCACAAAACACGTTCACTTTTGGTGAATCTCGCTCGTGCTCAAGAAGTTCATGAGGATTCTCAGTACCCCATATGCGAGTGTTATGCTTGTTAACTTTGCCATTCAGATGGAAGGTCGCCTCATCGCTAAAAACAAGCCGGTCATCAAAGCCGTTATCTTCCAACTTCTCTTGCATTGCAATGCAAAAGTCACGGCGAAGTGGCTTATCAGTGTCCTTCAACTTTTGGACCAACTTGAGCTTGTAAGGTACCATTTGCAGTCGTTTCCTTAAGACACGCCAGACAGTTGCTGGAGCAAGCTGAAGTTCCCTGCTGGCTCTTCTCACTGATTTACGGGGGCTCCGCTGAAAGGCTGTCCGAACTTGCTCAACTGCATCTTCTGAAGTTGAAGGGCGACCTGTTCGCTTACTTGGGCACAAACACCCATCTTTCACAAATTTAGCATGCCATCTGACAATGGATTTCCTTTCAGGGGCTTCTTTTTTAAATTTCCTGCGAAATGCACGCTGAACACATGTCCACGATTCAGTCTTTGCAAATTGGAGGACGCAAAATGCCTTGTCTTGTTTAGAGAACGCCATTACTGCACCTGGAAAGATAACACGAAAATCATTAGTATGACCAAAAACTTGATTAAGCAAGCTTTAAAATGGCACCAGTTTCATTTTTCTACCTGGAATAGTTCATGAGATATACGCATTTGTAATGTTCCCAAGACTTTTGAAACACCCTGTATATAGACGTCACTTCGACCACACTACGAGACTACTCGAGATTATCAGCTGTTAATCTATGGCCATAAAAACTGAATTGTTTTTCTTCTACTTAACAACAGGCCTGCAAATAAAGACAAACATATCTTTCAAACAGTCCATAAGCTTTTGATCCGTTTTTCTAGTCTTCGTACGACGGATTTGATGTTATAATCCAAGGAGTGTAAAAAATCTCTGTATTTTGTGCAAACGTTTTCGACCGACATCAGTCATCGTCGGGCGGTTGCAAAATGAAATAAATTGGCAAATCTATCAAGAGGGCACTCTTTTAAATTATTTCAACAGCACTTCAATACACCTTCACCCCCTCATAACGGGAATGGTTGATGTTTTGTTTATTAATGCGTATAAACAAGGCTTCCATTATGGGAAGGTGAATAAGCAGAAGTTGGCACTCCTGTTTAATCAAACATGCATAAAAGAAAGAACGCTGCCCAATTATACAAATTTTTAAATATATATATATATATTTATTAAATTATTTTTACCTACAGCTGCCAGTGTTTAAAGCTTTTTGCTATCATCAGTGTAGGAAGTGATAATCTCAAACGGTTTGAGTGCACGAACCCAGTTACAGAATCAACCTAGACTCTGCAAGCTAGCGCTCTAACCTCACAGCCACAGTAAATTACCGTGTAAAGAAGGGAAATTAAGTTCTATATGTGCCTAAGAAAGCGGGCAACAGACAGTAGACAATCGAGAGGGTTCAACAATTGTTTTCGGAACCTTGTATAAAGCTAAGTGACAGTCTATTTTTAACTCCCCGAACATGGCTCAACTCTATATTAAACCCGTGGGATACTCGGTGTCGCCCGAGCAAAAGTGAAGAACCCAAAAAACTTGTTTCCTGTTCTAAACCCCCCATTACTATTTAAATCTCTATAATTACCTAATTTGCAAATTAAAGTAAATGCTGTCTTTGCTATTTATGGGTGAATGGCATGAGTGCAGACCCCTCGATACTACTGTAAAACCCTACTAATCAGCATTGCTCAGTTCAAAGGATATGAAAATAATTTAAAATATTCTCTGTGATAAGAAACTCATGAGCAGCATTAATGTCGTAACCGAATATTATTACAAAATAAACGAAACAGCAAATTGGATTATAAAAAAAAATGTTCAGAATGACTATCTCATGAATACTCAAGATAATCAGGGAAAAGGTTAAAAGAGATTTCCAAACATTAATTTCATTACATCCCAAAGTTAAACTAGTAATTTGTTCTAAAAATCAATAAAAAAAATCCATTATTCTTAAACATTCCACTATTCTTATTATGTATGGATGAATTCAGAAAGAATTCATGTACAGGTCAAATTTAATAAACAAAAGAACTTTAGGTGTAAGTTGAAATGGGATTATTGATTAAAATAATTCTCGGTCTCTATTATAATAGAATACCTTTAACCCTTTTTTTTTGTATGTGGACTTTCCCATGGATGACTATATATTCAGTAGCACTGCACTGAACATTTATCTGCTTCGGACATTTGTAATTCCTCACTAAGTTCTGTCTCTCCTTTATTGTACCCTATACGGCAATAAACCTTCTCTTCATTCATTATAATATCGCGTTGCGCAAAAGCAACCAGGGTTTTTTACCCCGCCTAATAAACCGGTATCGTCCGGGCCTTCGGGTCTGGATTTACGCCGGTCTATTGGGGGTTGTCAGTCCTGTGCAGTTCTAGGAGGTGCACCCTCCCAGGCTTTGTCTCCCCTCTTTGGGGAGGAGTAAGTGTATTGCTTACTGCCTGAGGCGCCCCTACCGGGGAATGCCGACGGGACTGCCCAGGCAATTTTTAAACAGCCAGAGTGCTCAAATTCTCGAGCGCTGGTTCTTTCCCACTTTCCAGACCTTGTGTCACATCTTATCTTGTGGGAGGAAGATAGATAGAATCGCGTTGACGTTTTTTTGTTTTTTTGGTACCTAAATTACCACCTTTTTAATTGTACCCCTTTCAAAGGATACCACAGTGTTGACAAGGATTCGAAGGTTCCAACAGTTTCCAAAGAGGCAAATCTGACTTATTTATTTCATCATCATCATCATCATCATCATCATCATCATCATCATCATCATCATCATCATCGGTTCTATTAACGTGCAGGTTGAGGTGCATCATCCACGCTAGTAGCTGACTAGCTGCGCGCATGACCGATCTCGCTCCACACCTTCAAGTGGAGTGAGATTTGCCATGCATATATCTTATATATAATGTAGAGACGCTTTTTCCCCTGTACCTTCTCGGAGAATAGGAAAATAACCACATGCATCACAGGTTACTAAACTCACCATTATATTACACTTATTCACTCGAGCGTGTTTTAGTAAAATTGTTATTATTTTTTTCCAGCTAACACTAAATATTACATTTGGCCCAGCATCTACGGCTCTCCGACAAACCAACTCCATATAGGTGGTAGCAAAAACTTTTCTCCCTAACAATTCTGTACTGTGACTACCCTCATCGACACCGGGAACTAATAAACACAGTTTAATTTTCACAAAACACCTGTTCTTATTTATTATTTGCCTGGTATTAATTTAACACGCATGCCAATAATCAAGCTTAGGTTAATTGGCCTATTTTCACATGTACTTTTAACCACTTTTTTCTTTTTTTTTTAAATTTAAAACATTCGTCAACACGTTAGAAGAGGGGGGGGGAGAAAGAACAATAGGCCGTTTCTTTTTTATTCGACGTCATGCAATAGGTAGTACTTTCTCCCGTGCAACGCCAAGCGACGGGTTCCGCTAGTGTACAATAATATTTGGTTCTAATTTTAGAACAAAAATGTCAGAATTATGTAGCCATTTTTTTTATTTTTCATGTTAACATAAATCATTTATGTTTGACATTTTTCTCTTCTGTTTTTCAGATGCTCCAATTAACAACTCTCTCCCATCAACCAAACAATTGAAGGCTGTTGTACAAATTATGCCTCCCCTGATTACATCTCGGAAATGACTACTACGACCCCATTTTGTTTTTTGTATATTAAAAATTGTGTACATCTTCTTTTCCAAATATTTTGAAGGATTGTTATTGATTTAAAAAAAAAAAAAAAAAAAACTACTCAAAAGTAAAATACCTTAGGGGTAGACCTTTTTGTCAGCCAGCCTTATAACCCTTTCTTTCCCTGTTAGGGGCTCTTATCAAGCCTATTTGGAGTCCAGCAGATTGAACGCTGGTGGCGGGGTTTCTTTCAGGCTTTGTTTGTCTTGAAGTGATTCTACCTTCCTCTTCCTTTTTTATTATTATGATTATTACTTTTCATCAAGTGGCTCCATGACTTGTCTGGAGCGACTTCCATAAAAAAATACATGATGTGATTCTAATATATATATATATATATATATATATATATAAGGTTAATACAACAGAAGATATAAGAGGCAACTAATATCTTTAATTAGTGAACATCCGGATAAAAATAAAGCTCAATATACTGGATAGAGCATTAATAGCAATAGATAAAGTGAAAGAATAAAATAAGGTGCGAATCAAATTTTATTACAGTTCAATGTTCAAGCAAAGTTCTTTAAAGTCCTTAACTCATGAGTTTTCAAAGAAAATCTCATCAGAGGACCATTACCGCAATGACATTACTGCAGGTAATAAAAATTAAACTTTGAAAATATATAAAAAAATATATATAAAAATACATAAAGGTATATAAAACATCAAATATATCGGCCCAAAATATACTTTTTTGTAAACCTATACAGTTCATCCAAGTTAACAAGCTTAAAATAGCTCCAGGCCAGATATCAAAGAGGTTGATTAAAAAATAATCCAAATGGTGAATGGTGGTCCAAAAATGCAAAAAGTTATCCAGGTGGGAAATTCGTTGGCTATCGATGCAGTAGATAGCAATGAAAAGTGTATTCAAGGTGTATGCAAATTTTTAAAAACCGTTAAAAAAAAAAACGAGAAGATTTTCTTTGAAAACTCATGAGTTAAGGACTTTAAAGAACTTTGCCTGAACATTGAACTGTAATAAAATTTGATTTGCACCTTATTTTATTCTTTCACTTTATCTATTGCTATCCTCCTTATATATATATATATATATATATATATATATATATAGGGTGTCCCAAAATAATGTATACACTCTTTGAATCGTTATAATTCGTTTAATCTACTGATTTTGACTTGCAAACAAGGTTGATAGAACAGTAGAAGAGTAAGAATACACATTCAAAAATACTGACACTAAAATTAACAAAACCATAGAAAAATAACTTTTAATAAACGTAAAGGCTACAATGTTTAAAGCAAGAAACCTGAAGCAATTGCAAACAAATGGGAGTAGCAATTGTAGTAGAATGTGCCCAAGGAGTAAATGTTGCAGGACGTTTGTAGGTACAATTATTCACGTCTTCACTATTTGGAAAGTGTATTGAGCAGAACGGGTTGGGGGTAGGGTGAGGGTTCATTTTATGAACATTCTGAAATTACCCTAAATAGCCTTTATCTTTGTTAAAAGTTTATTTTCTATGTTTTTGTTAATTTTACTGTCAGTATTTTTACGTGTATATTCTTACTCTTCTGTTTGTGTGTGAATCTTGCAAATAAAAATCAGTAATTTGAACGAGTTATAACAATTCAAAGGGTGTATACTTTATTTTGGGACACCCTGTATATATATTAATTTCTGATTATGTTTTCTTTATGAAAATCAATAAGATTTATTGGCTCATTACATAATTGTATATATCATTGTAGATCAAAGAAGAAATGCTAGTGGCATCAAAACTGATGAATTGATAAATAAAAACAGCAATAATATTGAATTTAATGGTGTCGGATTATGGAACAAATAATTGTAATATTCTCTGACGAACTTACTGCACTTGCACCCCCCTCAACGTAAATACAGCAGCAAAATCCCACCCCTTTAATAATAATAGCTTCTTTCCTCGGACCGCTCGCTTTTGGAGCTTCCTCCTTGCTTCCCCGACTGTACCAACATTCAGAAACTTAAATGTAATGTAAACAAACATCTTGTGGCACAACTCCCCACTTAGGATGCCCCTCCCCCCCTCTGTAAGTCTGGCCCTTATTCATATTGCCACTGAGATGTAAAGGGCTACTGTGATTAAAAGAAAACCAGCGATAATATTGAATTTAATGGTGTTAGATTATGGGACAAATAATTGTAATATGCTCTGACGAACTTACTCCCTCAACGTAAATACAGCAGCAAAATCCCACCCATTCACTGTAGAGGTCCATAATAGAATTATTTAATTTTAGTGCTAAAGATTACAAATAAATTGCAACGATGTAATTCTGACACTAAAATTGTGTATGTGATCATTATAGTAAATGAATAGAACTTTAGGTCATAATATTAAGTCAAGTGCAGTTTCAACATTGTTAAATTCAAAATTTTCATCATCTATATTTTCATGATCCAAGTCTCTTCAAATAAAATTAATAATTGGATTTACAAATTAAATCCAATTGTTAAACGCCTATCAGAAATACTGTCAACATCACGTAGAAAAGTTATTAATGTTAAATGTAGATACTTAAACTTCAGTTCTTAAAATAAAATAATAAAGAAATTTTGTTATTAATACATACTGTCAGAATCTTTCCTCCTAAAATTGTGACTACATTATTTTTACTATCTTCTGGTGTTATCATCAGTGTTCAGTTATAAAAAAAAAAAACGTGTTTGTTTATTCTGAATAAAATCTCGGTAAAACAATTGAAGTCAAGTGTTTTCTTTGCCTTTTAATTTAAATTCAATCTACTTGAGGATCAATTTTATTTACCTTTTGGTCGAGATCAAAGTGTAGTATCTGTTCCGATGGATACTGCACCCTATAGACTGGTATTGTCTTGGCCTTCGGGGCTTGATTTACGCCGGTCTATGGGATTGTCCTGTGCAGTTCTAGGAGGTCCACCCTCCCAGGCTTTGCCTCCCCTCTTTGGGGAGGGGTAAGTTAATTGCTTACTGCTTGAGGCGCCCCTACCGGGGAATGCCGACGGGGCTGCCCAGGCAATTTTTGATGGTCAGAGTGCTCACCTCTCGGGCGCTGGCTTTTCAACCCCCACTTTCCGACCCAAGCTTGGGTCACATCTTACTTGTGGGAGTAGGATAAAAACTGGCCTTGTGCCTAACTCCTGGAGAGGAGTAAATTACTCAATTTTATTTACCATATTGCAAAGTTGTTATTGATATAGAAACCAATCTACTTATTAAAATTAAATCTTATCACTTGTGTAACAAGAGTCTGGATAAAACAAGGAAAAACTTTGAAATAACAAATTAAAGTTTTCAAAGACTGATAATTGAATTTCAAAGATATTTCTTGACGATTGTAATGCAGTTTTTAATTAAAATGTTCAATCTCAGACAAGATGTTTTTTTTTTTATCTGAGGTGAAATCTTAGATTGTACAAGATGTGTGCTCTATTATATAAAGGAAAATTGTCTGGGTGGAGGGGGGCAGCTAAAAATTTAAAAATTACACAGGACACACCCACAAGGTTGGTATAGTCTTATTATTTGTCTGAATTCATTCTTTGGGGTGGGGTGGGGTGGGTCAACTGGAAGGAGCAAAATTCGTCAATAAGGAGGAAGGTCGATATTTAGAACGACTTTTTAATGTTATCATGTAGTGATTTGGAAAGTAATTTCTCAAATTCTTGAGGAAAGTTAAATAACACCCGAGGAATTAGTGTTTCTCTTCAGATTATTGTGAGAGAAACTTGATCTTGTCCAGGAGTAATAATAGTAATAATACAGTATTACATTTGGTAAGTGGTGTATTCATTATGGAGAAGAGGAATACTAGAAACTCTGAGTTGCCCGGGAATACTTTAAAACAAATATCGATTACATTATACAGGGTGATTCATAAGTCACTTAGCTATTTATTTTTGAAATGTTTGGACATGAAAATTCTTAAGCCCAACAGCTTGAAGGGTTCGTTGAACGCAGTTATATGATGTCGATAACACTTGAGCAGCCTGGCGAATTGATGATAAAGGTTTTGTTTCAAATAAGGTTTGGATTTCTTCTTTTGCATCATTACGTTTCGGAGCACCTGGTTTTTGAGCATCTTGGACGCTTCCAGTTTTCTTGAATTTTTTTTAAATTGCGCGCATGGTGTTGTGCGAAGGAGGCTTTCTGTTCACATCACGTTTCCATTGCCTTTCAACAAGTGTGAGAGATTCATCAAATTTGGCAAAAATTTGCTCTTCAATTGTAAATGGCATACTGCCTGAAAAAAAAAAGCACATATGATGATTTACACAAATTTAAATAAATAAAAATAAATATATATAGAAACAAATATATAAACGAACAAATTTAAAATAACAAATGGCAGTAATTAGAGAGTAAGATAACAATCATCAAAAGTTCATAGTATGTTTGTGCTTCATATGGTAATCATTTTAAATAGCTAAGTGACTTATGAATCACCCTGTGTTATTAAGAGGGAGGGGACAAGAAATTTGGTATTGCCCAGGAATAAATATAAATAAGTATGTGTTTCATTTTAGTGTGTGTGTGTGTGGGGGGGGGGGGCAAATAACTTGGCGTTGCTTGGGTAAATTTCTTAAAAATAATAATAATACAAACTAAACAACATTTTTCTCCCAACAAACCTAAATAAAATCTTTGAATACCTAAAAGAAGTCAATATCTACAACAAAATTTAACCGCTTTCTCCCTACTCATGCTCTTCGTCCAAAAAATTTTCTCAAACATAAACATACACAAACTCTAAAATGAAAACAAACTAAACACTATAAAACAACTCTCAACATATCAATAACAACCAAAAAAAAAAAAAAAAAAATGAACAAACATTTTCCGGCATTAAATAATCAAGAAGTTTATATGCCGTAAAACCCGATCAATCAATCAATTTTAAAAATAATAATAGAAATTTAATACATTAAAGTAAGAAAAAGATAGGGTGAAGGAGGGGGGGGGTGTAGAAAAGGTAAGAACGTGTGTGCAACATTTTTCTTTTCAAACTTCTATCTCTCTCTATTTTATTGTTTATGGTCCAAGCATGGCCATCCCTACTACAGGCCAGGCAATCGTGCAACTGGGGTCTTTTACTGGGGGCCATGTGAATTTTCTTAAATATTCGATATAGAAGTTGCAAAATTCCTCTGTGAGATTAGTTTGATGTTTTTATCTGTTCTACATACCAAATAATAAGAACCACAATGAGCTAATTGATAAATTTGACAATTGACAAATTCCTATAAATGAAGAGACAGGTAACTTTGAATGAACAAAGGCAAATGCATATTTCAATGAAGAATTTTTATTTCAATGTTGGATTTTTTTTAGAGATTTTGTACTTATGTCAAAAGATCATTACTTGTATATTGTGGTTAAAAAGATGATGATATAGTTTGCAACTTCTATATCGAATATTTAAGAAAATTCACATGGCCCCCAGTAAAAGACCCCAGTTGCACGATTGCCTGGCCTGTAGTAGGGATGGCCATGGGTCCAAGCCATACCGGGTAGCATTACTAGTTATGAATAATGATCAGTTGTTACAAAAAATCCATTGGTGTAACAGTTCA
The DNA here is from genome assembly GCA_963556195.1 of Sepiola atlantica. Lineage (NCBI taxonomy): Eukaryota > Metazoa > Mollusca > Cephalopoda > Sepiida > Sepiolidae > Sepiola > Sepiola atlantica. The sequence continues at coordinate 16,890,301 of OY744536.1, read as the reverse complement.
AGTAGTTGTCTCCCTTGTATGAGCTTCTAGTATTGTAAAAGTGACATAGTCTGCTCTTAGAGTGTTTGAGTATTTATTTACTCCTCTCCAGGAGTTAGGCACAAGGCCAGTTTTTATCTTACTCCCACAAGTAAGATGTTACCCAAGAGCGGGTCGAGAAAGTGGGGTTTAAAAATTGCCTGGGTAGCCCCGTCGGCATTCCCCGGTAGGGGCGCCTCAGGCAGTAAGCAATAAACTTACTCCTCCCCAAAGAGGGGAGGCGAAGCCTGGGAGGGTGGACCTCCTAGAACTGCACAGGACAGACCCATAGACCGGCGTAAATCAATCCCAGAAGGCCAAGACAATACCTGTTTATGGGGTGCAGTATCCATCGGAACAGATACTACACTTTGATCTTAGCCAAAAGGCCAAGTTAGAGTGTTTGAGTATTGATTTACTCCTCTCCAGGAGTTAGGCACAAGGCCAGTTTTTATCTTACTTCCACAAGGTAAGATGTGACCCAAAGTCGGGTCGGGATAGTGGGGTTTGAAAAGCCAACGCCCAAGAAAGTGAGCACTCTGGCCATTAGAAATTGCCTGGGCAGCCCCGTCGGCATTCCGCAGTAGGGGCGCCTCAGGTAGTAAGCAATAAACTTACTCCTCCCCAAAGAGGGAAGGCGAAGCCTGGGAGGGTGGACCTCCTAGAACTGCACAGGACCGACCCATAGACGGCGTAAATCAAACCCCGAAGGCCAAGACAATACCAGTCTATGGGGTGCAGTATCCATCGGAACAGATACCACACTTTGATCTTAGCCAAGCACAGGTTGAGCACTTGGGAATAATTTACGACCAGAAAGAGATGAAAAGTTTGGTATGTGTATTGTTCGTCTCTGTGTATTTTCCATTTGTTTTATGTATTTTCATGTATTTTGTTCTATTTATCGTGTCGTCTTTATTATGTTTATTTTAGTTTATGATAACTTATGATCTATGTATCGAAGAAGATGGAAAATAGATACAAGCAAAAAATAAACATCTGTTGAATATAAAAACACTATTTTGTTCTCCACTGGCTGGTACAATTGGATCAAAAGTACCTATAGTACATTGGATACATTTTAAAAGTTTTTTTTGTTTTTTTTTAACTTTTTCTGCAATTCCAAAGTTTTTTTTATTTCTAAATGTTTAATTTTAATTTTTAATTTACTCATATATCGGTAGAGTAGTTAGATAGCATTTGTTCATTGAAGCATATTTCATATACTTATTTGTTAATCACATAATTAATTACATGGTGTCTAATCTAAATTAGAATTGAACATAGACTTGTGGGCCTTATTTTGGTTGGGCTCCCATTGATTGCTGGATCTGAAATTTGGCAGTTCATCATAACTTATGTATATCTTACAGGGGTCAAAAGGATAAAAAATTCTGAGCGGAGTGGTGAGGGGCCTGGATGACTTGGTATGGAATGTCCCATGAAGACCTAATCACATAATGATCAGAAACTTTTAACTGCAGCATTTGAACGGAATTATGTCAATCCTTTCAAAATCAACAAAATAAAAATATTTCCTTTTTTGGTCAATTTTTAAAAAAAAGTTTTCCTTAACGATATTTTCTGAAGGAATTACATGTTTCTTTTGATTACGACTGAAATGCAAATTCAGACTGTAATAAAAAAAAAAAACTTCCATTATTTAAAGACACAAATATTAATCAGTCTACCTATCTCATCAGCTTTTGATTATAAAGGACAAAAAGGAATTCATTTTTTATATATTTTTGTCATGTATCATTGCATGTTCAGAGTGGACTTATATTCATAAGGAAATTCTACATTTTTTTCACGATAACAACGAATAGAACCCAGCATGAACCGGCAATTTTCTTGGTAACTAGCGAGGCAACCTGGCATCAGGTTAATTTTTTCTGTAATCTACGTAATTTATGAAACTTAAAGTAAAACTACAATATTAGGGTATCTTTTACTTTACTCTGCAGAGTCGTGAACGGGGTCAAAAAAACGAACGAGAAAGTGTTTAAAAACATAAATATGCAACAAGTAAAGGCGACCTACGTCGAGAATAGATATTTTCCTACGTAGCTATGACATTTGTTTGTATTTTTACGTAGTATACATGGGTTTTTATTAGATGTAAAAAAAAAATTCTTGTTTTTTTTTTGCACAAAAAGAAAATGGCGGCCGGTCCTTTATTCTATTACATACCCCCCTACGATCGCCATCTTGGATTTGTGCGATGTTGGTGTGACGAATAATTTAATTTCTAATAAATAGCACTTCAAACGGGTTAAAAATACAAATAAATGCCACAGGTAAGTTTGAAAATAACTTTTATTGCCTACAGTTACTTTTATTTGTTGTATATTTGTTTTTTGAGCGTTTTAGTCTGCTGAGTAAAGTAAAAGATACCCCAATATTAAGTAGATTGATTTTTTTTCCTAAGATTAACAGATTCAAATAACAGTAAAAATACTTCTACCCTGGGTGAGGTTCGAACTCACGACCTCTGTTTAAGTACAGCACATTAACTAGGAAGAGATAACACTATTAACTACATAATCCAAGACCTGTTTCTTCCCTCCCTTTTCTCTTTACAGTTGAATGTGGGTTTACTTATTGAATTAAATTCGCCTTTTTTTTTCAATTTTTTGTAACTTTAAACTTTAATAAATCATACGGACATTTATTCTTAATTTAAATTCATAATTTTATTTTACGTACTTTTTCTGTTCACAATTCTTAAAATTTTTAATTCATCTGTTTTTCAAATATTATTTGTATATTGTTACCCAAAATATAGCCACTGTCTATGAATAAAGGCTTCAGGTTCGAGAAACTGAAATTATTAAATTTAGTTTGAACTTGAAATATTGAAAAAAATATTTATTTTACATGTAAAAATAAATCTATTTTCTTTATGTAATGGAAATCGCTCCAGACAAAGCATGAAGCAACTTGATGTAATAATGAAAGATGATTATCGCAAAGACCGAAGCTATAGATAAAAGGAAAACAGTCAGCAGGAAGAGAGTTCCACAAGTCTGCAGTTTTGGTGATGAAGCTACTGGAATAGGAAAATGTATTATAACGAAGTATCTGAATAGCGAATTGATGAAGACCAGGAGACCAATGAGTCAAACGAGCTGGAACAAAGGAAGCAGGGAATAAATCAGAAAATTCTGAAGAACATAGTTTTTTCTATAAATACTATTATGGCATAGGGTTAGCACATCTGTAAGATAGAGGGTGCAGAGAAGAAGAAAGGGTGAGGCCAACCAAATTACAGATACGTTTCTGAACCTTATCAAGAACCCTCAAATGGAACAGAGATTCGCCGGCCTAAATATGACAACAGTACTCCAGATAGTAAGTTTGTAGAGATAGAGCAGAGGTCTTCAAAGTGGGGGTCGCGACCCCCAGGGGAGTCGCGTAACCATAGAAAGGGGGTCGCCAAAATTATAACTATGGAATTTTTTAAATAATATTCAAACTTATTTTTTATTTATAAAAAATTTTGGTGGGTCACGAAAAAAAAAATTTTCCAAAAAGGGGTCGCGACAAAAAAAGTTTGAAGAGCACTGAGATAGAGAATAGCTTCAGGTTTGAGAAAATGTTTGGAGCGATAGAGAGAAGCGACTTTACGAGAAGCAGAAAGAGCAATGGATCTAATGTATGATCTCCGAGAAAGATTTGATGAGAAAGAAAGATCAAGTAGTTTCAGAGTCGATTTCTTCTCGAGAACAGTACCATCCATGAAAATCTCGGGAAGAAAAGGGACACGTCTACGATTGAAAGACACAAGCTAAGTCTTAACAAAATTAAACGAAACATGCCATTTTGTACCTCAATCCACACCCGAACCCAAGTCAACTTCTAGATCTAGCATTCAGTGATCACATGGTTTTGAAAAATTTAATTTTTCTATTCAAAAAATCTTTTTATTAGAAAATTTTCTAATTTTTTCAAACAAATAATTTAAAAAAAAAAGAATTATATACTCATTTCTATTCACTTTGTAATGTATATACTTTTTGACCGATTTGTATTTTATCAATGCTAAATTGGCAAATTACTCCCCCCCCCCCCCAAAAAAAAAATCAAATCTAAAAGATTATATTGTACTTGGTAACCTAAAAAAAATGTCATAGTAAGTTACATAAAAGCAAATAAAATGGGAAAAAAATTCGGTATTTTCTTAGATTAGGACCCATGCTAAAATCAACTTGGCGTCAGCACTTTCCAGATGTTTACGTAAACCGCCGGAAAGTACCGAAGTGGTTAGCCAATCAAATTGTGAGAAAATAAGCAGCCGACATATCAACATTTCAACTGATGGAAACGCGATTGCAACTGATTGAAACGCGAAAATACTGCAAAGAATTTTTACGAGATATCACTGGCTGTTGCATCTCCCGAAGGAGTGATTAACTTTTGTCAGGAAGTAAAACTGATCACAAAAGAAAAAGAATGTTCAGGCAGAAAAAAAACAAACTTTAATACATAACCCTAACCCTAACCCTAACCCTAGCCCTAACCCTAACGAAACCAAAAATAATTTTCAGTAGAAAAATTTTTTTAAAAACCCTAACGACGCCATTTTTACCTGATTACAAATCAAAAATAATTTGCAGTAAAAAAAAAACACTTAAAAAATATGATTCATCACCTGTTTATTTTTATTTCTTCGTTAAAAAGATAAATATTTCTTTCATACAATTTGACTAAATGTATTATTTGATTTTTTTCTTTCTTTAATTTCTTGCTTTAAATGTTGGTTAGTGTTTTTATTTTTTCTCCCACTTGTAAATCAAGCCTCGTTTTTTTATTTTTTGAATGCGGGTAGGTCAACTGACTTGGCGTCGGTACTGGCGTCGATTTACGTAAACATCCGGAAAGTACTGACACCAAGTCGATTTTAACGTGGATCCTAATCTAAGAAAGCACCAACATTTCTGGTAATTATGAGTTCATCCAACTAAAAGTTTTTTTTTTATTTTATTTTACTAAAGAGTCACCACTTATCAAGGCCCAAAAGGCCACTCGAGGATAAGGGTTAGTGTGTATGGTGAGACAACACCGTGATTATTAGTAATGATGGTGGAAGTTTGGCAAAATGTTATTATTTAGGAGGATCGGCTTAACAAGAATTTGTTTACATTGAACTTGAAAACGACAATGTTGTAGTCAACTGAGAAGCAGCCCAGTGGTATTGAGTTCCACAGACGGGTAGTTCTAGGAAAGAAACTTTGCTCATGGAAGTTTCGTTTAGCTTTAGGCACAGAGAGGGAGTAAGGGAAATTATTGCCATGAAAATATTGATAGAGCAGAGAAAGCCTAGCAACGTCTCTTCTGTGAGAAAGAGGCTGTAGGGAATAAAAGAAGACATCCCCCAATAGATTTCGAAGTCAGTTTTGTACTTTGTCAAGGCAAGAAAGGCTGCTACAAATGAATATTTCACAAATAGGTTTTACAGCTTAACGTAACAAAAGGGCACACGTTTAGAGCATCGGTACGTAATGAAAGTCATATTTTTATGTTCACGGGTGGCCCTAGGAACCTTGACTCAGTCTAATAAAACTAAACTAATAGTGACAATAGTGGCACAGGCGTATAATATTTTTAAACAAATTGTAACAATGTACGTTGTTATATTGCCAATAACATGGTATAACAATAACAAATTAAAATTGGCTAGTCAGAAGCAAAGTTTGATTTGGCAGCTTAAATGCTATTTAGGTCCAACTTTTGGCGCTCAGTCAAGCACCTGCCATGAAAATAACGATAGGAGTAGAGAAAGACTAACAACCGTGCTTCTGTGAGAAAGAAGCTGTAGGGAATAGAAGAGGACATCGCCCACTAGATTTCGATGTCAGTTTTGTACTCTGTCAAGGCAAGAAAGGGAGCTCTGAGCGGCACCTCCCCAGATGTGGACACAGTACTCGATCTTAGGGGATATTTGACTCTTGTACAGGTAGAGAATTGCATCAGGGGTGAGATACTTTTTGGAGCAGTAGAATGATCCAACCATTTTTCCAGCGACTTTAGCAACGGATTGGATATAAGTCTTCCATTTCATATCAGGAGTGAAAGTTAGTCCAAGAAACTTGTCAAAGCAGGGGGCTTCCTCAAGACGAGAGCCATTCATTTCAATTGGGGCTAAGTGGGGATCAGCACATTGGCGGTGAAATGAGAAGCAGCTTGGTTTTGGACGCATTAAAAGTAACCAGGCACTTTTTTCACCACGTGCTCATGGTCGGAAGGGGGAGAGTCAGAAAGATTTTGGTCCTTGCTGCTCTTCGAAGTGTTGCCATAGATGGTTGTGCCATCTGCATAAATGTCAACGAATGATCTTAGAATGTGATTTGGGAGATCGTTGATGACGATCATGAAGAGGGTTGAGACACGGCAGCATTGATACTATGAACTTCAGAATTCTTGCCCATCAACGACTACTTTTATGAACCTGTTTTTATTTTTTAATTATATTGCAAAAGAATGTTGGCATGCCTTTCATCCAGACACAATAAGGTAATTCTGATAGATATAATGATCAGATATTGATATGTTTTTGCATTGGGAAAGAGAAAGTAAATTTTTAAATAAACTTTCTTTGATCATCATCATCATCATCATCATCATCATCAGGGTCTTTTTATTTCACTCCTGGTGTAGGAACCATTCCCTGGTTTCTTTCCACCTTGTTTTATCCCTGGCTAGGCGTGGCCAAGTAGGACTTAATTGACTGTCGAGGTCGTCGTCCCTCCACCGGGTTTTTGGCCTTCCTCTAGGTCTTTTCCATTGCCTCGGGGTCCGTTCTCTCACTCTATATGTCCAGCTGTTGTCTGTACATCTCGAAAGGTGACCTGCCATCTATGTTTTGCCGTTCGTATGGTAGCGATAATGTATGTAACTTCAGTTTGCTGTCTGATCCATTATCGCTAAAAGTGTGACTTTCACCTTTTCTGTCATCTTGCCCTTGATGTCCCCCAAATAAAATCAGTCCAAAGTTAGACCATGACCAATCGTTACCAAACTTTGTCAAAATATCGGTCAAGCGAAGTGGACGCTAGGCTGTACAAAAACAAATCAACTCAACAACCGAAAACATATCAACGAGGTTAACCATTTTGGCTATTCAAACAGGTGTTTACGATGAACTCGATTCTTGCTTGGAAACAGTTTCGTTAGTCAGGTCGACATCAAAGTCGGTTCCTAATCATGAAAACTCTTGGTGCCATTTGGTGGTGTGAATGATAGCACGCACATTTTGGGTAGGATTACCGGATGAAGTCAGTTGGCTACTGTGAGCATCATCTAGAATGGTGGAACGTAGATCTCAAAGAAATGCTAATTTTGCAACTGGTAAATCGGTATCCGCCTCAAAGGAATCAACTGCAGTACTACTTTCTGGTATTAAAAGGTATGAAGCCCCTTATTGCTACAACTGTAGTGATCTAAATGATATTTCCAGGAAGTGCCAGAGTTGAAGTGGTACTGGAAGTTTTCTGTACACTCTATCACCATAATGAGCTGGATCAGATATTACAAAACTGTTCAGGGACAAGGTATCGTAAACAGCCTTGCTCCCCTTCAGACAATGAATACAGCATTATCTATAGTTAGCGTCCAGGTAGACAGCATGCAGTAACCAGCACTCATCGACATGGGTGTTCCCTGTCAATATCCTCTTGCTGCTGGCCTCTGGAACTCCCTCCCTGCTTCCTGTTTCCCCGACGGTACTGACATGCAGAAATTTAAAACTAATGTAAACAGACATCTCGCTGCGCAGATCCCAATTTAGGTTGACACCCCCCACCCCCCCACCCCCACCCAACCTTCTCCCTTTTCTTTCTTCTCAGTAACCTCTTACGTCTACAGTGGCGGCCTGCCTTGTCTGGGGTGAACTATGTTAAAAAAAAAGAAGAACTAGTGATGGGACGATTCCAAAAATTTTCCCGATTCCGATATAATTATCGATTCTGTTCGAAATTCCCGATTCCGATTCTTTTTAAATTCTTAAACATTTATTTATAGAGTTGTTTTTTTAATTTTCGGGTTACCGTAAAAGCCTCTGTAATATGTGCATATATTTTCGCAAAAGTAAAAATACATTTGTAGGGAGGTTTTCATTAAATGTTTTTCCTTGTAATTGATTGAAAATAGTGAGGCAACTAAAGATGTATTTCTCTTTTAAAACAAAACCGATTTGCATTAGTTCGTCGTTAGTTGACAAAATGTTATTTGGATTTTTTCATAAACAATTCAACATAGTCGACCAGGACCAATTTTAGTAAAAAATAGAATTAAAAAATCGACTAGTAAGTAACTCATTTTAAAAATGAAAATACTGCAAAGTGAAAAGAAAGAAGAAAAAAAGGGACAGAAAACTGCCCCTTTTATTTTAATTTTTTGTTCCTATTTATCCACTTGTACCATTCTTACCATGCCAGTTTTTTGGTGTCATTTTTACCTAAATTCGTTGTTATAATCTATAGATTTTAGTTTTACTGGTAGTTTGAAATCAATAAATATTTATCATTTTATCATTAGTACCAGCCATAAAAAATTAAGTTTTAAACAAACAATTTTGGAATCGGAGATTAGACTCAAATTTTTCCAATTCCGATACCTCAAAAAGTTCTGATATTTCTGATTCCCGGTTCAGATTAATCGATCCAACACTAGCCAGAACATTGTAAAATTGATGTTCTGGTAATGTGGAGAAAAGTCTTTTGGTATACTACATCATGTAATAGGTCATAGCCATTAACTAGTACAATATTCTTTTAGATCAGTTGATCCACTTCCATTATCTTCATTCACACAAATGGTTACCCATCTGATACTGACCAGGCTAAACGTTGCTTAACTTCGGTGACATTGCATTTAATGGAGAAATGGGATGCCTGAAAGACTTTCAGGTGAATATACCCATTGATAAAGAAGCCAACCCCAAATTTTGTCGAGCCAGGCCTGTACCTTATGCTTTGAGAAAAGGGGTAGAGAAGGAGTTAGACCGCCTAGAAAACCAAGGCATTTACAAAAGAGTAGAATATTCTAGATAGGATGCACCCATAGTGCCCGTTGTTAAAAGTAACAATGGGGGGATCCGAATATGTGGGGACTATAAGCAAACCATCAATGCAGCAGCTCCATGTGTCAGCTACCCTATTACTCGAACCGAAGATATATTTGCCACACTGAGACGGGGTGAAAAATTCAGCAAACTGGATTTAAGCCACGCCTATCAGCAGCTGAAATTGGAGGAAGGTACCCAGGAATTGTTAACTGTAAACACACATAGGGGTTTGTACCAACCCACAAGATTACAGTTCGGGGTGCACAGTGCTACAGGCATTTTTCAACAGGAGATGGACAAACGATTGAAAGATGTTCCTTTCTGCAAGGTACGAGTGGACGATATACTAATTTCAGGTCCCGATGATGACAGCCACTTAAAGAACCTAGAGAGAGTATTACATACGCTGAGCATAGCTGGGCTCAAATTGAAAAGAAGCAAGTGCGAATTCCTTCTTGAGGAAATAACCTATCTAGGGTTCAAGGTTAGCAAGGATGGTACAGCTCCTCTACCAGAGAAAGTGGCTGCGATGGCAAGAGCCCCCACACCCAGGAATGTTACAGAGTTGAAAGCCTATCTTGGTGCAGTAAATTATTATCGCAGACAAAGAGTAATTCACGCCTACTCATTTAAATGAGAACTGGTATGTCAACGTAATTATGCCATATCTGAAGTGATACTTCATCTAATATCGAATTGCGGACTCTGCTGTCTCTGCTTCTTTTTTGAAGAGGGTTAGGCAGTCAAGATTATGATACCAGTAAGGATGGCAACCCTACAGGTACTGAAGGAGGAGTGCAGACAGAAAAAATACCTGTTGACAAGAGTCTTCATCTCCCTCCCATTTATCAGACTGGGGAGAGAGGAGGGTGTAGCAATGGAACAAGGCACATGTTGTACGCGTGGTGCCGCTTTGCTCCGTGAGGTGTTTGCCAGTATTTCATCTGCCATTCTCGATGTTGCAAATTATAGGATAGCGGAATGGAAATCTTGCTAATTTATGCTTTTGCATGGTGAAAAAATCGCTTGTGTTACATCAATAAAACGAGCATAACCAACGACTGGCGTAGAAGTACTGAGACATCAAAGTCAGATTGTAAATTGTCGATATTTAATTAATTTAGTTAACTTATTTCAGTGATGTCATTTTATTTTTGAAAACTTATACAGAAAAAAGAATGAAATTTTAGTTGTAAGGGAAACAACTCTTTTTATTGTGGCAGTAAATTGGAGCCACATGTGGCAAATCTGCCAGACAAGTTAAACTACAGCAGACTTGCCACAAGAAGGTTCATTTCTGCCTATAATTAAACTTTGAAGAGCACAAGTCATTTCTGTCTAATTATTTTCAAATTTCGCACCGTCATGAAGAAACCTTGGCAATTGGCATCATTATTGTAAAGAATAAATGGTGAATGACTGGGAACGCTAGATGAAGTTTTCTTCAATTTCCAATTTCTGCCAATTTAATTTCTGGCTAGAATTTATAGGCTCTCTATCATTTTAGAAAATAAGTTTACAAGCAAAAAAAAGTGGGTAAAATGGGCATATTACCATGGCCACCGAGAGTTCACAAGGCCAAGCAACTAACTTCTTGCCCCCCTCTGACGTCACTGCATTGCGTGTCAAAACAATGGCCGTCGTAATAACAATAAGAAGGCATTTCGACTTCTCCATTCACTAAATAATCCATCAAAATTCAGGAAATCAACCAATTTTAATGAAATTTTCAGTATTTATTAATTAATGATCACGGAATATAATGAATCCATTACTTTATTATAAAGCTTGGTGCAAATGTATTATTTCTTGTAAACAAAAACACCTTTACTAAAGTTATCCAAAATATCAAAACATGTTGACCATACAATATTGTAAATATTTAAAACAAAAGCATTAGAAAACTTTAAAAATTGCATGTAAAAAAAGAAAAGAAAGGAACACGATTTGATTTATCTTGAAACGGATCTTTATTCAATATAAATTTAAAGAAAATAATAATTCACGATCAAATACTGCAAAAAACTGAATTATGAATTACCATTATTTAAACTTCTAACCCAATCAACCGTAAGTAATTCAGACTTTGAAATTTGTTTAAAAATTATACAAAAAAAAAGTTCAATGTTAACTGTTTGTTTAATAATGGAATCAAAATTCAGGAAATCAACCAATTTTAAAATAATTTCGCGCTTTTTAAAATTTCATTTCATAATTCACAAAGTTAAAATGCCTACTGCATATGTTTGGATTTCCAAAAGAGAAAGAATTACTGCAAATATGAATACACGTAATAATGTTTACACCGACGAAATATAGTGTAGTAAGTTTGAATTTTTTTTAATTATATAAAAAATCAAGTCTGAATTACTTATTCATTATTTGATAAAAAAGTAGTGTTCCATTTTTTTTTTTTACTTTTTTTCGATGTCTTAAGTGTAGTATAGTTTATCTTTTCTCTGTACTTTTGTAGATTAAATAAATGAAATAATAACATCATATTTAATCAAAATTTTCACAAAAAATATTAATTAAACAATGCTTTATTCAATGATAATATCGTTAATTCTTCGAGTTATACTGATTTTATTAACAAGAGTGTAGGGGCATTTTCCGTAATATATACGAAATAGTTTAAAATAAAAAAATATTTTAAACATATACAGATCTTATTTTCATTAAAAAAAATCATGGATTTTTTTTATATATATAAAAATATACGTTTAGTAAAGGTGTATTTTGTTTTTAAAAAAAATAATACATTTTCACTAAGATTTTTAAAAAAATGTTTCACTATATCTCCTGTGCTTGTTTATCTTGAAATAAATTGAATATTGAAAATTTCATTAAAATTGGTTGATTTCCTGAATTTTGGCGAATTTTTAAGTGAAGGGAGGGTCAAAATGTTTTTACATTTTGGGGATCGGCCTTTGATTTTGCACGTACCTATCTCTTAATAGCAAGATAGGAGTTGGTGATTCCATTATTAAACAAACAGTTAACATTGAACTTTTTTTTTGTATAATTTTTAAACAAATTTCAAAGTCTGAATTACTTACGGTTGATTGGGTTAGAAGTTTAAATAATGGTAATTCATAATTCAGTTTTTTGCAGTATTTGATCGTGAATTATTATTTTCTTTAAATTTATATTGAATAAATCGTGTTCCTTTCTTTTCTTTTTTACATGCAATTTTTAAAGTTTTCTAATGCTTTGTTTTAAATATTTACAATATTGTATGGTCAACATGTTTTGATATTTTGGATAACTTTAGTAAAGGTGTTTTTTGTTTACAAGAAATAATACATTTGCACCAAGCTTTATAATAAAGTAATGCATTTATTATATTCCGTGATCATTAATTAATAAATACTGAAAATTTCATTAAAATTGGTTGATTTCCTGAATTTTGATGGATTATTTAGTGAATGGAGAAGTCGAAATGCCTTCTTATTGTTATTACGACGGCCATTGTTTTGACAGGCAATGCAGTGACGTCATTTTCTAGCCAACCGGCCTGTAGTAACTCTCGGTGGCCACGATATTACTCGATCTTTCTGACTTCCTATTAAGAAATGATACAGAGAAAAACGGTGTACGGTTAGAATCTGTCCCCGGTAGTTTTAAAATTATGGATAAAATCGTAGACGAAGTAATAGCCTCAGCTGAATTGTGTTTTCTGCATATATCATTAAAGTTATTGATTACAATACACACAAATCGTATGGAAGAAATATCGAGTCATTGTAAATCAAAGTTCCGAGCCATGGAAGGGACTAGTGTGAAAAACTTCCACAGTTACGTGCAAAAGTTTCTCTGGCAGCGCAGAGTAAAAAGTAATTTCTTCAACAATATTCTTTATTGGATACGTTATTATTATGATTTTTAAATGAATTTCATTATTTTAAATAAAATAAATTAAATATTAAAAAAACATATTCACTATTATGTATTTATAATGGACCAAATAGTATTTTAAACTATTTCTGTAAAAACAATTTTTTTTTTAAATTTGTAAAAAATATATTTTCATAAAAGAAAATATTTGATTACTTATTTTTGTAAAAACGATATAAACTATTTATTTAAAAAAAAATATTTTCATTAAAACATATTTTATTATATTTTCATCAAAAAAAAATATATAAACTATTTGTTTATGAAATGCTTTTAAAAAATAAATTTGATTTATTGCCCTAAAATACACAGGTGACAGATTTCAGCAGTTCACCGTTTTTCTCTCTAGCATTTCTTAACAGCAAGTCAGAAAGATCGTATGATATGCCCATTTGGCAAAAGTGGAGTATTATGGTGCTTGAAAAGTTATGATAATGTAAATCAGAAATACAATACCATTTTCCGAGCGTGCCATTATTGCATCAGTGAACCAAGGCCTTTTTGACTAGGAACAAAGTGTGGTATCTGTTCTGATGCTGCACTTGGTCTTTTCTGTCCTCAGTCAGTATCTTTCTAGACTGAGGCAATTTTTTTTTGTTCCAATCCAGAGTACCCTTTTTTGGGGAGCTGGTTATTCCTACATTAAAAACTGACCTTCTGTCTAACTTTGCCCTCGTGGGGAGGCAAGTAAATAGGAACAAATAATGAGTTGACTCAATTATTTTTTTTTTTATTAAATATTGATCAAAGTCTACATATTGACTTTTGAATAAATTTAAATAAATTTCTTCATCATCATCATCATCATCATCATCATCATCATCATCTGTTAAACGTCTGTTTTACATGCTGGCATTGAATGGCTTTAAGAAATTTAACGTCTGTTTTACATGCTGGCATGTGTTGGACGGCTTTTAGAAATTGACTTCCAAACTAACCTATCTATGACCAGGCCTGTATTTATCCCTCTTTCTCTCAAATCCATCCTTATTACTCCCTTTGGCCTTTTGGCTAAGATCAAAGTGTAGTATTTGTTCCGATGGATACTGCACCCCATAGACTGGTATTGTCTTGGCCTTCGGAGCTTGATTTACGCCGGTCTATGGTCTGTCCTGTGCAGTTTTAGGAGGTCCACCCTCCCAGGCTTCGCCTCCCCTCTTTGGGGAGGAGTAAGTTTATTGCTTACTGTCTGAGGCACCCCTACCGGGGAATGCCGACGAGGCTGCCCAGGCAATTTTTAAACCCCACTTTCCCGACCTGACCTTGGGTCACATCTTACTTGTGGGAGTAAGATAAAACTGGCCTTGTGCCTAACTCCTGGAGAGGAGTAAATCAATACTCCCTCCAATGTTTTCCTTGGCCTTACCCTGTGAACTGAACCTGCTATCTTAATTGTTCTACATCTACTGACCTAAGAACTCTCATCCATTCTTGCCTCGCATATCTTTCTTTGTGGTTTAATTTAAATTACCTCCCCTGACTGAAAGTTAATCAGCAAATATTTTAAGAAAGGTTTAATAATTTATCCTTTTTTTTTCTTAAATCACTTGAATTAATTATTGTTAATAGCGACAAAAATATTGCATATACATGGAACAAATGGAACGCTAAAATTACGTATCACTAACATCAAGCATTAATTAATTATAGACTGTTTTAAAAAAGTAGTTATGCTAATTAGACAGCTTTATGTACAGTATTCCGAAATAATACGTTGTATTATTGATCGGCCTTTGTTCCGATGGATACTACACCCCATAAACTGGTATCGTCTTGGCCTTCGGGGCTTGATTTACGCCGGTCTATGGATCGGTCCTGTGCAGTTCTAGGAGGTTCACCCTCCCAGGCTTTGCCTCCCCTCTTTGGGGAGGAGTAAGTTTATTGCTTACTGCCTGAGGCGCCCCGACCGGGGAATGCCGACGGGGCTGCCCAGGCAATTTTTAATGGCCAGAGTGCTCACCTTCTCGGGCGCTGGCTTTTCAAGTCCCACTTTCCCGACCCGACCTTGGGTCACATCTTACCTTGTGGGAGTAAGATAAAACTGGCCTTGTGCCTAACCTCCTGGGGAGGTAAATAAAATGTTGTATTATTGATAAATAGCATCAACCCGTTTTGATGGTAATGTAGAAGTGATAAATGAAAAAAAATTTCGTATTTATTCATTTTATTCATTTAGAAAGTACGTGAAAATGTAAATTCAACGAAATGACTGCAGCAAACTCACATGAGTCAAATCTTCATCCAGATTATCTCGATACTCCGAAACAAGTTATATTCTTCACTCACATGGTATAATTTTTTCCGCTCCAGAAAGTATCTCACTCCTGATACAATCCTCTACCTGTATAAGAGTCAGATACGTCCTGAGATGGAGTACTGTTGCCACATCTGGGGAGGTGACACTCAGAGTACTCTTTCCTGCCTCGACAGAGTACAAAATCTACTTCGAAATCTAGTGGGGGATGATTTCTTCTCTTCTCTACAGCCTCTTTCTCATAGAAAAGATGTTGCTAGTCTTTCTCTACTCTATCACTATTTTCATGGTAAGTGCTTAACTGAACTCCAATCTCTATAAAACATTCATAACAAAACCCTGTTTATCTTCAACCACCATAAAGGAATTTCCTTTCTTCCTTTGTGTACTTCAAACAAAACGGAACTTCCATGAAGAAAGTTTCTTTCCAAAGAACCTTCCATCTGTGGAATACAATACCAGCTGACTGCAACATAGTCGTTTTCAATTCCAACGTTAACAAATTTTTGTCAAGCCGTGCACTTGAATCACAATTTTCACCCATTGTTTCCAATCCTTCCAAGGTTTTCATCACCAACCAACAATCTCATTAACCCTTATCCTAGAGTGGAAATCGTTCCAAAACACACCAGCAATGTTCATAAGCAGTGAGCTATTTCTTCAACCATCAACTGCAGCACGGGTTTATAGCTTCACTTACGTAACTGTGCCTTCAGTTTTGGTAATTATGTCTCACACTGCTACAAATGCGAAACAGCATATTTAGATTCAAGTTTGGGCAACGCACGCGATGATCCTGTTAATCAGCAGCATCAGTTGCACTGACGAGAACTGCACCTGGTTGCTCATAATCTTCAAAAGCTACAGCGATAAAGCTTGGCAAGTCCAAAAGCAGACTTTTTAAAGCCTTAAATTTTAGACATTTTCTAGAATAAAAATGAAACTGAAGCCTTAAATTTTAGACATTTTCTAGAATAAAAATGAAACTGAAGCCTTAAATTTTAGACATTTTCTAGAATAAAAATGAAACTGAAGCCTTAAATTTTAGACATTTTCTAGAATAAAAATGAAACTGTAGCCTTAAAATTTAGACATTTTCTAGAATAAAAATGAAACTGAACCCTTAAATTTTAGACATTTTCTAGAATAAAAATCATGTAACTCCAACTTTTATCAAAATCAATAAGGATTCTAGACATAAGGTTTAGTATCATTATATATGGATTTTAATCTTCATAAGGGGACATAAAGCTGTGACAACAGTTGTGTTCAGGTTCATCATTGAATCCTGCACAACGTGGTTAATTACTGTAATTGAACCGCTGCAGCAATTCATAGCAATATTTTGTGCTGTGGAATTTGTTTCCTATTTGGTTTCGGAGTTCACGTGTTGTTTTGCGCATTATAGTTGCTCTGTGTCAACACTCTGTACATGGCAATGAGATATTTGTTATTAAAAGTATTCAAAAATAACAAGTAATGCATCAACTTGATATGACCAGCATGTGTCACTCAGATTCTTTGGCACCAGCTGCAGGTATTATTTAGTCGTTAGAATTAGTCTGTATGTACAGTAAGGAGTGTGTAGATAGCTTGCATTTATGTCAAAGAATGCCACTGCAGTTGTGTAAGAGTCGGTTAGAGATTCTTTTACACGAGTGATTTGACATGCATATTTGTTGGGATTGCAGAAACGTTTCCAGCAGTTGTTTTTTTTTCCTTTACGGAGCTGATTGCTGTCGGTGGTTAGGGTAAGGGTTAATGTTTTTATCTATTTATTGTTGGTCCCCCGATTTATAAAATCGTGAGACTTATGTTTTGAGGCATGTCCGTCCATCCGTCCGTCTGTCCGGCCGTATTTTTCTCCGTAACCATCCATTGAATTTCTCCGAAATTTTGCATGAAGTTGTAACTTTGGTCAGGTTAGAAAGTGACATTCTCTGAATTTTGCAAAATTTTCAAAATGTTTGATTGTTTAGTGTTATTTATGTATAAATGAACACAAAAAAATACTACTCGCATGAATCTGAAATTTTCCCCCATTACGTCCCACCCCTACAATAAGTGATCATCTCATCAATGTGATAATATGACTGAAATAAACAAATATAATAAGCAAAAACTCATTGATTAAATTTTTTTGCCATGTGAAAACATGCCCTAGGCGATTGCATGTTTAGTGGGTTGCATAGTTGCAATGCATGCGAATGACAGACTTACTGCAAGTGAGTAGTATTTAACAAAGAGAAGATAGACCACACAGAAAATATGTCTGATCTGGAGTTTGGCCACCCGGAATTCCATTTATCCACTTGAGAAAAATAACGTTTCTTCATATATGAGGTTCCCTGCTGTGGTTATGACTCATCCAGGGTTTTCCAAATTTAATGACTCTCCAGATACGAAGACCCCCTACGCTTCAGATGTACAATATCTTTTTAAAGATAGTGATTTGTTGCTTGGATAGCAAACTCTAGAATTGGCAGTACCAGGATTATGTATAGCGTCTGCTATTAGGCTTAGAAAGGATCTCTGGATCAGGTAGAGAACCCGCCTGGTTTTGCTCACCATCTCGATACATCATTGCTTTATTTTTTATTTCAGCTTTGATAAAACAATTAAAAACTTCAATTGTAAATATTTAATGAAAAATATTTAATGAAAAATATTTAATGAAAAATATTTAATGAAAAATAGGTTAGATTTTGCAACGATCCCTACTCTCTGTAAAACGAAGGTTGTTATATTTTAATAGACAAAATCGATAAGAGATATAATTTCTGCAAATAATATAATTAATTTTTAGTTCATGTTAAAGGAAGGTAGTTTTATCAATTTTGAGGGAGATATTTAATAAATTGTCACGTAGATTCATCAAAAACTCGATTGTAGGACAAAAGCTCACCACAAAGTTAAAAAACGAACCAAAGCTCACCACAAAACGGACCAAAGCTCATCACAACGTTAAAAAATGAACCAACGCTCATCACAAAACGGACCAAAGCTCACCACAACGTTAAAAAACGAATAAAAGCTCACCACAAAACGGACCAAAGCTCACCACAACGTTAAAAAACGAACCAAAGCTCACCACAAAACGGGCCAAAGCTCATCACAACGTTAAAAAACGAACCAAAGCTCACCACAAAACGGACCAAAGCTCACCACAACGTTAAAAAACGAATAAAAGCTCACCACAAAACGGACCAAAGCTCATCACAACGTTAAAAAACGAACCAAAGCTCATCACAAAACGGACCAAAACTCACTACAAAGTAAAAAAAAAAACAGACCAAAACTCATCACAACGTTAGAAAACGAACCAAAACTCATCACAAAGTTAAAAAACGAACCAAAGCTCACCACAAAACGGACCAAAGCTCATCACAACGTTAAAAAACGAACCAAAGCTCATCACAAAACGGACCAAAGCTCCCCACAACGTTAGAAAACGAATAAAAGCTCACCACAAAACGGACCAAAGCTCACCACAACGTTAAAAAACGAACCAAAGCTCATAACAAAACGGACTAAACCTCACCACAACGTTAAAAAACGAACCAAAACTCATCACAAAGTTAAAAAAACGTACCAAAGCTCACCACAAAGTTAAAAAACGAATCAAAGCTCACCACAAAACGGACCAAAGCTCATCACAACGTTAAAAAACGAACCAAAGCTCACCACAAAACGGACCAAAGCTCACCACAACGTTAAAAACGAATAAAAGCTCATCACAAAACGGACCAAAACTCACTACAAAGTAAAAGAAAAACAGACCAAAACTCATCACAACGTTAAAAAACGAACCAAAACTCATCACAAAGTTAAAAAACGTACCAAAGCTCATCACAAAGTTAAAAAACGAACCAAAGCTCATCACAACGTTAAAAAACGAACCAAAGCTCATCACAAAACGGACCCAAACTCACTACAAAGTAAAAGAAAAACAGACCAAAACTCATCACAACGTTAAAAAACGAACCAAAACTCATCACAAAGTTAAAAAACGTACCAAAGCTCATCACAAAGTTAAAAAACGAACCAAAGCTCATCACAAAGGTAAAAAATGGACCAAATCTCATCACAAAGGTAAAAAATGGACCAAAGCTCACCTACAATTAAAAAACAATGTGAATTAATAAAAACATAGAAATTTAACTTTTAATAAAAGTAAAGACTACTTGGGGTAATTTCAGAATGTTCATAAAATGAACCCTAACCCTAACCCTAACCCGTTCTGCTCAATACACTTTTCATATCGTGAAGCAAAGGACCTAGAAACGTCCTGCAACATTTACTCCGGTACTTAGGAGAGTAGAAAGTGCACCTTGGGTTTACATTCGTCAGCCTCGTAACTCTTGCTTCCCTTATTTTAATCATGTAGTCCTCACAATAATTGCTGTTTTCTGAGTCGGAATCTATCCATCAGACACTTATCGTTAGCTAGTTTTTGACCTTGAAGTAGTATTTTTTATAGCTCCTTACATCAAGTGGCTTCATGCCCTGTCTGGAGCGATTTTCATTAAAAAAAATTTAAAAACTGGAGCACATTCTGTTCCAATTGCTACTCTCATTTTTCAACAATTGTTTCAGGTTTTCTGCTTTGAACATTGTCTTTAAGAAAACCCCACAAAAAGAAATCCAAGGATGTCAAATCTCCTGGGAGTAGCAATTGAAGTGGAATGTGCTCAAGTACCGGAGTAAATGTCGCTGGACGTTTTTTTTCACGATATGAAAAGTGTATTTAGCAGAACAGGTTGGGGTTAGGTTTAGGGTTTATTTTATGAGCATTCTGAAATTACCCTAAGTAGTCTTTAGCGTTATTAAAAGTTAATTTTCTGTTTTTGTTCATTTTACTCTCAGAATCTTTAAATGTATATTCTTTCTCTTCTACTCTTCTTGGCCTTTTGGCTAAGATCAAAGTGTAATATCTGTTCCGATGGATACTACACCCCATAAACAGGTATTGTCTTGGCCTTCGGGGCTTGATTTACGCCGGTCTATGGGTCTGTCCTGTGCAGTTCTAGGAGGTCCACCCTCCCAGGCTTTGCCTCCCCTCTTTGGGGAGGAGTAAGTTTATTGCTTACTGCCTGAGGCGCCCCGACCGGGGAATGCCGACAGGGCTGCCCAGGCAATTTTTAATGGCCAGAGTGCTCACTTTCTCGGGCGCTGGCTTTTCAAACCCCACTTTCCCGACTCGACCTTAGATCATATCTTACTTGTGGGAGTAAGATAAAACTGGCCTTGTGCCTAACTCCTGGAGAGGAGTAAATAAATACTCTTCCAACAATCTTGTTTGGTTCATTATAACTCGTTCGATTTACTGGGTTTGACTTGCAAAGGGTGTATACGTTATTTTGGGACACCCAGTATTTTGTGCAGGTAAGTTATCAGGGTATACTAGCCTACAAATATTTATAAAACGCTTAGTGTGTATATGTATGCGTGCGTGCGTGTGTGTGTGTGCGTGTGTGTGTGTGTGTGCGTGTGCGT
Organism: Sepiola atlantica; assembly: GCA_963556195.1. NCBI lineage: Eukaryota > Metazoa > Mollusca > Cephalopoda > Sepiida > Sepiolidae > Sepiola > Sepiola atlantica. Next base: position 16,869,569 of record OY744536.1, on the reverse strand, counting down.
TTGGGTGTCTGTGTGTGTTATGTTGCCAAGTAAAGTTCCCTGTTCCTGTTTTTCTTATTCGAAATGAAAATGACATTTTCGATACATGGGCTGTATCGTCAAGCGTGTTTCCGAAATTGCCAACTGTAGACATCAAAGTGAAAGTGTGTTGCCAGAAGATCCTCAAGGGGGGAAGCGTGCAATTATGGTCACAAAAGACCATTGGATTTTCGGGTCGTAATAAGACGTGGAAGCAGCGAAGAGGAACTGGCAGCCATCGAAGGGGAAGATGGAGTCTCAATAAAAGAGATTCCGTCCAATAAACGTGAAGACGACGAAGAAGAAGAAGAAGAAAAGGAATTCGTGTTTGGCAGTGGCCATTCTTGTAAAGCGGGAAAGATGGAGAAACGTTCTGGATCGGAGTGTGACTATCGCAGAAAGAATTTGAACGGCTGAAAACAGCGAAGGCATAATTGGGGTCTAGGTAAAAGGGGTGATGAGTTCGTTTAGGGGAAAATTGGGAAATGGAGAGAAATGGTTATGTGAAGGAAGAGAGAAACGCTGTGAGGAGAAGAGAACAAAAGTATTTTAAATTATCCCCCCCCCCCATCAGAAAGAAATACTGTAAGTAGATTCTTCTCTTTCCTTTTATTAGGAATTAGAAAAATACCCGTCTCAGGATGGGTAAAATTGATTCATACACCCCCCCCCCCCGAACAGAACAGTTTTGCATCACTTATTATGTCCTTTTACAAAGATTAAAATCAAGATATAATGATACTAAACCTTATGTCTAGAATCCTTGTTCCAATTTTGACCAAAATCCATGACATAATTTTGATTCTAGAAAATGTCATAAATGTAAGGAATCTTAAGAAGAAACTGAAATTCAAGAAATTTTGCTTAATTGGTGTCTAATAAGTATGGATTTTGATCCAATGCAAATCTTATATATTTGAATTTTCGGTGCTTGTGCATATCAACCCTGACATTGAAATATTTAAAGAATGTATAAACTTTATTATGTACTTACGTGTTAGCTGAAAATAAGATTGTGCAGAAAAAATTACGCAAATTCATCCAGTAGTTATTAAATTATAAGAAAAAGAAAAAAAATGATTTTACGTACATTTTGACATTTTTGTAAACAATGGTGACCCCAAACCCCGAAATCGTGAACATATGAGTTATCGTCCTTGACCACTGGAAAATCTATATTTATAATTAAATAAATACTGGATGAATTTGCATAATTTTTGGTGTACAGTCTTTTTTTCATCTACCACGTAAGTACATAACAAAGTTTATACATTTCTTTAGCTATTTTATTTTAAAGAGCGGTCTAACATGTCAGGGTTGATATGCACAAGCACCGAATTTTCAAATCAGAGGTTGTGTCTATATTATCTTCTTGGCCTTTTGACTAAGATCAAAGTGTAGTATCTGTTCCGATGGATACTGCACCCCATAGACTGGTATTGTCTTGGCCTTCGGGGCTTGATTTACGCCGGTCTATGGGTCTGTCCTGTGCAGTTCTAGGAGGTCCACCCTCCCAGTCCTCGCCTCCCCTCTTTGGGGAGGAGTAAGTTTATTGCTTACTGCCTGAGGCGCCCCTACCGGGGAATGCCGACGGGGCTGCCCAGGCAATTTTTAAACCCCACTTTCTCGACCCGACCTTGGGTCACATCTTACTTGTGGGAGTAAGATAAAAACTGGCCTTGTGCCTAACTCCTGGAGAGGAGTAAATCAATACTCCAATTAATCAATATTCACAAAATTTCAGTTTCTTTGATGTCCAATACCTATTGTTGAAATTTCGTAAAAATCGAAGATATCTGAATTTTCACACAGGGCTTCCACCCATTTTTTGCATAAAATTAAATATAGCCCATACTTGGACCCTTACGCTTAGCAGCTGTGTTGCAAAATTCATGATGATCAGTTAATTAGTTTAGGAGCTAATCCTGTACATACAAATATACAAACATATAAACATACCTGACTTTATAAAGATAGATATGTTGTCTCCCTTCAAAACAAAGTGATAATCTAACTCCTTTAATTAGGGGTGGGACGTAATTGGTGAAAATTTCAGATTCATGCGAGTAGTATTTTTTTGTGTTCATTTATACATAACTAACACTAAACAATCAAACATTTTGAAAATTTTGCTAAATTCAGAAGGTGCAGGCCAAAAATAGCCGTTAGGGTTCAACGGGACTCAAAATCCATCATTTTTCGGTGAAAAAGTGGTTTCATGCGACATTGCAGGTCCTAAAACATCCTCAAAAGCTATGAATGGATATAGATGGTTAAATCTGATATAGTACTTTAATTTAGGACCATTTTCAGGCTGTGAAGGGGTTTTCATGAATGTAAAATAGCCAAAAACTAGTGGCCTGCACCTTCTGAATTTTGCAAAATTTTCAAAATGTTTGATTGTTTAGTGTTATTTATGTATAAATGAACACAAAAAATACTACTCGCATGAATCTGAAATTTTCACCCATTACGTCCCACCCCTATTTTCACCCATTACGTCCCACCCCTACTTTCATGAGAGATTTTGACAAAGAGAATAACTTTTCTTTTGTGAGAGTCCCTATTTACTTGCCTCTCGGCGAGGGCAGATTTAGAAACATCGTACGTTTTTAATGTGGGGGAAAATACATCTCCCCAAAAAGAGGTACTCTGAATTGGGACAAAAATTTTTAAAAATTGCGTCAGTCTAGAAAGATTTCTCCTTCACTGATCGAAGACAAAAAAGATGAAGTGTAGTATCAGAACAGATACTACACTTTGCTCCTAGCCATTCATTTATCTTTAAAAATTTTACAAAAGAATTCAAAAAAGCAATTTTCTTAATAAAATAACAAGATGTGGCACAAGGCCAAAATTGGGTGGGGAGGGATGGAGGTCGTCTGTCGTCCTCTTCGTATATTCTCTAAACTAGTTCCAGTCACCGCAATACCACATTTACTCTATGGGCAATCCAGCGAAAAGGCCAAGGAAAGTTTCTTTTTCTTTTGTGAGAGTCTTTACAACGATTTTCTACTCTCTACAATGAACGAATAGCAAAAAGATTTTGGAGAGAGACACAAACACAGAGAAAAAATCTTTTGAAAAGAGAGGGAAAAGACTTAATTTAAAGTCCTTCACTCTAAGAATTGTAGTAAAAGAAGGCGGGGGGGGGGGTGCTCAAGCCCCCCTCACTTTTTAGTCAAGATATTGAATTTATTCCCATATTTGGCATTCTGGGCGCAATGTGGGCCGGGCCACCCACTTTTTAGGAGAACCCCCCCCCCCCGCCACTTTTATAACTGTCCCGCCGGCCCTCTCATATATATATTAAAGTTTTTAATTTGTAGATGCATCCAAGCATCTCTGTAAGATAAGAATTTTATGATTTTCATTTTCCACTCCTGACTTCCGTTTGTGTCGGTACCAATTGTCTGCCTGTTCAAAGTGCGGACATTTGCATAATTCCCAGTGAACTTCCTTCCCCATGCAGCCATGTCTTCTTTTAGTATTCTTTTTTGACTAGTTTTCTGCATTCACTTAGAAGATGATTAACCGTTTCGTCTGTCTCTTTTGTCTAGAGTCTTCATTTAAACATTTCCTCGATCTTGACTCTCTTCGGTTTTATGTAGTTTGTTCTGATTGTTTTGTGTGGCTCTCGGGTTTAGGGTTTAGGGTTTAGGGTTTAGGGTTAGTGATTCCGTTTCTCTGTTCAGGTTTCCTATCTATCAGAAATAGTTGTTCTTGTTTTAATCACTAACGTGCAACACACTTAAGATGTGTCCATTCAGTCTTCACAGCGATTTCGTATTAAAGTTGTTGTTTAAGAACAGATATTCTTTAGATTAAAAAATGGTCGGCTTTACGTAAACTAGGGACAAATAAGTATTTGGTGAAGATTGTTCAAGCAAAAAATGTTCAAAGTTGTGTTAGAATTAACAGCACATTTAGTTACAGCTTTAATGTTCAAGTAGGAGTATATTAGGGTTCTGCACTGAGTCCATTGCTTTTTGTTGCATGAGGGACTGAATAAGAGTTTCACCGTCTGGAGTTACGCCCCTTTTACCGGGGCACTCATGTTTTTGCCTGATGTAAATAAAGGACGCCATTTTACAGAACCTGATCTCTGTCGTTATGTTTCTATTCAATCCATTGACATCCTCTAAAATGACACGCTTTTCATTTGTGTCTTAGAAGCATTGTCTAAGAAGTTCTGTACGGGTTGTCTGGAAGAGATGCTGTATGCTGATGATTTAGTACTTGCCTGTGAATAGAAGACCAACTTGGTAAGTTAAAGACTTGCAGGAAAGCTATGGAAAGTAAAGGTCTGAGAGTGAATGTTACCAAGACCAAAGTGATGATCAGTGGTTGTAGTGTTGGAAAGCCTCCAGAAAAAGGAGAGTTCCTCTGCTCAGTTTGTGAAAAGGCAGTCGGAAATGGAAAGTAAAGGTCTGAGAGTGAATGTTACAAAGACCAAAGTGATGATCAGTGGTTGTAGTGTTGGAAAGCCTCCAGAAAAAGGAGAGTTCCTCTGCTCAGTTTGTGAAAAGGCAGTCGGAAATGGAAAGTAAAGGTCTGAGAGTGAATGTTACAAAGACCAAAGTGATGATCAGTGGTTGTAGTGTTGAAAAGCCTCCAGAAAAAGGAGAGTTCCTCTGCTCAGTTTGTGAAAAGGCAGTCGGAAATAGAAAGTAAAGGTCTGAGAGTGAATGTTACAAAGACCAAAGTGATGATCAGTGGTTGTAGTGTTGGAAAGCCTCCAGAAAAAGGAGAGTTCCTCTGCTCAGTTTGTGAAAAGGCAATCGGAAATGGAAAGTAAAGGTCTGAGAGTGAATGTTACCAAGACCAAAGTGATGATCAGTGGTTGTAGTGTTGGAAAGCCTCCGGAAAAAGGAGAGTTCCTCTGCTCAGTTTGTGAAAAGGCAGTCGGAAATGGAAAGTAAAGGTCTGAGAGTGAATGTTACCAAGACCAAAGTGATGATCAGTGGTTGTAGTGTTGGAAAGCCTTCAGAAAAAGGAGAGTTCCTCTGCTCAGTTTGTGAAAAGGCAGTCGGAAATGGAAAGTAAAGGTCTGAGAGTGAATGTTACAAAGACCAAAGTGATGATCAGTGGTTGTAGTGTTGGAAAGCCTCCAGAAAAAGAAGAGTTCCTCTGCTCAGTTTGTGAAAAGGCAGTCGGAAATGGAAAGTAAAGGTCTGAGAGTGAATGTTACAAAGACCAAAGTGATGATCAGTGGTTGTAGTGTTGGAAAGCCTCCAGAAAAAGGAGAGTTCCTCTGCTCAGTTTGTGAAAAGGCAGTCGGAAATGGAAAGTAAAGGTCTGAGAATGAATGTTACAAAGACCAAAGTGATGATCAGTGGTTGTAGTGTTGGAAAGCCTCCAGAAAAAGGAGAGTTCCTCTGCTCAGTTTGTGAAAAGGCAGTCGGAAATGGAAAGTAAAGGTCTGAGAGTGAATGTTACAAAGACCAAAGTGATGATCAGTGGTTGTAGTGTTGGAAAGCCTCCAGAAAAAGGAGAGTTCCTCTGCTCAGTTTGTGGAAAGGCAGTCGGAAATGGAAAGTAAAGGTCTGAGAGTGAATGTTACCAAGACCAAAGTGATGATCAGTGGTTGTAGTGTTGGAAAGCCTCCAGAAAAAGGAGAGTTTCTCTGCTCAGTTTGTGAAAAGGCAGTCGGAAATGTAAAGTAAAGGTCTGAGAGTGAATGTTACCAAGACCAAAGTGATGATCAGTGGTTGTAGCGTTGGAAAGCCTCCAGAAAAAGGAGAGTTCCTCTGCTCAGTTTGTGAAAAGGCAGTCGGAAATGGAAAGTAAAGGTCTGAGAGTGAATGTTACAAAGACCAAAGTGATGATCAGTGGTTGTAGTGTTGGAAAGCCTCCAGAAAAAGGAGAGTTCCTCTGCTCAGTTTGTGAAAAGGCAGTCGGAAATGGAAAGTAAAAGTCTGAGAGTGAATGTTACAAAGACCAAAGTGATGATCAGTGGTTGTAGTGTTGGAAAGCCTCCAGAAAAAGGAGAGTTCCTCTGCTCAGTTTGTGGAAAGGCAGTCGGAAATGGAAAGTAAAGGTCTGAGAGTGAATGTTACCAAGACCAAAGTGATGATCAGTGGTTGTAGTGTTGAAAAGCTCCCAAAGAGGAAAATTCTCCTGCTCAGTTTGTGGAAATTCAATCTTTTTTGTTGTTCAGGAAGTTTTGTATAGTTTATGATTTAGTGCTTGCCTGTGAAACAATGAAAGGTCTACTTGTTAAGTTAAAGACTTGGAGGAATGCTATGGAAAGTAAAGGATTGAGAGTGAATGTTACAAAGACCAAAGTGATGATCAGTGGTTGTAGTGTTGGAAAGCCTCCAGAAAAAGGAGAGTTCCTCTGCTCAGTTTGTGAAAAGGCAGTCGGAAATGGAAAGTAAAGGTCTGAGAATGAATGTTACAAAGACCAAAGTGATGATCAGTGGTTGTAGTGTTGGAAAGCCTCCAGAAAAAGGAGAGTTCCTCTGCTCAGTTTGTGAAAAGGCAGTCGGAAATGGAAAGTAAAGGTCTGAGAGTGAATGTTACAAAGACCAAAGTGATGATCAGTGGTTGTAGTGTTGGAAAGCCTCCAGAAAAAGGAGAGTTCCTCTGCTCAGTTTGTGGAAAGGCAGTCGGAAATGGAAAGTAAAGGTCTGAGAGTGAATGTTACCAAGACCAAAGTGATGATCAGTGGTTGTAGTGTTGGAAAGCCTCCAGAAAAAGGAGAGTTTCTCTGCTCAGTTTGTGAAAAGGCAGTCGGAAATGTAAAGTAAAGGTCTGAGAGTGAATGTTACCAAGACCAAAGTGATGATCAGTGGTTGTAGCGTTGGAAAGCCTCCAGAAAAAGGAGAGTTCCTCTGCTCAGTTTGTGAAAAGGCAGTCGGAAATGGAAAGTAAAGGTCTGAGAGTGAATGTTACAAAGACCAAAGTGATGATCAGTGGTTGTAGTGTTGGAAAGCCTCCAGAAAAAGGAGAGTTCCTCTGCTCAGTTTGTGGAAAGGCAGTCGGAAATGGAAAGTAAAGGTCTGAGAGTGAATGTTACCAAGACCAAAGTGATGATCAGTGGTTGTAGTGTTGAAAAGCTCCCAAAGAGGAAAATTCTCCTGCTCAGTTTGTGGAAATTCAATCTTTTTTGTTGTTCAGGAAGTTTTGTATAGTTTATGATTTAGTGCTTGCCTGTGAAACAATGAAAGGTCTACTTGTTAAGTTAAAGACTTGGAGGAATGCTATGGAAAGTAAAGGATTGAGAGTGAATGTTACAAAGACCAAAGTGATGATCAGTGGTTGTAGTGTTGGAAAGCTCCCCCCAAATAGGAAAGTTCACCTTCTCAGTTTGTGGAAAGGGAGTCGGGTGCAATTCAATCTTTTGTGGTACTTGTAAGCATTGGGTACACAAAAAGTACACTAGAATTACTGGTAGGTTGAGGGAGGATAACTAGTTTATATGCAAGAAGTGTAAAACAATTGAGATGGATGAGAACTCAGATGTGGAGAAAGTATATCCAGATGGCGAAGCTATTGAGGTTGTTTAGAAGTGTTGTTACCTTGGTGATACCATTGAAGCACAGGGTGGAGCAGGTGCCAGTGTGATTGCAAGAGTTAAGAGTGGATGGAGTAAGTTCAGGAAACTTCTTCCATTACTAAACAGCAGAGCCTGCCACTGTCGACCAAGGGAAGAGTTTATCAGACATGTGTACACAGTATGATGATGTCTGGAAGTGAAACCTGGCCAGTGAGGGTTGAGGACATGCGTTGCATGGAGAGAAATGATATGAGAATGATATGATAGATGTGTAATGTGAGTCTTAAAGACAGGCTTAGTTCTGATGACTACAGGGGAAGATTAAATCCGGATAGTATCGGGAGATGTGTGCAGAGCAGGAAATTTCAGTGCTATGGCCACGGTGAAAGAATAGGTGAGAGTTCTTGGGTTAGTAGATGTAGAACAGTTAAAGTATCAGGTTCAGTTCATAGGGGAAGGCCATGAAAAACATAGGAGGAATTGGTAAAAAATGGACTTGCGAGGAAAGAGGGATAAATAAAGACCTGGGCGGAGATAGATTAGTTTGGAATTAAATTTTTTAAGCCATCCAATGCCTGCCAGCATGTAAAACAGATGTTAAACTAATGCTGCATATGGATCCTCTTCTCTTTCTGAAATAGCTTTGTGTGTATAGTGTGTAGCAGTTACCTCCTCCTTTAAAAAAAACATAACTACACCGGTTTGCCGGTAGGTGTCGCTTTTTCACCGACAGGTGGCACTGTAAAGCGACACCAGAGTTATCTGCCCTTCTGACTATAAAAACTGTTGCAAACGGAAAATCCATCTCTTTTCTTCACCAGCCTCGACAGAAGTACGCTGACACTAGCGTTCCGTTTCACTTTTCTCTTCTGGTCGATTGGCCTCGGCAGAACGACGCTAATACACTAGCGCTTCGTCTCACGCTTTTCTCTTGAACTGGTCCCAGCATAACAACTACCAACACACGTGGTCAAACAACGGTAAGAGTTCTCAACTCATTTTCTTTGTGTACGGCTTTCAAAGACTTTCCACACGCCGGATTCATTTCTTCTTATACCTTTTCAAGAACTGTTTTTCCATCGACACACATGCATACATCACACACTTCATCATTCCACGTACACATACGTTCAATAAACGTTATTTGAACTACTTCATTTTGTTTATTAATTATTACTCTGTCTTTGCATGCAACATTGCTTGATTCAACTTTGCACGTTTATAATCGGGGGAACACGACCCTCGATCCTAACAAGTGTGATGATTTATGGAAGTGGTTATTTGGTCAGTGAGGGTTGAGGATATGTGTTGCATGAAGAGAAATGATATGAGAATGATACAAGGGATGTGTAATGTGAGTCTTAAAGACAGGCTTAGATCTGATGACCTCAGAGGAAAATTAAATCTGGACAGTATAGGGAGATGTGAGCAAAACAGGAGACTTCGTTGGTATGGTCACATTGAAAGAATGGATGAAAGTTCTTGGGTTAGTAGATGTAGAACAGTTGAGGTAGCAAGGTCGGTTGGCAGGTGAAGGTCAATGAAAACATGGGAGAGAATGATAAGGATGGATTTGAGAGAAAGAGAGGGTAATAAAGGCCTGGCCGAAGATAGTTTAGTTTGGAAGTCAATTTCTAAAAGCAGTCCAACACATGCCAGTATGTAGAACAGACTTAAAGAAAAAAGAAGAAAAAAGAAAAAAGAAAAAAAAAACAAGAAAAAAGAAACAAGAAAAACAACAAGAAAAAAGAAACAAGAAAAAAAACAAGAAAAAAAAGAAAAAAGAAGAAGAAAAAAGAAGAAGAAGAAGAAGAAGAAAAAGAAGAAGAAGAAAAAGAAGAAGAAAAAGAAGAAGAAGAAGAAGAAGAAGAAGAAGCTTTTTTCTAGAAGGGCCTTGCTTGAGAGACGGTGTGTTTGTCTAATCTGTTCTGCCGATATTCTATCTTGAGTATCCCAAAATAAGAAAAGTGTTTTTGGTAAAGACTTAAATGCCCCCCCCCCCGCTTAACTTTCAAAGTCAATATTATACAAAGAAACAGTTTCTACTTCTTCCTTTCTTTTATAAAACAAGAATGACGGCATAGGAAATGCTTGCCTCATACATATTCATTAAGCAATACATATTCATGAGTTGACCATGTGACCTACCAAGGGCCTGAACTCCCCCCTCTCCCCCCCCCCTCTCTCTCTCTCTCTCATTACTTAATGTATCCACTTTTTTTTATTTAGGATATATATATATATATATATATGTCTCCTAAATATATATATATATATATATATATATATATATATATGAGAGAGAGAGAGAGAGAGAGAGAGCGAAGGGGAAGGAGGAGAGTGTGAGTTTAGTTGTATAATAAGTAAATGGGTTGGGATGAAAATGTATGCATTACAAAGAGAGAGAGAGAGAGAGAGAGAGAGAGAGAGAGAGAGAGAGAGAGAGAGAGAGAGAGAGAGAGAGAGTGGCAAAAAAAGAGAGAGGAAAGAAAGAAAAAAAAGCAAATAATTAACAAGCCGCGCGTGCATGGTCCCCCTCTGTATGTGACTCGATGTAGCGAGTGTAAAATGCAATAAATTTGGGCAATTTAGGGCATTTTTGACCCCCCTTTGACCCCCCTGGGGGCGCGAAACAGAATTTTTCTGAGGTCAAGGATGCTCATTTTATATCCAGAACAATTGCCTCTACATTTTGGCCACGTTTCAGAAAAATTGAATGGATGGATCAAACGTTATGGGAGAAAAGGGTCATATTTTGCCATTTTGGGGGCTTTTGATCCCCTGGAGGCGCGAACCAGATTTTTTCCAAGGTCAGCGATACTTATTTTCTATTAGGAACAATTGCCTCCACATTTTGGCCAAGTTTCAGAGAAATTGAATGGATGGATGAAAAGTTATGGGGCAAAAATGTCATTTTTTGCCATTTCGCGGCCTAACCAGATTTTTTTTTCAAAAATCGGAGAATGTCACTTTCTAACCTGACCAAAGTTACAACTTCATGCAAAATTTCAGAGAAATTCAATGTATGGTTGCGGAGAAAAATCCGGACGGACGGACGGATATGCCTCAAACCATAAGTCCCCCGATTTTATAAATTTTTTTCTTCCCTTTTTTTAACCACGCCATTTGTTTTATTTTTACCAATTTTTCATTTTCAAAATGAAATTTAAAAGATTTAAATTAATTATTCAGGCATCGTGTGGTCATTTTAACTAATTTTGAAAATTTGATTTAATTAATAATTTAGGTTTATGTTAGGGTTAGGGTTAGGGTTAGGGTAATATTGTTTTAATCTCTATTTATAAATTTGGCAGCTATTTACATCCTATCTTTTGCTACACTGCCGAGAATTTTAAAGCCAAAAATGAATGGCTATACAGTGGTTTAAATGCTTGCGAATGCCTTTCAAATTTCGAAAGGTACACAAAATAATTCATTATTTTATTTTCAACTATCAAGATGAAAATGCCTGACTTGTTTTCAAAAAACGCGAAATGGATTCTGATAGATTTAATTTCGTAATGAAATTTTAACAAACCGTTTTTAAAAAATAATTTAGTTTTATTTTATGCTACTGCAATTTTGATTTCAATAAATATTCGAATAATCTCTTTAATAAAAGTTTCTTTGTTTTCGCCCAAAAATGACCCACTGTATAGTGTAGGGTTTTTTCAAGACATTTCAATCTAAAAACTTTTTATTCTTTGTGGATTTTTCTGATGGTTTTGTAGTGTTGCAGAGACGATAGTGACATAAAAATGTTGTTTGGCTCACGGCAAAAGAAACGGACCGTAAAAAATACTTCTCACAGAAATGTTATGGTTTTTGGAAATTTAAAAAAAAAAAAAAAAAAAAAAAAAAATATGGTTATTGGAATATAAAATGAACTAAATAGGTAATCAGTATCTTCGATGTCACGGGGCAAGTGTCATCGGTGTGTCATCTACCTAATTCAAGGGCATACACTTTTAAATCTGGTCATTATAATGGTAAGTAATAATTATTTTATGATTCTCTAGTGTATTATGATTATTTAGATGCATATATTATAGTGTTTTGTTATACATGTAAAATCTTATGCCATTTGTTGCACATTTGCAACATCATTTATTTTTGTTCAATAATTTTTTTTTTTCTAAAAATCATTTATACTACTTTATATTACCCCTCTGAAACGTTTTTCACTTTTTCAAACCAATATAAAAAATAAAACATTTAAGGGTTAGGGTTAGGGTTTTTCAAACCAATATAAAAAATAAAGCATTTAAGGGTTAGGGTTTTTCAAACCAATATAAAAAAATTAAGCATTTAAGGGTTAGGGTTAGGGTTTAGGGTTGGACTTAGGGTTAGGGTTAGGGTTTTTCAAAACAATAGAAAAAAATAAAGCATTTAAGGCTTAGGGTTAGGGTTTTTCAAACCAATATAAAAAATTAAGCATTTAAGGGTTAGGGTTAGGGTTTAGGGTTGGAGTTAGGGTTAGGGTTTTTCAAAGCAATATAAAAAATAAAGCATTTAAGGCTTAGGGTTAGGGTTAGGGTTTTTCAAAACAATAGAAAAAAATAAAGCATTTAAGGCTTAGGGTTAGGGTTTTTCAAAGCAATATAAAAAATAAAGTATTTAAGGATTAGGGTTGGGGTTTAGGGTTGGACTTAGGGTTAGGGTTAGGGTTTTTCAAAACAATAGAAAAAAATAAAGCATTTAAGGGTTAAAATGCTTTTACTTTTGGACAGATTGGAACTCTGGACCAGTGCAACGAGCAGACGATCACGGCCTGTGCAGTGAACGCAGACAGACATACGTTCATAGATTTGTAAATCAAGCCAGAATTCTCCTATTAGATTATCTACTTATGGACTAGCAGCCAATAAAAACTCAGAGAATGGACTTGGCCATCTGAGCATAATGGGGCATCCCAGCCTTTTTATGAACCGGTTACCAGTGTCCTGTTCTGTTTGTTTGCTTGTAGCTCAGCTGGTCAGGCAGTTGACCACTGGCTACTAAATTTAATCTCAATATTACATTCCAAAGAAGAGTGTAAGCTTTTACTCTTTTTATTAGTTTTCTCAGTTCCAGATAGAGGGAGGGAGGGAGGGAGAGGGAGGGAGAGAGAGAGAGAGAGAGAGAGAGAGAGAGAGAGAGAGAGAGAGAGAGAGAGAGAGAGGGAAAACAGGAAAGAAAGACAAAACGAAAGAGAGAGAGAAAGAAAGAAAAACAGGAAAGAAAGACAAAACGAGAGAGAGAGAGAGAGAGAGAGAGAGAGAGAGAGAGAGAGAAATAACAGATAAATAGTGACAGAAAAAAATAAGAAGGTAAGGTTCTAGCGATTTGGCAGAAATCAACCTTTTTGTATTTAAAAAACAAAAAAAAAAACAAACAGATTTTGACCAAAAAGTGGAGAACTCATATCCATAAGAGGCTCTAGCAATGTAAGTGAAAATTCGCTTTTTCTGGATTAAAAAAAGCGAAATTCCACTAAAAATCGAAGAACTCACATCCTGCTACAATATATCCGTTGTTATAGTGTGCAAAGGTATACATTAAGCCGGAAAGGAGATAACAAAATAATACATAGTAACGCTGTAGATGATAAGGGTCGGGTGTGTCAAAATAAGGCTAGAATGGTTAAAACTAAGTAGAGTGGAAAACTACAGCTGACCACAAAACAGCAATTATTCCCCCTTTGTCAGAAACATCACTCATGGAATTAAGAACGAAATAAGGGGAAGCAAGAGTTACGAGGCTGCCGAAAACAAACCCAAGGCCAACTTTCTACTCTGATAAAAGGTTAAAAAATGAAATTATAGGGATATTTTTGGGAACTATTGGATGAGATATTTAGCATAATTTGATCTGTATATTGATATTGCATTAATAGTATAAAAATGTCAGTGCAATTATTTTAAGGGTTGAATTGATAAGTTAAAATGGGAGATCTCAAAGAAGCATAACAAACAAAGGAATAAATAAATAAGTCCGAAACAAAACTTACCAATGACCCAAGAGTTATTGCAACGTAACGTTCATTACACTTTCGGTGTCTTTGGAAACCGACACGACTACCAAATTCGTCAAGCCGTCTAAGCTGCTGTCCCTCATTGTAAAGGCAAATTTCAAAAACTAAATCTATTAACCAATTGAATTTATTTTCTAATAGAGTCATAGATTTTTAGAATGAGTTGCCAGATCAGATTAAGAACAGAAATAATGCAGAACATTTTAAGATGAATTCATTAATAATGGTTGGAAAGGGAACCGAACAGGAATTTATATCAGGGGAACAATCGGATGAAATATTTAAGAACATTTGATCTGTATATCAATCATTGCATAGAACCAAAGATCCCAAATAGGGACCTCATCACCGGACGTACTTTATGGTTATATCCAGGAGCTAAACAACTTTTTATCTTTACTGTTGAGATATCAAGAATTAAAAGAGTAAAAAAAAACAAAAAAACTGATACTTATGCAAACATCGTAAATCCTTTTAATGTTTGTTTTGTGGGAAATAAAATGAAACCTTTGCGATTGCTTTTAAAAATAAAACCATTAAGATTGCTATTAAAAATAAAACAAAACGATTAAAATTGCTATTAAAAATAAAATAAAACCATTAAAATTGGTATTCAAACTAAAATATGTTCGTTCAAGCTTAATTCACATGATGAAGTTCAACTTGATCCTCTCTTTCATAAAGAAAGCCCAGAGGTTCAAACTAAGTCGAAAAACGCTTTTTTGTTCATTGATTTTTCTTTTTACTTCAGCCTTGTATATGTCTCTTCAACAAATCTGCACAATGACCTCTGGGGTAATTGGGTCATTTTTTGCAAGAACTTAATTTGACTTTTCTTTTTTTTAGCGATGCATTCACTAAACTGGTTGATCCTGTAGCTTTTTAGATGTCATCTTCAGTATCAACACCCTTCTCGAATTCTCTGTCGAAAACATGAATTATATTAGGAGAGTAGAAAGTAGACCTTGGGTTTACTTTCGACAGCCTCGTAACTCTCGCTTCCCTTATTTTGTCCTTTAGTCCTCACATTCCATGTGCGATGTTTCTGACAAAGGGGGAAGAATATCTGTTTTCTGGGTCGGAATCTATCCATCTAGCACTTATCGTTGGATGTTTTTAACCTTGAAGTAGTATTTTTTTAGCTCCTTAAATCAAGTGGCTTCATGCCTTGTCTGAAGCAATTTCCATTAAAAAATAATATTTAGGCAGCAAACATTCATTTGGACATGTTTTGTTGAATTCTTTAGTTTTTTAAATTTTATTTCAGTACCTTTTAATTCGTTATCACAATTTTTTTCTCATCAGTAAAATAAAACTACCATAAAAAAGAAAGAGTTCACCTATGGCCGTCGTAAAGTAAACTCAGGTCGGTGCACGAAGTCGAATTTTTCTGGTGACGTCATTGATAGTGGTTAGTAAGAACCACGACCTTTGTTACGAAAGTCACGGTAAAAAAACGACTTTACTGTTTGCCCGCTAAAATTACGTTATAAAGATAAAGATGCCTTCTGCTTGCGTCGTTCCATATTAACAGGGGAATTGTAAAAATGGCCCAAAAGTAAATGTCTTTTCTTCTCCGAAAGATTAAGAATTATTTCGATCTTAGACACGTTTGATTAAATGAGATAACTTCAGTCCTACGTAGTATAACAAAGTAACTTATCGTTTGTTTTTATTTAAACTTATTTATTGTTTGTTTACATTTTTAAAATTATTCATCATTTGTTTTTAATTTTTTTTTTTTTTTTAACATAGTTCACCCCAAACAAGGCAGGCCGCCACTGTAGAAGTAAGGGGCTACTGAAAAGAAAGAAAAGGGGAGAAGGTTGGGGGGGGGGGGAGGTTCAACCTAAACTGGGATCTGCGCAGCAAGATGTCTGTTTACATTAATTTTAAATTTCTGCATGTCAGTACTGTTGGGGAAACAGGGGGCAGGGAGGGAGTTCCAGAGGCCAGCAGCACGAGGAAAGAAGCTATTTGAGTAGAAAGCTCTCCGGCATCTGTGGACCGCCACAGTGAATGGATGGAATTTAGTTGATTGTCGAGTTGGTCTAGTGAATTTACGTCGAGGGGGCACCAGAGTAGCCAATTCATCGGAGCATAATCCATTGAAGTATTTGTAAAACAAGCACAAGGATGCTACATTGCGGCGATGGGACAGAGATTGGAGCTTGGTTGACAGTGAGGGACCTATTAGGTTGGCAAATCTTTTTTGGACCTTGTTAAGGAGGGAGAGAGTATTGATTTACTCCTCTCCAGGAGTTAGGCACAAGGCCAGTTTTATCTTACTCCCACAAGTAAGATGTGACCCAAGGTCGGGTCGGGAAAGTGGGGTTTAAAAATTGCCTGGGCAGCCCCGTCGGCATTCCCCGGTACGGGCGCCTCAGGCAGTAAGCAATAAACTTACTCCTCCCCAAAGAGGGGAGGCGAAGACTGGGAGGGTGGACCTCCTAGAACTGCACAGGACAGACCCATAGACAGGCGTAAATCAAGCCCCGAAGGCCAAGACAATACCAGTCTATGGGGTGCAGTATCCATCGGAACAGATACTACACTTTGATCTTAGCCAAAAGGCCAAGAAACTAAGGAGGGAGAGAGTAGTAGATGATGAACTAGCCCAGATGTGGCAACAATACTCCAGGCATGGGCGGATGGTGGCTTTGTAGAGATACAGGATAATGTCAGGTGTGAGGAGTTTACTAGCACGGTAGAGGGAGCCAACCTTCTTTGCGGCAGCCTTGGCAATGTCCTCAATGTATTTGTTCCAATTCATGTTACCTGTGAAGGTTAGGCCGAGGAGTTTGAAAGATGAACTCTCAGGTCGGGTGCTATTTGCCATGACAATCGGTGGTTGGAGAGGTTTCTTGTAGTTATTGAAGGAAAGGAGCTTTGTCTTTGCGACATTAAAAGTTACCAACCATTTATGACCCCAATCCACTACAGCCTGGAGGTCATTTTCTAAGGATTCAGCTATTGCCTCGGATATGATCGCGTCTGTTTTGCCAACATGGTGAGAGTAAAGCGTGGTGTCGTCAGCAAACAAACCAATCTCAGACTCTAGGTCATCAGGGAGATCGTTTATATAGATCAGGAACAACAAAGGTCCAAGGATAGATCCCTGGGGCATACTAGCATTTATGTCATGTTGCTTAGATGAACGGCCATCGAGGACAACCTGGATTTTTCTTTTGGTTAGGAAGGATCTAATTATATTGAGTAATTTGTTTGTTTATTCAATTGTTTGTTCCCTAAATTCATAATTTAGATTTTGCAGTAGTTGATTGTATTCTGCTTAAAAAAGATCATATTTTAGAAAATATGGTTGGTTAGAACATTCTAACCAACAATATTTTCTACACAACAAATAATAGGTTGATATTATTGTAACTTTAAACAATGAACTATTCATTGTAAATTCTTGTTTTTTTAAAATTTATATTGAATGAAGATCAGTTTCAGTATAAATCGAATCGAATGCAATTTTAAAAGTTTTCGAATGCTTTTTTAAAAGCTCTTATTCATTAGGTACGTGTAGATATTAGAAAACTGCATCGTATTTTTTCTGCAATGTTTTTATTTTTCTGTGAAAATATTAAATAAACAATGCGTTATTAAGTGATAATATCGTTAATTCGAGAAATTAATTTTTCTTCGAGTTATATTGATTTTATTAACATGGAATTTAGGGGCTTTTTTTCGTAATATATGAGAACTCTATTTTAAAATATTATTTTCTAATGTTAACATGTACGATGCTATATTTTCATGAAAAAAATACATTCATGCGGGTTTTTTTTTAGTGCCCTGCGATATAATTTTAGTAAAGGTGTTTTTTGTTTATACGAAATAATAGATTTGCACTAAGATTTCTAATAAAGTAATGGGTTAAATATATTCCATGATGGTTACTTAATAAATACTGAAAAGTTCATTAAAATTGCTTGACTTCCTAAATTTTTATGAATTTTAAGTGAAGGGAGGGGTCAAAATGTTTTGGCATTTTGGAGATCGGTCATTCATTTTGCCCATAGTCTGACTGTTCGACAGATCTCGTTTTCTACTTTATAGCATGGCGTCATTTTCCAGCGCTCCGGCCTGGTTATTACGACGGCCACACTAATACCCCCAGGGTGTTGTCATCTCGTACCATCTCTTTGAGGGGACGACCATCAATAGAGCATGCCTGCTCCATGCATCTCCTACACGTGAAGTATTTATTTACAAATGGATTACCACATATCAAAGCCAAAACCCACCTAAGGATAAAGGGTTAATCAGATGGAATGATTGTTAGCTGAGAGATGAAGAACCTTATGAGAGGATTGGGAAAGGTTAATGGAATGGACAAAGTTTGAATACTTGTGAAGACGGTTCATAACAGGTATTTGTTTACATTGGATTTGAAGACGACCATGTTGTAATCTACAAGGAAGCAGACCCATGGTAATGTGTTATACAGGCAAGAAGCCCTTGAGAAGAAGCTCTGTTTGTGGAAGTTCTGCCTGGCGCTAAGCACAGAGAGGAAGAAAAGAAAGGTAGTTTTTTTTGAAATTGTGGTTAAAAACGAGTTCTTGCTGTGGATGTCTTACAAGGAGGAACCAGAGATTGGAGCTCAGTCGATCATCTTCCATGGAAATAACAATACTCGTCTCAGGATTGGTTCCAAGCTCTTTATGTTGAATCAATCCTAAGTACCAGAGAACAAACGCCAAAACACTACAAAAGTGTGTGCAAATAAAGATTACATCACTGAAGTTATGTATCCAGAAAGGTTTTAATTAGAGAGTCTTAACAAAATTGATTTTAAGAAGATTTAAACTCTGGTTACATTGTTCGGAGGTAAAACACTTTTAATGAGGGTGGGTGGGTGATTTCGTGCATCCTCGGTGACCTCTTTAAAAAAAAAATAATAGAAAAAGATGACTTCATTAGCAGAGGTGGCAGAGTCAGAGGTTTTGGAAGGAGTTGAACTCGTAAGAATACTAGTCGGATCTTTTAATCTTCAAAGAATCAACAAACAGTCTGACTATTTGACAACTTTAAAATAAGGTGGAATTTACCTCCCTCCCACTGCGGGAAAATGTGACACAAAGTCGGAAGGTGCAGATTGAAAAGCCAGCGCACAAGAGCTGTATGCATTCTGGCCCATAAAAAATACCTGAGTAGCCCCGTTGGCATTCTCCGGTTGGGGCGCTTCAGGTGATTAGCAATAAACTAACCCCTTCTTAAAGAGAGAAGGTAATGCCAGGGTGGACCTCCTAGCACTGCACAGAACTATACCTCATTCAAGCACAGTCTAGGAAGAAAGTGTAGTATCTGTTCCGATGGATACTGCACCCTATAGACCGGTGTCGTCTTGTCCTGTGGGTTTGTCCTGTGCAGTTCTAGGAGGTCCACCCTTCCAGGCTTTGCCTCCCTTCTTTGGGGAGGAGTAAGTTTATTGCTTACTGCCTGAGGCGCCCCTACCGGGGAATGCCGACGGGGCTGCCCAGGCAATTTTTAATGGCCAGAGTGCTCACCTTTTCGGGCGCTGGCTTTTCAAGTCCCACTTTCCCGACCCGACCTTGGGTCACATCTTACCTTGTGGGAGTAAGATAAAACTGGCCTTGTGCCTAACCTCCTGGAGAGGAGGTAAATAAACATACCTCATTCAAACACAAGCCTTCACTGAGTGTAAGAATGTGCCAAGGTTTTACCACTGTGGCAGGTAAAATAAGGAGTCAGAGTCAAACATTTAGGAGTCAGACTTTATACCTTCCACCCACGCAACCCTGTTCATTAGGCCATGCTAATATAGGTAGGGTATCATTCCTACCAAATTTCATGTTCGTGGGTCTAACAACCTAAAAGTGGTTAACTGGACAGACAGACAGACAGACAAACCATTTTCGTCTTATATATAATAATAATAATAATAATAATAATAATAATATGACAACATATGAGGTAGAGTGAAAGATAGAGAAGTCGAAGTTGAGCGATGAGGAGGGGGGGGGTAGTAGATCTTGTGCGAAAGTGGGTTGGACGCATTGATTGCGTGCGGAGGAAAGAACGGGTAAAAAGATCGTGGAATGTGAAAACACTCCGATGAAGAAGGAATTTCCGAAAAGAGTAAAAAAAAAAAATACATTGATAAAATCTTCCTATGATTTTGCGTCAAAGAGAAGACGAAAGGTGGAATTAAAAAAAAAAAAAGAGAAAAAGAATGCATCTTCCTGTGCAGGGAACAGAAATAGATTCTATTTCATTCAATGTGTATGTGCGTTTGCATGCATGTATACACACACACACACACACACACACATATATATATATATATAGAGAGAGAGAGAGAGAGAGAGAGAGTGTGTGGGAAAATAACATTTTTAAAAAATTAGTTTGTTTTCTTATTTTTTTAAATTTTTCTTTTCATTCATTTGCTGGGGACGGGGCATTCTTCCAAATGCCATACGATCACCCGCTATTTACAGACTCCAACCGAGAGCTCTTTTCAGGATTCTGGCTGTTCCCGTGAGTGCAGGTGTTTGGATTTCTCTTGCACTTGGTTCACCAGGTATACTTGTCAAATACTTTTTCAAGTTCTTCATGAGTCCAGTGGCTCCTATGATAGCTGGAATGATGGAGATCTCTTTGAGGTTCCAGTTTCTTTTCATATCATACATTAGACCCTGATATTTTGTTATTTTCTCCCTTTCAGCTCTGTTTAGGCCCCCCATCATTAGGGACACTGACCTCAACCAAAGTTGCCACTCTCTCTCTCTCTCTTGTTCCATATGACAATGTCAGGTTTGACAGCTGCGTTTTCCAGATAAGTAGCTGATTAGTATGCGTGTGTGTGTGCGTGTAAACATAAAAATACACAGAAAATATTTAATCATATATTTAAATCAACACACACACACGCACACACACTTGAATGCTTACTAGATACTGTCCTCGAGTGTCTAAGGTCTCTCTGTACAAAGGGTTTGTCAGGATAACCTGGCATGAGGATACTTCACCCTACAAGTAAACCCTGACTAAATATTCAAAATAACATAGTATTCGAAGCCTAAATAAGACCCTCTCAGTATGGCTGCCCCATACTGGCTTATACGAGGATTGGTGCAGCTTCTCCAAGTGATGTTGCCTATAGTAACATCACTAAGCTGGATACTCCACCAGACTAGATGAATTTTTGTTCTGGAATCTGGTAAGACCAAGAAACTACAAGAAAGATATATTATAACATAGTTACCTGGCCAATTGTGAAGAGGAAAATTAATGTTCTTAACGTTTGAGAGATAAAGACGAACTTTAATAGAATATTCGAATATCTATGTATCTCATACAGAGATCAAGTGTTAGCCCCAAGAAGGGGCCCCTTGATTTCTGAGAACTTCGACTGAAGTAAAATGAAACAAAAAGTGAATATATATATATATATATATATATATATATATATAAAACATAATTATCTACAGACACGTGTTTCGTCATCTCTACGACTCATCAGTATGGCTAGAATTAGCGAGATTCGAAACCGGGACACCAGTGACGGCGCCCGACGCTCTACCAACTGAGGTACCAACCTCATAGTGGTTGTTGGAGAAATTGTATCGCATTATAAATTATGTTATTCATATATATATATATATATATATATATATATATATATATATATATACTAGTAGAATACCCGTCCCAGGACTGGTATAAGCAATAAATATAGCATTGGTTTTAAATTTTAATGTTTTTTCTCTCTTTGAGGGTTATATAGTGTGGTTTTGGTGGCATCTCCCTAAATGGTAAAGTTTACAAAACAAAATAAATAATGTGCCCATTTTACTCACCCTGTTGCCTAGAATACATATTCTATAATTCATAATGATAAGTTCAATAGTTAAGGATTTTACCAAACACATACATATTATTGACGCTTGTTGTGCGTATACACCAGTCATTACTTAATATAACTCAAAACTTGATGTAGAACAATACTTTTTTCTATTAAAGTATCTAACTTATTTTAAAATTTTTGAGAGATCAGGTGTGAGTTTAGGGTGAGAACCCCCCCCCTAAATCGTAAAGTTTACAAAAGAATAATGTGCCCATGTTACTCATCAGGTTGCTGAGAACATATATTCCACAATTCATAATGATCAGTTCATAATTATTTTTTTTAAATCAACACGTCCACTTTGTTTTTCTTGTGAGAAACACCACGACGACCATTTTGAGGGAACTTAGTCTTCATATTATGCAGAACTTTGTGCAAGCTGTAGGTGAGCGACCTTGTGCAACTGGTCCTTAGAAGAACCAGAGCATCACTGGCTCGACTGGCTGTTTGACCTTGCTGAGGGGTTTCTTGGCTTTCGTAAGGCAGTTAGTTTTCTTGGGCATTGGTGGTGAATAGTTGGCACTTGCAACTCTTGTATGAGTATTGATTTACTCCTCTCCAGGAGTTAGGCACAAGGCCAGTGTTTATCTTACTCCCACAAGTAAGATGTGACCCAAGGTCAGGTCGGGAAAGTGGGGTTTAAAAATTGCCTGGGTAGCCCCGTCGGCATTCCCCGGTAGGGACGCCTCAGACAGTAAGCAATAAACTTACTCCTCCCCAAAGAGGGGAGGCGAAGCCTGGGAGGGTGGACCTCCTAGAACTGCACAGGACAGACCCATAGACCGGCGTAAATCAAGCCCCAAAGGCCAAGACAATACCAGTCTATGGGGTGCAGTATCCATCGGAACAGATACTACACTTTGATCTTAGCCAAAAAGCCAAGAAATGCCTTGTATGAGTAGCAAAGATCATCTTTAGCCGGCCAGAGCTAGGAGTATCTCTCATTAAAAAAAGTTCCTTTTCAGAATCGAGAAAACCATTTCTGGCACATCCGTTCTGTAACAGCATTCTCCCCATACACATAACATATCTTTATGCAGGTTTCTGTAGTTTTTTTTTCTTCTTTTCTGTATTAAAAAGGCATCAGATTGGGTAGTGCTCTGCTTGATCTTCCATTTCAAGGCCTGAAATATAGATGTAAAGCTACCTATTATTTTGCTATCTAATTTACACATGCGTGTCTGAACACACTAAGTAAATTTGCTCGAAAGAGAGAGTCACTCTTTCTCTAAATGCTCAAAGAGATTTATTATTTTGCCATCAAATTCAAATTCATGTTTGTGGTGTGTACAGACACACGTATGTAAATTAGATGGCGATGCTGAGAAAAGAGAGTTACTCTTTCTCTAAATGCTCACAGTAAAATGAAGAAATATTAGAGAGTGGTTGAATCAACAGAGTGTGAGGAGGCGAGAGAAATACATGAATAGCAAAGAAAGAGATAGGTGACTTATTCGGTTAATTATAAATTACGGCTAATAAGAAGAATTAAAACCGAATTCTCTTCAGACATAACTCAATCCCAGAACTAAAGTATATTTTAACATGCATATTGTATTATTAAAATATATAGGGAAAAACCTTGGAGAAACAAACGTTGATTAAATCATATTTAGTATAATTATATATATGATGATTGTCACTTCTTTACAGAAAAAGGCCATCTCTACGAGATTGCAATGCCCGGTTGTGGGCACGTAAATGACTCAGCAGGACCAAATTAATTTTCCAAGTCTTGCTGATATGAATAGCCGTACACGTCATTTCTTTATCGCCGTCGGTCTTGTAAGAATATTTGTACATGTCGATGGCCATGTTGTGCACTTGTACGACACGCATAGTATGCTTTTCTTCTACAAAGCATGGTTTTTTCAGTGACAAGCCGAAGCAAGATAACTGAGAGATGATGTAGAGCACAGGTTTTATATCAGAGTTTCTGTCTCCTAGATGGATGATCTAACAAAATCTTCTGAGTCCATCTCGCCGAGTTGGGTAGCATTGTGTTTGGATACTATACCAGATGTTAACTTACTTCCCATTTCTAGACAATGCGCGTTGGAGTAGTGGTACACATCTCGGCTACTGAATCAAACATGACTTTCGTATCGGGGGGTTGAACCGTGTTACCGGCGTGGATTGTCTCCTCCCATACTGACGATTGCAGGTTTTGCATGAAACACTAATGTATATTGGTTTATTTTGAAAATAATATTTATTTATAAATATATATATATATATATGAAAATATATTTATGGCAATTAAGTTACACAGAGGCTTCCGCGTTTCATCCCCGTAGGGAATCGTCATGCTATATATATATATATATATATATATATAAGGTTAAGATCGGATTCTAACTCTGTCTGATGAGATCTCAGTTTATAATAGCTGTTGATCGATAACATCGACATGCCAGTGTCGCAGATTTTGTACATGTCTGTGTAAATAAAAATAATCATATATAAAAGCTCTATTTGATATTGAGCACTTTTTATAAACCCGGTTGAAATTCTTTTGATTACTACCCTGTGGCTGTCTTACCTGGATTATATATATATATATATATATATATATATATATATATATATATATATAAGCAAACATTGTTAAATATAACATAATTCTACTGCTAGATTATACCGTTTGTTATTTTTCAATTTTTCAATCAATCTTTTTTATGTCAGAATAAAACAAATTAATGAATGTTCCATAAGTATCACTAGCACTTTCGATTCTTCATCGAACCATCTTCAGGTGACAAAAACGAAATAAACAAAAAACTGGAGAAAAGAGGAGAATTTTTTTTAAAAAAGCATGAGAACACGATATGTGAAGTCGTTAGACGTCAGAACAAACTGGTGCAATTTCAGAAAAAAAGTTTACGATTTAATTTTGTTGTTTTCACACAAAAAAAATATTAGGAATGCTGAAAAAATAAAAAATGAAGCAGTAGAATTCTGTTATGTTTAACAAAGTTTGCTTAAATAAAAGAATGTAGCCTATATATATATATATATATATATATATATATATAGCAATAGATAAAGTGAAAGAATAGAATAAGGTGCGAATCAAATTTTATTACAGTTCAATATTCAAGGAGAAGATTTTCTTTGAAAACTCATGAGTTAAGGACTTTAAAGAACTTAGCTTGAACATTGAACTGTAATAAAATTTGATTCGCACCTTATTCTATTCTTTCACTTCATCTATTGCTATTAATGCTCTATCCAGTATATTGAGCTTTATTTTTATCCGGATGTTCACTAATTAAAGATATTAGTTGCCTCTTATATCTTTTGTTGTATTAACCTTATATATATATATATATATATATATATATATATATATATATATATATATATATATATAGTCTCGGAAGTTTCTCAACCATTAAAACTATATAAAAAAAAAAATATATATATATAAAAAAAAACAAAAAAAACTTATAGTCTCAAGTCTTCCAGTGGAAAATCACTCATGTAAGTCAATTTATTTTTTACAGTTATTATATTAGTTAGTTTCTAACACTATTTTAAGGGATCATCAGTTGTTTACCATGAAAAACTGTTTCGGGAATTTAAAAACAAGACAGTATTTAATTTCATGGCTTCCCAGCAGAGTTGATCAGACCCCACTTCCCTTAAAAGACAAAAACATAAACGTTCCTTATACTAAATCTACGTTTTGTTCCATATAAATGTTTTGCTAACTTATATTAGTTATTTAAGACACAAAAAAAAAAAAAAAAAAAATTCTTTACCTGTATATATTGTGTGTATTTATTTTCATTAAAGCAAACATTATTAAATAACACAGAGTGTTTTTGCTTGATAAGACTTTCTATTTTTTTCAATTTTCTGAATGGTCTATTTAGTGTTTCGGTCAAATTGCTGTATGTAAGTTCCATGGGTTTCTCGTTCCATTTTCTTTTCTTTTTTTGCGAGTACTTTCGATTTGATTTGTCAAATTATCTTCAGGCGGTGTTAATTTTGGTTTCTTAAAAATATGTCTTTACTGTTGAGTTTTTTTTTATTATGATAACGGTAAGTAATTTACAACTTAAAATGTGCGTCTATAATATTGAGATGTTACATGATATATATATATATATATATATATATATATATATAATTATTTAGTAATAAATATTTAATTATCTACATACGTATATGCTTCAGCCTTTCAGTGTAAAGATACTTATTAAAACCGATCACACGATTCGAACTTTAAATCTCGACGTCCTAAACGATGAGGCCATTCTGAATAACTCTACGAAGTGGTGAGAAATAAATCCTATTATGCCGAGCAGGCAACGATAGTCAGCCGTCTTAACAGTGTTCAACAAGGAGGAACATGAATTTATGCTACAATTTGACGGCCTGTATCATTACTTCTCACTAGAGGGCCCGGCAGAAATGGGGATAAAAATATAATACACACACACACACACACACACACATATATATATATATATATATATATATATATATATATATATATATATATGAGAATGGAAGGATGAGAGTAATCCGACGTAATGGGAAATGAAAAAAGAAAAACCAAGAGATATTTTTTTTATATATATTCATCAACGTTTCGTCTTTATTTGTAAGACTTCCTCAGGATGATAATTTTAAGAAAAATGTCATGCGGCTACTACTTTTTCTCATCAACCCATCATGTCAACCCAATATTTCGATGTACTTGCATGACATTTTTCTTAAAACTATCATCCTGAGGAAGTCTTACAAATAAAAACGAAACGTTGATGAATATATAAAAAAAAGTATCTCTTGGTTTTTCCTTTTTCATTGTCCACACACATATATATATATATATATATATATATATATATATATATATATATATATATATATATGTCGGAACATTGCAATTTCTTGACTATTTGTCATTGTATCATGCAAACAGCATGATCTTGGAAGATTTTAAGCAATACATTTGCGTGAAGCTTTTATAAGTGAGAAAAGGCTTTGTATAGAACCAATCCCACTTTCTAAGCAATTGCTACCATGACCCAAAAAGAAGAGCAAGTCTACATCATTGGAAGCAACAGTCGCCGCAGGTATTATATCCGTTTTACTTCTCCTAGATGTCTGAGTATGAAAATATACTTCTGGTAAGTAAGCTACACAGAAACGTTTGTGTTTCATTCAAAGGGGGAATCATCAGGCTAATTACCTGTATATGCATATTACATGAATGTTGTTTTTTATTAATTTAGTGAAGAGACAGAAGGGGTCATCAGCTTTAAAGAAAAACTTGGCATAAAGATGAAAAAAAAAACCCAATAATTTTAGAATTTAGAGATGGTCAGTTTTGCATATGAATTTAACATAAAATGACCCCCTATTTTCGGACCATTCAAGCGTCTGGTGATACCAGATCAGGCTGCCCTGTGGCTCCCTGAGACGAAATTCACCTACATTGACGTTTTTTTTTTTTTTTTTTTTTGTAAAACTTAATTATGTTCTACAAAACCAAAAACAAAAACAACAGCCCCTCTCCCTTTCTCCCTCCCCTTTTTTATTTTTATTTTTCCTACCCTACTCCCGGTCCTGGATATGACCTTAAACTACATCCGATGGTGAGATCCGGCTTACGGACTTTGGGGAATGTGGAGCCTCCTCTTAATTACCATTGCTCCCAGGTCCACCCTGACCCGGAGTGGTAGTACCTGTTAGGGTCCCAACTATGGGTTAAATAGAAACAGATATTAAAAGGGGAAAGAAACAAAAAAGAGAAGAAAACAAGACCAGATTCGGCATTAAATAACCCAAAAGGGTTGATATGCCGTAAAACAAAACTACCAAACTACCAAACCATGACTCCCTTCAATTTCACGTTCATAAGCAGTCTCTTTTGGGGGATTCTCATCAGTTGCTTAGTCCCATTCTCCTTCATCTCATCCCTGGTCAAACAGATGAGTATGAAGTTAGCAAGATATGGATCCTCTTCTCTTTCTGAAATAGCTTTGTGTGTATAGTGTGATGATGTATGACCAGTGAGGGTTGAGGATATGTGTTGCATGAAAAGAAATGATATGAGAATGATACAAGGGATGTGTAATGTTGTGAGTCTTAAAGACAGGCTTAGATCTGATGACCTCAGAGGAAAATTAAATCTGGACAGTATAGGGAGATGTGAGCAAAACAGGAGACTTCGTTGGTATGGTCACATTGAAAGAATGGATGAAAGTTCTTGGGTTAGTAGATGTAGAACAGTTGAGGTAGCAAGGTCGGTTGGCAGGCGAAGGTCAATGAAAACATGGGAGAGAATGATAAGGATGGATTTAGGAGAAAGAGAGGGTAATAAAGGCCTGGCCGAAGATAGTTTAGTTTGGAAGTCAATTTCTAAAAGCAGTCCAACACATGCCAGTATGTAGAACAGACTTTAAACCGATGATGATGATGATGATGATGATGATGATGATGATGATGATGATGATGAACAAATTTGTTTAAATTCATTTAAAAGTCAATATATAGACTTTTTAATTAATATTTAATTAAAAAAATTAATTTGGCCAACTCATTAATTGTTACTTTGGTTTGTTGATGGAATGGTGACACGCTTGGAAAATGATGATGATGATGATGATGATGATGATGATATAGCAAAGTTGTTTAGTCCTACTCTCCTAGATGTCTGAGTATGAAAATATACTTCTGGCAAGTAAGCTACACAGAAACTTTGTGTTTCATTCAACGGGGGAATCATCAGGCTAATTACCTGTATATGCATATTACATGAATGTTGTTTTTTTATTAATCTAGTGAAGAGACAGAAGGGGTCATACATCCCTGGCCATGTAGATGAGTATGGAGTTGGCAAGTTAGATCCTTTTCTCTTTCCATAGAAATTGTCCATTCTTGAAATAGCTTTGACGACAGCGAAAAAAAATATCAGGTTTTCAAATCTATTTAACTGAACCTTTTTCACCTTGTTTGAACCCATTGACCACGCGTGCATCATTGGCAGACACGCGTGCGATAGTATTCACTTTGTGATGTCCGCCAACACAATCAAACAAGAGATGAAGATGATAGTCATGCATGATGGACAGGCGAAATAAACACTGGCGTTTCATCCTGATGGTTTGTGAATTTGAGGTTCTTCATACAGTCCAACAAATAATAGCCATGATTAAGTGGCCGAAACAATATCAAGTCAAATTCAGATTTTATGTAAAGAAAATTACTTGAAATAAATAAACGCCTGTTAATTTTTCGGTACTTCTGCAGTTTACAACCCGTGCTAAAACCGACATTAAGTCGGCATTTTCTGTCAGTTTATGTAAACAGACAGAAGATGCTGAAACGCTTAGCCAATCAGATTGCAACAGACGACAATTGGCAATCATAGATTAAATATAGGGATTGGACGTCGATATGGAATGAGACTTTTTCAAGATTGGACGTAGCTAAAATATTAATGGTTATATATCGGAAAAAATTATGGCGCGAATGATGCATTGGGTCACAGCACACTGTGATAGACTGGAAACATTTTCTTTGGGAGTTGTTTTTCTTTTTCACCCTAACCCTACAAAATAAAAAAAACAGCCTAACCCTAACAGAAACTGTTTGTTTTTTCACCCTAACCCTACAAAACAAAAAACAGCCTAACTCTAACAGAAACTGTTTGTTTTTTCACCCTAACCCTACAAAACCAAAAACAGCCTAACCCTAACAGAAACTGTTTTTATTTTTCACCTTAACCCTACAAAACAAAAAACAGCCTAACCCTAATAGAAACTGTTTTTCTTTTTCACCCTAACCCTACAAAACCAAAAACAGCCTAACCCTAATAAAAACTGGTTTTTTTTCACCCTAACCCTACAAAACAAAAAACAGCCTAACCCTAATAGAAACTGTTTGTTTTTCACCCTAACCCTACAAAACAAAAAACAGCCTGACCCTAATAGAAACTGTTTTTGTTTTTCACCCTAACCCTACAAAATAAAAAACAGCCTAACCCTAATAAAAACTGTTTTTTTCACCCTAACCCTAACCCTACAAAACAAAAAACAGCCTAAACCTAATAGAAACTGTTTTTTTTTCACCCTAACCCTACAAAACAAAAAACAGCCTAACCCTAATAAAAAATGGGTTTTTTTCACCCTAACCCTACAAAACAAAAAACAGCCTAACCCTAACAGAAACTGTTTTTCTTTTTCACCCCAACCCTACAAAACAAAAAACAGCCTAACCCTAATAGAAACTGTTTGTTTTTCACCCTAACCCTACAAAACAAAAAACAGCCTAACCCTAATAGAAACTGTTTGCTTTTTCACCCTAACCCTACAAAATAAAAAAACAGCCTAACCCTAACAGAAAATGTTTTTCTTTTTCACCCTAACCCTACAAAATAAAAAACAGCCTAACCCTAACAGAAACTGTTTTTATTTTTCACCTTAACCCTACAAAACAAAAAACAGCCTAACCCTAACAGAAACTGTTTTTCTTTTTCACCCTAACCCTACAAAACCAAAAACAGCCTAACCCTAATAGAAACTGTTTGTTTTTCACTCTAACCCTACAAAACAAAAAACAGCCTGACCCTAATAGAAACTGTTTTTCTTTTTCACCCTAACCCTACAAAACCTAAAACAGCCTAACCCTAACAGAAACTGTTTTTCTTTTTCACCCTAACCCTACAAAACAAAAACAGCCTAACCCTAATAGAAACTGTTTGTTTTTCACCCTAACCCTACAAAACAAAAAAACAGCCTGACCCTAATAGAAACTGTTTTTTTTTTCACCCTAACCCTACAAAACAAAAAACAGCCTAACCCTAATAGAAACTATTTGTTTTTTCACCCTAACCCTACAAAACAAAAAAATAATTTAACCCTTAACCCTACAAAAGAAACCTTAACCCTAACCTAACCCTGTTTGTTTTCTTGATGTAAATGTTTTTTTCATTAATTTTTCCAGTTTCATAGCGTCTTCGTCAAAAGAAAACATATTTTTCCATTAATGTTTCATGTTTGATAGCATAGCCTCGTTTTGATAGCACAAAGTTTTCATTCAACGTTTTCCCGACTGTTTACATAAACTGTCAGAAGATGCCGACTTCAGCACGGGTTGTAAACTGCAGAAGTACCAATTTTTCTATAGATGACATACAAACACACAGAAGTACATGCTTAACTTTATATATAAGATTTACTAGTGCAACAGTGCTGTAAAAAAATGACACCATACTTGTTTTCATTGCTTCCCAATTTACCCACAACTTTAAAAAAATTAAATTTACTCAGAAAAAAACAGTTGTCATCTTGTTCACAAAGAATACTAATACTTCAAGTTAGCTGCTGCTTGGTATGATGTCGTTTAGCAAATAGATAGATACGCATAGCAACATTTCTCTTGAATATATACTCAGTTTCTTAAAAAGTGTGGAGCGTGCCTATATTGACGATTTGGATATCTTCTAAACGTTAAACTGTGAATGGAGGAGTTAATCTCGATTTGGAAATTTTTTGTCAAGACACATCTTAAAAATTAATTCGATTAACCAATCAAATTTATTTGTTGATAGATTAATATATTTTTTTTTTGAACAGGTGTTTAATCAGATTAAGAACGGCAGTTGTGTAGAACGTTTTAGGATGGAATTGGATGAATTCAGAAATAATGGTAAGAAAGGATTTAAGGGGGCATTTTTGAGAGCTATTAGATGAAATATTTAAGAAGATTTGATATGTGTATTAATAATGTAATTTTTCTGTGGAATGGAGTTTTTAAAGGTTGAGTTGTGAAGATGGGTAAAATAAAGAAAAATGTGCCCAAAGAGGCATAAGAAACAAATAACTAGTAGACGACCCGTGACCCAACGCACTTTTTTTCTACTGCTTCCCAACTTACAACTTTTATAATTAAATACATTTAAAAAAATTATTTAAAAAAAAAAACAGGTGTCTTGTTTACATTGACAATAATGCTAATACTTCAGGCAGCTGCTGCTGATAATTGTTGTTATTGTTGTCAAACGAGTTGGACTTCTGCATAAATCTCACGAAGATCATGCGTCAGGACTGTCTGGTCTGCATGAAGTTCTCCTCGTTGGTTGTAGGTGTTCGTTAAACTGCAGGATTGCAGGTTTTTATCCCCAACATCGAAATCAGCAATTTTCAGTGGTTGCATGCGAAGTCGTGGAAGGTTTGGCCCAGAACACGCAAAGGAATGATGCAGAGGCAACGTTGTCACTCCCACTCAATTGATTTCCAGTTCTGCCCCTGACACGTCTTTTGCTTGCTACACACAGAGATGACCAGAGGATGACAGATTCTGATGCCGACTCCTCCTGGATTTTCATCAGAGCCCTCTTAGCCGGGTTGCGGCCCTAATACCGCTTGGTGCCAAATCTGTCTGTCATGAGTGGCTCTACCAGGAACCAGATTTTCAGGCGGCATATCTCTGACACCACAACATTGCCACTACAAGGAAGGATTCGACTTTGGAGGGAGGGGGTCTGCTGCTGATATTAACGTTTGCTTGAATATATACTGAATTACCTCCGTTAGTACGAATAGCTATTTATAGTAGGGGTGGGACGTAATGGGTGACTGAATTTTGCAAAATTTTCAAAATGTTTGATTGTTTAGTGTTATTTATGTATAAATGAACACAAAAAAATACTACTCGCATGAATCTGAAATTTTCACCCATTACGTCCCACCCCTATTTATACATAAAGATATAGAAACAGAGACAAGGCGTATTATTATATCAGAGATTTTACATTTCCTCAATGTGTGTTGGTCACTTACACGTTCCTAAACTATTGGTTAGAATTTAGTAGGAAGCACCCTTGAACTGCAGTGTGTTTCGCAAGAGGTTCAATATTATAACAATACTAATAATAATTAGTAATTAAAAATAATTAGTAATTAATAATAATTAGTAATTAAAAATAATTAGTAATTAATAATAATTAGTAATTAAAAATAATTAGTAATTAAAAATAATTAGTAATTAAAAATAATTAGTAATTAATAATAATTAGTAATTAAAAATAATTAGTAATTAATAATAATTAGTAATTAAAAATAATTAGTAATTAATAATAATTAGTAATTAATAATAATTAGTAATTAAAAATAATTAGTAATTAATAATAATTAGTAATTAATAATAATTAGTAATTAAAAATAATTAGTAATTAAAAATAATTAGTAATTAATAATAATTAGCAATAACTAATAAGTGGTTCCTGATTTGCCGCAGGCCATCAAATTAGCTATGTTGAGTTCACATCGTATCTAATCTATAGCATTCAATTTCGCACCAATACTGTTGTGAAAGGTATGAACCCACGTCCTCCCACCCCCTTCAGCTATGGGTAAAATAGTGACTTGTGTTGAATTAATTGTATACAATTGTTGACAATAGGTATCGTGTGTTCTTTTCACAACGTTTCGGCCGATATTCTTCTTCAGATGCATCTTTTCAAACTCGGAACCTATATGGAATTTCGAACTGAACCCTTTATTTAATCCATGCGGGTAGATTGTTCTCGTCCCGTCAGCCATGACCGAGTAGAAGTGTTAAGTAATTCTTATTTTATTCTTAGTTATTATCGCCTGTAGCGAAGATTGAACCTTCAGCCTCCAGAAAAACTGATTGATACTCAACGCCTTTATCAGTTGTGCCACAGGTCCAGCGTAGTCCAAATAATATGATACCTATTGATTCTGAATTTTTGAGATAAGGATTGAAAATTTGTGTTTCGCCATTAAATTACTCAAAAACAGGCTAACTAATCTAGTATTAATGACTGGCTTTTAAGCTAGTAAATTTAACTTATTCAAATCTACTAACTTAAAAGCCTGTTACTAGTAAAAGATTAGTTAGTCTGTCGAAAATTTGTTTATCAAAAGTTTCTTAACAGATACAATAAAAAAAATCATCTCTTTGCTATTGTAGAGACAAAAAAGTTATCTCCCTTTTGGAGAATAAAGTTTTGGGGTCACAGTTGTCCCTTTGGGAGAAAGAGGTCATGGAGACATCTAATCTCATGAATATACATGACCTTGTCTCCATTCTCATGAAGTCCAAGGGTTAGATTTTTGTTCTTTCCTCTTTTGCCTCATTGTTTACCGAATTGAATAGAACTACTGGGTCTCTGCCCTGTCTCTACGGACGAACACCCATGGTGTGACTGTAAGTAATTCCTAGTGTGCTTCAATTGTTTGGGGACATATATTAACTATATTTGACGAGGTATTATAATCTAAAATCCTACCAGGGATGATTTTTTTTTAAAATTAGAACTGAAATGGTGAAGTCTTAGTTATACAGACAAACCAACTATATTCGGTAAAGAGTTTGTCTGATAAAGTCTGTCTGAACCATCATCATATTCAGTTTAACATCAGTTTTACATGTTGGCATGTGTTGGACGGTTTATAGAAATTGACTTTAAAACGAACAACTTATCTCTGACTAGGTCGTTGTTTATCCCTCTTTTGCTCAAATTTATCCTTATCATTTCATCCCATGTTTTCCTTGGCCTTCTCCTGCCAACTTACCCTGGTACCTCAACTGTTCTACAACTACTAATCACTGAACTCTCATTCATTCTTTCAACGTGGCCATACCATTGAAGTCTCCTGCTTTGCACACATCTCCCGATATTCTCCAGATTTAATCTTCCTCTGAGGTCATCAGATCTAAGCGTGTCTTTAAGACTCACATTACACATCCATTGTATAATTCGCTTATCATTTCTCTCCATGCATGTCCTCAACACTCACTGGCCAGATTTTACTTCCATACATCATCACACTGTGTACACATGCCTGATAGACTCTTCTAGCTGATCATCATTTTGGTCTTAGTAACATTTAATCTCAGACCTTTATTTTCAATAACGTTTCTCCAAGTCCTCTAAGGTCATCAGATCTAAGCTTGTCTTTAAAACTCACATTACACACCGAAAATAGTATATCTCTCCATGCAACACATGTCCGCAACCTGCACTGGCCATGTTTCACTTTCATACATCATCACACTACATACACATGTCTGATAGACTCTTACCTTGGTTGACAGTAGTAACACTCTGCTGGTTAGTAATGGCAGAAGTTCTCTAAACTTATTCTCCTAACTCTTACAATAATACTAGCATCTTCTCTTTCCTGTGCTCTAATGGTATCACCAAGGTAACAAAACTTATGAACAGCCTCAATAACTTTGCCATCCAAATATATTTTTTCCACATCTGAGTTCTCATTAGTATTCATTGTCTTACACTTCTTGCATGCAAACTGGTTATCATCTCTCAACCTACCTGTACTACCAGTAATTCCACTGCACTTTTTATGTACCCAAAGCTTGCAAGTACTACAAAGAATTGAGTTGCATCCGACTCTCTTTACACAAACTGAGCTTTCCTCTTTCTGGGAGATTTCGAACACTTCAACTACTGATCATCACTTTGGTCTTGGTAGCATTCACTCTCAGACCTTGACTTTCTATAGCATTCCTTCAAATCTTTATCTTAACAAGTAAACATTCCATTGTTTCACACAATATAATTGTTGTGAAGTAGTCCAACAGTAAAAAGAAGAAGTCAAGTCGAGGTTGGGTTAAGATAACAAGTGTATTAACATAAAAGGTACAAAGGTAAGGAAACTGACTGGCACTCGGCTAGACAGTTACAATACTGTCCTTTTCTCCCTGGTGATTGTCTACTCGCACTATTTATAGTGAGAACCGGTGTAGTTTCTCTTCTGTTAGAACGGCCGGTGTAACAATAATTTTAAAACATTTGGTTGAAATCAGGCCTGAAAAAATTAAACCTTAGTCATACGGACAGACTGACCAACAAATTCTAGTGGAATATAGTTTCAAACCTTCCTAGAGATGAGTTTGATATTTACTGAATATTTTGATGAAATCCGGCTATAACTATACAGACAGACAAATCTTAGTTGAATATAGTTTGACCATTTTGCCAAGTTCTCATTAGTATTCATTGTCTTACATTTCTTGCATGCAAACTGGTTAGCATCTCTCAACCTACCTGTACTACCAGTAATTCCACTGCACTTTTTATGTACCCAAAGCTTGCAAGTACTACAAAGAATTGAGTTGCATCCGACTCTCTTTACACAAACTGAGCTTTCCTCTTTCTGGGAGATTTCGAACACTTCAACTACTGATCATCACTTTGGTCTTGGTAGCATTCACTCTCAGAATTTTCAAGCTGGATTTCAACTACATTTTCAGCAAGTGTCAAAGTCATCCCTAATAAGGTTTTAAACTGTATTTGATCAGGGTTTGTTGTCAGTCTGTCTGTATGGCTAAGGCTTCACTATTTCAGGCCTGATGTTCTACGAGTGTCAACGTTATCACTAAGAAGCTTTCAAACTATATCCCACCAAGATTTATCACATAAAACCTTTTGAGAGATGACACCACTTGCTGAAATTTTAGTTGAAATCAGACCTGAAAGGGTGAAGCCTTGGTTGCAAATATCCAGAGAGATATTAAGTTGGCAAATCATCAATAGAACATTCACAATGTTTTGCTACACAATAGACAAGGAGACGTTGACATATACACTAGAAATAATTAAAAAATACATAAATAAAAAGATGATCAGCAGGAATCGGAAGATCTAAGTGTTGAAATAATTGTTGACACGGACTTTAGGTTCGGCAATCCGTGTTGAGTCAAGTCAGTTGAGTTCGTTTGGACCAAGAAAGGTATGCATCAATCTCTCATCCCCTCAAAAATTACTATGTGTCAAATAAGTTTTTTTTTTACTAAAGTTTGGGAGTCAGGTCTACTCTGAGAAGTGAAACTGTTGCCATTCCAATACTTTGGAAAGTTTTTTCACCCATTGCTGAAATAATAGGGTAGTCTGAACTGAGTTTAAGATAAAGATAACGTTTATCTGTAAATGTTTCATTCAGTTTTTCCCTCTTTTTCCATAAATTATTTTTTCATCCTTCTTTCATTTTTTTTTTTATAGTTTCAGTCATTTTTTTTTTTTACTTTTTAATTTTGTTTAATATAGAGAAAGAAAATTCTCATGTTTAAAGAAGAAAATAAACAAAACAAATAACAGGTGAGTATGAAGTTGGCAAAGTCTACCTCATAAAAAGGTATTTGCTTTTGAAACTGCAGCTGTACGATTGCAGACTTATACGTTTCTGCCAGAGGAATAATTCACACGAATAAAAGAAGAATGGATCTGAAGAAAAGGTGGAATAACGAAGGTTGGAAAAGAAAGGGAGAAGAAAACATGAAATTGGTCAATGACAAAAAAAGGCACGAAGAAAACTAGAAAAAAAAAGGTTTTAAAGAATAGAAAATAAATGAAAGGATTCAAAGCATGGAATGAATACAAGAATGAAAGAGATATAATGAAAATAAAAACGTGAAAGAAAACTGAAATAGAAAGGGTGACACGAAAGAAAAAATGAATGTAAAGTTGAAAAGCAAAAGTAAAGATCAGAAAAAATAATTGAAAAGAGAAAATAATAAGTAATAAAAATGAATGAAAATATGAAAAAGAAATGAATGAAATGATGAAAACGAAACGAATGAAAAAGATGAAAAAGAAACATGAAAAAA
This sequence comes from Sepiola atlantica, assembly GCA_963556195.1. Taxonomy (NCBI): domain Eukaryota; kingdom Metazoa; phylum Mollusca; class Cephalopoda; order Sepiida; family Sepiolidae; genus Sepiola; species Sepiola atlantica. The sequence continues at coordinate 16,832,543 of OY744536.1, read as the reverse complement.
TGAAAGAGGAACGAATGAAAAGATGAAAAAGAAATGAATGAAAAGATAAAAAAAGAAATGAATGAAAAATGAAAAAGAAACGAATGAAAAGATGAAAAAGAAATGAATGAAATGATGAAAAAGAAGCGAATGAAAAGATGAAAAAGAAACATGAAAAAAATTAAAGAGGAACAAATGAAAAGATGAAACAGAATAAAATAAAATATGAAAGAAAGAACAATTAGAATGAAAATGTTGCAAATGAATGAAAAACTTACAATGAGTTGTCACCCTCTTAAAACACAAAATGGAAAATGAATAAATAAAAGATGACAAATGAGTGAAGGGATGAAGAGTATAAATATGAAGGAATTAAAAAAAGAAAGAAGTGAAAGAATGAATAACAAATAAATGAAAATATGAAAAATATTTCAGATGACGAATAAATGCAAAGATGAAGAATAAATGAAAAATTGTGGATTAAATAAAAAGATTAATAAATGAAAAGATGAAGAATAAATGAATGAAAGGATGAAGAATAAATGAATAAAATGATGAGGAATAAATGAATGAAATTATGAAGAATAAATGAATGAAAAGATAAAGAATAAATGAATGAAAAAATGAAGAATAAATGAACGAAAATATGAAGAATAAATGAACGAAAAGATGAAGAATAAATGAATAAAATGATGAAGAATAAATGAATGAAAAGATGAGGAATAAATGAATGAAAAGATGAAGAATAAATATATGAAGAATAAATGAATCAAATTATGAAGAATAAATGAATGAAAGGATGAATAATAAATGAACGAAAGATGAAGAATAAATGAATGAAGGGATAAAGAAAAAAAATGAATAAAATGATGAAGAATAAATGAATGAAAATATGAAGAATAAATAAATGAAAAGATGAAGAATAAATGAATAAAAAGATGAAGAATAAATGAATGAAAAGATGAATAATAAATGAATGAAAGGATGAATAATAAATGAACGAAAAGATAAAGAAAAAAATGAATAAAATGATGAAGAATAAATGCAATAATAAAGAATAAATAATGAAAAAATGAAAAAGGAATGAAAAAATAAATGAAAAGATGAAGAATAAATTAAAGGATAAAGAATGAATGAAAGAATGAAGAATAAAAGTGAAAAATGAACGAAAAGATGAAGAATTAATAAAATGAAAAGATCAGTAATGATCAGACAAAGAATAAATGCTTCTTTTGTTCCAGCTCGTTTGACTCGTTTTTCTAGTGGTCTCCATCAATACAACATTGTAATACAGCTTCCTATTCCAGTAGCATCTTTCCAAGAACTGCAGGCTTTTGGAACTCTCTTTCTGCTGACTGTTTTCCTCCTACATATAGCCTTGGTCTTTTGAAGGCATCTCCTGTCTTTGCAATAATCATATTTTGTTCTTGTTAGCTCCTTACATCAAGTGGTTTCATGCCTTGTCTAAATAAAAGGACAAAAAATTAAAGGATGAAGAATAAAAAGATTAAGAATGAAAAAATGTAAAAATAAATAAATGAATAGATGAAGAATAAATGAATGAAAAGATGAAGAATAAATAAAAAGATGAAGAATAAATGAACGAAAAAATGAAGAATAAATGAATGAAAGGATGAAGAATGAATGAATAAAATGATGAAGAATGAAAAGATTAAGAATAAATGAATGAAAGATTAAGAATAAATGAATGAAAAAGTGAATAATAAATAAATAAAAAGATGAAGAATAAATAAAAAGATGAAAAAGAAATAATGAAAAGGTGAAGAATAAATGAATGAAAAGGTGAAGAATAAATGACTGAAAAAATGAAGATTAATTGAATGAAATAGCGAATAATAAATAAATGAAAAGATGAAAAAGAAATGAAAAGATGAAAAAGAAAGAATGAAAAGGTGAAGAATAAATGACTGAAAAGATGAAGAATAAATGACTGAAAAGATGAAGACTTAATAAAAAGATGAAAAATAAATGAACAAAATGATGAAGAATGAATGAATAAATGTAAAGATGAAGAATGAGTGAAAACATGAGGAATACAGGAATGAAAAGATTAAGAATTAATGAATGAATAATAGATGAAAAATGAATTCATAAAAAGATGACAAATGAATGAAAATATGAAAAATGGTTTAAAAGATCAATAAAGATGGACTTCACAATCAAGTGGGTGAAGATCTCTTCTGTTCTCTGCAGCCTCTTTTTCATAGAAGAGTCGTTGCTAGTCTTTCTCTACTCTATCTTTATTTTCTATGGAAGGTGTTTAACTGAGCTCCGATCTCTGGTCCACCTCCCCCCTTAAGACATTCACAACAAGAACTTTTTACTACCACAACTGAAAGGAACTTTCTCTTCTTTCTCTACGTGACTTGCATCAGGCAGAATTTCCATGAACAGACTTTCTTTCCAAGAACTTCCCGTTTGTGGAGCACATTACGATGGGACTGCTTTCTTGCAGACTACAACATGGTCATCTTCAAATCCAATGTCAACAACTACTTGTCATAAACCGTTTCCATAAGTAATCAATCTTTGTAAATTCAATTCATCATTTTCAATCCTCTCATAATATTTTTCATCATTCAACTGACAATCCATCCATCCATCCATCCACTTCACCTTTACACGTGAGTGGCTTTTGGCCTTGATAAGTGGTGATTTATTTATTTTTTAAATGATTGAAAACGTGAAAGATAAAGAAATAAAAAGATGAAAGAATGAAAAGATGAAAAAGGAATGAATAAAAAGATGTCAAATGAATGAAAATATGAAACGTGTCTGAAAAGATGAAGAATAAATGAAAAGGTGAAAATATAATCAATAAAAAATGACAAAAAAAATCAATAAAAAAATGAAAAATGGATGAAAACGAAATGAATGAAAGGATGAAAAAGAAATTAAAAAGATGCAAAAGGGCTGAAAGGATAAAAAAGAATTAAATAAAAAGATGAAAAAGAAATGAATGAAAAGATGAGAAATAACTGAATTAAAAGATGGAAAAGAAATGAATGAAAAGATGAAAAAGAAATGAATGAAAAAATGAAAAAGAAATGAATGAAAAGATGAAAAATAAATGAATGAAAAGATGAAAAATAAATGAATGAAAAGATGGAAAAGAAATGAATGAAAAGATGAGAAATAACTGAATTAAAAGATGGAAAAGAAATGAATGAAAAGATGAAAAAGAAATGAATTAAAAAATGAAAAAGAAATGAATGAAAAGATGAAAAATAAATGAATGAAAAGATGAAAAATAAATGAATGAAAAGATGGAAAAGAAATGAATGAAAAGATGAGAAATAACTGAATTAAAAGATGGAAAAGAAATGAATGAAAAGATGAAAAAGAAATGAATGAAAAAATGAAAAAGAAATGAATGAAAAGATGGAAAAGAAATGAATGAAAAGATGAAAAAGAAATGAATGAAAAGATGAAAAAGAAATGAATGAAACTATGAAAATGAAGAAATTAAAAAAACAAAAAGAATAAACAGATGAATGAATGTTGAAAAGACTGAATTAAAAAAAAGAAAAAGAATCAATGAATGAAAACATCTCGATGAAAAAGATAAAAGTGTAAAACTGAAAAATATATAAATGTAACACGAAGAAGGAAAGCAAGAAGGAAAATCTATTCAAAAGAAAAACGAATAAAAGACAAAAATGTGAAAAAATAATTAAAAAGTTTTAAAGAAATTACGTCAGAATTGCAGATGAAAGAGAAAATAAATAAATAGTAAAATAAAACAAGAAATGAGAAATGAACCAAGAAGAAAAAAAAAATGAAAAATAAACATTTATTCGGAATTTGAACAAGAAAAGAAAACAAAAAAGAGATAAAATTGTAAATTTTAAAGTATTTTTGTTTTTTTAATTTTATTTTTTATTTCATTTATTTTTCGTGTTCTGCAATTTATTTGAATTTTAGAAACTGGAAAATATCATGAAAAGAAGAAAAAAAAAAAAAAGAGAGAGGGAATCCATATTATTTTTATCATTGTTGTTGAAGATGTGTGTACATATGTATAAATAGAAGGCTGTGTATGTGATAGTTGCAGTAGTGCGTTTGACACATACATGCGCACACCACACTTTGTGGCTATGGAAAGAGACAGGGAGGGGGGGAGGGAGGGAGGGAGGGAGGGGGCAGCACTTAAAACCAATACGTACGAGCGTTCAGTACGCAGGCAGAGCCGAGTTGAGCCGCACACAATGCTGAACAAAAACGCAACACAAGCAGTGTGTTCAACGCGCGTGCGAGAGAGAGAGAAATTGGGAAAATCAATAATTGCTGTCATTCTACGTCACGTGTGTGTCTATAAAACCAGAAAACCGCGTGTGTGCGTGTGTGCGTGTGAGGGCATTAGACAGATCATGCGTGTGTGCACGCTTACACATCGAAAACTTTACAGAAGTCGATCATATGATCAGAAATGTGTGGTTTATACATACACAGGTATAAATATATAATATATATTTATACAGATACACACAAATATATACATACATACATACATACACTTTGTTACAATCCAGAGTGCCTCTTTTTTGGGGATCTAGATTTTTACCCCACATTAAAAACCGACCTTGTGTCTAACTTTGCCCTCGCGGGGGAGGCAAGTAAATAGGAATATGCACAAAGGCATTTACATACATATCTATACACACAAAGATATGTACACAACTACATAATATATTTTTTACATACCTTTATACACATATGTATCTATTTGGTATAAATCTTTATAAATACAAACATTTTTGGCTACACATTTGCAGACATGTTTCAGTTCTAGCTGGGAGTCAGTTGAACTTCGTCAGGCCAATTCTTAGTATGAAGGTCTGTTATATAAACACAATAATGATTCACTGGATTAGCCCCTGCGGACAGAAACTCAATTGAATTATATGTTGCTACTTAACATTAAGCAACCACATTTGGCACTTTTTATAAGATACTTCAAGTCAGTTGCTTTTGATGTTATATACTGTATTATCTCCCTTAGTGTTATGCATATATATATATATATATATATATATATATATATATATATATATATATATATGTGTGTGTGTGTGTGTGTGTGTGTGTGTGTATATTAATCATAATAATACATGTTATATACGGCATAATCACGTTGACACACTGGTTCCCGTTAGATCACCGAAGTTAAGCGACGTTGAACTTGGTCAGTACTAGATGGGTGACCATTTGGGAATACCAGGTGCTGTATGCGCTTATCTCGGCATTGTTTCCAGTCATCCTGGACTTCTCTTTGCCACTTGAACCAAGCAGTGCCGATTCAGGAGAGGCGGGTTGAGATTGTGCAACCCTTGCTTCACAATTACACGCGCAGCTACCCTTACAGGAGGTCTCCATGTTGGTCAAGACTGAACGGAGGCCATGAATAATACATGTTGCATCTAAGTTTCAATATATATATATATATATATATATACATACACTAGCAGTATTCACCCAGCGTTGCCCGTGTGGAGATATATTGGTGGTGGAAAGGTTTCTCAGGAAGAAATAATTTCAAATATACTCATGTTTGTCTGGAAAGGAAAGTTAAAAATAACATTTGCAATATGAGGTCAAGCAAAAAAAAAACTGTTAGCATGGTGGTGTTTTGAAGTAAAAGTAATTTTATAAATAACAAGTTGTTTTTTTAATTTAAGATTTTCACTGATTTTTTATCTGTTCAAGAGATTGTGCTCTCAGCTATTTTGTAAACTTTTTGAAGTTATATAACGAATCAACCTCAATGCGAAAATTTGAAAATTGTAAATTCGTACGTTGCATTTACAGACAGCTGTAAAACGCCAAATGGCTTTAACACATACCGGATAGATCGTTTTTATTTAATTATTTTAAATCTTAAAAATACCAAGAAAAATAATTATTTAAATGTTTAAATCTTTTTTTTAAATACCTTCTTCACTGAGACATTCTTTGTTGGTCCTCCGATTTATAAAATCGGGGGACCTATGTTTTGAGGCATTTCCGTCCGTCCGGATTTTTCTCCGCAACCATCCATTGAATTTCTCTGAAATTTTGCATGAAGTTGTAATTTTTGTCAGGTTAGAAAGTGACATTCTCCGATTTTTGAAAATAAATCTGGTTAGCCCCCCAGGGGGTCAAAGGCGCCGAAATGGCAAAGAATGACATTTTTTGCCCCATAACTTTTCATCCATCCATTCAATTTCTCTGAAACTTGGCCAAAATATGAAGGCTATTGTTCCTAATAGAAAATAAGTATCGCTGACCTTGGAAAAAATCTGGTTCGTGCCCCCAGAGGGTCAAAAGCCCCCAAAATGGCAAAAAAATGACCATTTTCTCCCATAACGCTTGGTCCATCCATTCAATTTTTCTGAAACTTGGCCAAAATGTAGAGGCAATTGTTCTGGATATAAAATGAGCATCCTTGACCTCAGAAAAATTCTGGTTCGTGCCCCCAGGGGGTCAAAGGGGGGTCAAAAAATGCCCCAAATTGCCCAAATTTATTGCATTTTACACTCGCCACATCAAGTCACATACAGAGGGGGACCACGCACGCGCGGCTTGTTTATTTTGTTATATGAAACAAATAAAATCTAATTAAAAAAATAATAATTTCATTTCTTCACGTTCTAATATATTTCAGTTATTTTATGGACCTAACCGACAATTGCTCATAGTGACCCCAGATAAAATCGAAGGAAAATTTCAAGGGTGCTTTTGTGAAAAATTTAACCCTTATTGAAACTTACTATATCGATTTCTATAACACACAAACATTATATATAAAACTCAATGTCTGGGTGTATGTGTGTGATGTTTGTGTGTTCCCTACAGAAAGAAAGGTTAGAGAATCTACATAAAATCTAAAAGTGTACTCTTATGTAAAATTTACCGGAGAAGACAATAGAAATGTTCCTGCATCTCTAAGTGCACCCCTAAGGGGGGGGGGGGGGTTTGAGGGCAAAACATCCTTTAAAACTTCAAAAATATCTTATCTTTATGAATAATATCATACGCATAAAATTCTCCGGGGAAGACAATGGAAGTGGTCCCGAATCACTACGTTACCATCTATGTACCAAATATCTATATGCTTCCATCTCTAAGTGACCGATGGGAACAGAACCCCCTTAAAACTTGAGTATGTATATCCGATTTTAATGAGATTTAAACCATATGTATAAAGTACTAATTCAGAGAGTTTTCTAACATTTCAGCTTCTTCCGACTATATTAGGGAGAAGGGGGGGGGGGTAGTAAATACAAAGAGAGTGATATAGTGTTATGAGCATAGTGAAAAAGTACATAGTACTGATCCTCATTCAATCCCTACCAACGCCGGGTCTTCCTGCTAGTATATATATATATATATATATATATATATATATATATATATATATATAGTCATCCACATATAGCCTGTTTCGCTGTTTCACAGCTCATCAGTGCGGCTAGACCAGTTAGTGTCTCAAGCCGGGATCGAAACGCAACCGTCGAGCTGACAGTCGGCGATGCTAACCCCTACGCCATCATGCGACACTGACTGAATGTAAGAGATATCTCAATGTAACGAAATGTAAACATTGCAATTGCCTGAGCTCGAAATTAGTTTTACCTAATGAGCATTGCCTTAAAGCTAATATATATGTTATATTGTTTAATATTAAAATATGTTATGTAATTATTAATTCTAAGCAAAAATTGGTTCTGATATCCGAACCACTGACGTATTGTTTTGAGGGAAGTGGTTTCTGATCAACACTGCTGGGGAGCTATGATAAAATTACTGCTTTGTTTTTAAATCCCCGAAACAATTATCATGGGCAAACAATTGGTGATCCCTACAAGAATATTAATATAGTTGTGTGAAGACCTGCATAAATTCTTGGGAGCCAACTACTATGGCAATTGGGAGCCAACTACTATGGCAATTGGGAGCCAACTACTATGGCAATTGGGAGCCAACTACTATGGCAATTGCAATGAATTGATTGACTTACAAAACAGGGAAATTTTACAACGAAGGGCTTGGTATTAAAGATATTTTTAAATAGCTCCTTGAATAGTTTTAAGGTTGAAAGACTTTCAAGACTATATATCAAGAATGTGAAGGGTGTTATTTAGTGGAGGGGGTTGCTGATGGGGATGGTTGAGGGGAAAGGGGGGAAATTGTATGTTGGTATTATTTTGCATATTGGTGTTAATTTGTGTAATGGTGTATTGTTTAACAGTACAGGAATATATAACGTTACTTTGTATGCAATCACCGTTTAATGGGCATTCTCTAGATTTTTGGCAGTTGCAGTTATTAGTGGGGTGTATGGTAGGTGTTGTTTGTTGGGCAGATTTAATTTTTTTGTTGTTAGATGTGATGATGGAATGGGGAAAAATATCTGAAATCGAGATGAATTTCTCAACTTTGGGTGATGCAGCCCCCTAGTAATTTCCCAACCTAGGCTACCAGGGTGCTCACTCATAATTGTCTAAATAAGTAGAATCTCATTTTCGGGGGAGGGGGTGATTTAGTGAAGGGTGTTAATCTACAATACCATTTCTTTCATACTGAAAGTATCGACTGATGTTTTAAAAGAGACAGGAAGACATTCATCGATGTATTGTTTGAAGTATGGCAAAACATTTTCAGAGAAAGGGAAAAATGAAACCAAGCAAGAGAGAGAAAACGGAGAAAGAGAAATAAAACACAGATAAATAGGGAAAAAATAAGGACATGAAGCTCTAGCGATTTAACTTTTTCTCTAAAAAAAAAAAAAGAAGCGGAATTCCGCTTTTTCTGAATTACCAAAAAGCGGAATTTCGCTAAAATAAAAAAGGAAAAGCAAACATTGTTAAAAATAACAGAATTCTCTGCTTAGTTATAGATTTTTTTTATGTTTTCAATTTTTCTAATGATCTTTTTTGTGTTAAATTAATGTATGTTCCATATGTATCACGAACGTTTTTCGATTCTTTGTCGAATCATCTTCAGGTGACAAAAACAAATGAACAAAAAAGCTGGAAAAACGAAGAGAATTTCAAAAGGTAGCTGAGAATGCGCACTTGAAGTCAGTTAGATGCCAAAAGAATGGACACGCGCAGTTCCATGAAGGAGACGCTAACAATGGCGTCACAGGATAAAATTGTATTATTTTAAGCATTTTAATATGAATAATCGAAAAAGGTTTGTGATACATACGGTACATAAAATTAATTTTCCTTAATTTAACTGAAAAAGAATAAAAAATATATAATTAAGCAAAATAATTATTTTTAACGGAAACGAGAAAGATATAGAGAAAAATAGAGAGACGGATTGAGAGAGGTAGAGAGAGAGGGAAAAGTTTTAATATAAAGATGTTACACACACTTTTTAACCTCTTCTATTTTGTGTTTTATGGCCCCGGGCAACGCTGGGTAGTCCTGTTAGTATATATATATGGAAAAGTATTTACAGTTGAAATCTTTTGGGAGTTATGTTCTTACTGAGGGAACTTAAATTGTCAAACTTTGAGCAA
>OY744536.1:16765532-16818032 GCA_963556195.1 Sepiola atlantica | reverse complement strand
TTTCTAAATGAGGGTACGTTCCTTAGGGCTAATACGGCTCATGCTTGCTTCGGAAGGGGTCTTTTACTTATTCTAAAAAAAAAAAAAAAAAAATCAATAAATAAAAAAGTTATGAATTTTTAAAAATAGGACCCTTATTTTTGCCCACCCTATATATATATATATATATATATATATATATATATATATATATATATATATATATATATATATACATATATATATATATATATATACATATATATATATATATATATATATATATATATATATATATATATATATATATAAAGTTAATCCAACAAAAGATATAAGAAGCAACTAATATCTTTAATTAGTGAACATCCGGATAAAAGTGAAGCTCAATATACTGGATAGAGCATTAATAGCATAATATAAAATGAAGTAATGAAATAAGGTGCGAATCAAATTTTATTAGAATTCAATGTTCAGGCAAAGTACCTGAAAGTCCTTAACCCATGAGTTTTCAAAGAAAATTCTTCTCCTCAGAGGACCATTACCGCAATGACATTACTGCAGATAATAAAATTAAACTTTGAAAATATATAAAAATATATATAAAAATACATAAAAGTATATAAAACATCAAATATATCAGCCCAAAACATACTTTTTTTGCTAAAGCTATACAGTTCATCCAAATCATACAATTTAAAACATATTCAGGAAAGACATCCATTATTTTATTACTTCATTTTATATATATATATATATATATATATATATATCACTTGGTAATGTTATTCAGATTAGCCTCATTGGTTAGGGCGTTGGGATTTGGAGTTAAAGGTGACTCTTGTTCAAGTATTCGAATTGTGGGTCTGGTTTGAGTAGTTATCTCTACACTGATGATTCCGCAAGGATGAAACGTATATATCTGTAGATAATTAAATATTTATTATTAAATAATTATATATATATATATATATAGGAGATTTAGTATCTATCTGTCTGAAGCCGATACTGTACTATCTTTCAATGGTCAATTCAGGGGGAAAAGGGAGTGTAGTGTAGTATCTATTCTGTTTTTATGAGACCATCCTCCCAGAAATTATCTCCTCCCTTGGGATGGGAATAGTGTAGTATCTGTTTTGTGGTCGTGATACTATCCTCCCAGGCATTACCTCCTCCTTTCATTGAAGTGTGTGTGTAGTATCTATTCTGTGGTCATGATACCACCCTTCCAGACACTACCTGGTCCTTTTTTTGAGGGGATAGGTAATGCAGTATCTGTTCTGTTGGTCATGAGACCATCCTCCCAGGCATTACCTCCTCTTTTGGGAATGGAGGTGTAGCGTATGTCAACAAGAAATTGTCGCAATCAACTGTTCATTCACAAACTCAACACTCACATTATATACATTAGCAAAAATATGCGACCGGAAGGAGCATATTTTTTGCTAGTAATAATAATAATATAAACAGCAGTAATTTTGATTCAGTACATACTACTTAGAAAATTTCACAGTTTGTAGTAAATTTAATAACATAGTTTATATATATATATATATATATATCATGAAGTATCAGACACATCTTGTTTTGCCCGGGAATGAATGAGAGAGCTCCCCCCACCCTGTGTATTCCTACTCCCAGCCCTGAACCTCATTTTTATTTTATTATTAACTTGATAATGTAAAATAATAGAAATAAAAAAATAAAATAAAATGTCCTCTTTGCTGTTTATGGATGTTTCCCGCAAACTCAAATCCAACGATATTATTGTAATAACCTCAAATACAAGATTAATACCACTGCTGGATTCCTTATAAAATTTTACATGTGAAAAGTTGTTTAATCTTGGTATAGAGATTTCTTTTAAATTGCATCCCCGACAAACAGCACACATATAGTATAGATAATAACATTATTGATATGTTTTTTTTATTTACTCCAATGGATTTCCTTATGAAAATTCACTTTTACTTTTATCTAAACTTAATTTATTTATACGAGAGTCCCTATTAACTTGCCTCCCCACGAGAGCAAAGTTAGACACAAGGACGTTTTTTGATGTGACGGATATCCAGCCTCCAAGAAGGGGCACTTTGGATGGGATAAAATTAAAATTGATAGAACAGATACTGCACTTTGTATTATGTAAAATATAAATATTTGCACAAATTAGCCACAAGGCCATCAAAAGTGTGGAGTGTAGGGGGTCGGTGGTCATCCTCTGTCTACATACTCTTAACTAGAATCATTGCAGTCACCACAATACCATATTTACTCTAGGAGCCATCCTACTTAAAATATCTCCAACTGTTGTAATTTAATTTTATTTATAAATATATACATGTACAAATATATTAGAATAAAATAGGGGGTGGGACAATAAAAAAAAACTGTTTAGACCCTCTCACCCTTTCTAAAGAATAGACCGCCCACTGTTTTCCGGTTTGTTTAGAACCGAAAACAAGCAGGTTGATCTCTAAGTGGGAGTGGGACTTAAGTGGGATGTAATGAAGTACCAAAGGCCAAGGAAGTTATAGCCCACATAAGCTGTAGCTTTTAAGTTTTTTTTTCGAGTGCTGTATTTGTTAAGTCTCAGGTGGTCATCCTCTGAGGCATAAACTCCTCCTTTTGATATTGGCAAAAGGATAAGCTCCCTTTGTCTCCTCCTTTTAAAGGGGAGGGGGTGATAGGTTCATTGCATGTCGTTTTGAGTGAGTGAGGGTATACGTAGGGACCCAGACAAACCAAGCTATTTTTGTAAACCAGGGTGGGTCTTTTTGGGGAACTGGATCCCCACTATAAGCTGACCTTGTGTCTAACCTTGCCACCATGGGGAGTAGGTAAACAAATCCACTTGTTGAAGATGGCTTTTAGGTTTGTGTCTATTGTAAGTTTTCAGTGTGAGCCAGTAAAGGAAAGTATTCTGCTGCCTAAAGCTGCCTGATATTGGATAAGCAGTTGCCCCTCTCTTCTCCCGGGGTGTGGCGGGGGGGGGGGGAGTGAGATAGCATGTAGGTGGTCTAGCTCCGGGGGGGGGGGAGGGGGATGACAGTGATGGCGGCAGGAGCAATTCTTACAGAATTTTCGGGTGGGTAGAAAAGAACTTTGCCTTGCAGATAAACAGTCAAGCCTTTAACATTCAATTATTTTAAAGGTGGTCCAACAACAATTAAGGATAAGTGCCAGGAGCGGGGGGGGGGGGGGGGGGCTCAGGTTGTTTTATTCTGTTCTTTGGGTGCCGTATGCCCCCCCCCCCCCAACCTTCACCGGGGAGGGGGGGGGGGCATATTTGAAACCGAAATTGTGTCAAACTTGAATTGTTTAACATCTCTATAAAAAAACTGTCCCCAGTTGGTCAGTCTGTTCATCTGTTGGCTTAACTTTTAAAATTGCATTTTCATCACAAATCACAGATTGGATGGACACACGAGTCACCATTTATGAAGGTCAACAGCCACTCGACGATAAGGGAAGAATTGTTAGTTGAAAGATGAAGAATATTACGAGAGGATTGAAAATGATAAATGGAATGGCGACGGTTTATGACAAATATTGGTACTTGTTCGTCTTTTACCATAGTCCGTTTTTCACAACTTTTTACTGACCATTTTTTTGTTCTTTTTTCGGTGTACACTTACCTATGATAGGTGATTGTAAGCAGAAGAAGAATTTTAAAAATTTGAGATGGTCACAAAGAGGGGGGGGGGTCAGTTTACGCTGAATTTACATTGGAAACTGATCCCCCTTCCTAAAATGTAAAATATTTGAAAAAGATTTCCAAAACCCCGGAATTCTCTAGCGGCCTGATAGGTAAGTGTACACCGAAAAAAGAACAAAAAAATGGTCAGTAAAAAGTTGTGAAAAACGGACTATGGTAAAAGACGAATAAGTACCCAAATATTTATTGACATTGAATTTGAAGATGTCCTTGTTATGATCTGCAGGGAAGTAGTCCCGTAGTAATGTGTTCATCAGACAGGAAGCCCTTGGAAAGAAGATCTGTACATGAAAATCCTGCCTGACACTAGACACATTGAGGAAGAGAAGAAAGCTTTTTTTTCTGTTGTGGTAGAAGACGAGTTCTTGCTGTGAATGTTTTATAAGGATGAACGAGAGATTGGAGCTCAGTCGAGCAACTTCCGTGGAAGTAACAATAAGGTAGAGAGAGTAGCAACATCTTTTCTATGAGAACATCGTGCAATGGGGGGGGGGGAGTCTTGTTACTTTCAACCTCTAAAACCAATCTTCTCGCGTTCCATCACCAACATCTGGATCCTTGCTTTGCTCCAGTCGAGATAAATGGCTCATTCCTTAAGGAAGCTCCTTATTTTGATAAGCTCCTAGGACTGACTTTCACTCCAGACCTAAAATGGAAGCATCTAATCTGTTGCCAGAACCATTGGAAAGATGGTTGCCTCATTCTACCGCTCCAGGATGTCCCTGACTTCTGATACAATCCTGTATCTATATAAGTCAAATACGTCTCAAGAAGGCCACATCTGGGCTGGTGCATCATCTACTAGTCTCTCCCTCCCTGACAAGGTCCAAAAAAGAGTCGCCAACCTAATAGGTCCCTCACTGTCAACCAAGCTCCAGTCCCTGTCCCATCGCCGCAATGTAGCATCCTTGTGCTTGTTTTACAAATACTTCAATGGATTATGCTCCGATGAATTGGCTACTCTAGTGCCCCCTCGACGTAAATTCACTAGACCAACTCGACAATCAACTAAATCCCATTCATTCACTGTGGAGGTCCCCAGATGCCGGAGAGCCTTCTACTCAAATAGCTTCTTTCCTCATACTGCTGGCATCTGGAACTCCATCCCTGCCACCTGTTTCCCCGACAGTACTGACATGCAGAAATTTAAAACTAATGTAAACAGACATCTCGCTGTGCAGATCCCAATTTAGGTACCCCCCCCCCCCAACCTTCTCCCCTTTTCTTTTTTCTCAGTAGCCCCTTACGTCTACAGTGGCGGCCTGCCTTGTTTGGGGTGAACTATGTAAAAAAAAAAATTGTTTTCAAAGATGGAGTACTGCCACCACATTTGTGAAGGTGCCGGTCAGTGCACTCTTTCTTGCCTTGACAGAGTACAAACTATACTTGGCAATCGAGTGGCGATGATCTCTCTCCCCTAACTACTCTTTCTCTACTCTATCATTATTTTCATGGAAGCTGCTCGACTGAGCTCCAATTTCTGATTCCTCCCTGTAAAACATTCACAGCAAGAACTCGTCTTCCTACTACGATTGCAAAGAACTTTTCTTTCTAATGTGTTTACAAAGATGACTTGGATACCTAAACTCAAACGAAATTTCCATGAACTGAGTTTATTTCTAAGAACTTCTCATCTTTGTAAACAGATTGCTACAGGACTGCAGCATGGTTATCTTCAAGTCCAATGTCCACAAATACTTGTTAAATGATACTTGTTTATTTCTTTAAATTATTTGGATACCATAATAGTAGGTACACTAATTGCCTCTGCTAAAAATTGAACTAGTCATTTTTTTTCTAATTTTATGTTTTATAATCTAAAAAAATTGATGCTTAATCAATAGTAATCGGAATAATTTTAAGAAAGAAAATCAGTGCAGAAGTGTGATGCAATCATAAACATAAAAACTAGCCAATGAAACGGTTTGAATGAGGGTTTGTGAGAGAAGGATTGATGCAATTCTCTACCTATATAAGAGTCAGATACGTCACAAGATGAAGTACTGCTCCCACATCTATGGAGGTGCTGCTCAGAACACTCTTTCTGCCTTGATAGACTACAAAATCGATTTCACAATATAGTGGGAAATAATCTCTTTTCTTTCCTACATCCCCTTTCTCACAGAAGAAATGTTGCTAGTCTTTCTCTACTCTGAGACTTCCTCAAGATGAAGGAAAAATGAACAAAAAAAATCATACAAGCATAAATTTGATCTGCCTGCAAGCTAGACTCACAAACCGGCCGAATTTCATAACTTGCAGGCAGATCAAATTTATGGTTGTATGATTTTTTTCTTCATTTTTCCTTCATCTTGGGGAAGTCTTACAATAAAGACGAAACATTGATGAATACATAAATAATATATTTTTTGGCTTTCCCTTTGCAATATATATATATATATATATATATATATATATATATATATATATATATATATATATATATATACTTAGGCAGCAAGTCATTATCCAAGCAAGCGTTGTTGAACGTCACAGAACTTTCTCATTTGTAAATCTTCTTCATGAGGTTCTTATTTTAAAAAACCTAATCCTGAAGACGACTAAGAAAGTCGAAAGCGCTCAAAAAAAAAATGGCCGAATTAAGAACAATCGGGGAAATACTCTACGGACTGCCACCTGAAACCAGAAGGATAGCTCGACGGTTTGAGAACCTCACGAAGAAGATTTACAAACAAGAAAGTTCTGTGACGTTCAACAACGTTTGGTTGGATATATATATATATATATACAGGGCTTTACGGAGCCCTCCAAAAAGGAGCGCGCTCCAGGAGCACGCTCCTTTTTGCTGGAGCGAAGGAGAGGAGGGCTCATTTTATATTCAGCGGGAGTTGAGCGTGAGCAACTCCATTTGGGACTAAAGAGCAGTGGTTTTATCGCTCCGCGCTCCTCGCTCCAAAATTATTTAATTTTTTTCTTTTAAACATTAGTTTTTTATTCAGCAATATAAAGGAAAAGTAAAGAAAGTCTCAGAGTTTACTCTGAATTATTTTTTTTAATTATATCTCTGGTAAATGTATATGAGAGAGAGAGAGAAAGAAAGAGAGAGAGGGAGAGGAAGGGGAGAGGAAGGGAGAGAGAGGGAGAAAGAAACAGAAACTGAACTTTTCCGGGTTTTTTCACATCTATGTGTTACATTTTTGATAAGACAGTGTTCTTAAGGCAGGAAACAATTTGGCGTCAAATGTCTTTAAATGCGCCAGTGAGTCTATAGATGTCTTTGAAGTTATTTTCTTATAGATTTTAATTTTTTTTATTTATGACAAGGATGTTTATTGCTGATTGAATAAATAAGCCTATTTTTCTGTGTTATTAAATAAAGAATTTTAGGTTCAATTATACTATAGGGGCGGTTGGATTTTCTCACCCATTTCACTCGGTATTCACCCAAATGTTCGATAAAATCGATTTTTGGGGTGAAGTGGTACATTTTGTCCTGACAAAAAATTCTAATTTATTTTTTAGCATATATCAAATTGAACTTTTATGCCACATTTATACCCGCCGTCTTTTCGGTGACATTTTGTTATTCTTAAATTCACGACTAGTATGTTTTAACCTTTTCATGTTTGCTTTCAAATTCGTTAAATTCCGTTAAAACTTGCTTTTGTAAATAGAATGTTCAAAGTTTGTTTTTTGTGTGTAATAAAATGTTAAAACAGTAAAAATATCTTTAGTCCAAGGAAAAAATATATTTAGTCCAAGGAAAAAATATCTTTAGTCCAAGGAAAAACTAATAAAAACCAACATGGCCGCCAGCGATTAAAACCTGGAATTAAAGTGAGATTCTCAATACTTTAAAAAGTAAATGAGAATTTTATTTCAGGACCAAAAATATAATTAAGACCAACAATCAGTTTTATCCAAAATTTGGGCGACTACCAACCGAAATGAGCGAAAGAAAACAGCTGTCCCTATTCTACAATTAAACCGATGTTTAAACTTAATTAAATTAAAGAAAATATCTTACATTTTAATTTTAAAAGGCAAATAATTAGACTTTCTGACTAATTTGTTGTCTTTAGAACCGAAAGTAGCATAGATATCTTTCTTTATCTTAAAAAATCTATTATCGAATATTAAAATTGTAAACAGTTTGTTTTTGTTAGAGATTTCAAATATAGTCGTTTTCCCCTTTTTTATTCAAATTTTAATAAATGTTTTTGCCCGACCTAGGAAAACTTACTCCAGTTAATTTTTCGGTGGAGGAAAATTTGACCCGATATTTTTTCAACTCCCAAGGTCTAGGCTAGATATTTTGTATGAAATTTTAAAACATTAAATGGATCTCTGAATAGTTTATTGACAATTTATTGATATTTTTTGGCCAACTTATGAGAAATATTTTTTTTCATTCAATCTTTAACTTCATTGGGTTTTTTTCACTCCAAATTGTACTATTGAAAAGAAAATGGATAAATCGATTTGTTTGAAAGTACTTGCGCGTTTCTCTGTTGTAAATAATAATATACATTATACAATATAGTTACGTTCGTAAAAAAAAAACAAATATTAAACAACAGTACGACGATTAATGTTGGCCTGGCTGTCTCTCTTCTCCAAGAGAAATATTTTCTTTAAAAAGAAAATAATCACTAATAATGTTTAAAAGTAAAACTTT
This sequence comes from Sepiola atlantica, assembly GCA_963556195.1. Lineage (NCBI taxonomy): Eukaryota > Metazoa > Mollusca > Cephalopoda > Sepiida > Sepiolidae > Sepiola > Sepiola atlantica. Next base: position 16,809,699 of record OY744536.1, on the reverse strand, counting down.
ATTTACTTAAAACAAATCTATATATATCGAGTCAAATTTTCCTTTCCTGAAAAAAATAGGTTGTTAATGTAATGAATATTAAAATTGTTTTAAAATACCTCAGGGATTTTTCTATTTCTATTTTATACTTCAGGAAACGAAAATTTACGTATAATCCTATACTTCGTCCGACATGTTCTCCTATAGCTCTCAAAATATTAGCGAGATTTTGTCAAATATTATCTTACGGTCTTACACTTAAAGTGACATCTCAACTCATATTGACGAGATCCTTTGACGCCCACCCCTATCCTTCGACCACTCATTGGCAGAATAGAACGTTTATGAAAGAAGGTACATTTTTATTATGGAGCGCTGAAAAAAGAGCCGCTCTTTTTTTGTAGGAGTTGGAGCAGGAGCGGCTCCTTTTTGAAAATGGGGAGCGTGAGAGGAGCCAGCTCCAATTTTGGGCGTTGGAGCAGGAGCGGGAGCAGCTCCAAAAGTAGTGGAGCGCGTAAAACCCTGTATATATATATATATATATATATATATATATATATATATATATATATATATATATAGTTATGTATTTTTGTAATTGTTTTTATTAGTGATAGTAGTTGTGAGCTTGTTGTCTTTCTATTTTTTCACTTCCGAAGTGATAAAGAGTAATAAATGATGGTTGATAGCTATAAATACGTGTCCATGGATTACTTTTATGTACGTATGAAATTAATAAAAACATTTAATGGGTTAGAAGCTCGACGGTGATACAGCGAAACCGTCTGTATGTGGATGACTGTTGAAGCTCCCTTTCTCGGGTAGAGCTTATCGTAATTGAAATTGAAAAGGCATAGCTCATTGGATAAAACCTATTCGAGCTCCCGGCATTTGACAATGTTTATATTGAGATTCTACTTGCATTCAGCCAGTGTCGCATGATAGTGTATGGGTAGAAGCGCCGACTGTCAGCTCGGCGGTTGAGTTTCAATTCCGGCTTCAGGCACTAGCTGGTCTAGCCGTACTTAAGAGTTTTGATACAGCGAAACAGTCTGTATGTGGATGACTATATATATATATATATATATATTTATTTATTAAACCAGAAATTGCCACGACGGTTGAACCGGCGGTTTCGTACACTGAGGAATTGGATCTCAGGCACTCATCGGCAGAGGACGGCTGCCGATGAGTGCCTGAGATCCAATTCCTCAGTGTACGAAACCGCCGGTTCAACCGTCTGCCGATGAGTGCCTGAGATCCAATTCCTCAGTGTACGAAACCGCCGGTTCAACCGTTGTGGCAATTTCTGGTTTAATAAATAAATATTAAGCTCTTAATTCTCTTTACTGATTTAATTGAGCACTCTGCTGGTATTTTCTTACCTACTTACAAGTAATCTATATATATATATTAGTACTTCATGTATCCACATAAAATATTATAAGGGGATATAATTTTTTATGTATCAGTGTTCAGTATTTACTTCAACAGTGCTCGATACGTAAGTAGAGCTAGGTAGTAAGCAATGAAAATATATATGGCAATCAAGCTACACAGAGGCTCCCGTGTTTCATCCCCGGGGGGAATCGTCAGGCTAAATGCATTTAGCCTGACGATTCTCACCGGGGATGAAACACGGGAGCCTCTGTGTAGCTTGATTGCTATATATATTTTCATTGCTTACTATATATATATATATATATATGTGTGTGTGTGTGTATGTACAGGATATTCTCCTAAACTAATGAACGGATCATTATGAATTTTGGAATATATATTCTAGACAACACAGTGATTAACATGGGCACATTATTTTTTTGTAAGTTTTAACATTTAGGGGTTGCATGTATATAAAGTTAGGTATGTGTATATGTTATACATATATTTCGTTGCACAGGATAAACCTTTAAACTAATGAAACGATCATTATGAATTTTGGAATACAGCTGCTAGGAGTAAGAGTTGATAATGTGGGCTATATTTAACTTTATACAAAGGGTGAAAAGGGGAGTGTAAGCCCTTTGTAAAAATTCAGATACCTCCGTTTTTTGTAAAATTTAACCAATAGTTATATCAATTAATAAATAATCTCCAAATGTCAGTTTCGTTGGGGTATTATAAAGAGTTTTTAGGGGGCATGATATGGGCTCAACCTCCCATCCGGAAATTCAATTTTTTTGCAATAAATTTTATCTATATTCGATTACAGACCAATTAATCAAGATTCCCTGAATTTAAATTTTTTATTAAGACCCCTTGAGCTGAAGCTTAAAATTTTAGACATTTTCTAAAGTTTAAAATCAGGTAATGTACGTTGATCAAAATTGGAATAAGGATTCTACACATATGGTTTAGTATCATTATATATTGATTTTAATCTTCGTAAGAGGACATAAAAGTGGTGCAAATCTATTCTATTCAAGGGAATTCATTATACCCGTCATGGGACGGGTATTCTACTTGTTTATATTATAAGTATACGCCTGCATTTCCGTCTTTCTTTCTGTTCCACTCTCTCTCTAATGAGGGTTTCTTTGTTAACTATAAGATGCTCAGTGGTCAAGTGTTTAAAATGATGCTGGCTTAAAGTGGTCCCTATTTCTCAGGCACAGGTTCGATCCTGCCAGATCCTTATGTTTCTTGTTTTATATTCCAGCCCTTTAGATAATTTATATATGCGTATGCCTGTGTGTTCGTCTGTGTGTGTACAAAAAGGAGGGTATGGTATGGTTGTTTTGTTTTACGGTATATCAACCCTTTTCGGGTTATTTAATGCTGAATCCGGTCATTTTGGTGAAGGTTTTTACGCTTCAAGTTCTTTATATGTTCATATGTTTAATCATAGTTTTTGGTTTGGTTGTTTTTGTTTTACGGCATATCAACCCTTTTCGGGTTATTTAATGCTGAATCTGGTCATTTTGGTGAAGGTTTTTACGCTTCAAGTTCTTTATATGTTCATATGTTTAATCATAGTTTTTGGTTTGGTTGTTTTTGTTTTACGGCATATCAACCCTTTTCGGGTTATTTAATGCCGAATCTGGTCATTTTGGTGAAGATTTTCATGCTTCAAGTTCTTTATATCTTCAAATGTTTAATCATAGTTTTTGGTTTGGTTGTTTTTGTTTTACGGCATATCAACCCTTTTCAGGTCATTTAATGCTGAATCCGGTCATTTTGATGAAGTTTTTTATGCTTCAAGTTCTTTATATGTTTAAGTATTTATTCATGGTGTTTGGTTGAGTGAAAAGGGGGGAGAAAGAGGGGAGGGAGGGAAATTGTTGTTTTTTGTTTTGGATTTTGCAGAACATGATTGAGTTTTGCAAAGGAAAAATAAACAATAAAACATCAATGTTTGGTGCATTTTGAGTCAGGAAGTCAATAACTTCAGACAGCCTGGATTGGTAGCACCAGTAGGTTCTATTTGACCTATAGATGGAGTTCTTACAGGTACTACTACTCCAGGCCAGAGTAGACCTGGGAGCAATGGCAACTAAGGGGCAACTCCACATTCCCCACAGCTCCTAAATGGAGGCCCCACCACTGGATGTCTTTTAAGGTCATACCCAGGACCAGAAAAAGGGGGGAAATATCCGAAAGTAGATGATTAGAAAATCTTTTTATTTGAAAAAGTTGAAAAGATTTTATTAATTAAATATGATGTTTCGGTATGTTATATTCCTTCTTCAGATATGCAAATACTAAGAGAAAATATATTTTCACATTGGTGATAGCATCACAAGTGAATAAGGAAATATAATTGACAGGGAAAACGAAGAGAAAAAAGAAGAGAATAGAAGAAAAAAAGATAAAGGAGTATAAACAGCAGGACAATGATTTCTGAAAACCTACTAGATGGGTCAAATGTGTGTGTGTGTGTGTGTGTGTGTATATGTATGTGTGTGTGTGTGTGTGTGTGTGTAGTATAAAGGTCATTAGAAAATCATTACTTGAAAAAGGCTTTATTCATGGCATATGACATTTCGACATATGCCACAAAATACAAATATATATAGTTTGGTTTGCAACATATCAACCATCTACGGGTTATTTAATACCGAATAAAGTTTTCAAATGGAATCCCAATATAGAATAATTATTTTATATTGTTTTGAAAAAAAACATTTTTTTGAATTAAAATTTTAAAATTTTAAATTAATTTTTTTTAACGGATTTTTCGAGTTGTAGTATTTCTTTTAGCTTCGTTGCAGATCCTGACAGTCTATTAATATCTGTTTGACTGTATAAGATTCTTGACATGATATACACATTGGAGGCTCTTCACCTTCCAATAAATGTTTGTGAGTAATATGTCCGGCTACTACAACCTCGTCTCTTCTTGTCTTTCTGTAGCCTAGGGGCCACTCATCAATAGCTGATCAAATTTTGTGTAATTTATTACTTTGGCATTCATCCCAAGATTCTTGCCATTTTTCTTTGATTTATTTGTAGAAGGTCGAAGATCAGTGTATGGAATGCTAGTATTGGTAGGCACCATCTTCAGCGATTCTTTTGTTGCTCTATCAGCTTTTACATTTTCAGAATGCCGATATGACTCGGTATCCAGCATAATTTAATTGGTCCCCCAATTTATAAAATCGGGGGACTTATGTTTTGAGGCATGTCCATCCGTCCGTCCGGATGTTTCTCCGCAACCATCCATTGAATTTCTCTGAAATTTTACATGAAGTTGTAACTTTGCTCAGGTTAGAGAGTGACATTCTCCAATTTTTGAAATAAAATCTGGTTAGCCCTCCAGGGGGTCAAAAGGCCCCGAAATGGCAAAAATGACATTTTTTGCCCCATAACTTTTCATCCATCCATTCAATTTCTCTGAAACTTGGCCAAAATGTGGAGGCAATTGTTCCTAATAGAAAATAAGTATCGCTGACCTTGGAAAAAATCTGGTTCGTGCCCCCAGAGGGTCAAAAGCCTCCAAAATGGCAAAAAATGACCCTTTTCTCCCATAACGTTTGGTCCATCCATTCAATTTTTCTGAAACTTGGCCAAAATGTAGAGGCAATTGTTCTGGATATAAAATGAGCATCCTTGACCTCAGAAAAATTCTGGTTCGCGCCCCCAGGGGGTCAAAGGGGAGTCAAAAATGCCCCAAATTGCCCAAATTTATTGCATTTTACACTCGCCACATCGAGTCACATACAGAGGGGGACCACGCACGCGCGTCTTGTTTGCTTTGTTTTTTTCTTTTAAGAAATATTACTTTTTTTAGTTTACAGTCCCTTTTTTCGCCCTTAATATAATCAGAAGAATCTGAAATGCTGGAAAACTCTCTGAATTAGTGTTTTATACATATTGTTTAAATTTCTTTAAAATCGTATATATGTATTTAAAATTTTAAATGGTCTATACCTCATGGGTCACTTAGAGGTGGGAGCGCATAGTTATTTGGCACAAAGAGAGTAACAGAGATTTGGGACCATTTCCATTGTTTAATTATTTTTATCCCTAAAATACATTGCTCTGAGATTAACAGAATACATTGCTCTGAGATTACCAGAATACATTGCTCTTAGATAACCAAAATACATTGCTCTTAGATAACCAAAATACATTGCTCTTAGATAACCAGAAACATGTCTCTTAGATAACCAAAATACATTGCTCTGAGATTACCAGAATACATGTATCTTAGATAACCAGAATACATGTCTCTTAGATAACCAGAATACATTGCTCTTAGATAACCAGAATACATTGCTCTTAGATAACCAGAATATATTGCTCTTAGATAACTAGAATACATTGCTCTTAGATTACCAGAATATATTGCTCTTAGATTACCAGAATATATTGCTCTTAGATAACCAGAATACATTGCTCTTAGATTACCAGAATATATTGCTCTTAGATTACCAGAATATATTGCTCTTAGATAACCAGAATACATTGCTCTTAGATTACCAGAATATATTGCTCTTAGATAACTAGAATACATTGCTCTTAGATTACCAGAATACATTGCTCTTAGATAACCAGAATACATTGCTCTTAGATAACCAAAATACATTGCTCTTAGATAACCAAAATACATTGCTCTTAGATTACCAGAATACATTGCTCTGAGATTACCAGAATACATGTCTCTTAGATAACCAGAATACATTGCTCTTAGATAACCAGAATACATTGCTCTTAGATAACCAAAATACATTGCTCTTAGATAACCAAAATACATTGCTCTGAGATTACCAGAATACATTGCTCTTAGATAACCAGAATATATTGCTCTTAGATAACCAAAATACATTGCTCTTAGATAACCAAAATACATTACTCTTAGATTACCAGAATACATTGTACTTAGATAACCAAAATACATTGTTCTTAGATAACCAAAATGCATTGCTCTTAGATTACCAGAATACATTGCTCTTAGATGACCAAAATACATGCTCTTAGATAATTAGAAAACATTGCTCTTAGATTACATGAATACATTGCTCTTAGATTACCAAAATACATTGCTCTTAGATTACCAAAATACATTGCTTTTAGATTACCAAAATTTATTGCTTTTAGATTACCAAATACATTGCTCTTAGATTATCAAAATACATTGCTCTTAGGTGACCAAAATATATTGCTCTTAGATAATTAGAATACATTGCTCTTAGATTACATGAATACATTACTCTTAGATTACCAAAATACATTGCTTTTAGATTACCAAAATACATTGCTCTTAGAGTATCAAAATACATTGCTCTTAGATTACCAAAATACATTGCCTTAAGATAACCAAAATACATTGCTCTCAGAAAAAAATTTCACAGTGAAAGCGGAAACATTACTCTTAGAAGGGAACTTTACTGAGAGAGAGAGAGGCATAACTCTCCGCAAACACCACTCCAAGAAGAAAATTAGCCCAAGAAAAACATTACTTCTTTGAAAACATTACTTTTTGGCATTGGTAATCATCTTTGTTCTAAATATGATTGACATCAACCACTGCTCTCTAGTATCTATTTAGGGAGAAAAATAAAAAGGAGAAATTAGGCTTGGATATTTTTGAAGAATCAGATTGAATAATATGGTTTGGGGTGAACTAATAGATTGATTGGATCGAACCTCTCTGACCTCCTGTCTAGCCAAAGTTGATGAATTCCTAGCTACCAGGATCCTGTCCTATGGCATCACGGGTCGGCAGTCAGTGAATGCATGGCCCCGATAACAGGGCCCCCATACATCCAGAAGAAATACACATTATGTACCACAGGAACAGTCAGATTCCTACAAGCTACAGCATCACCAAATAGTTACTTGAATATTAAATCTGAAGTTTTCAGAGTGTGCCCTTATAGAAGAAAATTATTTGCTTTCAACAAGTTCACTCAATTTCAATCACTTTAATAACTCGCCATATCTAAATAATTTATGTGACCTGCCTAATTGGGAGTTCAGACATTTTCCCAGTCACAGAGTGTGTGTATATATATATATATATACAATGGCAGAAGAGGGACGACCAGGTTTGGGAGCTGTTTTCCCAGACTTCCGGTCAGGTCTGAATTCACGATGCCAGCATTTTACAAGGTCATATGATAGGGGCATCATCACCATACGTTTCTTTCATTTCATCAAAAGTCTCATTTGGTGTGCGTCCTTTCAAATACAAAAACCGGATCACTGCACGACACTCAACTGGCTCCATTTCACACCTGACTCAGTTCAAACACCTGTAAATCAGAAACCACAATGAGTTCAGAGCTGTTTTATGCAACATAACCCATACAGATATAAATCATTACACATGCAAGATTTCATCTAGATCAGACAACGGGAAGTGGGTCAGGGGCATTACTTATTGAACGCCCCTCGTGTGTATATATATATATATATATATATATATATATATATATATATATATATATATATATATATATATATATATTTGAACAAATTTTTTTGTGGTACAGACTTTTATAATGGTTTTGAATATGATGAACAGAGTCATAGCGAGTCGAGGCACTATCACAAGGAAAAAAAAGAGGAAATATTAAATAATATATTTAATCGTCGATTAAAAAACTTTTAAAAAGAATAAAAAGATCGACTAAAATTAACAGAATAAAAACTAATTCCCAAGGTACCTTTCGGCCGACACATTGTCAAGAGAAACGTCGGCGAAATATATATATATGAATTGGATGCACATGTATGTGTGTGTGGGCATGGGGATAGAGTGCAAGCGATAATGGTATCGATAATTTTGTAATTAAATGTGTTTGTGTGATTATAGCTTTTTTAAAATCAAGTGCGGTTTCTCCTATATAATATATTTTATTATTAATTGTTTGTCATGCCTCCTTGGGCATCTCCTCTTTAACTATCTTATTATTTGGGTTTTTATTGGTATATATTGTGGCTTGGTAGATTATGCTTCTTTCTAAACAGTTATTTTGTAAGGGATAATTCACTCTTATTTTGCAGCTACATTTTTCCTCCATTTTTAAGGTTCTTATTTCTATCTGAATTTCTATCGCTTTCGTATGTTTTATTATTATTATTATTAGTAGTAGTAGTAGTAATTTAATATTTTATTGCTGTGAATTTTGATGATCATTTCTAAATTCTCACGGCAATAAGTTTTAGGTAATTTATATTGAATATTTGATATACAGGACTAGTTATGGGAAATTGTTTACTTTGGTTTTCAGAATCTAATTATATGGCGGGGTGAACCAAATGATATTTCTCTTTCTTCTATTTTTATTATTATTCTTCGAATCTTGTTTCCCTTATCTAATTACAATGTTTGTGTATCCATTGTTTTTTAAGACTGTGTTATAGACGTTAATTAAATTCTTAAATACTTTTTCATTAGTAAAGTTATTGCTAAGCCTACATTCAATAGAACTAGGAATGTGTTTTATTAAATTATACATATATTTATTTAGTATAAACTTTTATTTATAAAAACACTAGAAGAATTCCCGGTCAAGGACATGTAAAATGAATTCCTAAAACAAAACAGTTTTGCAATATTTTTATGTCCCCCTTACGTACATTAAAATCTATATATAATGATACTAGACCTTATGTTGAGAATCCTTTATTCCAATTTCGATCCAAATCCATTGCATGATTTTTATTCTAGAAAATGTCTAAAATATAAGACTTAAGATTAAGAGACCTTAAGGTGAAATTGAAATTCAGGGAATCTTGGTTAATTCGTGTCTAAGGACTATAGATCAGATTTAATGCAAATCTGAAATATTTTAATTTTCAAATGGGTTGTTCCCATATTATGCCCCCTAATAAACCTTTAAAATACCCCAAAGAAACTTAAATTCGGGGAATATTTATTAATTGATGTCTAATACTGATTGTTAAAAATTTAAAACTATTTTTTGATAGACTTAATTTCATGGGATCAAAACATTTCTTATTATCTGGCACCCATGGTCAAAAACAGTCTCCACGACAACCCATGTTTAACTTAATTGTATCAGTTTATCATCCCGGAAGTTCAGGTGGGATCAATGAACTTCTTTCTTTTTTACTTATTTGTTTATTTATTATTTTGCTTATCTGATTACTTGTGTGGATTTTTAAATAAAATTGTTTGCGTATAGTTTTCTCAATATATATAAGTTAATTCATGGAGTCTATTATTTAGTTTAGGATAAAACTACTAATAGACTTAGAATATTAAGAATAGAGCTAATATGAAAATAGAATGGAAACTTATTTAATTTGTGGAATAAATTCTTGGAAACCATTCTGGTCACATGGCGCCTCTGCTTGCAAATATGATTTTTTTTACTTTGTAATCATTTTTTATTGTAAATTTGGCCTGATGATGCTTTTGCTGATGATACTTTTGTTGATGATGCTTTTGCTGATGATACTTTTGCTGATGATACTTTTGCTGATGATGCTTTTGCTGATGATACTTTTGCTGATGATGCTTTTGCTGATGATACTTTTGCTGATGATGCTTTTGCTGATGATGCTTTTGCTGATGATACTTTTACTGATGATGCTTTTGCTGATGATGCTTTTGCTGATGATACTTTTGCTGATGATACTTTTGCTAATGATGCTTTTGCTGATGATACTTTTGCTGATGATGCTTTTGCTGATGATACTTTTACTGATGATGCTTTTGCTGATGATGCTTTTGCTGATGATACTTTTGCTGATGATACTTTTGCTGATGATACTTTTGCTGATAATACTTTTGCTGATGATGCTTTTGCTGATGATACTTTTGCTGATGATGCTTTTGCTGATGATACTTTTGCTGATGATGCTTTTGCTGATGATGCTTTTGCTGATGATACTTTTGCTGATGATACTTTTGCTACCGTCGACTTTGGTTGGAACATGTATGATCATATAGAATGCCTACTTGACACTGTCCAAGTTTTCTCTGTGCAGGGGTTTGTCAGGACAACCTGGCATGAGGATACTTCACCCTACAAGTAAACCCTGACCAAATATTCAAGATAACATAGTATTCGAAGCCCAAATAAGAGCCCCTCGGTATGGCTTATACAAGAAATAGTGCACCTTCTTCAATTGATGTTGCCTCTAGTAACAGCACTAAACTGGATACTCCACCAGACTAGATGAATTATTGTCCTGGAATCCAGTAAGACCAAAAGACCACAGGAAAGATATACTATAACATAATCAACTGGTCAATTGGATAGAGGAAAATTAATGTTCTTCACTTCTTTACTAACTCAACGTTTGAGAGGTAAAGGAGAACTTTAGTTGAACACATGGATATCTATGTATCTCTATAAAGATCAGGTGTAAGCACCAGGAAGAGGACCCTTGGTTTCTGAGAACTTACACTGAAGTAAAATAAAATAAAAAAGTGAAAATATTTGTATAAATAAAAATTTATACTAAATATATGTATATACAGAGAGAAAGAGAGAGAAAAGAAAGAGAGAGGGGATAATAAATAAGGGATAAACAAAGACCAAATATAAGAAAAGAAATGACAATATATGGAAAGAGACGATACTTCGTTTCCTATTTTATTGTACATTCATGACTGGAGGTTTTTTTTACCCCACCTATTAAACCAGTATCATCCAGGCCTTTGGGTCTGGATTTACGCCGGTCTATTAGGGGTTGCTGGTCCTGTGCAGTTTTAGGAGATGCACCCTCCCAGGCTTTGCCTCTCCTCTTTGGGGAGGAGTAAGTTTATTGCTTACTGTCTGAGGCGCCCCTACCGGGGAATGCCGACGGGGCTGCCCAGGCAATTTTTAAATGGCCAGAGTGCTTACCTCTCGAGCGCTGGCTTATCTAATCCCACTTTCCCAACCTTGTGTCACATCTTACCTTGTGGGAGGTAGATAAATAAATTCATGACTGGAGATACAGCCAGGGTAGAGGGCATATATACATTTTTAAAATTATCTTTTTATCACACATGGTAAAAAGGACCATCTCCACCAGCATCCATGTCTAACCTAATTTCATCAGTTTATTGACCTCTGTATCCCGCTGGAAGTTCAGGTTAAATCAATGGCCGTTTTCTTTTTGATTATTTGTTTGTTTATTTTTGCTCAGATTTCTTTTTAAATTGTGTCCACATAGTTTTCTCAATCTATACAGGTTAAATCACTGAGTTCCTATTCATTGGCCTCCCCACGAAGGCAGAGTTTGACACAAGGTCGGTTTTTAATGTGGGGAAAAAATCCAACTCCCCAAAACGGAGCACTCTAATGAAATAATTCTGATAAAAATAATTCTGATAAAAATTCGTTAAGTCGATAAGTTGAACAAGAACAGAATAGACTAAGTGCAAGACAAGAACAGATACTACACTTTGGTCTCAGTCTATTATTCAGGTTACGATAAAACAACTAATAACATTAGTAGGCCTCCGTTCAATGGATAACCCTTGTAAGGGTCCTGCACAAGGAGTCTAGTGTGAAGCAAGGGTTGCGCAATCTCCAACCAGACCTCTCCTGAACTGGCATTGCTTGAGTCTGGTGACAAGAAGAAGTCCAAGACAACTAGATACAATGGTTTGATCTACAGCATATCAACCATCTATGGGTTATTTAATGCTGAATAAAGTTGTCAAATGTAATTCTATAGGTAGGATAATCATTTTATATTCCTAAAATACATTGCTCTCAGAATACATTGCATCACTCTTAGAAAACATTACTCGCAGAAAACATTACTCTAAAAAGCATTACTCCCAGAAAACATTACTCGCAGAAAACATTACTCTAAAAAGCATTACTCCCAGAAAACATTACTCGCAGAAAACATTACTCTAAAAAGCATTACTCCCAGAAAACATTACTCGCAGAAAACATTACTCTAAAAAGCATTACTCCCAGAAAACATTACTTGCAGAAAACATTACTCTAAAAAGCATTACTCCCAGAAAACATTACTCGCAGAAAACATTACTCTAAAAAGCATTACTCCCAGAAAACATTACTCGCAGAAAACATTACTCCTTGGCATTGATAATCTTCTTTGTTCTCAACACGATTGACCCTCAACCACCACCTTCTAGTATCTATTGGAGGAGAAAATAAAAAAGAGAAATAAGGTTTTGATTTTTAGAAGAATCAGATTGAATAGTACGGTTGGGGATGAACTCATAGGTATTAGGGCATAACATGACCAGTCAATTGATCGGATCGCGCCTCTCCGATCCACCGTCTAGCCGAAGTAAGGGCCAAAGTGGAGTGTTGCAAGTCATCCGACCATGAACTGCTCAGTCACCAGGATCCCGTCCTAAGACATCACGGGTCGTCACCCATGGCCTACAGATGGCCCCGTTTTCGGGTGGAGGGTACCTCTTTACATGGGGTTGCAGTCGGCAAATTCATGGATAGGGCAACTAGATACAATTCCTGGTTTTATCAAAGAGCCTCCCACGTACAACACCTGGTATTCCCAAATGGTCATCCATTTAGTACTGACCAGGTTCAATGTTGTTTAATTTTAGTGACCTAACGAGGAACTGGTGTGTCAACTTGATTACGCCTATACTATACTAATAACATTAAAATATCAAAATTAGAGTTAAATATGAAAATAGATCACAAACTTATTTCATTTGTGGAACAATCTCTTAAAAAACATTTTTTTTTTGTATATATAAGTTGAGAAGTTCTGATTTATGTTTTAACTTTCTTTTATCATAGTTAAAGTGCTGATTTATTATTTTGATGGAAAGGGTCTCATGTACAACATTAAAATGAACTTGAATCTTAGGAAGATCTCCGTCATTCCAGTAATTATAGGAGCCACCGGACTGATGAGAAAGAATTTCAAAAACTACCTGGCAAATATACCCGGTGAACCAAGTGCAAGAGAGAGCCAAACAATTGCACTTAAAGGGACGGTTAGAATCCTAAAAAAGATCTCTTTGGTTGGAGTCTCTGAAATAGCAGGTGAATATCTGGCATCCGGTAGGATGCCCCATCTCTAGCAAAAACAAAAAACAAAAACAAAAACAAAAAAAAATCACACGTATATGTACATATATGTACACACACACACACACACACATATATATATATATACTAATGAAATAAGTTTGTGATCTATTTTCATATTTAACTCTAATTTTGATATTTTAATGTTATTAGTATAGTATAGGCGTAATCAAGTTGACACACCAGTTCCTCGTTAGGTCACTAAAATTAAACAACATTGAACCTGGTCAGTACTAAATGGATGACCATTTGGGAATACCAGGTGTTGTACGTGGGAGGCTCTTTGATAAAACCAGGAATTGTATCTAGTTGCCCTATCCATGAATTTGCCGACTGCAACCCCATGTAAAGAGGTACCCTCCACCCGAAAACGGGGCCATCTGTAGGCCATGGGTGACGACCCGTGATGTCTTAGGACGGGATCCTGGTGACTGAGCAGTTCATGGTCGGATGACTTGCAACACTCCACTTTGGCCCTTACTTCGGCTAGACGGTGGATCGGAGAGGCGCGATCCGATCAATTGACTGGTCATGTTATGCCCTAATACCTATGAGTTCATCCCCAACCGTACTATTCAATCTGATTCTTCTAAAAATCAAAACCTTATTTCTCTTTTTTATTTTCTCCTCCAATAGATACTAGAAGGTGGTGGTTGAGGGTCAATCGTGTTGAGAACAAAGAAGATTATCAATGCCAAGGAGTAATGTTTTCTGCGAGTAATGTTTTCTGGGAGTAATGCTTTTTAGAGTAATGTTTTCTGCGAGTAATGTTTTCTGGGAGTAATGCTTTTTAGAGTAATGTTTTCTGCAAGTAATGTTTTCTGGGAGTAATGCTTTTTAGAGTAATGTTTTCTGCGAGTAATGTTTTCTGGGAGTAATGCTTTTTAGAGTAATGTTTTCTGCGAGTAATGTTTTCTGGGAGTAATGCTTTTTAGAGTAATGTTTTCTGCGAGTAATGTTTTCTGGGAGTAATGCTTTTTAGAGTAATGTTTTCTGCGAGTAATGTTTTCTAAGAGTGATGCAATGTATTCTGAGAGCAATGTATTTTAGGAATATAAAATGATTATCCTACCTATAGAATTACATTTGACAACTTTATTCAGCATTAAATAACCCATAGATGGTTGATATGCTGTAGATCAAACCATTGTATCTAGTTGTCTTGGACTTCTTCTTGTCACCAGACTCAAGCAATGCCAGTTCAGGAGAGGTCTGGTTGGAGATTGCGCAACCCTTGCTTCACACTAGACTCCTTGTGCAGGACCCTTACAAGGGTTATCCATTGAACGGAGGCCTACTAATGTTATTAGTTGTTTTATCGTAACCTGAATAATAGACTGAGACCAAAGTGTAGTATCTGTTCTTGTCTTGCACTTAGTCTATTCTGTTCTTGTTCAACTTATCGACTTAACGAATTTTTATCAGAATTATTTTTATCAGAATTATTTCATTAGAGTGCTCCGTTTTGGGGAGTTGGATTTTTTCCCCACATTAAAAACCGACCTTGTGTCAAACTCTGCCTTCGTGGGGAGGCCAATGAATAGGAACTCAGTGATTTAACCTGTATAGATTGAGAAAACTATGTGGACACAATTTAAAAAGAAATCTGAGCAAAAATAAACAAACAAATAATCAAAAAGAAAACGGCCATTGATTTAACCTGAACTTCCAGCGGGATACAGAGGTCAATAAACTGATGAAATTAGGTTAGACATGGATGCTGGTGGAGATGGTCCTTTTTACCATGTGTGATAAAAAGATAATTTTAAAAATGTATATATGCCCTCTACCCTGGCTGTATCTCCAGTCATGAATTTATTTATCTACCTCCCACAAGGTAAGATGTGACACATATGTTGTCAGAGATGACAACAGAAGCTGAAGAGAGACGGATAGCTAAGTCCTTCTGTGCTTGAAACCGACGGTACGAATGTTGTACTAATTTTTCTGTACGAAAATAAATAAATATTATGCTCTTAATTTTTAATTTTTAACTTTAATTCTTAATTAATCAAGCACTCTGGGATTTTTCCTGCTATATTACAAAGAAGTATATATATATATATATATATATATATATATATATATATATATATATATATATATATATATATATATATATATATATATATACTAGTATTTCCTGTATCCACATAAAATTTTATAAGGAGATAATTTTTTATGTATCAATTTTCAGTATTTACTTCAACAGTGCTCGATACGTAAGTAGAACTAGGTAGTAAGCTATGAAAATATATTTATGGCAATTAAGCTACACAGAGGCTCCCGCGTTTCATCCCCGGGATCCTCTGTGTAGCTTAATTGCCATAAATATATTTTCATAGCTTACTATATATATTGATGATCCCTTAAAAAATGCATATATATAAATGTTTGAAAAACGGTGCTGTTGACCCCCATGTCTAAAAAATTCAGATCTGCATCAGCTCTATTACTAATATTGAGCACTCTTCCCTATAAATATAGCAACTAATACAACTATTTATAATATATATAGTGGCATGAAAATATATTTATAGCAAGTAAGCTACACAGAAAAGTTCATGTTTCATTCACGAGGGAAATCATAAGGCTAATTGCCAATTAGCCTGATGATCTTCCCCCACAAATAAAACGGGAACGTTTCTGTGTGGCTTACTTGCTATGAATATATTTTCACACTACTATTACTAAGCTCTGCTCATGTATTGAGCACTGTCGAAGTAAATATTGAATAAATATATTACTTACTACTTTTTAACATGTGTATATACATGAAATAGTAATAAATTATATATAGTATAATATTTCATTTATACAAACATTTTTAGCTGCATATGTGCATACATATTTCGGCTACAGCCGTATTCGACTAAGCTTCTTCAGGCCAAGTTGTTATAATGAAAACATAACTTAACTTGAAAACGTTTAGCCTAATGAAGCCGTTGCTTAAACATGTGTGCACATATGCAGCTAAAAATGTGTGTATAAATAAATATTTATACTAAATATATATATATATATATATATATATATATATATATATATATAAGTATGTTTTGGGCCGATATATTTGATGTTTTATATACCTTTATGTATTTTTATATATATTTTTTTATATATTTTCAAAGTTTAATTTTTATTACCTGCAGTAATGTCATTGCGGTAATGGTCCTCTAAGGAGAAGATTTTCTTTGAAAACTCATGAGTTAAGGACTTTGCCTGAACATTGAACTGTAATAAAATTTGATTCGCACCTTATTCTATTCTTTCACTTCATCTATTGCTATATATATATATATATATATATACAGCTCTGCTTGTTGATGAGTAGTATCATATAAACACAGTAACGATTCTTTATCCAACTCCTATGAACAAAACAACCCGAAAACTAATATATATGTGTGATTCTGTAACAAGAGTGCTCATATACACGTACAAGAGCAAATATATATTTTTAATAGACACTATTCATTATTTTGATCATTCATCGGTACTTTCGGTTTCACGGAAACACTGGAAACTCAACCCGCAGGCTTAAAGATACCAAATGTGACCGGTTCATCAGACGATCTAATGATTAACAGCAAATCAAATAACAAATTAAATATTTATGGACACAATACATATTTATGATCAGCCATCGCTACCGTCGGTTTTACGGACGGAAAATTACCATTGTGAGTCACACACTCACAATGGTAATTTTCCGTCCGTAAAACCGACGGTAGCGATGGCTGATCATAAATATGTATTGTGTCCATAAATATTTAATTTGTTATTTGATTTGCTGTTAATTTGCTGTTCATAAGGTACCTTCACTGCTATATCTTTTTTAAACTGACAGATGGAAAAATATGTGGTTACATAATGAGAGGTTTTGTCTCCAGTATTGTCTGAATATATGGGTTTTTTTTCAGATGGTACTGGAACCTGATGTTTTCTTGAGGGACTTCTGTATGTGATGTACTAAAGGGAAGAGAATCTTCAGAACAATAATATAAATAAAATATTTCCAAATTGTCTTGGAAACGATTGTATGCCATATAATTCGTTGGTTTTGAATTCTTGTTCAAATTTTGTTAATCTCAACTAACTTTATATATATATATATATATATATATATTATTATTTCATGTATCCACATAAAATGTTATTGCCATAAATATATTTTCATAGCTTACTATATATATATATATATATATATATATATATATATATATATATATATATATATATATATATATATTAAAACATATATTAAAATATATATATATATATATGTTAAAACATATATTAAAAAATATATATTTATATGTATATATATTTATATATATATGTATATAAATATATATTAAAACATATTAAAAAATATATATTTATATGTATATATATATATATTTATATATATATAAATAAATATATATTAAAACATTAAAATATATATATTTATATATATATATATATTTATATACACATATATATATATATAATATATATATATATATATATAATATATATATATATATATATATATATATATATATATATATATATATATATATATATTTATATGTATATATATTTATATGTATATATATGGCTCAGAGTAGGACAGATAGTTGTTGTCCGGTAATACCTGGAGTAGTACTTAGGCGGACATGGGGGTAAGATGTATGGTGTTAGGGAATGGGGATGAATGGGGCTGTGATGACAGGGTGGAAACTCCAGCCAACTTCAGACTGTCCATCTGTTTATCATGCCCTTCTCTCCTTCTTTCTTGTAGCAGTGGCTGAACTACCACAATGCCAAAGCCAAAGCTAGCCAGTAGACAGTGAATTGGTCAGACATGATGGTGGTGGAGAGTGAAGAAGCGAGGGGTGGGGGGCTGGGGTAGGGTAAGGTGTAAGGTAAGGGGGAGGGGGAGCAGGATATGATGGCTGGTCAAGCTCACCTTCGCCCAAGTACCTCCTCCTTCCCCCATCCAAGCCATGTCCCTCTTGACACTCACTCCATCTTTTCTCCTCCTCCACTCCTCACCGCCTCCACCACCTTGTATTATAGGGTTGGGCCTGTGAGAAGAGAAAAAGAAGGAAAGGGTGGGGTGGGTGAGGCTAGGTGTCAGAGTAGAGCTTGGACGTGGGTGGTGTGTAAGATAATGGAGAGGAGAGAAAAAAAGGAGAAGTGGAAGACAGGATGGAGTATGTGCGTGAGGGTGTGGTGTGAGGGTGGAGAAAGATAACGGAGGTGGGGTCGGGGTGGGTGGGGTGGGGGGGGTGAAGGTAGAGGATATGGGTAGTGAAAGGGTGGCCTTGCAGATTTCAGGAAAGGAAAAGTGTCCAGGAAAAGAATTTTAAAAATAAATGAATAAATAATGGAAGGAAAAAAAAGAAAAAAAGAATAAGCTTCAAGAAAGGGGGTTGCTTCTTCAGATAACGAAAGAGAGAAAGAGAGCGCAAGGGGTCGAGCAGGGAGGGGGAGGGGGGGTAGATATTTACCAAAAATAAATGTAAAAAAAGAATGTGAAAGATAAAACAAGAGAAATAAATAAAAGAATTGAAAGAGAACGAAAAAATTGTTAGTTTTGTGAGAGTTAGAAAAAGTTTGACAACATTAGCTAAGTCTGGCGAAAGGCTATGATTAGGGAGATTTAATGTATATTGAATTTACAACAGTAGGATATAAATATTTTGGCGGTTACTAAAAGAAAGAATGAAAGTATTTTAAGACTGAAAGAAAAGAGTAGAAAAAAGAAAAAGAAAAGAAAGAAATGAAAGGAAAGGAGAGAAAACCGAAAGAAAGGCAGGGAAAAGAAAGAGAAGAAAAGATAAAGGCAAAAAAGTAATAAAGAAAGAGAAAAGGAAAAAGAAAGAAAAAAGGGAAAAAGAAAGGAAAAACAGAAAGAAAGAAAGGCAGAAAAAAAACGAGCAGAAAAGAAGAAAGAGAAAAGGAAAAAGAGAAATAAATAAAAAAGAATTCGAGAGAAATAATGAGAGAGAAATGGAGAAAGAAACAAGGAAGAAAAAGAAAGAGAAAGAAAGGAACCACTTGAAAGAATGAAGGTCAAGAAAAAGGAACAATAAGTAAGGGGTGGAGATAAGTGAGAGAGGGAGAAAAAGCGAAAGACAGAATGAAAGACAACGGCTTATATAAGAAATTGTTAAGGAAAAGAATAAAACAAAGAAATGAGAGGGATGAGAAAAAGAGAAACAAGGAGAGAAAGAGAAAGATACAAAGAGAGAAAAGGAGAGAGAGAAAGAGGTAAAGAAAGAAAGAAATAGATAGAGAGATAAGGAAAGAGGTAGAGAAAAAAGAATTGTATATAAAGAGAGAAATAGACAGAGAAAGAAATAGATATTTGTCTATCTTTTAGATATAGAGAAAAACACACACACACACACACACACACACACACACACACATATATATATATATATATATATATAATATATATATATATATATATATATATATATATATATATATATGAGAGAGAGAGAGAGAAAGAGAAAGAGAGAGAGAGAGAGATACACACACACACAGATTAAGCAAGAGGGAGAGAAAAAGAAAAAGAAACAGAAAAAGAGAAAGAAACAGAGAGAAGCAAAGAAATAGAGAGAAAGAGAAAGAAAGAGAAAAATAGAAAAAAGAAATAGAGAGAAAGAGAAAGAAAGAGAAAAATAGAAAAAAGAAATAGAAAGAAACTGAAAGAAAGAGAAAGAAATAGCGAAAAAGAAATAAAAAATAGAGAGAAAAAGAATAAAATAGAGAGAGAGAAAAAATAGAGAGAAGAAAAAGAAAAAGAGTGAAAGAGAAAGAAAAGAGAGAGAAAGAAAGAAAGAGAGAAAAGAGAAAGGGAGCGAAATAAATATATATATATATAGAGAAAAAAATAAAAAAGAAAGAAATTGAGAGCGTGAGAAAGAGAGAGAGAAACAAAGAAATATTTAGAGAAATAAATAGAGAGAGAGGAAGAAATAGAGAGGGAAAAGAAAAAAACAGAGAGAAAGAGGGAGTAAAATAGAGAGAAAATATGTGTATGGAGAGAGAAATAGACAGAGAGAAATAAAAAAAAAAAAGAGAGGGAGAGTAAGAGAGAGAGAGGGAGAGAGAGAGAGTGAGAAAGAAATAAAGAAGATGAGAAAGTAAGAAATATAGAGAGAGGAATAGAAATATAGAAAGATAAAGTAGGGAATAGATATATATATATATATTAAGTGAGAGAGAGAGAGAGAGAGAGAGAGAGAGAGAGAGAGAGAGAGAGAGAGAGAGAGAGAAGGAAAACGAGATAGAAAGAGAGAAATAGAAAAGAGTTTAAGTGAGTAAGGATTTATACAAGGAAGGAATGACTAAGAAAAAAAGAAAGAAAAAAAAGACCAAATGAGTAAGAGAAAAAAAGTTTTAGGGATCATGAAACTGATTGAAAAGAAAAAAAAAAACAAGGAATGAAGTTAATAGAAAAGGGGAGTGAAATAGAAAATGAAAGAGAGACAGAGGGTGAAGAAGGCGAAGAAAGAGAAAGAGAGAGTGAGTCACTCTCAACTGCCGGCCTAACGCATATCAGGCCGGCCGCTGCTGCTGCTGATGTGACCTGACCCCCCCCCCTCCTCCGTTTTGTTCACTAACTCCATACTTCAGACCCAATCAATATATCTGGCAACACACACACACACACGAAAGGACCTTACCCAGTTTACCCACCAACACCCTCTCCACACAAGGAACCACATACATATAGAGTCATAAAAAAGCACCCACTCACACTAAGGAAGGGCTCATGGCTCATCCAATAAACACGTTTATTCTTCCTCAATTAACTTATATCTTGTTCTTATATATAAAGTAAAGCCAGTGAAAATGTGGAGCTGTCGACAGTCAATAGACTCTTAAATAGAGCATTTGTTTTGCCACTAAGACCTGCCGCGGATACGACTATGTTTTTATATCAACAAAAATGTATTTTGAATAAATTTCGAGTAATAAATATTTAATCCAGATACAGATTTCATTTTATCGTATTGACACAAAGAGGAAGTAGGAGGTATTAGTCCCCTACATAAAAGTTCTCTCACTTCTGCTCTTCCAAAAGACAGAACTTCTTTCAGTTAAACGCCATATTTGACTCTCCATTATATTGTGTTTAACGTTCGTTTTACATGCTGGCATGTGTAGGACGGCTTTTAGAATTTGACTTTCAAACTAACCTATCTGCAGTAGATATTATTATTATTATTATTATTATTATTATTATTATTATTATTATTATTATTATTATTATTATTATTATTATCATTAATAATAATAATAATAATAATAATAATAATAATAATAATAATAATAATAATAATCTACTATTAATAATGGAGTTTATGTATCTGTCTGTCTGTCGCCAACACTATACTATTTCAGACTATTGTACTTATTATGAAATAGTATATACTATTTCAGACTAATGTACTATCTTTAAATACTCAATTCAGGGGCATAGTGTAGTGTAGTATGTGTTCTGTTGTCATGATACCATCCTCCCAGGCATTTTCTCCTCCTTTTTGAGAGGTGTGGAGGTAGTGTAGTATCTGTTCTGTTTTCATGATACCATCCTCCCAGGCATTACCTCCTTATTTTTAGAGGTCTGGAAGTAGTTTAGTATCTGTTCTGTTTTCATGATACCATCCTCCCAGACATTACCTCCTTCTTTTTTGAGAGGTGTGGAGTTAGTGTTGTATCTGTTGTCATGATACCATCCTCCCAGGCATGCCATCCTCCTTTTTTGAGAGGTGTGGAGGTAGTGTAGTATCTGTTCTGTTGTTTCACATTATCATACTTTATTTTCATTACGTTGTTAAAACAAGGTGTTTTGTTGTAAATTGAAGTTAAACAACAAATATCTCGGCCATTACTAAATGGATAACCATTTTGGAAGAATAACAAAACTGGTTCTTTGATATGACGTAGGCGCCTTCAATAGCATATTTAAACATGAGTTCTTTGATATGACCGAGGCGCCTCAATTTTTCTTCTTTTCTTAACTATGTATGGGGGAGGGTAAAAAAAAATTATTTTAGGGGGCCGTCAAATTTTTTTTTTTAAACTAAAAATATTCTTATGTATGGGAGGGGGTTAAAAAAAAATGGGGGGGCTAAACATTTTTTTGTTTTTGTTGTTTCCTTTTCTTAACTAAAAATATTTCTATGTATGGGGGAGGGTAAAAAAAAATTGGGGGGGCCAAAACATTTTTTTTTTTACTAAAAATATTTCTATTTATGGGGAGGGTAAAAAAAATTGGGGTGGGGGTCGAAATTTTTAAAAAATTTATTTTTAACTAAAAATATTCTTGGACGGAAACAAAGAAAATCAATGTCTAACCACACAAGAAATATAACTGGGGCTCCATCGGTTTACGGGTGAGCATTCATTTCTGACGCGGCAGCCTAGCAAAAATATGCGACCGGAGGGAGCATATATTTGCTAGTAATAATAATAATTTGTATTCAATAAAAATGAAGAAAATTAAATTTAAATTATAATTATAGCAATAAATATTCCGTGTGAACCTGTTATTTAGAGAGAGAAAGAGAGAGAGACAGACCGTGGCTATCGTAAAAGAAGGCATGTGAACTGAGTCGAGATTTTCCAGTGATGTCATTGATAGCTGTTCTTAGCCCCGGACCGGAAGTACTTCCATTTTTTTTGTTTTTTTTTCGAAAGATAAAGATGCTGTCGCTGTTAGTTCCATATTGCTAGAGGAAGTGTAAAAATGGCCCCAAAGTTAATATTTGCGATAAGGAAGTATTTCGAACTTAGATACATTTTATAAGGCAAGATAACTTCAGTCCTACAAAATATGGCAAGGCTTGTGAAATGATATTTTAAAAACTTAATTAACTAGTAAATATATGATCTCTCTGGTCGCATTACGTTTTATAAAATGTGACTGACGGACGGGAAAAAAAATCTGTATTTATATAATAATTTTTCGAAAAGTTTTTTATAAATAAAATGAAAGTAAAATAACTTATTTATGGGTGTCAAGCGCGAACAAATGTGGGATAATGGCCCTATGGGAATGGACGTATCTGTTGGAAATCGTTGGTTTGACTTGCGCGAGTTAACGCGGGTGCAGTCGAGTGCAGAATAGAGCTTGTTCTCACAGTCAGAGCTAACAGACGTGACAAGGTTACCGTGTGACGAGACCCCAGATCAAGGGTCAGTCTGCACCTGCGAGAGGCTCTGTGACGTCACTCGTTCTCGCGAGAAGCGAGTTTTCATCAGTCTGATTCGGAAGGCGAACCGAGCAGGACGTGCGATTCACGATGTAAAAATAAGGGAAATATTTCGCAAGAACGAGTGACGTCACATAACCTCTCGAAGGTGCAGACTGACCTTTGATCTGGGGTCTCGTCACACGGTAACCTTGTCACGTCTGTTAGCTCTGACTGTGAGAACAACCCCTATTCTGCACTCGACTGCACTCGCGTTAACTCGCGCAAGTCAAACCAACGATTTCCAACAGATACGTCCATTCCCATAGGGCCATTATCCAACACAAAGACACCATAATAGTTTTTTATAAATAAAATAAAGTAAAACCAGGCATTTTTAACGACAGCCAACTGAATGAAAAAGGGATAAGAATCAAAAACCAATAGTCAACAAATAAATGTTACGACAGGCAAGATAAGTTACTCTTCTACTAGACTGGATAAGTTTATTTGTGTTTTAAATTATTTTAAAGATTTTTTTGTTCAAAACAAACCTGGTATCCACCTGTTCAGTTAGAACGGAAAAATGGCTGAGGTTACAGAGTTTCGATAATCGCTCAAAAAACGAAAATTAAGCAAAATACTGGTAGAATATTACATTTTCCCACTGTTGATGACATTTATTGAATGTGTTTCTAACACTATTTTGTTTATTTTTCGATTTTTCAGCGAAAAGAAGTGAAAGTAAATAATAGGAATTACAACATGGCCGCCATGCATAAAACAACATGGCCGCCTTGCATAAAAGTTCGATTTCCAAGCATTAAAAAAATAAATTAGAATTTTATTTCGGTATAAAAAAAAATACAGTGTAAAACTAATGAATAAATTTCATCCAAAATGTGTGTGAAAATCAAACGAAATTATCGAGATATTCAAACTTTACTATATTGTAAATAAACTGTTCGCTATGCAAAAAGAAAAACACATTTTAATTTATTTCAATAAATGTTCTATTAATTAAATATTTTGTAATTTTATGATCTTAATTGATAACATGGATTAAATAAAATTTCAAAGATTTAATCAAAATAGCCGACAGATTTTTACAGAATTTTGATTAAAAAAATAATTCTGCATTAGTAACTTTGTATTTAAATTATTTGGTTCAATTTAATTTGCTTTATTCTTTTTTTTGTTGTTGTTATTTTCGTTTGTTTTTATTTTTAAACTAACTTATCGTTCGTTTTTATTTAACTTTTTTTTTACATTTTTAAAATTATTCATAATTCGTTTGTTTATTTAATCGTTTGTTCACTAAATTCATAAACAATTAACGGTGCCTATGCTGTTCAGCGGCCGTATTAAAAAAATCTTTTTTTTAATAAAAACAATATTATATACTTATTCAGCGTTATATTCTTACTCACTGTACAAAAAAGTAGAAAAAATTATCCACTAGAACTTTAATTACAAGTATTTTTCCATTCTGCGTATCATAACAGCGACTCGTTCTTATGAAGATTTCAAGGGCAGATAACTGAAATCTTCTTAAAAAAGAAGATGGAGGCTTACTGAACGAGTCGCTGTTATGATACGCAGAATGGAAAAATACTTGTAATTAAAGTTCTAGTGGATAATTTTTTCTACTTTTTTGTACAGTGAGTAAGAATATAACGCTGAATAAGTATATAATATTGTTTTTATATAAAAATAATTTTTTAATATGGCCGCTGAACAGCATAAGCACCCAATTAACTATTTATTGTGAAATTAAAAAGATTATATTGAGTATAAATCGAATCGTGGTCCTTTATTTTTTCTCTTTTTAAAATTTTATTATGCTTTTTTAAAGCTATCATTCATTAGATATGTGCAAATATTAGAACACCACGTCGTATTATTTCTGCAATATTATTTAATTCGAGAATTTAATTTTTCTTCGAGTTACATTGATTTTATTAATACAGAATTTAGAGGCTTTTTTTTTCGTAATATATGAGAACTATATTTTAAAATATTTTTTTATTGTTAACATCTACGATGCTTTATTTTCATAAAAAGATAACTTTAGTAAAGGTGTTTTTTGTTTACACGAAATAATACATTTGCACTAAGATTTCTAATAAAGTAATGGGTTAATCATATTCCATGATCGTTAATTAATAAATACTGAAAATTTCATTAAAATTAGTTGATTTCCTGAATTTTAATGGATTTTTAAGTGAAGAGAGGGTTCTAAATGTTTCTATATATTAGAGATTCAGGTCTCGTTTGTCACTGCAAAGCATAACGTCCATTTCCAGCTAACCGGCCTTGGTTTACTGTTACGGTGGCCTCGGACAGACACGACGACAAAGTGTTGACATCGCCACTGTCTATATATTTATTGAGTCTGCTATTTCGGCTGCTGTTTAAAGGCTTCAAAATCACATTTGAATTATCTTTGATTTCAGAGCACAAATACTCGACTTTGGTATATACGTTTTAATTCTAGGCAGAAATTACTTTTGAAATGACAGTTTAAAAGCTTCAAAATCATAGTAGAATCACCACTTGTCAAGGCCCAAAAGCCACTCGAGGATAAGGGTTAATGAGTTTATCAGGTTGACGGCGAGATAACACCGTGATGATTGGTAATGATGGTGGAAGTTTGGCAGATTTTTACTATTTAGGAGGACGGCTTAACAAGAATTTGTTTACATTGGATTTGAAAATGTCAATGTTATAGTCAGCTGAGAAGCAGCCCAATGGTATTGAGTTCCACAGACGGGTAGTTCTAGGAAAGAAACTTTGCTCATGGAAGTTTCATTTAGCTTTAGGCACAGAGAGGAAGAACGGGAAATTATTGACAGTGGTTGTAGTTAGACGAGTTTATGTTGCAAATGTTTTACAGGAGGGGGGGGGAGAGTATAGATTATAGCTCAGCCGAGCACCTGCCATGAAAATAAGGATAGAGTAGAGAAAGACTAGCAACGTCTCTTCTGTGAGAAAGAGGTAGTAGGGAGGAGAAGAAGACATTGCCCACGAGATTTTGTAGCCTCTTTTGTACTCTGTGGAGACAGGAAAGGGTGCTCTGAGCAGCACCTCCCCAGATGTGGCAACAGTACCTCCCCATCTTAGGATGGCTTTGGCTCCTATACAGGTAGAGGATTGCGTCCTGAGTGAGATATCTTTTCGAGCAGTAGAATGATCCAACCATTTTTCCAGGGACCTTGGCAACGGATTTGATGTAAGTCTTCCATTTCAAGTCAGGAGTGAGGATCAGTCCCAGAAGCTTGTCAAAGCAGGGGGCTTCCTCAAGACGAGAGCCATTCATTTCAATTGGGGCCAATAGGGATCAGAGCGTTAGTGGTGAAAAAAGAGAAGCTTGATTTTGGACGCATTAAAAGTAACAAGTCACTTTTTCCCCATTGCACCACGTTCTCAAGGTCGGAGGAGAGAGAATCAGAAAGATCTTGGTCATTACTTGGTCAGGAGTGAGGATCAGTCCCAGAAGCTTGTCAAAGCAGGGGGTTAGCATGTGATGTTTATGTGTTCCCTACAGAAAGAAAGGTTAGAGAATCTACATAAACTCATTAAGTGTATAAAATTTACCGGGGTAGACAATGGAAGTGTTCCCGTATCTCTAAATGCCCTCTTAACCTAAAGGGTCTATGGGGGCTGAACCTCCTTTAAAACTTAAAATATATCTTATTTTGATGAAATTTATATAATATGTATAAAATTCTAGAATAGAAGTGGTCCCGAATCTTCACGTCACCTTCTATGTGCCGAATATATACGTGCCCCACCTGTAAGTGACCTATGGGGGCAGAACCCCCCGAAAACTTCATATACATATATCCGATTTTGAAGAAACAGAAACCATATTTTATAAGACACTAATTCAGAGAGTTTTCCAATATTTCAGATTCTTCTGACTATGTTAGGGGGCAAAACTTTAAATACGTATATCCGATTTTAAACCATATGTATAAAATGTTTTTGGGAAGACAATGGAAGGGGTCCTGAATCTCTATGTTACTCTCTATATGCCAAATATCTATGTGCCCTCACCTCTAAGTGACTTATGGGGACAGAACTCGCTTAAAACTTTAAATACGTATATCCGATTTTAAACCATATGTATAAAATGTTTTTGGGAAGACAATGGAAGGGGTCCTGAATCTCTATGTTACTCTCTATATGCCAAATATCTATGTGCCCTCACCTCTAAGTGACTTATGGGGACAGAACTCGCTTAAAACTTTAAATACGTATATCCGATTTTAAACCATATGTATAAAATGTTTTTTGGAAGACAATGGAAGGGGTCCTGAATCTCTATGTTACTCTCTATATGCCAAATATCTATGTGCCCTCACCTCTAAGTGACTTATGGGGACAGAACCCGCTTAAAACTTTAAATACGTATATCCGATTTTAAACCATATGTATAAAACACTAACTTAGAGAGTCTTCTAATATTTCAGCTTTTTCTATCTATATTAGAGAGCAAAACGAGAGGAGGGGGAAAGTAAAAACAAAGAAAATAATATGGTGTTATGAGCATAGTGGAAATGTACATAGTTGTGATCCTCATTCAATCCCGAGCAACCTCGGGTCGCCCTGCTATTTAATTATAAATATAGAGTGAAGAAAATCTAAAGTATTTATGTGATTTAAATTTCAAATCGATTTTATTGCTAATTAGATTTTTTTTAAATAACATATTCTTTCATTAAATTATCTTTTAAATAACATATTCTTTCATTAAATTATCTTTTAAATAACATATTCTTTCATTAAATTATCTTTTAAATAACATATTCTTTCATTAAATTATCTTTTAAATAACATATTCTTTCATTAAATTATATTTTAAATAACATATTCTTTCATTAAATTATCTTTTAAATAACATATTCTTTCATTAAATTATCTTTCCAAAAAATGCTAATATTTTCTTGCAATAAATTAATTGCGAGAAGGTACAAAAAGGCGGGAAGAAGTTATGAACAAAACAAAAATGAAAGTTAAGACTCTCGTGCAATGCCGGGTCAGGACAGCTAGTATACATACATACATACATACATACATACATACATACATACATATCTATGCGCAAGGTTTTTATGCTTCAAGTTCTTTATATCTTCAAATATTTATTCATGGTGTTTGGTTTGGCTGTTTTGTAAAGAAAAAAATGTTTTTCTTTTTGGCTTTGCAAAATATGCTTGAGTTTTGCAAAGGGAAAGGTAAAAACAATAACATAAATGTTTGGTGCATTTTTTGGTCAGGAGGCCGGTTTCTTCAGATAGCTTGATCTGGTATCACCAGGCCAGGTAAGGACAGATAGTATATATATATATATATATATATATATATATATATATATATATATATATATATATATATAGAATTAACGATAAGTGAAGTATCGTTAAAGTGATCTATCATGATAAAGTAAAGCTCAATACGTTGAGTAGAGCAATCAATTTAAAGAAGGAAAGATGAAGATAAAAAATTGCATAAAGTTACATAAAATTACCTAAAATTGATACAAATTTTATTACATCGAAAGTTCAGATGCAAGACGTTACACTAATCCTTAATCCATGGATTAATAATAACCCAATATCACAAGCTAGCCTTTGTAACTGCATTGATAAAAGTAAATGCCCTTTAAGTAACAACTGTATACATAAAAACATAGGTTTTAAATGAATAGTCAGACCAGGGTGCTATAAATATAAAATAACCCAACTAATACAATGTTGTAGGCATTAATAATAACTATACCCTGAATAACATTGAATATAATCCTAACACTAATATTGACACTTATAACAATACAAATTCTGATAACAATATTTTACTTACATTGGCTCTACCCCCTCACTAATTAAGCAACAGATCTCAAGGCATAAAAGTTCCTTTACAAATATAAGATACAATAATATTACTTCACTTTCTAAGCATATTTACGACTTGAAAAAGAAAAAAAACAAAAACAGAATACACTAGACCAGATTGAATGGTCACTTATTAAGAAAGCTGCATCATATAAAAATCTTGTCTTCTCTGTGAAAACATAACTATTCTGACTCGAATATTTTAAATCGGCGATCAGAAATTTTTTCATCATGTCCACAAAGAAGAAAATATAAATTTGACCAATATGAGATTCTTTAGCCATCTATATCGTATTATACCTCTGTATCTTAATTCCAACCGAATCTAATCTATAAAAATTTTTTTAGGATTTAGAAATTTATAGCATCTACCTATGCCATCAGGTTTTAACTTTTACAGTATATAGTAATATTGTCTTTTTCATACATACAATTTGTCCATTGTATGTATGAAAAAGATAATATTACTATATACTGTAAAAGTTAAAACCTGATGGCATAGGTAGATGCTATAAATTTCTAAGTCCTAAAATTTATATAATTTTTTAATAATAAATATTTAATTATTATCTACATACGTATACGTTTCATCTTTGTGGAATCATCAGTGTGGAAATAACCGTTCAAACCCCAGAACAAGACTTACCTTTTAACTCAATTCTGAGCGCCCTAACCAATGAGGTTACTTTCAACAGCTATGGACACGATGAGAAATGAATCCTATTTATGTGTCAAGTAGGCAGACAACTATAGTCAGCCGTCATAACAGTGTTCAACAGAAAGGGACTTGCATTTATAGCTTGTATTTGACAGCTTCTATTATCTTTTTTTTTATCATAGTTCACCCCAAACAAGGCAGGACGCCACTGTAGACATAAAGGGCTACTGAGAATTAGGGAGTAAGTTTTGGAGGTTATCCTAAGTTGTAAGCTATGCAGCGAGATGTCTGTTTACATTAGTTTTACATTTCTGCATGTCAGTAGAGTCAGGGAGCAGGGAGGGAGTTCCAGGGGCCGGCAGCACGAGGAAAGAAGCTATTGGAGTGGAAGGCTATCCGGCATCTGGGGACCTCCACAGTGAATGGATGGGACTTAGCTGATTGTCGGGTTCGTCTTATGTATTTACGTCGAGGCGGCACCATTACTAATTAAAGGGCCCAGTCGAAAGAGCGCTACAAATAATTATTTGATAATAAATATTTAATTGTTATCTACATAAGTATACGTTTCATCGTTACAGAATCATTAGTTCAGAGATAACCGTTCAAAGCAGTCTTGCGATTCGAACCCCGAATATATATATATATATATATATATATATATATATATATATATATTATGGAAATCGCTCCAGACAAGGCATGAAACCACTTGATGTAAAGAGCTAAAAAGAATGAAAGCTCATTATCGCAAAAACACGAGATGCCTATCGACCTTAGTCTTGAAAAGATCAAGGCTATAGGTAGGAAGAAAACAGTCATCAGGAAGAGAGTTCCACAATTTATGTTTGAAAGAAAATGTTTCAATTGTTCTAATTATCTGTAATTTATAATTAACTGAACAAGTCACCCATCTCTCTTTTTGTTTTCTTTGTCTTTCTCTTGTCCCCTATCACTATGTTGATTCGACCACTCTCTAATATTTCTTAATGTATCTCAGCATTTAAAGAAAGAGTGACTCACTTTTTCAGCATTGCCATCAAATTTGCATATGTGTGTTTGTAGTTGTACACACCACAAACAGGTATGTAAATTAGATGGCAAAATAATAAATCTCTTTATTTACATATAAGAATAATAATAATACTTGGACAGCTTTTAGAAATTGACTTACTAACTAACCTATCTCTGCCAAGTCTTTATTTATCCATTCTTTATCGCTTCCTTCATGGAAGGAAGCGATAAAGATGGAGTTGAGAGAAATATCTCAAATCCATCTTTATCACTTCCTTCCATGTTTTCCTTTGCCTTCCCCTGTCAACTGACCCTGCTACTACCTCAACTAACCCAAGCACTCTGATAACTTCTTTCAATGTGACCATACCAATGAATCATCATCATCATCATCATCATCATCATCATCATCATCATCATCATCATCATCATCATCATCATCATCATCATCATCATCATCATCAACAACAACAACAACAACAACATCATCATCATCATCAACATCATCATCAAGAAGAAGAAGAAGAAGAAGAATATATATATATATATATATATATATATATATATATATATATCCACATTAATTTCATTCACCCTCACCCCTCCACTTTTTCACTCACAGCTATCCACATTATTTTCATTCCATGCCACCGACTTCCTTCAACCCGGACCTCGGCCCTGTTGCTCCCAGTAGTGGCTACTACTTCTTCTCATTAATCCATCATGTCAACCCAATATTTTCATGTACTTGTATGACATTTTTCTTTAAATTATCATCCTGAGGAGTTTTACAAATAAAGACGAAACGTTGATGAATACATAAAAAACATCTTTTTGGTTTTTCCTTTTTCATTTCCCATATATATATACTTAGGAAAGTGAGACAATCGAAATAATAGTAAGCAAAATAACAACGAACGCTACAATCACCAATAAAAAGTAAAGAGATTTATTAGTTTCAGTTATGCAAAAAGAATATCTTCACAGATATGTCACAGTTTTTGAATTTTCAAATGAAATCAAAATAGAATAACTGGTGGTTGTGATACCTCTAGTACATATCTCTATTTATATAAAGTGTTAGGTATGTTTATATGTAGGATTCACTCCTAAACTAATTAAGGATTATCTATGTTGAAACCATAGAATAACTTCAAAAAGATTCAAACTAAAATATATATAAAAAAAAAAACTGTTTAAGAAGTTACATTTTTGGATAAGATGCAACTTTAGTTCACACTACACAGGTTTGATTTTTGATTTTTTTTTTTACTTCTTCAGCTCGTATAATTCTGATAGTTTTCGTTTTTGCTGCTCATAATTATTTTCTTTTTTCATTTTTTGTGCTAGTTTGTAAATTGTTAGTTTAGTTAACTTTGAGCAGGTCTCTTTGATCTTCAAGTCTTCTGCTTTTTTTTTTCAACTTCTTTTCTCTTTCAATTTGAGGCCTTCGATTATATTTCCCATATGCTAAAATTTGAACTCCCGGAATTCCAGAAACCCCCGAAACACTTTCATCACTGTATATTCAATTTTAGAGGACGCGTCAGTTTAATATGCAAGTTTAACGTCTTACCGGAATCTCAACTATTCCTGATAGACATTCTGATAAGACGTTTCTATGCGGGATTTGGGGGTCTAAAGTTTAGTAAAAAAAAAAAATCAAGATGGGGAGACCATCGATTTGCATAGAAAATTAAACCCACATGCAAAAATTGAAAAAGTAATTAAAAAAAATTTTTGGTGCAATTTTAGTTAAAGGGCGATGCAGTTAATTATTTTCATGTAAAAGCATTATTTTGTACTTACTCAGTCATATTTTATCTCTCACGGCACGAAAAAGAATTTAAAAATATCAAGCAGAACTTTAATTAGAACGATTTTTCCATTTCCATAAGGGAGATATGAAATGTCGAGTCGCTGCCATTTTCGGAGTGGCCGGTTAGCTAACTAAGGGCAGATAAGTGTCGCGAAATTGGGTCCCCTAGGTAGGCACGTGTGACCTAATTAGTACTTTTGAAGAATTTCTCTGAGAATGGACGTGAACGCATTAAATTTTAAGGATTTGGTATATTTGTGCATGAAGCCGGCGAAGACTATTGATTTTCTGCAATCGCAGGAATTAATAGCTGGGCGAAAGAGATGTCGGTGTGGCAGAGACATGCGTTTTGTTCCTAAAATACAATGTGGACGGCTTATCTGCCCTTAGTTAGCTAACCGGCCACTCCGAAAATGGCAGCGACTCGACGTTTCATATCTCCCTTATGGAAATGGAAAAATCGTTCTAATTAAAGTTCTGCTTGATATTTTTAAATTCTTTTTCGTGCCGTGAGAGATAAAATATGACCGAGTAAGTACAAAATAATGCTTTTACATGAAAATAATTAACTGCATCGCCCTTTAACTGAAATTGCACCAATTTTTTTTCTTTGTATTATTCGGACTACTGTTCTTATCTTGAATGTTATTCTCACAACGTTTCAGCCGATGTAACCTCCGACCTTCTTCAGGTGCATCTTGTGGAACTCAGGAATCTGTATGGAATTTCGAATGAAACCCTTTCTTTCATCCACGAAGGTAGCATGCTCCTGTTCCGTCAACCATGACCAAGTAGTATTGTATTGTTAGTACCGCCTGCACTGAGGATTGAACCATTAACCTCCAGAAGACTGTCACTTAGAACTTGTGCCAGTTGACACGGTTAAGATTCGGATAAAAATTGTTGTTTGGGATAAATACAATTTAGGCGCGCAGTGTGAATATAATTGTATTGGCGCGTGAAAAATAAAAAATAACGCCCACGCAAATTCCGGCGTGGCCTTATATATTAAATCAACTCAAAACGAGCGGACGTAGTAGGGAGCACACCACGTGATATTTCTGTCCAATGGGATTTCTCCAAAGACATTTTTCTAAACTTTTCTCCTTAAGCTCGCTGGAGCCTATCCAAATAGTATTTAAGCACACACAAACATCAAACCCTCTCTCTCAACTGACTCTTCATTCGGAGGTTACATGCGTCTTACTATCACTCTTCCATTTCACCTTTCGCGCGCTTCATACAATTACACAGGCGAACATTACCTATTGCCTCTCTTAACATTTTATAACACATGAGCATTTCAACAAAACAAGAGACATTCTCCTTTTTACTTACCCTGAAACTAAAGAAAGGACTTCTGAACTCATTACAAAAGGAAATATGTTATATTTGTTAATGGTTTATTTCAGTGAATAAACTTCCGTTGGTTTTGCATGTAAGTCTTCTTATTATTTTTATTTTTATTTGTGGAGGAAGTTATCACCAAAAAAAGGCATGACAAACTGATTATTATCTGGCCCTTGTATCCGTTATGTCACAGGTCCTTGCAGAGAACAATAGTCCGAATAATCCAAATTATCGATCCTCATCTCAAAATTGTGAAACATAATTTTTTCTTATTCTTCGTTGTGCTTAATTAATATCATCAACTGATTGATTATTGGGTGCTTCTGTAATAAAAAGCCGAAAAAAAGTGTTTTTTTTCTTTTAGTATAGACGAGGTAAATAAGGGGCAGGTAACTCTTACCACGCTTTTTAAACACGATTTCCTCTGAAATTAGGCAAATGGATCTTAACTCTTTCAAGTTCGAAGATATTCTTTATTTTCCCTCAGATCGTGCAAAACAAATAGATTTTTTACAAGTTACGGTTTTTAAATAAATTGTTGAATTTTATCCATTTTCGAACAGGTGCATATATTCCCGTATTTCGTTTTATTTAACCTTTCCATTCACGTATTTTTAAAAAATTTCAACTCTATTTCAGACATAATACATTTTAATACATCCTTAAATTTTCCATTGTTGTCTAATCTGTTGTGCATTTATTATTAATTAAATTGCTTTAATTTAGATTAATAGAACAAAAAAAAAATATTTTATGGAAAAATATTGTTTGAAAGCTAGAGCTGATGTGAAGAGTTATCTGCCCCTTATTTACCTCTCCTACACTAAAAGACAAAAAAAACTTTTTTTCGGCTTTTTATTACAGAAGCACCGATTATTGTTATATGGCATAGTTATGTTGACACTAGTTCTTATCAGATCACTAAAGTTAAGTTTTGTTTTGTTTTATTTTACGGCATATCAACCATTTTAGTTTTTTTTATTGCTGACTCCATTTATATTCCATGAAAAATGGCAGTATAGTGAAATCATATGCCCTTAATAGGGTTAAGATGAAAATTCATATACACTAAATGTACACAAGCAAGGAAATTCCCAAATTTTTACACTTTTATTGTCATTAATTAAGGATATGACTGCATATCAACCAAAACATTTCCTTATCAAATCACTACAGTATAAATCTCTATGTATGAGTGGATGAAGTGTGTAAGGTGCGCTGAAGAAAAATTCCTACCAGTAAAATACATAGCCCTGTTGTGCTCGCATACCCTTAATGACAATAAAAGTGTACAAGTTTGGAAATTTCCTTGCTTTTGTACATTTAGTGTATATGAATTTTCATCTTAACCCTATTAAGGGCATATGATTTCAGTATACTGGCATTTTTCATGGAATGTCACTACTTTTGTAAAGGCTATGCCTCAATACAATGCCTTCTCATAACTGATATAGTTGGTAGTTTGACTAATCAAGGTATATGGTAAACTGAAATTAAAATGCCATCAACTAGACACTAGAACATCTATCTTTGCCAAAAATCAGCTGAATCCATCAAATGGTCGATAAGATATAGAATAAAGTGTATGAATACTGGTCATTTTTAAGTTTTTTTTGAATTTTCTGGAAAACTAAGGTATATGGTAAACTGAAATTAAAATGCCATCAACTAGACCCTAGAACCTCTATCTCTGCCAAAAATCAGCTGAATCCATCAAATAGTTGATGAGATACAGGGTGGTACGTACGTACGTACGTACACACAGATAACATGATTTCATGATTGAACTTTCTGGATCTCTGGGTTACCTTGACTAATGATGCTGAAATTCTACACACTTATAGAACCTATCAAATAAAAATTTTGTGCAAAGTTTTAACTAATTTGGTTTATTGGTTTTTGAGTTATGATTGATCAAAGAAATGAGATTTCCAGCATAGGCCATTCGTGTAGTTTATTAAGGGATAGAGCGCTCTTGCGCCTCCCTTGATTAGTAAAAGGATTTTATGCTTAAGGTTCATAATATTTTTAAATGTTTAACAGATTTGGATGAATTTTTATATGTGTATATTTCTTGAGTACATAGTCTGCAATTGATTCATTTTTTCCTAGGGAATTTTGGTTTATTGAACTTATAGATGTTAGATTTTGGGGTATAAATCCACCAATTTCCAGAAAGGACATCATGATTTCCACTCTGATGTCTTTAACAACACATTCTAACATAAAGTGTTTCACTGTGCATGGCATTTGACAAATCGCACACCATGGTGGTTCCTTCTGTTCAAGAAGTGATGTTGAGCCTGGTCAGTACCAAATGGGTGACCAGTTGGAAATACCACGCGTTGTATGTGGGAGTGTAAGGAGATGATGATGAGGGGATGAAAGGGGTTCTCCTTTTATCAACAAAAAGTATTTCTGTAACTATAACAAAAAGGGGTTTTATTAACTCAAGGTTACCTATACCGTTTGGTATAGGTAGAAGAGAGTGGGACTGTGTCCGTCTGAGGAAGAGGAAGAATATAAGAGTTCTTAGGGCCGCCCGTGGATTTCTTCAGGTGAAGATGGTAGTAGTCGTCAAGTGGCGACGGCGGTGGGAGAGAGAGCGTTTCCTCGTTCCTCGCTGGTGCTCTCTGCGATGTGTCCAAGCTGGTGCCAGGAGGTCGTCTCATCTTTTTCTTCAAACCCTAAGGAGACATAAGTAGTTCCTTAGGGAACTAACGATATTACTGCGCCCTGTGATTTGATTGGACAAGCCAGCTCACAGGGACAGTGATTACGCATTCAAAAGTAGTCCCTATTGGTGACTGCTACATAATCACGTCGGGTCACCATTTATAAACGTTGTGAAAATAGTATCTGCAGTTGGTTGATGAGACGAACAATTGATCAACGGTGGCCGAAGAGTAGCAGGAGGCAGGTCAATGATCATGGCTTCGGTACTGCTCAAGATAATGTCTCGAAAAAAAAAAATACCTGGTGGAAGAGTGTTGGGGTTTCACTACTGTACCTCCACGAGAAAAACCATAAAATAGTATGCAAACTGATTGTTCCAGATGCGACTTGAACTGTAAATTTGCATTAGTGTATCCTATTATTTTAAGAAACAAACTAATTCTTAAGTTACCAACGCCCATAGTAATGATGATGTCAATGAAGAGAATAGATTTAAATACGGTACAACGAGTGTCTGCTTAACTATCATAAACCCTCAGGAGGTACCGCATGGTAGTTTAGTCATCTTGAATCGAGTTTAACCTTTCTACAAATACGTGCGCATAGTCTCGGCCTTTTGGCTAAGATCAAAGTGTAGTATCTGTTCCGATGGATACTGCACGCCTGTCCTGTGCAGTTCTAGGAGGTCCACCCTCCTAGGCTTCGCCTCCCCTCTTTGGGGAGGAGTAAGTTTATTGCTTACTGTCTGAGGCGCCCCTACCGGGGAATGCCGACGGGGCTGCCCAGGCAATTTTTAAATGGCCAGAGTGCTCACCTCTCGAGCGCTGGCTTTTAACCCCACTTGCTCGACCCGATCTTGGGTCACATCTTACTTGTGGGAGTAAGATAAACACTGGCCTTGTGCCTAACTCCGCGAGGAGTAAATAAACAAATACGTGCGCATAGTCTCGGCCTTTTGGCTAAGATCAAAGTGTAGTATCTGTTCCGATGGATACTGCACGCCTGTCCTGTGCAGTTCTAGGAGGTCCACCCTCCCAGGCTTCGCCTCCCCTCTTTGGGGAGGAGTAAGTTTATTGCTTACTGTCTGAGGCGCCTTTACCGGGGAATGCCGACGGGGCTGCCCAGGCAATTTTTAAATGGCCAGAGTGCTCACCTCTCGGGCGCTGGCTTTTAACCCCACTTGCTCGACCCGATCTTGGGTCACATCTTACTTGTGGGAGTAAGATAAAACTGGCCTTGTGCCTAACTCCGCGAGGAGTAAATAAACAAATACGTGCGTATATCAAAAATGTAAATATGTCACACTCACAAAGAGAGAGAGAGAGAGAGAGAGAGAGAGAGAGAGAGAGAACGCTTAAGCCTTTATTTAGTTAACTAAAAACGTAAGCCGTGGTTTGTTGTAAGTTTTATTAAAAATAAAAAAAAGATAATGAATGAAAAAGTATTACATCGTTAAAAATGTTTCTTTTTTTTTTTTTCATTTAATTCAATCAAGATTTTGAGAAATGCTTTTGTATATGTCCACCTTATCGGAATTTTGAACGTGGGTAAGTTACATAGCTAAATAAAAACCACTTTAAAATTTGAATCGTAAATTTTTCAAAATTAATCTGAAGATTTTGTGTTCAATCGATCTCTTCCCCCCCCCCCACTCTCTCTCTTTCCATTTAACAGCACTTTTCCGTTGTTCAGGGATCAGACGTTCCTTGATATCCCATACTCTCAGTCTTCACGATTAAGTGGGTCAACTGTCTTCACATTCCGCTCTGCATGGTCTTATCCAATTACTTGTTTCCAAGTTTTCCTTGACCAGTCAACCTTTCTGCAATTCAAGACATCCATGCTTCTACAACAGTTTATCCAGGAGGATGAATGCGCCGCATGACCACACCGATGTAACAAATCCGTTCTTAGGATAACCTCTGCTGGGCTAATGTGTTGGGTTTGGTTAGATTTCGCATTACAGATCCATCTAATCATGGATCTGTCATTACGCTGCAGTCGGGCAAGAGAGGACTAGGCAAAGGCCCAGCATTCGCTACCATATAACATGATGCTCTTGACACAGCTGCTATACAACATAACCCAGATGTATCAGAGGCAACAGCTTACAAAAGTTCACCCATGCTGCCTTCATCCGCTTTAACCATAAATATTAACCCTCAGATCTAAATTAAGATTTCATAACAGCAACGTTTTGTCCACACTGCTATATGGAAGTGAAACTTGGCATCTCAAAATCAGCCAAAAGAGGAAATTAGACGTGTTTGATTCCAAATGTCTTAGAAAGATTCTAGGGATCAAATGGAGCGATAGAATTACCAACCAAGAAGTCACTGACCAACAGGTGGTATCGTCAATAATCTGCAGACGACCTCTAGGCTGGCTCGGACATGCCATAAGATTGTTTGTAAATATCTCTGCGGCCAAAGTGCTTCAGCGGAACCCTGATGGAAAGAGAAAAAGAAGAGAAAGACCAAAAATGAACTGGAAGCAAACAATCGAGAGAGATTTGATCGCAACGGGAAGAAGCTGGAGGGACACTGTGACCTTGGCTTCAGACCGAAAACGATGGTTTACTTTGACTGCCTCATGCGTCGCAGGACGTGAGAGTTCCTGCGTCTGAGAGTCTGCGTTCATTCTTGTGGTTGTACCGAGTTCACATCCACTACCTACACGGAGCATAACTCCTAGGTAACAGGGAGATTCTACTACTACCCCCAGGGTGTTTTCAGCTCTTTGTGACGATGACCATCAATAGGGCATGCCTGTCCTCCTACACTATAGTA
Source organism: Sepiola atlantica (assembly GCA_963556195.1). Taxonomy (NCBI): domain Eukaryota; kingdom Metazoa; phylum Mollusca; class Cephalopoda; order Sepiida; family Sepiolidae; genus Sepiola; species Sepiola atlantica. The sequence goes on along the minus strand of OY744536.1, from coordinate 16,769,861 downwards.
ACACGAAGATTTTAGACAGTGATGAATAAATTATCTAGACGTATCAACTCCAGTATGATGTTTACGTTAAACTGACATAGCAATGGTTAGAAATTCAATATTATTTTTGGTACAAATGTGGAGTAGTCATCCAAGAATTTAACAGAGATTCCCGAGTTTCGGCGATAAATTACAAAATTTTGTCGAGACATGCAGACGATAAATTGTGGAGACAAATATTTGGAAAATCTGACGTTTTAGCTAGTTTATCTTTGCAGATTTCTGATTTGCATCCGTTTTTGTATGACTCACCTTCTTCTATTTTTGGCAGAAATCGCTTCCTACTGCTTCTTGGCCTTTTTCTTCTTCTAATATTTAGTAAATATGTCTAATTCAAATTTATCGGCCTCAATCCTGCACTTGTAGTGTTCCTTCACCCATAAAAAAAAAAACCACTGGTACATTCTACTACTAACCCTGACCTAACCCTAAGTCCAGGTGGTAACAGACCCCCTTGCCAAAAAAAAGACCGAAAGAATAATAAATAAATACTTAAAAAAGAACAATTTATCAGCCTATGTCCTCGATTTGCAGCCCCCCCTCCACAACAACACAACATCTCCCCCCCCCCCAAAAAAAAAAAATTGCAAAATAAAACAAAAGAAAAACAACTAAAAACATTGCCCTCTTCCGGGCAATCAAGAAAAAAGACAACAAATTGTAGCTACGTATATCACGACTCTGAAATCTCAATAAGTACTGAAATTCTTTGATGACTAAATAGATAAGCACAAGCAACTAATTTTATTTTTTAATCACTGTTTTATCTGATGCAAAGAATTAAAAAACAATGATAGAACATTTTATTTACCTCCCCACGAGGTTAGGCACAAGGCCAGTTTTATCTTACTCCCACAAGGTCAGGTCGGGAAAGTGGGACTTGAAAAGCCAGCGCCCGAGAAGGTGAGCACTCTGGCCATTAAAAATTGCCTGGGCAGCCCCGTCGGCATTCCCCGGTAGGGGCGCCTCAGGCAGTAAGCAATAAACTTACTCCTCCCCGGAGAGAGGAGGCAAAGCCTGGGAGGATGAACCTCCTAGAACTGCACAGGACAGACCCATAGACCAACATAAATCAAGCCCCGAAGGCCAAGACGATACCAGTTTATGGGGTGTAGTATCCATCGGAACAAAGGCGAACATATTCTCGTTCTTTGCCAGAAAACGGCAAGACGAGATTGAAGTCCAGAACTCAATATTCTGTCTTTGGCCTGAGTCTGCCTGCCGAGCAAACTTGCCTTATATTCCTCTGTTCCTGTTAAATAAAATCAGCTTTATTTTATTATAGTGAAGCTGTGTTGTACATTTCTTATGAAAGACATAACTCTGTTCTCCCTATGAACAGGACTTCTCTCACATAAATTTCAGAGAAGAGAAAACCCACATTTGGTACTGTAAAAAAAAACATGCTGGAAGGAAAAAGAAGACAAAGTGGCTGGACAGAATGAAATATCTATGTGTCAGATGTGATGCTATTTAGGGCTGAAGTATAAAATCCTACTAACATAATTTTATAGGGTAGATGTACTAGTGTGCTGTTAAAAATGAAGGTCTATTTTTTTCATTGCTTCCAAACTTACCTACCACTTTTATAATTAAAATTCCTTGGAAGAAACAGTTGGCGTCATGTTTACAAAAAATACTAATATTTTAAGTTAGCCGCTGCTTGGTATGAATGAGGAATGCTGACGGGGCTGCTCAGGCATTTTTAGGATCATAGTGCGCTAATCCTAGTGCATTGGATTTTAACTTAACACCTGACCGTGTGTCTAATCTGTTGAAGAGAGGTAAATAAAATAAGATGGAATTGGATGAATTCAGGAATAATGGTAAAAAAAGGGGGGAATTAAGGGGTGGGATATGTTTTGGAAAACAAAATTTGATTGAGTTGTGAAGATGGTTAAAAAGAAATATCTGACCAATAAGATTGACCCTCAGCCACCGCCTTCTAGTATTTATTTGGGAAGAAAATAAAAAAGAGAAATAAGGTTTTGATTTTTAGACGAATCAAATTGAATAAAAGGTTGGAGATGAACTTATAGATACCAGGGCATGACGTGACCAGCAGATTAATCGGATCGGGCCTCTCCGATCTCTCGTCTAGCTGAATAAGGGTTTAAGTGGAAGAATGGCTCAGCTACCAGGATCCAGTCCTAAGGTATCACGGGTCGCCACCCATGGGTTACAGGTGGCTCTCTTTTCAGGGGGGGGGGGGAGTCCCCTCTAGATGTGGTTGCAGTAAGTGAATTCAATAAGAAATAGACACGTGGAAATGAAATGTATGTGCAATAAAGGTCCACGGAACAAAGGTTTATAGAAATACAGTTTTTTCTCAGAGTCCTGAAAACCATCTCTATAGAAGAATGTTTCATTAGTTTTACGTTTAGATGTTTATCTTAAAGAAAATGACTACTTTATTATTTGAACTAATACTCTCAGCTTGGTTGTTATAGTCACAACGTTTCAGCCGATGTAACCACCGATCTTCTTCAGGTGCATCTTTTCGAACTTGGGAACCTTCTAGCGGAACTCACAAACCTGTATTGAATTTCGAACTGAACCCTTTATTTGGGGGTAAGCATTGGGTACACATGAAGTGTCATGGAATTACAGGGAGGTTGAGAAAAGATAACAAGTTTGTGTGCAAGAAGTGTAAGACAATGGAGATGGATGAGAAGTCAGATGTGGAGATAGTATATTTCAATGGTGAGGCTATTGATGTTGTCCAGAAGTTTTGTATCTTGGTGATACCATTGGAGCACAGGGAAGAGCAGGTGCTAGAGTTAGTAGTTGATGAGGTAAGTTCAGGGAACATCTGCCTTTACTAACCTGCAGAGTGTTACCAATGTTGACCAAGGAAAGAGTCTATCAGTGTGATGATGTATGGAAATGAAACTTGACTAGTGAAGGTTGAGGATATGTGTTGCATGGAGAGAAATGATATGAGACTGATACCATAGATGTGTAATGTGAGTGTTAAAGACAGATTTAGATCTGATAACCTCAAAGGATGGATTAAATCTGGACAGTACAGAGAGATATATGCAGAACAGGAGACTTCGTTGATTTGGTTACATTGAAAGAGTGGATGAGAGTTCTTGAGTTAGTAGATATAGAACAGTTGAGGTAGCAGGGTCAGATGGCAGGAGAAGGCCAAGGAAAAGATGTGAGGAAGCGATAAGGATAGATTTGAGAAGAAAGGGAGATAAATGAAGACTTGGCCAGAGATAGGTTAGTTTGGAAGTCAATTTCTAAAAGTTGTCCAACACATGCTAGCATGTAAAACAGAAGTAAAACTAAATTAATATTTAGTTTCACTTCTGTTTTACATGATGATGATATTATTGATGATGATGATGATGATAATATTATTGATGATGATGATGATGATGATATTATTGATGATGATGATGATGATGATGATATTATTGATGATGATATTATTGATGATGATATTATTGATGATGATGATGATATTATTGATGATGATAATATTATTGATGATGATGATAATGATGATGATGATGATGATATTATTGATGATTATGATGATAATGATATTATTGATGATGATGATGATGATATTATTGATGATGATGATGATGATGATGATGATGATATTGATGATGATATTATTGATGATGATGATGATGATGATGATGATGATGATGTTATTGATGATGATGTTATTGATGATGATGATGATGATGATGATGATATTATTGATGATGATGATATTATTGATGATGATGATGATGATGATGATGATGATGATGATGATGATGATGATGATGATGATGATGATATTATTGATGATGATATTATTGATGATGATGATGATGATATTATTGATGATGATATTATTGATGATGATATTATTGATGATGATGTTGATGATATTATTGATGATGATGATATTATTGATGATGATATTATTGATGATGATGTTGATGATATTATTGATGATGATGTTGATGATATTATTGCTGCTGCTGCTGCTGCTGCTGATGATGATGATGATGATGATGATGATGATGATATTATTGATGATGATATTATTGATGATGATATTATTGATGATGATGATGATGATGATATTATTGATGATGATATTATTGATGATGATATTATTGATGGTGATGTTGATGATATTATTGATGATGATGATATTATTGATGATGATATTATTGATGATAATGATGATAATATTATTGATGATAATGATGATGATGATATTATTGATGATGATATTATTGATGATGATGATAATGATGACGATGATATTATTGATGA
>OY744536.1:16358032-16760532 GCA_963556195.1 Sepiola atlantica | reverse complement strand
ATGAAATTTCTCCAGATAATAATGTTAAAAGCTTTGAAATTTCTCCAGATAATAATATTAAGTGCTTTGAAATTTCTTCAGATAATAATGTTAAAAGCTATGAAATTTCTCCAGATAATAATATTAAGTGCTTTGAAATTTCTTCAGATAATAATATTAAAAGCTTTGAAATTTCTCCAGATAATAATATTAAGTGCTTTGAAATTTCTTCAGATAATAATGTTAAAAGCTTTGAAATTTCTCCAGATAATAATATTAAGTGCTTTGAAATTTCTTCAGATAATAATATTAAAAGCTTTGAAATTTCTCCAGATAATAATATTAAGTGCTTTGAAATTTCTTCAGATAATAATGTTAAAAGCTTTGAAATTTCTCCAGATAATAATATTAAGTGCTTTGAAATTTCTTCAGATAATAATATTAAAAGCTTTGAAATTTCTCCAGATAATAATATTAAGTGCTTTGAAATTTCTTCAGATAATAATATTAAAAGCTTTGAAATTTCTCCAGATAATAATATTAAGTGCTTTGAAATTTCTTCAGATAATAATGTTAAAAGCTTTGAAATTTCTCCAGATAATAATATTAAGTGCTTTGAAATTTCTTCAGATAATAATATTAAAAGCTTTGAAATTTCTCCAGATAATAATATTAAGTGCTTTGAAATTTCTTCAGATAATAATGTTAAAAGCTTTGAAATTTCTCCAGATAATAATATTAAGTGCTTTGAAATTTCTTCAGATAATAATATTAAAAGCTTTGAAATTTCTCCAGATAATAATATTAAAAGCTTTGAAATTTCTTCAGATAATAATATTAAAAGCTTTGAAATTTCTCCAGATAATAATATTAAGTGCTTTGAAATTTCTTCAGATAATAATGTTAAAAGCTATGAAATTTCTCCAGATAATAATATTAAGTGCTTTGAAATTTCTTCAGATAATAATGTTAAAAGCTATGAAATTTCTCCAGATAATAATATTAAGTGCTTTGAAATTTCTTCAGATAATAATATTAAAAGCTTTGAAATTTCTCCAGATAATAATATTAAGTGCTTTGAAATTTCTTCAGATAATAATGTTAAAAGCTATGAAATTTCTCCAGATAATAATATTAAGTGCTTTGAAATTTCTTCAGATAATAATATTAAAAGCTTTGAAATTTCTCCAGATAATAATATTAAGTGCTTTGAAATTTCTTCAGATAATAATATTAAAAGCTTTGAAATTTCTCCAGATAATAATATTAAGTGCTTTGAAATTTCTTCAGATAATAATGTTAAAAGCTTTGAAATTTCTCCAGATAATAATATTAAGTGCTTTGAAATTTCTTCAGATAATAATATTAAAAGCTTTGAAATTTCTCCAGATAATAATATTAAAAGCTTTGAAATTTCTTCAGATAATAATATTAAAAGCTTTGAAATTTCTCCAGATATAATATTAAAAGCTTTTAAATTTCTCCAGATTTAATATTAAAAGCTATGAAATTTCTCCAGATAATAATATTAAAAGCTTTGAAATTTCTTCAGATAATAATATTAAAAGCTTTGAAATTTCTCCAGATATAATATTAAAAGCTTTGAAATTTCTCCAGATAATAATATTAAAAGCTTTGAAATTTCTTCAGATAATAATATTAAAAGCTTTAAAATTTCTCCAGATATAATATTAAAAGCTTTGAAATTTCTCCAGATAATAATATTAAAAGCTTTGAAATTTCTTCAGATAATAATATTAAAAGCTTTGAAATTTCTCCAGATATAATATTAAAAGCTTTGAAATTTCTCCAGATAATAATGTTAAAAGCTTTGAAATTTCTCCAGATAATAATGTTAAAAGCTTTGAAATTTCTCCAGATAATAATGTTCAAAGCTTTGAAATTTCTCCAGATTTAATATTAAAAGCTATGAAATTTCTCCAGATAATAATATTAAAAGCTTTGAAATTTCTTCAGATAATAATATTAAAAGCTTTGAAATTTCTCCAGATATAATATTAAAAGCTTTGAAATTTCTCCAGATAATAATATTAAAAGCTTTGAAATTTCTTCAGATAATAATGTTAAAAGCTATGAAATTTCTCCAGATAATAATATTAAGTGCTTTGAAATTTCTCCAGATAATAATGTTAAAAGCTTTGAAATTTCTCCAGATAATAATGTTAAAAGCTTTGAAATTTCTTCAGATAATAATATTAAAAGCTTTGAAATTTCTCCAGATAATAATATTAAAAGCTTTGAAATTTCTTCAGATAATAATATTAAAAGCTTTAAAATTTCTTCAGATATAACATTAAAAGCTATGAAATTTCTTCAGATAATAATATTAAAAGCTTTGAAATTTCTCCAGATAATAATGTTAAAAGCTTTGAAATTTCTCCAGATATAATATTAAAAGCTATGAAATTTCTCCAGATAATAATGTTAAAAGCTTTGAAATTTCTCCAGATAATAATATTAAGTGCTTTGAAATTTCTTCAGATAATAATGTTAAAAGCTATGAAATTTCTCCAGATAATAATATTAAGTGCTTTGAAATTTCTTCAGATAATAATATTAAAAGCTTTGAAATTTCTCCAGATAATAATATTAAGTGCTTTGAAATTTCTTCAGATAATAATGTTAAAAGCTTTGAAATTTCTCCAGATAATAATATTAAGTGCTTTGAAATTTCTTCAGATAATAATATTAAAAGCTTTGAAATTTCTCCAGATAATAATATTAAGTGCTTTGAAATTTCTTCAGATAATAATGTTAAAAGCTTTGAAATTTCTCCAGATAATAATATTAAGTGCTTTGAAATTTCTTCAGATAATAATATTAAAAGCTTTGAAATTTCTCCAGATAATAATATTAAGTGCTTTGAAATTTCTTCAGATAATAATATTAAAAGCTTTGAAATTTCTCCAGATAATAATATTAAGTGCTTTGAAATTTCTTCAGATAATAATGTTAAAAGCTTTGAAATTTCTCCAGATAATAATATTAAGTGCTTTGAAATTTCTTCAGATAATAATATTAAAAGCTTTGAAATTTCTCCAGATAATAATATTAAGTGCTTTGAAATTTCTTCAGATAATAATGTTAAAAGCTTTGAAATTTCTCCAGATAATAATATTAAGTGCTTTGAAATTTCTTCAGATAATAATATTAAAAGCTTTGAAATTTCTCCAGATAATAATATTAAAAGCTTTGAAATTTCTTCAGATAATAATATTAAAAGCTTTGAAATTTCTCCAGATAATAATATTAAGTGCTTTGAAATTTCTTCAGATAATAATGTTAAAAGCTATGAAATTTCTCCAGATAATAATATTAAGTGCTTTGAAATTTCTTCAGATAATAATGTTAAAAGCTATGAAATTTCTCCAGATAATAATATTAAGTGCTTTGAAATTTCTTCAGATAATAATATTAAAAGCTTTGAAATTTCTCCAGATAATAATATTAAGTGCTTTGAAATTTCTTCAGATAATAATGTTAAAAGCTATGAAATTTCTCCAGATAATAATATTAAGTGCTTTGAAATTTCTTCAGATAATAATATTAAAAGCTTTGAAATTTCTCCAGATAATAATATTAAGTGCTTTGAAATTTCTTCAGATAATAATATTAAAAGCTTTGAAATTTCTCCAGATAATAATATTAAGTGCTTTGAAATTTCTTCAGATAATAATGTTAAAAGCTTTGAAATTTCTCCAGATAATAATATTAAGTGCTTTGAAATTTCTTCAGATAATAATATTAAAAGCTTTGAAATTTCTCCAGATAATAATATTAAAAGCTTTGAAATTTCTTCAGATAATAATATTAAAAGCTTTGAAATTTCTCCAGATATAATATTAAAAGCTTTTAAATTTCTCCAGATTTAATATTAAAAGCTATGAAATTTCTCCAGATAATAATATTAAAAGCTTTGAAATTTCTTCAGATAATAATATTAAAAGCTTTGAAATTTCTCCAGATATAATATTAAAAGCTTTGAAATTTCTCCAGATAATAATATTAAAAGCTTTGAAATTTCTTCAGATAATAATATTAAAAGCTTTAAAATTTCTCCAGATATAATATTAAAAGCTTTGAAATTTCTCCAGATAATAATATTAAAAGCTTTGAAATTTCTTCAGATAATAATATTAAAAGCTTTGAAATTTCTCCAGATATAATATTAAAAGCTTTTAAATTTCTCCAGATAATAATGTTAAAAGCTTTGAAATTTCTCCAGATAATAATGTTAAAAGCTTTGAAATTTCTCCAGATAATAATGTTCAAAGCTTTGAAATTTCTCCAGATTTAATATTAAAAGCTATGAAATTTCTCCAGATAATAATATTAAAAGCTTTGAAATTTCTTCAGATAATAATATTAAAAGCTTTGAAATTTCTCCAGATATAATATTAAAAGCTTTGAAATTTCTCCAGATAATAATATTAAAAGCTTTGAAATTTCTTCAGATAATAATATTAAAAGCTTTGAAATTTCTCCAGATATAATATTAAAAGCTTTTAAATTTCTCCAGATAATAATGTTAAAAGCTTTGAAATTTCTCCAGATAATAATGTTCAAAGCTATGAAATTTCTCCAGATTTAATATTAAAAGCTATGAAATTTCTCCAGATAATAATGTTAAAAGCTTTGAAATTTCTCCAGATATAATATTAAAAGCTATGGAAATTCTCCATAAATAATATTAAGAGCTATGAAAATTATCCAGATATAATATCAAAAGCTATGGAAATTCTCCAGATATAATATTAAAAGCTATGGAAATTCTCCTAAAAATAATATTAAGAGCTATGAAAATTATCCAGATATAATATCAAAAGCTATGGAATTTATCTAGATATAATAAAAAGCTATTAATAAAAAGCTTTTAATAAAAAGCTATGGAAATTCTCCTAAAAATAATATTAAGAGCTATGAAAATTATCCAGATATAATATTAAAAGCTATGGAAATTCTCCAGATATAATATTAAAAGCTATGGAAATTCTCCTAAAAATTATATTAAGAGCTATGAAAATTATCCAGACGTGATATTAAAAGCTTCGAAAATTCTCCAGATAATAATATTAAAAGCTCTGAAAATTCTGTAGACATAATATTAAGAGCTATTAACATTTTCCAGATATAAAATTGAGAGCTTTGAAGATTCTCCAGATAATGATATTAAAAGCTATGAAAATTCTTCAGTCAGTAATATTAGAAGCTATGGAAATTCTCCTAAAAATAATATTACAAGCTATGAAAATTCTATCTCTATATATCTCATTCATATCTATCTCTCTATATATACTTTGTCTAAAACTAAACTACAGAGCCAAATATTGCAGATTTAAGCTTATTCAAATGGAGTTCTTTTAAAACGATTATTTCTAGAAATCGTAAATTATTTATCAAATGATCTCTGTTCAGAGAAGTAAAAGAAAAAAAAATTTAATTAAAAGATATTGTCAACATCAGAGTCGTCCAAAAAAAAGTTATCGGCCTTGATAAAGCCGGCAGCCATTTTTGTTTTTCTCTCTCTAATTTTGCGCAACGAATAACCGTGTCAGTTTTTGTCTGTAGCGACGACCTTGAAGGTTGAAGCCAGACAGAGTCTATAATTTAACCCTGGGTCAGAGGATTTCGTACAAAATGTCAACTCACTGGTTTAGAAAACTTGGCGCCAAATAAATCTAAGGCTGAAAACCAATTTGTGCTGCAGTCAAGTCTTGTGCGTAATGAATAACGATCATTGATTGGCTAAAACACTTAACCAATACAATCTCTTCAAATAACCAAAGTTTACTTATTATTACAGAAAATGATAAAAAAAAACACAACAATTTATAAATAACTAGCTGTACTCACACGGCTTCGCCCGGGATACAGTGTAGTCATTTTAATTTTTATTTGTGTGCACATTTTTGTAAAGTGGCAGCAAATGTTGTTTTTATGTATCGACTCTTCATTGGACAAACGCTTAAGTTTCTTTCGACCAATAACAGTGCAAGAAATATTCAGTGCTGAAATCCTGGGCATACTATAAAAACCTAAACATATAGCTTTCTATCTCTTTTGCATTATTTTTCTTCAACAGAATACACACGTGCATACGGCATAATCTTGCCTAGCACCTTTGGGGTGAAGGGCCCCTCGGCAATAGCACACACATGACAAGAGATACACACTAACTTCTGCACACACACAACGCTCACCGAACGTAAATACACACAGTAAAACAGGCATGTGAATATATATATACACACACACACACTTTCATGCCTACTCCATTTATACACATGTAAACACACACGGCCCCAGCCAAAACAAACATGTGTACTCAATTTCTACTTATGCATAAACAACTCTTCTTTCACCAGAACTCTCCAAACTTTCATATTTTACCAACTTTTTATTTTGTATTGTCTTAAATTTGGTTATAAATTTTTTTTTTTTGCATGGATAGACTTTGTTATTCTTTAATTTGATAATGCCTTATCCATCTATAATACAGAAAAAGAAATAAAATTTCAGTTGTGAGGTAGACAACTACTATTATATTCTTCAATTAAAAATATGAACTATCCCCCTTGCTGATTTAAAAAAAAAATTTAGATGATTATTTACAAATATTTCATATTTCTAGTCGTCTGGTCCGAACAGGTAATTTAAAAAATAAATTGAGCGAACTTCGTTATTATATTGCTAATAACATGATACAACAACGAGAAACGAAAATTGTCTAGTCAGATGCAAAGTTTGAATTGTCAGCTTAAATGCTATTTTGGTTTGGCCTTGAAAATCTGACAAGATAACTTTATATGTTAGACTAGGATAAATGTTTATAGGCAGAAAATTTTATAATATATATTAATATGTTTGTCTGTCTGTTTTTGTGTCGTTTAATTGCTTTTAGCAGTGCTGCATACTAGCTCATGGCAGGGCTTCGAGTTTCTCTGTGGGACCTCTTGGTCTAAAAAAATATATTCTATGCATAACAGCAAAAAAATAGACTATATATATATATATATATATATATATATATATATATATATATATATATATATATATATATATATATATAATTTATTTAAATACTGTATATTACATATTTCAGAAATGTACCGCGGTTTCATCCAAAAGGGCAGATTTAGACATCTTTAGTAAATCTCTGTGCCCAGTGGAATCGTCGGCATGCTGAAACGATTGTAGTCACGGCCCGATGGGGAATGGCGTCAACAATGACAGAAAACGGTGTATCTCTGAGGGGATCCCCGAAAAAAAAAACCCGTGTGGGACAGTGATTAACTAAGACCTAAGTGTGTTAGATGTTAGATCGTGTTTGAAAGGCCTTCATGTTATTCCCTCGAAAATAAATAATAAATTATATTAGCTCTCTTATATGATCGAGCACTTTATTTGATTTCTTTTCATATACAACCTGACACACTATATATATATATATATATATATATATATATATATATATATATATATATATATATATATATATAGTCAAGTTATATTGAAAAAAAATCAATAAAGTGCTCGATCGCAGAATTTATTTGAAAACTTTATGTTACATATTTCAGAATCGTACCGCAGTTTCATCCAAATGGGCTGACTTTTTACATTTGTAAAAAGTCTATACCAAAAGGGAATCGTCAGCTTACTGAAATGAGATAATAATAATTTTTAAAAACAATGAAAAATGGCATTTGTGTACATCGTTAAAAAACCGGTGCATTACTGAAGTGTCTCTTTGGAAAAAATATATTAGTTGGGATTCATTGAGTTTTATTTCATTTATTATTTATAGTTTTGTGTTTTAAAAAGGTTTTTATTTTATTCTACTAAGTGTTTTTCTTAGTTTTATTTTATTTATTATTTATAGTTTTGTGTTTTAAAGAGTTTTATTTTATTTGGTGTTTTATTTACTAATTTCTTTATTTGTAGTTTTGTATTTTAAAGATCGTCCCGGAAAAAAAATGAAAACACAGGGGGATGGCATCTGAATTCATCGTTTAAAACGGTGTATTATTGACGTGTCCCCTTTGAAGGAAATACTGGGCCAAGGTTAAATATAATATATGGGTCTTAATCGTAATTAAGTTTTATTAAAATTAATTTAATTATTTATGATGAATGTTATCTGTTTTACTGCTTGAAAAGTGTGTCTATTTTTAGGAATAACTATGTGGCATAGTTTATTGATTAGGTTTTGGATGGGATTTATTAAGATTTTTATTTATTATTTTTTATAGTTTTGTATTGTTTTATTTTTAAAAAATTATTTTTATAATATTTTTTTATGTAGTGGCTGGATGTTGATGGAGGGTATATTTTTTCAATGAAAGGGTTTATCTAAGGGATATCTCATGTTTTAACTATCATTGTCATATGCATTCGTGTTGGTTTTATGTATTTAGTTCAAGTTTATGAGTCTATTATAGGATTTGTGTGAAACTGAGGGGGGTTAGGTCTCAGGCATCTATAATTCTTTTAATTCTGTGGGGTTGATAGTTTTATTTTTAAGTAGTTAATTAGGGGGATTCATATATTTATCATGTTAGAAATTTTAAAGGAGATGATCTACTGATTAATGTTATATTTATGGTGGATGGGGTTAAGGGGGATATGGGTTTAGGCTGTATTGGGATTGGTAAAGATATAACTCGAAAATAATAATTTTAAAAATGTTTCTGATTCGATTAAAAAAACACTAAGCATCACTGATTGTTTCCCCTTGATTGTGCCTGAAAGATGCCAGAGAGTATTAAGAATCAACTGCTGTCAAACCTCTCTCTCGTGGAGCTCACACAAAATGAAGTATCTAAGTTTTCCTCGGTAAGCAATGCTCCTATCTAAAAGGTAGAGTAAGAAGTAAATATCTTTTGTTTTATATAATGTACGTTGCTTGTCTTTCATAATTGTCAACTGTAATAAATGTGTTAACCATACTTTGCCTTTCGTTCTAATGATGGATATGTTTGAAATATATATTTAATACATGAGCAGTGATATGATAAAATAACGTATATTCTAACATTACAATTCAAACTTGCATATGTGAAACATTTTATTCTATATTTTGCTGCTTCAATTGATATATAGTTTCCGTAAGGATACTGTGGTCGGTATTAGGTAATAGGGCAGTTAGGTGTGTGTAACAAAGTGACTCACCTGAATGGACAAATGATGATGTGTAGACATTGATTTATGTGAATGTAAGTTGAGCATATGTAGATGAAAACAAATATTTATAATTAATTATTTGTCGCCTCAAAATGTAGGCTGGGCTGTGTAGTGAGTAGTATTACCAGCTACCATGAAATAGGATTAATCTTTCGCTGATTTACCAAGTTGTTGACAACGGCCGTGTGGACTAAGGCGTTGGAATTTAAGTTTGAAATATAACTCGTGTTCCAAGGTTCGAATCCGGCGACCAGTGTGAATAATTCTTCTCTACACTGACAATTCCCGTAAGGATGAAACGTATACGTATGTAGATAAGAACAAATATTTATAATTATATATATATATGAAAAAAAACATACATACTAAAGGACATTACTACAGACATATCAAAATGAATAAACACAAAAGTCTTTTTTCATTTATCACTCCTATATTAAAAAATCAAAATTAAGAGGAAAACATTGAGTGCGCATGTGGGTGGGGGGGAGACAGGAAGTCATTCTTTGATGAAACAAAAGTCATCTAACTCCCCTACGCCCTTCATGAATCGTTTCAAGTTTTAGCCTTCACGGCAAAATTAGCATTTTCAGTTTTCAGAGAGAACTGTCATAAGAAGGAAAAGAAAGGCATGGCAAGACAATGTGGATAGAGAAAGAAAGAAAGATAACGTGAGAGACAGAGAGAAAGAAAGAAAGAGAAATATAAATAAAATCCAGCCAAATAGAAACGAAAAAATAAGGAGGTAAGGCTCTAGTGATTTTTTCTTCTTATATAAATAGAGATTTTGTCCGTTTGTCCGTTCATCAGTCACAATTTTTTAAAATGAAATAAAGACATTGCGGAATTTGTCTCATTTAAAAATATTAAACATCTTAACTACTTTTAGTAAATAATAAATTCCCAACAAATAAAGCGGATGCAGTGACTAGAATTTGAAACCAAAACCTTGAGATCTTCAGTCCGAGATTTTACCAACTGAGCTATTTGGACTTTCTTATAAATAAAGCTTAAAACATTACCATAACAAAATAATTACAGCTTTGGCATGACGTCAGAGATTTATGATTTACGTCATGTTTCAAAACATGAATTTAAACATAATCGATAGCAAAAAATATAAATGAATGTGTAAACATCATCAATAGCGTTGGAAATTATTTTAATAGTCAAAAACAATCTTGCTTTTACTACGTATTGGCGTTAAACCAATTTAATATTTTATATATACTAGAATTTGGACCTGTAGTTTTAGAAAAATGGACTTTGACCATAAAGCGGAGGACTTACATCCGTGGGAAGCTCTAGTGATTTAAATAAAATTCTGCTTTTTCTGGATAAAAAAAAAGCGAAATTCCGCTAAGAAATAGAGAACTCACATCTCTGATATACAGGGTGGGCCAAAATAAGGGTCCTATCTTTAAATTTGAATAACTTGAATTTGAATAACTTCCACAAAATAAAAGTTAAACTCACCAAACTTTATGTGTGTGTAGACTGACCCTTCCGAGATTTTTTGAAATAAACAAAACAAATTTTAGCCGAAAAACACTTCTTAAAACTTACAAAAACTAAAGTATTGTTTTTTACACTGTTTTGAGTTTTTTAAGCAAAAATAATGTTTTCTAAATGAGGGTACGTTCCTTAGGGCTAATACGGCTCATGCTTGCTTCGGAAGGGGTCCTTTACTTATTCTAAAAAAAAATTTGGTGGTGTACTAAAAGCGAACTTTTAGGAAAAGTGAAACCTATTGTGAAGAGTATATAGCTCAATATCCAGGATAGAGCAGGTAGAATGAAGAAGAATGGAAAGGAATTAGAAAAGCAAAAGTCAAATCATAATTCAATTCAATTGCTCAGAGCAAGGTATATTCCGCAAAAAAAGGCAATTTATTCAAGTTAAATTTTCCTTAAGCCAGGCTTTTCAAAGATCAAAATCTTATCATCATAGGAAGTCGCTGGGATATTATGATTTGACTTTTGCTTCTCTAATTCCTTTCCATTCTTCTTCATTATATATATATATATATATATATATATATATATATATATATATATATATATATATATATATATATATATAATATTTGTTTTTGTTTATTATCTATCAACGTATACGTTTCGTCCTTTATAATCAGGACTCATCAGCATAGAGATATAACTATTCACCACTTGTCATGCGATTCAAAACCCCGGATTCCGAGTATTTGTTACAACTCAAATCCCGACATCTAGAACCACTGGGCCAATGTTGAACAGCGAATAAACAGTGATAATTTTAACACTTTATCCGGCGGCTTGACGTCATAAGAGCGTTCAACTTAATGAAAGGAACGATGCATTTATAGCTAGCGACGTCATGCTGTGTTAATACTACACTAACCGTTCCCATCTAGACGGGTTTTCTAGGAGCTACAAATAATAAATATTTGTTTTTGTTTATTATCTATGTACGTATACGTTTCGTCCTTTATAATCGGGACTCATCATATATATATATTTTTTTTTCTTACACCATCATAAGTCTACATTCCATCTCGTACAATATGAGAAAAAAAAATGATATCTCTGAAAGCTAAGTTTAAAATAAATTTTATTTATTTTAACAAAAAAGTAACACATTGTTTAAGGTTTTTCAAATTTAAATATTTTCCTATGAAAACAATGTTTAGAAAATCTGACTTTCTGTAAGATGTGTTGCTAAATGCGCTGATGAAGGGACGTTTTGGATTAGCTTTATTAATTTATAAAATAAAATAAAGTATTTCCTAAATGTTTTGGAAACGATCGTACACCATACTGGACTTGATGTTCTAATTCTTGGAACAATTGTAATGTTTTAATTCATTGAATGTTTTATATATATATATATATATATATATATATATATATATATATATATATATATATATATATATATATATATATATATATGTATATATATATATATATGTATATATATATATATATATATATATGTATATATATATATATATATATATATATGTATATATATATATATATATAATATATATATATATATGTATATATATATATATATATTACTGGTTGGTTACATTTCAATGACCAAAAAAAATCAGCCCACAATCATAATTTTTAATTTATGTTTTTTATTTCTTCATTTCGGCGAATGCCTATATTTTTTTCATTTCGTCTTACATGCGTTTCACAACCTGGTAAGAAAAAAGTAGTCTTTGGTCCACCAAGCTGCTCTTCAGAGATAATCATTTAACAATAAAAGAAACAAGCACATTATTCCAAAACAAAGAGGAAGAAAGGTGGTCAAAAAAGAAAACGGCAAGTTAAAGACACAATGAATAACTCACTTTAAAGATGACAATTAGAGATAAATCCCTCCCAAACATCTGACGCAGCTTAAACCGATTCTCAGGCCGCCATCTTGGAACCAATATATATATACAGGGTGGGCAAAAATAAGGGTCATATTTTTAAAAATTCATAACTTTTTTATTTATTGATTTTTTTTTACTTTTTTTTTAGAATAAGTAACGGACCCCTTCCGAAGCAAGCATGAGCCGTATTAGCCCTAAGGAACGTACCCTCATTTAGAAAACATTATTTTTGCTTAAAAAACTCAAAACAGTGTAAAAAACAATACTTTAGTTTTTGTAAGTTTTAAGAAGTGTTTTTCGGCTAAAATTTGTTTTGTTTATTTCAAAAAATCTCGGAAGGGTCAGTCTACACACACATAAAGTTTGGTGAGTTTAACTTTTATTTTGTGGAAGTTATTCAAATTCAAGTTATTCAAATTTAAAGATAGGACCCTTATTTTGGCCCACCCTGTATAAGTGTGTGTTTCTTGGCTAAAATGATGAATTTCTTCACATTTTAAAAGAATCCATAATACACATGTAGTTACAAAGACTGGAATTAACCAAGAACTTAAAACCTTTATTTTTCAGAATCAAGGGAGGCGCGAGAGCGCTCTATCCCTTAATATACTTCAAGAATGGCCTATGTTGAAAATCTCATTTCTTTGATCAATCATAACTCAAAAACCAATAAACCAAATTAGTTAAAACTTTGCACAAAATTTTTATTTGATAGGTTCTATAAGTGTGTAGAATTTCAGCATCATTAGTCAAGGCAACCCAGAGATCTAGAAAGTTCAATCATGAAATCATGTTATGTGTGTGTACGTATGTACGTGCCACCCTATATCTCATCAACTGATTTTTGGCAGAGATAGGGGTTCTAGGGTCGAGTTGATGGCATTTTAATTGCAGTTTACCATATACCCTAGTTTTCCAGAAAATTCCAAAAAACCTTAAAAATGACCATTGTATTGAGGCATAGCCTTTACAAAAGTAGTGACATTCCATGATAAATGCCAGTATACTGAAATCATATGCCCTTAATAGGGTTAAGATGAAAATTCATATACACTAAATGTACAAAAGCAAGGAAATTCCCAAATTTTTACACTTTTATTGTCATTAAGGGTATGCAAGCACAACAAGGCTATGTATTTTACTTGTAGGAATTTTTCTTCAGCACACCTCACACACTTCATCCACTCATGCATAGAGATTTATATTGTAGTGATGTGATAATGAAATGGTTTGGTTGATATGTAGTCATACCCTTAATGACAATAAAAGTGTAAAAATTTGGGAATTTCCTTGCTTTTGTACATTTAGTGTATATGAATTTTCATCTTAACCCTATTAAGGGCATATGATTTCAGTATACTGGCATTTATCATGGAATACAAATAATATTCTAAAAAATTATGAAAACTCAAGCCGTGTTTAAAAACGTAATGTAGAGTAGGTTATTGGCTTAATGGACAGAGTCTCAGACTATGGAATTTATTATTATGAATCGAAATTATAAACATAGAAATAAAAAGGGACCCAACTTTTGATGGACCACAATTGTTAATTTTTAGCAATAATTAAATAGAACTTCAGTGATAACAAAACGCTCTTTAAAAAAAAAAATGTCTTCTGATGACGCTCCTTTGCTTACACGCATCCATCCGTCAGTGCAACGTAAAATCGTACGTTTGAACTGCAAAGAGAATTTCTCTTTGTTTGTTGTTGTTTATATCTAGTATATTTATCTACCTCCCACAAGGTAAGATGTGACACAAGGTCGGGAAAGTGGGATTAGATAAGCCAGCATTCGGAGGTGAGCACTCAGGCGTTGTTTATAACTAGTCCCCAACGTACACATTTCAGTTTAAAGTTAGTCCTAAGGCCAGCTTATAGATAGGGCGATGTATTCATGAACATACAAACAGCTATCTGAAATTTTCCAAGAATGAACATCACTCATTCGCTTTAAGAGAAGCTGTCCTTGTGCCGACCTAGAAATAAAAGCGAGAGAAACAGAAGGTTCTTTGTTTTCTTCCAACGTCAAATTGACTTAGACTTTGGTTTTGCAATTTTATGAATGAGGAGGTTGCAAAGAAGATTGAATTGGAAGATTCAGATTTAGTGAAGGAAACACATAAAAGCAAGGAAGGGAAGCCAATGTAGCATAAATACAAAACGAAAGGAAAGACTAATATATATATATATATATATATATATATATATATATATATATATATATATATATATACATATATATACATATATACATACATACATATATATATATACATACATATATATACATACATATATATACATACATATATATATACATACATATACATATATATATATAAACGCACACACATCTTTCATTTTTTATATACGTATCTCACAAACGTTTATCACACACATACAAAACACATTTTTTCATGTACATATATGTAGGCATGTTTATATGTACACATATGTAATGTATACACACATCTTTGTATACATGCACATATATATATATATATACACATACATTGACGCACACATACATACACAGACTGATGCACACACACATATACATAGACTGATGCACACACACATATACTGATGCACACACACACATAAACTGATGCACACACACACTGATGCACACACATATACATAGACTGATGCACACACACACACATATACTGATGCACACACACACACACACATAAACTGATGCACACACACACTGATGCACACACATATACATAGACTGATGCACACACATATAGACTGATGCACACACACACACATATATATATATATATAGACGCCCATGCTGATACATATATAATGACACACACACACACCTATATATATAAAAAAGAATAAAAGTGCAATGTACCCCAAAACAAGTAAAAGAAGTGTGCTTATTAGGTTAGTGGGGGGGGGTAGAGGGGGAGCGGGTTGCCTTACAAGTGAGAGAAGAGACAGAAAAAACAAAAGTAGATCTCTCCTCTGAGGACTTATTCATGGCGAAACAGGATTCAAGATGCAACTGTGTTGAGTAGAGCTTTAGTCTTGTGATAATTCCGCACAAAATCAGCAGGATTACCTGGCATTGTCGGTGAAGGAATAAGAGTTCAAAAAGGTCTGTGTGTAATATATCAGTTCAAGTGTATAAGTAAAAAAGGAAAAAAGAAAAAAAATGGTCCAGCAACAAAAACCTACTGAATTGTAATGGTATCTACTGTCTAATAATACTTGAAGTGGATTGAACCCATGGACAATATGGCTTCTTTTTCTTTTAGATGTAAATCGCTCCAGACAAGGCATGAAACCACTTGATGTAATGAGCTAAAAAAAAATATGGTGCTTCTGTAGTTTCACAATGACATGTTAGGCCTCGCTTGAAAAAAAATAGCTAAAGAAATGTATAAACTTTGTCATGTACTTACGTGGTAGCTGAATAGAAGGCTGTACACCAAAAAGTATGCAAATTCATCCAGTACTTATTGAATTAAGAATAGAAAATGATTTTATCTATATGTCACCATTATTCTTATATTTTGAGTTTTCCAAAAGTTATCTCCCTTGCCTAATCTGTAAGCTGAAATGTCTACCGATACGTAAGATCGCTTTTTCCTTTTTTCTTATAATTTAATAAATACTGGATGAATTTGTGTCATTTTTTCTGTACAATTTTATTTTCAGCTAACGCATACATACATAAAGTTTATACATTTCTTTAAATATTTTAATTGTGAAAATACAGAAACACCAAAAATACTACTTCAAGGTCAAAAACTAGGCTCCGACCCAGAAAACAGTAATTCTTCCCCCTTTGTCAGAAACATCGCTCATGGAATGTGAGGACTAAAGGACAAAATAAGGGAAGCGAGAGTTATGAGGCTGCCGAATGTTTGGTTTAGTTGTTTTGTTTTACGGCATATCAACTCTTTTCGGGTTATTTAATGCCGACTTAGGTCATTTTTGTAAAAGTTTTTTATGCTTTAAGTTCTTTATATCTTCAAATATTTATTCATAGTGTTTGATTTGAGTCATCATTGAGTTTCGCAAAGGGAAAAGAAAAAAAAACAATAACATCAATGTTTGGTGCATTTTAAGTCAGGAAGCCAGTATCTTCAGGCAGCCTGATCTGGTAGCACTCGGCTGACGAATGTAATGTAGATAGTTAAAAATTAACTCAGCACAGTAACGCTGGTTTTATTTGTCATCTTCAAAATGTGTATGCAACAATAATGTCCAAGCATTTGCTTAAAAAGATGAAAGCAATTTATAAAATGGGGCATGCACACAACATAATGAAAATAAAAATTGAACATTCTGGAACATTTTATTTATTTATGTTACTTTTATTCACTCCAAACAAGGCATATTGCCACTGTTCTTGGCCTTTTGGCTAAGATCAAAGTGTAGTATCTGTTCCGATGGATACTGCACCCCATAGACTGGTATTGTCTTGGCCTTCGGGGCTTGATTTACGCCTGTCTATGGGTCTGTCCTGTGCAGTCCTAGGAGGTCCACCCTCCCAGGCTTCACCTCCCCTCTTTGGGGAGGAGTAAGTTTATTGCTTACTGCCTGAGGCGTCCCTACCGGGGAATGCCGACGGGGCTGCCCAGGCAATTTTTAAACCCCACTTTCCCGACCTTGGGTCACATCTTACTTGTGGGAGTAAGATAAAAACTGGCCTTGTGCCTAACTCCTGGAGAGGAGTAAATCAATACTGTAGGAGGGGTCAGATTTATAGGGGACGGGGGGCAAGTAAGGTCACAAGTCCAGGTTATAAACAAGTAACAGGTTTATTTGTTGGAGGTTACAAGTGAAACTCGCATTCCCCAGGTTGAACAGCAGACTTGCAGAATGAGATTTTTGCCAGACCAAAAAAAAGATGTGTCCAATCAGCACAATCCTTTAGCTAAGAGCCCTAATGGTTTGGAGAGGCACCCAGCTCCAACAGACTGTCATCTCTCAGAAAAAACAAATCCCTCTGTCCTGCCTAGAGGGCCAGGTCTCCCTCTCCCATCTTCTTGAATATTTTCCTACTCACCGGAAATCTCAGATTCTAGTCCTTCTCAGTGGTCACCATATGACCACCCAGAAGCTGACTGCTAGAGATATCCACTAGAGATAACTGCCAGACTGTGTCCACTCAAAGGGGGTTTATCATGGAGACAGTCTATGAACATTACCTTTTTGCTCTCAGCATGGTTCCCCGTTTTTATGAGGCACTTATATTTTTTTCAAAGAGATATAAAATTATGTGAACCAAAATCAGAGATATTTTCAGATTTATCTGTGCCCCCCCCTTTCTCCTTTGCATCTATCATCTGCAATGTCCACTTTTCTGCACGCATCACCAAAATATGCAGCAGCCTATATATATATATATATGTGCATGTTTATAAAGTAACTACATTATTTTCTAAATCTGGTATTATAGTGTTAATTTGTATCCATATTAAAAAAAACAACAAATAAAAACAATACATCTTTAAATTTCCCAGGTTTCTCACAAGATAGATTTTACACTCTGATGATAACAGATGAACGTCGAAAGTTTGCATATTAAAATCAAGGCATGATGAATTTCACATGTTTGAAAAGTAGATAAGAAACGCAATCATTATGAGGTTCACCTCTGCACCGTTTTCGCAATGAGTTCCTTTACGCTGTTTTCACGGCACCAATTGAGGGTGTCATTCAACCTATCAGTGGTGTGGACAGATGTTAGGTTGCTGATGACGATAATAGGACTGTGGCAAAGTTTGCTTTGGCCGAAGGGGTAGATCTTGGGACCGGCATCAATGTGGCACCATGGCTTTGGATGGCTGGGAGATCTTTGCCGGACTTTTGTGACGATGGGACGATGTGTGACAACATGTGCACGTATGTGCAATGTCTCATCTTGTTATGGCCAGTGAGTAATCATCGTTTGACGATAGTCACTGTCGTCTGCTTCTGGGACTGGCTAGCCGGCTGTTTGGTCGGGACCATCGTGCTGCAAATCAAACATTATGTAATAATGGAACAAACCATTTTACTTTTTATATAAAAATATGATTTATTATATTTTGAAAAGAAACATCTCAGAGCGCGCAACAAACACGTCTTCCTCATTCGGATTTCAAACCAGTCTCTCAATTTTCAATCTCTTTTCTAGAGATAGAGAGAGAAGGGGGGAAAGTGAGAGAGAAAGAGAGAGAGACAGAGGGATAGAGAAAGAGAGAGAGAGGAAATACAGCCGTCATCAGTGTTTCAATAAATCTCGGTGACAGGTTTTCTTTGACCTCTTGAACCTGGCTGGTGTCTCCAGCATTGTTTATATTTTAGCTGACATCGGATTACACCGAATACCCCGATCAGTGAGCTGACATTTTTAGTGTAGCGAATTTACTTTATTTTCAACTCAAGTCTGGCGCAAGGGTTACGAATATAACGGGAAGCACTTAGCTCCCCAAAAGATTACGCATTGTGCCACAGGACCAATACTTATTTTGCATCCTGTGAGTAACTATAGTTGTTCACAACATGTGGCAACCATTGTCTCCCCTACTCAGGCGTAGACCATTATTAAAAGTAACGAATTCTGCTGATAAACTTGACAGGTTTATTAATGTAAAGTTGTAAATGCAGTGAAGTTCTTAAGAATGCCTTTGTAGCCAAACGGTGAGTTGAGGTTAGGGTTAGGGTTAGGGTTAGGGTTAGGTAATATTGGTTTAGAAAATACTGGTGGACCGTTAAAAACAAACTTTTGTCTGTCTGTCTTTATTTATTTATCTGGACTAGTTGCTGTGGTTGGTTATTCATATGTATTGGTACTTTGCAAAGAACAATTAGAACTCTTCTATACAAGTACATACACTATTTCTCTACTCACCATTTGTGCTGGGGCCTACCAGAACTGGTAAGGTGCGCATCATTTCAACCGCGTGGAAATCTGTCCACCGTTGCGAACTTCAATCTTGCTCTCCTCCTCTCTGTAGCAAGGGTCTCTCTACCTAAGGGGACACAACCCCACTGGTCTTCCTAGCAAGCGGTGTCATTAACTCTTGTTCCCTTATAATACTCCCCCGCCAAAAAAAATATACAGAGTATCTGAAAATGAATACAAACAAGGAAAGAAAAACATTTTTTTTTGATATGGAGACAAAGTTCTTCAAATGTCTAGACCATCTCACATGTCTGCCTGAACGTGTCTTTTTTTTTCTAATGGATGTTTTTCTAGTGTCATGTCTACAGACACTGAGTTTGGAGGTTCTACTTCTCACAAGCGACCTGAAGACGGGACATGCGATTTATAAGCAAACTGGACTCACTCAAAAACTGACCGGAACAAACTCATTATTACTAAAAACTCGATTGACTTAAGTAAAGAATCACCCCCACCCCGTCTAATAATTAATTGTTCTTAATTGTTTTTCCCTGCCCAGCAAAAATCTAACTTCTGTTTGGATAAGGAATAAAATAACAGAATTTTTTTTTTATCAAGAACCACATGACCGTTATTTTCCGCGCCTGGTCAAAATGTTAATTCTTGTTTCAAAAGTGAAATCTAGAATTGGGTGTGGGGGCCTCCCTATCCCCTGTTATCTCATCTTCAATAACCACATAGTCTGGCAATGCCTACTTTGGCCAAAACAGAAACTCTGAGTAGATAAAAAAAATTTCAAGAGGAGGTGGGTGATCTTCGCAACCTTGTCTTTTCCCTCAACTATTTTTTGATTAATTGTAATTAAATTCTCTCAAGAGTCTTTTTTTGTGCGTGTGTGTGGGCCTTATCTTGGATACGCATAAATCTTTGTCAACAGCTTATGCTGGGAAGCTAGGGAGGAGGTAAGGCTGAGAGGTAATGAAAAACTAAGTTTGGTTAATTCCTTTTGATTGTAACAGAATCTTGCTGGTTTTCTATCTATTTTCATATTATGCTTACCCCGACTCACCATTTCATCGAGTTATAACAATTAAATGCCGATTCAGGGCAATTGTCCTGTTGCATTGTACTTTCAGAAGCAACATTGTCAGTATGGTAGTTTGGTAGTTTTGTTTTACGGCATATCAACCCTTTTTGGGTTATTTAATGCCGAATCTGGTCATTATAGTAAAAGTTTTTATGCTTCAAGTTCTTTATATCTTCAAATGTTTAATCATCGTTTTTGGTTTGGTAGTTTTGTTTTACGGCATATCAACCCTTTTTGGGTTATTTAATGCCGAATCTGGTCATTATAGTAAAAGTTTTTATGCTTCAAGTTCTTTATATCTTCAAATGTTTAATCATCGTTTTTGGTTTGGTAGTTTTGTTTTACGGCATATCAACCCTTTTTGGATTATTTAATGCCGAATCTGGTCATTATAGTAAAAGATTTATGCTTCAAGTTCTAAAAATAAAATAAAAAAGGGGAGGGAGAAAGGGAGAGGGGCTGTTGTTTTTGTTTTTGGTTTTGTAGAACATAATTAAGTTTTACAAAAAAAAAAAAAAAAAAAAAAAAAAAACGTCAATGTAGGTGAATTTCGTCTCAGGGAGCCACAGGGCAGCCTGATCTGGTATCACCAGACATTGTCAGTAGTTCTATTTTATTTTACTCCATAATATTATACATTCTTGACAAGTCAATCACATCTTCGAAAATACCCCCCCCATCCCCCCCCCCAAAAAAATAACAAGCGAAATAGGTGAGATGTTCCAAAGGTCCCTATAGTACAATTGAACCGATTATTAGATAAAACATCCAACCCTTTTAAAATATTATTATTAAAAAAAAGCGCAATATTCAAATTCTTAAAATATCTTTAGTCAATGAGATAATCAACATAATTAATAAAAATGGGTGACCACTTCTCGTATGAATGCAACTTTGACAATTACACATTAAACTTTTATACTTTTTATTTTATACTAGCAGAACCCGTTGCCCGGCGTTGCCCGGCGTTGCCCGGCGTTGCCCGGCGTTGCCCGGCGTTGCCCGGGAGAAAGTACTACCTATTGCATGACGTCGAATAAAAAAAAGAAACTGCCTATTGTTCTTTCTACCCCCACCTCTCTACCGTGTTGGCGAATGTTTTAAATTTAAAAAAAAAAAAGAAGTTGTAGAGTAGAATGGGATCGAACGCTAAAACTGGCGATCATGAAACCTGCCTTCTTAACTACTGCGCCACGGTTTTTGAGTTAAAAATACATGTGAAAATAGGCCAATTAACCTAAGCTTGTTTATTGGCATATGTGTTATGTTAATATTTAGCTTCTGCCGACCAAATGTAAAGTTCAACAATGACACGGTTTAGGTCATTTGTAGTTGATGAAATAAATGGATTTGGGCAAGTTTTCTATAATATGCGTGTTAAACGTGTATGATTTTGAAAATGTAAATGTATCGGGGTCTACGAGTATCTTGGCGCTTATTGAATTAAATAGGAAGTCGATTCGATCAAGAAATTGTAGCCGCCATGTTGAATGATTAAATGTTGCAGGAACTGTGTTCGTTAATTTCATTCGCTTAATTCTGGAATGAATATAAATGTAGAAGTCATAGGTAGAAATGGAAATAATGTAATCTGATATTCGCGGAAAATCATTGGAGTGAACGGGAGCGGTCATTAAGTCTTTGTGTATTGCTTTATATTATGTAGTAAATTAATACCAGGCAAATAATAAATAAGAACGGAGTCTTTTGTGAAAATTAAACTGTGTTTATTAGTTCCCGGTGTCGATGAATGGAGTGACAGTACAGAATTGTTAGGGAGAAAAGTTTTTGCTACCACCTATATGGAGTTGGTTTGGCGGAGAGTCGTAGATGGTGGGCCAAATGTAATATTTAGTGTTAGCTGGTAAAAAATAATAACAAATTTACTAAAACACGCTCGAGTGAATAAGTGTAATATAGTGGTGAGTTTAGTAGCCTGTGATGCATGTGGTTATTTTTCTATTCTCCGAGAAGGTACAGGGGAAAAATCATTTTTTCAAATATGTTTATGTATTTTTATATCATTTTTTAAAAATGTATTTTAATATCATTTTTTTAATGTTTATGTATTTTAATATCATTTTTCAAATATGTTTATGCATTTTAATATCATTTTTTTAATGTATTTTAATATCATTTTTCAAATATGTTTATGCATTTTAATATCATTTTTTTAATGTATTTTAATATCATTTTTTTAATGTTTATGTATTTTAATATCATTTTTCAAATATGTTTATGTATTTTAATATCATTTTTCAAATATGTTTATGTATTTTTATATCATTTTTTTAAAAATGTATTTTAATATCATTTTAAAAAAATGATTATGTGTTTTAATATCATTGAAAAGAGAAAAGTGAAATAAAAAATTTATGATTAAATTTTTTTTGAACAATCCAACTTCTTTGATGAAGTCTAAGATTTTGGTCGAATTTGTGTCTTTGAATAAATTTTTTGATTTTTCAAGTTGTAGTATTTCCTTCAGTTTTGTTTTAGATCCTGACAGTCTATTAATATATTTGACTGTATAAGATTCTTGTCATGATACACACATTGGAGACCCTTCACCCTCCAATAAATATTTGTAGATAATATATGTATGTCCTATATGAAGTCTGGCTACTATAACCTCTTCTCTTCTTGCCTTTCTGTAGTCTAAGGGCCACTCATCAATAGTTGGCCAAATCTTGTGTAATTTATTACTTAAGCATTTATCCCAAGATTCTTGCGATTTTTCTTTGTATAGAAGGTCGAAAATCAGTGTATGAAATCATAGTATTGGTAAGTATCATGTTCAGCGATTCTTTTGCTGCTCTATCCGCTTTTTCGTTCCCACGAATGCCGATATGACTCGGTATCCAGCATAATTTAATTTTACACTGCTTCCTGTTATAGATAGAGGTGATCTTGTTTAAGATTTTTATAATTAAAGGGTTATCCATTTTTTGTTCTTCAGTGCTGTGAGCACCAATAGGGAGTTAGGGAAGATGATGTATTTGTCAGTTCTACTATCTTGTATTATTTTTAACACCAAGTATATGGCTGTAGCTTCTGCACTAAAAATCGATGCTTTGTCAGGTCGTCTATGCTGCATTTTTGTCTCATTTAAAATAGCAGCCCATCCAACTCTGTCTGATTCTTTCGATCCATCTGTGTAGATGTACTTATACAGGGTGGGCA
The DNA here is from genome assembly GCA_963556195.1 of Sepiola atlantica. NCBI lineage: Eukaryota > Metazoa > Mollusca > Cephalopoda > Sepiida > Sepiolidae > Sepiola > Sepiola atlantica. Next base: position 16,736,847 of record OY744536.1, on the reverse strand, counting down.
AAAATAAGGGTCCTATTTTTAAAAATTCATAACTTTTTTATTTATTGATTTTTTAAATTTTTTTTTTTTAGAATAAGTAAAGGACCCCTTCCGAAGCAAGCATGAGCCGTATTAGCCCTAAGGAACGTACCCTCATTTAGAAAACATTATTTTTGCTTAAAAAACTCAAAACAGTGTAAAAAACAATACTTTAGTTTTTGTAAGTTTTAAGAAGTGTTTTTCGGCTAAAATTTGTTTTGTTTATTTCAAAAAATCTCGGAAGGGTCAGTCTACACACACATAAAGTTTGGTGAGTTTAACTTTTATTTTGTGGAAGTTATTCAAATTCAAGTTATTCAAATTTAAAGATAGGACCCTTATTTTGGCCCACCCTGTAGTTAGGATGATGTTTTTTATGTTTTCAAATTCATCTTGAAATATAATTTGTTCTTTTATTGTAAAATCAAAGATACAGAATGGTTATTTAATTCCCATGGTGAAATTTTGGAAATTATTGATTGGTGTAGAGTCCAAATTCCAGTTTTTTCCTGGATACGGTAACCAAGGGGTCTAATGGCATTGATTTTTCTCTCAAACAGATTGTGGATTAAGCACGCAGCCATAGGCAGGATTTAGTGGACATGACGACAACTTTGTCACATATTGAAGTGCTAATTTTTCTCTCCTTAGATGTAAAGGACCTTCATTTGTCTTCAATATATAAGGTTTCTACTGGAAACGTGCGAAATGCCACCAATGCGAGTCTTAGTCCATGGTGATGAATAGTTTCCAATTGCTTCAGGTATGACTTTCTGGCTGCTCTCTATATATAGCATTCATAGTCGGGCTTGAATCTAACTAAGGATCGGTAGAGTTTAAGTAATGTGGTTTTTTCAGCACCCAAGTCAGTGTGTGCCAGAACTTTGGTTAATTGCATGACCTTGTGGCATTTTAGATATTTTATGTGGGGTATAAAGGTAAATTCTCTATCAAATATGATGCCCAAGTAATTGTTTTGATCAACAACTGGGATATTATTGTGGTCCAGTTTCAAAATGAGGTCATGATGGATCCTTCAGAGTTTGCAAGAAATGTATACATTTTGTTTTGTCCTTTGAGAATTTAAAACCGTTTTCTATGGCCCATTTGTTTATTTTATTTAGACAGAGTTGGAGTTTGTGTTCGGCTGTGAGTATGCATTTTGATCGATAGCATATAAGTAAATCATCCACGTATAGAGTCCAGTCGATCCCAGTATTCATTTTTTAATGATGTTATTTATTTTTATATTGAAAAGACAGAATGCCCATTTCTTGTTCTTTTTGAGCTGAAAGTATGTTGCCCATCCGCACTTGAAAATGTCTATCATTTAAGAAGTTGCAGATGAACTCTGGCATTCTGCCTTTAAATCCAAGTTCATGTAGATCTCTTATAATGCCATATTTCCAGGTTAGTGTCGTAAGCCTTTTCGATGTCAGAGAAGATTGCTATCAGGTGCTCCTTCTTGACAAATGCTTCCCTTATGAGTGTTTCAAGTCTAATTAGGTGGTCAATAGGGCTTCTACTTTTCCTGAAGCCTGACTGATATTCTGTAATCAATTTTTTGGTTTCTAAATATTATGTTAGTCTCTCATTAACCATTCTTTCGAAGATCATACACTGGCAACTAGTGAGGGTAATGGGTCGATAATTTATTGGATCTGTATGGTGTTTTTTTGTTTAGGTACTGGGATCACTATAGCTTGTTTCCAGTTTTTTGGAATGCTGTTATTCATCCATATTTCGTTATATATTTGTAGTAGGTAGTTTAGGGATGGTTTTGGTAGATTAATGGATTTCATCAGGGTCAACTGCTGTATCATGAGATTTATGTACTGCTTCTTCTAATTTTGTTCTGTTGAATAATTGGTTATATTTTTCTTCATTTTTTTACTTGATTTTTTTTCTTTTCTTTATTGTTTTATGATTTGAATTTTTTGTTTTTGTTTTTTGATGAAGAATTTGTTAAAAATTGTTCAGCTAGTTTGTTTGCAATATTTTCCTTGTTAGTGATCTTTATGCTATTGCAAATAAGATGTTTGATAAGGTCCTATTGTTCTTCCCTGATATTTTTCTGACCATCTCCCATACTTTTTGGGTTTTGATGTTTACATTTATTTTTTATGAATAGTTTTTTTCATGTTCCGTTTCGATTCTTTGATAGTTTTTCGTGTTTTTGCTCTGCTGTTTTTGCATAGGCCCAAATTCTCCTTTGTTGGGTTATTTTTAAATTTTCTTAGGTAAGCACGTCGTGTTCTTACGACTTTTCGGCATTCTTTGTTAAACCATGGTTTGTTTAATTTTGAGGAAGTGGAGCTTTTTGGTATGTTCTCTTTTGCAATGGAAAGGAGAGTATTGCTGAAATATGTAATATGTTCTTCAGTGTCAGTGTTAGCTTCTGGTATTAGTCTATATTGGCACGAGTTTTGGAATTTTTCCCAGTTTGCTTTTTGTAAGTTCCAACAGGGTATTTTGTCATCTAGTTTTGGATTCTCATTTTCCAGTATAATGGGGAAGTGGTCGCTTCCACATGTGTCGTCATGGGTTCTCCAGCTATAGTCCATGTATACAGTTGGATCGCATATTGTTAAGTCTATTGCTGAGAAAGTGCCTGTTGCTGGATGTAGGTATGTGTTCTTTTTATTATTGAGCAAACATATTTGGTTTTGGTTTAGTATTGTTTCAATAATTCTTCCTTTTTTGTTGTTGTTTTTTTTTACTACCCCATAACTCGTTATCGCTGTTAAAATCTCCCATTACTATGAAAGGCTTTGGTAGTTGTGGAATTTAATTATTTACTTCTGTCTCATCCAATGTTTCATTTGGTGGTATATATAGTAAACAAAAGGTTATTTCTTTATGTAGTGTTGCAGTTATTGCATATTTGTTTTCAAGTTTGTTTCGCTGTGTGGAATATTTTTTTTATTGATATATAATGATGATCCACCAGTGGCTGTGTTTGATTTTTTGTTTATGTAGTTGTATGATGAATAATGTTTTATATTGACTGTGTCATTCTCTTTTAAGTGAGTTTCTTGTAGGCAGATTATAGCAGGGCAGAAAATTTTGATGAGGAGTATTATTTCTTCAAGATAAATTTTTGTGCATCTTATGTTCCATTGTAATATTTTGTTTGCCATGGTTTATGTTTCCTTTTTTAGACTTGGATTTTTGCTGATTCAGAATTTTCTTGTTTATTTTTTGTTTTAGTTTTATAAAATCGGGAGACCTATGTTTTGAGGCATTTCCAGCCGTCCGTCCGTCCAGATTTTTCTCCGCAACCATCCATTGAATTTCTTTGAAATGTTGCATGAAGTTGTAACTTTTGTCAGGTTAGAAAGTGACATTCTTCGATTTTTGAAAAAAAATCTGGTTAGCCCCCCAGGGGGTCAAAAGGCCCCAAAATGGCAAAAAATGACATTTTTCCCCCATAACTTTTCATCCATCCATTCAATTTCTCTGAAACTTGGCCAAAATGTAGAGGCAATTGTTCTGGATATAAAATGAGCATCCTTGACCTCAGAAAAATTCTGGTTCGCGCCCCAGGGGGTCAAAGGGGGGTCAAAAATGCCCCAAATTGCCCAAATTTATTGCATTTTACACTCGCCACATCGAGTCACATACAGAGGGAGACCACGCACGCGCGGCTTGTTTGTTTTAGATCTTGATGGTGATGGTGATGTTGTGTTGGAGCCAGTGATTGTTTGGTTCCGGATGTGCCAGGGATTTGTGGTGGTTCTATTTTTGTTTTGTCTGATGCTTTGGTTTATCTCGGGGTAGGTGTTCGTATTTGTGATATTCATGATTGTGGGTTTGATTTCACTTATAAATTTTGGCCAATCATTTGGACTCAGGTTCAGTAATTTTTTAACAATCATGTCATATTTATAATTTTTTTCGGTAGTTTCTTTTTTTTTTTAATAATTTGTGCATAGATTATTTCCCCCGTGTATGTATCTACGATTCTCCTTGCTTCAGTAAAAGAGATGTTTTGTTTTTGTTTTATTTCTTTTTCTTTCTTCCATACATCGCAGATCCTTGCGTAGGCTGGATGATCTTCTCGATAGCTTGCACAATTGCATCTGTTTAGGCATTCGTTATAGTGTGGCTTTCTGAGAATATCTACCGCATAACCAGTTATAACATGTATCTAATCTTGACCTTTTAGGCTATTTGGCGAATAGTAATGCGTCGATCTTCACAAATGGCAGCCTCAACTTGACGGACAGATATCTCATCAATTGTAGAAGAGCGACCATCAGGTCTGGGAGCTGTTTCCAAAGACTTCAGGTCACGTTTGAACTCACGATGCCAGCGTTTTACAACGTCATATGATGGGGCATCATCACCATAAGTTTCTTTCATTTCATCAAAAATCTCCTTTGGTGTGCGTCTTTTCAAATACAAAAAAACGGATCACTGCGCGACACTCAACTGGCTCCATTTCACACTTGAAAAAGGGGGTTAGGTATGAATAGTTCAACTTTTTCTATTGAGTATCCAATTCTGATCTCTTTTGGAGCCTTTGTGTGTTGAGGGTCATGATATAAGTGTTTGTTTGTATGATGTTTTCATCCTTTTTAATAAACACTCTTTTGATATCTATTAGACCCTGAGATTTCAACTCTGTTTTTATTTCATCTATTGTGCAACTGGAGAGTTCTTTACTTTGAATTACATCCTTTGACGTTTTCATTTTTCCATGTGGATAAGATTTTTTTTTTTTATTATGGAAATTTTCCATTTTTAGTAGAGTATCGGCATATCTTTTTTTTTTTTCCACCTCTACTAATATTGTTCCAAACTTTGAACGCTTTTGGGTGTTATGTTTGTGGAGATTACCTTTTGGATTAAAAATGGAGATAATTTTATTAGAGGGGGTATCATCTTCTGATTCCAGAATAATAAATCTGGGAAAGTTCTCTTTGTTTTCGGAGTTCGAGTTAAATTCTGTGTGTGGTTCTTGGTTGATTTTCCAGCCATCTATTTATTTGTAACCTTTCATCGTCCCTGCTCTCCACCCGTCACGGAGTCCAATTTAATGGGAAATACGAGGAGGGGGAACCTATTCGCTCTCGTAAGACAGAGATACAAGGACGGTATACTCGTATTTGAAGGGGGTCTGCGAGCATTTGCTCTTTCTTCACGTTTCACCACCCAAGAAATAGAAAAACAGATAGGTGGGGTACAACCATGTCACAGTCTTTTCCCTCCAAAATGATTGACCCTACAGCGATTGCGTTCTAATTAAGTAATCTGGGAGACATTATTTGTGGTATATGTATGGGTTATGCAAAGTGCTGATTATGTCTTCTGAATTAGGGATTGTCGTGACCAGTCGATTGATCGGATCGAGCCTCTCTGACCGCCCATCTAGCCCAGGTAAGGGCCAAAGTGGTGTGTTGCATGGCCATGTCATATTTGTACCTGGGTCATGATCTGCTCAACCACCGGCAAACGTAGGGGGTGATGAAAAGGAGGGAGATGGAAAAGGAGGAGGGGGAGGGAGGGAAATTGTTTTATGTTTTGGGCTTCGCAGAACATGATTGAGTTTTGCAAAGAGAAAAAAGACAATAAAACATCAGTGTTCGGTGCATTTTGGGCCAGGAAGGATGGTTTAGAGGGGTTTTGTGGTTAGGGTTAGGTTTAGGGGGGGTTTGTGGTTAAAATATGTATTGTGAAAACCACTTACAGATATTTTAACCAATGTTAAGAATTGCGCCTGAGTTAGCAGGTTTCTACATTGTCCCACGAAGTTGAATTGTGACATGTTGTTCCACGTATAAAAAGTTGTGTGTGGAAGCAGTCTTACAGCAATAACCAAGAAAGATCAATTTGATTCTTACCCAAGGTCTCCCAGTTTAGACAAAGTATAAAACCTTTGGACGTGAACTTCTTGCAGCTTGTACAGCTATCCGCTATTTTCAACATTCATTGGAAGAGCATACACACGGCCGCCCACAAACCGTTGCTAAGTCAGATAAATACTGACGACATGAAATGAAACACCTGGATTATCTGTTACAATTCACATCAAATGTCCGGTTCATCAAAGGAGTTGACATCTTGGCAGATACCATGTCTTGTATAAATGATCTCTTGTTGGATTAAAGTGTGGACTGCAAATCTTTCGTAAAAATTAAGAAAAATGACCAGCAATTACAGACATTTTTAAAAGATGAGTCTACATCCTTGTTCATGACGCCAACATCGGAAGAATACATTCTTCCATTCCAGAATCCTTACAGTGGACCGTATTCTTCTGTCTCAACATTCGTTTGTTCATCAGCAGATTTGTCTGGCCTCGTATGAAGTTAGTTATAATCCTGTGTCATGTTAAAAGCTCAAGGTTGGAAGAACCCCCCCCCCCGCATCGTGAGGAGTGTTTTGTGCATGTGGACATCACTAGCCCACTCCCCACATACAAACTTGAGATGTGTGAATCGTTTTTTTTTCACTGGTGTGAAGATTTTCTTGTGCCTAACATCACTGCAGATTGCAAAAGTTTTTGTTTCTGGAGGTCCGACTTTGTTCTTTTTAGACTTTGCATAACAGTAAAGGACAACAGAGATGTTAGTGTATGGCAACACATTCAGACGACCTAGATAGTTCTTTCTGCATCCTCCACAAAAGGTTTTGGACCTTACCTCTTTTGTGAACCGGCTTACCACAAGGATGGCGGACCTAGGTTACAACTCTCTAGCACAAACCCAGAAGCCTACATATGTGCCTAAACTCTGCGGAGGTACACACACGTTTGTGCATGATCTTGCAAAACCACATAACTTACAACCAGCCTTTCAAGATCCTTAAAAGACATTCAGAAGTTTTTATGGTATGCAATGTTCCCAACCAAAATATTGCTTTGGGCAGGTAGAAACCAGCCTTTATGGATGCTATCTAGCTAAATGTAGACACTCCAGTGATTCCCTCACCTCCAGTAACACCTGGTATCGTGAAATAGCTGAAACATTTATCTATTAAGTTGACAATTTATATTTATTCGCTTTGTGGAGGAATGTTTGAAGGTCGTTTTTCAAGAATACATTTAGGAAGGGTTCACTGGTGGAGCCAGAGTTAGTTCCCTTGGGGAGAAACTCGTTTTTTGGGCCAGCGTAATCCCCTGGGTAAAAAAAGTATCAGACCCCCACATCTCGCACCACACATGATAAGAAATAAGGATGGATTCCATCCTCAGTTTCTGGTCGGCTGCTCTACAGAGAGGATGAGCTTGCGGCATGTCCCTTAACGAAAAAGACGCAGTGGGAGAATGTAAAACCTTATCTCATGCTTCGCATATCCCCTTTTTATGGAATAGCTCTGTGCATTCTTCTGTGGCACAAAGGCAATGAGAGGTGCTCTTTTTGCTTAGCCTTGGACAAAACTTAGGGGCTGATGGAGATAACACTATTTTCTCAACTAAAACATTGTTATACTCCACTTAAAATGCCCCTTTTCAATCAAAATTTCCACCACCCCTTGTTCGCAGTCAAATTTATGGTTAAAATCACCAGGTCATTTTGTATCGGAAAACTAAAGGTCAAATCACCTGCAGGCTGACAACTGGGGGTAGTGAATACCAACGGTCGGCTGGAGGAGGATGCGATGAGTAAACTGCCATGGGTGACTTTTGTTCTTTCTTGCTTTCTTTTTTATTGATCTTTTTCTGTTTTGTAGTCACGAGAAAGAATAGACAGTTGTTTAAAATCATTACAGAAACGAGATGCACACAATTTGAGATTTTTGTTAATTTTCAAAATGCAGTGAGAAAATAAATACTATTTTTATAAAGGATGTCTTGTCCACTTTTTATCAAGTGTTCAATTTTCAGTTGCAATAGTTCCTCGTCCCGAAATAAAAATACTTATTTGCAGAGAATTAATGACTAATACGACCAGTTATTCCTGTCCGGACAGTTAGCAGACCACAAGCGCTTGAGGATCTAAATACAATGTGGGCTCAAATCCGAATGGAAAGTGTGACTATCGCCCAAAACGGCACGATAGTACTACACTTCTGTTGTATAGAAACAATGTATTTAATTGTATGTTTAATCTATGTACACATGTCTCATCTACTATCGTAGACAAACTATTAATAAATGAAATGCCTTGGTCCCCCACGGTTGTTTTTATTGTTTAGTTACTTTCCAACATGTTAGGTATTATCAATCAATAAACAGTGATTGTTAGCGTGTGACAAGAATTTAATTTCTCTACCAATATTCTTATTCTTTATACTCTGTACATGTTAGTGGCGGGAGATATCAAAAATAAATCCTGAATGTTTAGCTTAATTTAACAATTTTTTTTTTTTGATTTTAATTGTTTGATGTTTTCAAATAATTAATTGTATAATTTACACATTAACATTCAAATTTGATGTGTTGTTCACTGAACTCAAATTGTTGGATAATGGCCCTATGGGAATGGACCTATCTGTTGGAAATCGTTGGTTTGACTTGCACGAATTAGCGCGGGTGGACCCGTGCAGAATAAGGGCTGTTCTCACAGTCGGAGCTCACAGACGTGACAGGGTCACCGTGTGACGAGACCCCGGATCAGGGGTCAATGTGCACCTGCGAGAGGTTCTGTGACGTCACGGGCCTTTGCGTGGGAAGCAGAGGGATCCGTGATGTCACTCGTTCTTCGTGAGAAGCGAGTTTTAGCAGTCTGGGTTTTGGAGGCGAACTTATCAGACGTGATTTTACCATGTAGTCTGCACTTACATAGGGGAATTATTTCCCTAGGAAAATACAGGTGAGAGATCTCTTCCCCCCTCTCCACGAATGGTTAAGACTTAATTGATAAGTAATTACGAAAGCAGTAATTTGCTCTCTCTCTCTCTCTCAACGTTAGTGAATATCTCCAAGCTGATAGATAACTAACGCCTGTAATAAAAAGAATTGAAAGTTAAAAAGATTGTTGTTTAGTGAGTCGGTCATGGAGCTTTTGTTGCAGACAACGGACGGCGTGGTTCACGGCAGAAAGAGAGAAGAAAGAAGACAACCACTAGACGACACGCACCCTCTACGCAGCAAGGGAGAAATTTAAATGTATGCAAACTATATGATTTTTGGTGTTAAAAACATGACGCGTGTTTAAACGAGAACTACCACGGCCCGTTCTGGGACGAGTATACAAAACGAGTAGCGCCGCGGACCAAGCAAGGGGGCTATGTAACAAAATGATATAAGAAAAAGCAATAAAACAATTTCTTACAAATTTTTTTTTTTGAGGGGGGGGGGGAGAGGTATTTTCTTAATTAGCCTGACTATATTTCATGCAGTTCACTATACATATAAGGGCCAATTATTTGTGTTCACATGTTAAACCCAGGGTACCCCAAAGTCTATGTGGGGTCATTTGTGTTGTCATGAGGACTGCACGCGACTAGTTGAAGTTGTTTGATGAAAATTAAAGCAGAATATTTTTGCTACTTAAACTTCGAAACTTCCAAATTCTTTAACTTGTCTCCCCAACAAGAGCAATATAACTTCTCGTTTTTATTATTGTTACACACCTGTACTTGTTATTGTTCACGCGAGTTTTTCTGTTTTGGGGGATGTTATCAGAATCAACCAGTTACCCAAGTCCCGAATAAGTTGCATCAACACCTAAAGTTTTGCGGATCTTTTAAATGTAGCGTGGGCGTAGAACGATTGGCACGACTAAGAGTGACTTCTATAGCGCACGGGCACCACATTTAGTGCCTTAAGATATAGGATTTAACCCTGAGAGATCCCATATTGAGTGTAGATCGGCTCAGTTCTTTTTTTCAACAAAACTAAATTTTCACGCAAACCAATTAAAATTAATGACAGTGAATACATCAGGTCAATGTCTACTTTGTAGACAAAGTTAAGTAAGCTCTGTAGTATCTTACATTTTAGAAACAACAACAATGTATCATAGTTACCTCCCTTACATTGTGTAATTATCTCTCTTGTATATTTCTCATGCATATATAAACGAATGCTGATGTAGATCATTCTCTTTGGTAGGTCTCGGAAGCGTAAACATCAACCCTGTCTCTCTCTTATTCATTCCACGTTCTCTGCTTCGCATTGTATGTATATGTATCTATTACGTCGCAAACCGAATACTAATAGATTCACATAACAATTGACAAGCAAGAACACTATAAACTCCATGCACTGCTATTTCCTGGTCTGTTAAAGCGACCTCTACCAAACGGAATGGACACGATTCCCATATAAAATTGAAACATTACTAAACCTAAATCCACAAAAGGAAGTTAGAAGATATTGAAGTCCCTGTGGGAAACAGAGTAGGGAAAAACTGCAGAGCCCCCATGAAATAAGGGTTGCAGTTATTGCAAAATAGAAAGAGGTCTGTTCTTCCCTTTCCATAATGGTGAAAGATCTGTTAGACAAAAGAACTATGAGTTACTCCAAATAGGTACAAATGCAATTAAAGTAACCCTTCTCTTGTCCACTCCACAGATTCATATGAGCTGCATGGTTCAGAGGAACACTATCACCCTTTTACCAGATTTCCAAGCCGAAAAACTACTCAAAACAAACAACTCTTTTTTACTTCTAATTGACACCTCACTTATGAGTAGGGCTGATCTACAGGGAACCCGAGTCAAAAGGTTTCTAAATTTACCGCCCTCCCCCAAAATTAAAATCAGCAGACAAAACGAACGTCAAATAAAATACATACTCTATTAGTGAACCCAGAAATATGTATTACCACATAGACCGATGCATTTGTGCAGGTGTATAGCGAAGGCAGAGATAATGGCACCAACCAGATAGTTGAAATTGCATCAGTGTGCGAAGAACCAGCACCGAACGCCAGTCAACTAGAAAATACTGCGACTACCACATTAAGTGGTGATATTTATGATCGAACGGATTTTAAGACAAGTACTGTTCTATGTAAAAATAAAATTCTTTACAAATACCATTAAAAAAGTGAAATCTTTTGTTCTACAATAATGTATGTAGATGGACATTACAATGTTATATGTATTTGTGGTGAAGGTGCAGAGAGACTGAGGGATAAGCGGCCACAACTTCCCTATACACCTGCACAAATGCATTGGTCTATGTGGTAATACCTATTTCTGGGTTCACTTTCTGGGTGTGTATTTTATTTGAGAGTTCGTTTTGTCTGCTACTTTTTAATTTTGTTTGGAGAGATGGGAATTTAGAAACCTTTTGACTATGATAAGTGTCCACTGTAGAGAAGCAGTGGCTGCGAATCTAGAATGATTTGATTACAATGTGAGAGTCGTATTTATGTTGACAGTCCGAGATGGCTGGATAAAAAGAGAGATTTTTTTACATGAGGAGTCAATATTGTTTTGGACGCCACGTCGTTCGTGTGTGTTGAACGCGTGTCGTCTATCCCCTGATTGTGTTGATTATATTCGTGACTGCTGTTGTTGGTGGTGAAGGGAGGAGAAATAGTTCGGCACCCACTTGAATATTGAGAGCTCCAAATAATTTAAGTGACTGAAATAGGAATTGGCTGACCAAACGCATCTTTCAGTATTCCTTATGCGCATCAGACCATATTTCTTTTAATTATTGCATAATTTAACTCAATTAATATTGCACCAGCAAACTTCTCATTGTGTCACAATTTCCACTGTAAATAATCAATGGAAACAAACTATTTTGGTGGGGAATTGCGGTGTATACCTTTTCTCACTAGTAGATATAACCGGATTTAAACTTGGTTTGCCATCTCTATAGATAAAATTTGATAAATTTTGCCATTTACCCATGAGGTAAATGACAGGATAGGTGGAGGAGGAATGTGACATGATGAAGAGTTTGTTTGTGCAATTGGGGGATCAATAAACTTTTGGAGCGATGAATTGTCATATTCTTTGTATTTTAGTAACAATCAAAAGCGTTTTTTAAATTTTTATTAGTAAATAATGGAAGTTAAAAAAGTTAGGATCAAATCGTAATTTTGAGAGGTTGTATTTTCCCATATCTAAGGGTGACATCCGAGAGAAAAAAAACTCAAACGAAATGCTGTTTACAATTGAAAAGGTTTCGGAGTAAATTGACAATGTTGTATTGTGCGGGGCTTAATAAAAATGACAACACAGATATTTTAGGAAAATATAATATGTATATTTATTTGTCGGTGACGATGAGGGTGGTGGTCGGAGAGGCTTTGTGCACAGGGAACTAGACGGTTGATTCTCTCCGAGGTTCGATCGTCAACTGACTGTCTTTTGATTTTCGGTTGTTATTATATAATGATTTTGTCGCCACCTGGACGACCTCATTGAGATTGCACTCGGTGACAGCTTGAACTTTATTTGACACTTCCAAAATCTGTCCATTTTTTCCTGGCATGACACAACCGCACCTGGCAATATGATCTTTAACCTTCCCGACATCTCTGTTTCTTCTGACATCACTGTTTAAGTGATTCTTGCAGGTGCATCCTTTTTTTTTTGTCAGAAGAAACTTATCTTTTGACAATCGATCATATGTTGCCTCTTCCTGTGCAGGTGTTTGTCTGGTTGTGAGTTTTTTAATTTTATTTTCAAATAACTTTTTGGTCATCCGACAATTATCTTATCAACTGACAATCGCCAGGTGCATCTGTTTTATCAACAACCTCCGTGCACCGACTCGGATATGTAACAACCAATTTTCATCCACCAATAATCCCCATTCTTTTTTTTCTCTCCTCGCTTAGAAACTGTCTTGCTTGTTTTCGGCTCTTGAAACAACCTTGAAAACAGTGAGCAGCTCACACCTTAATAGACACTTAGCATTTTAATTTTCAGCAATCTTTGTTGTTTTTTAGCCCCCCCCCCCCCCTCAACCGATGAATTTGAACATATTTTTTTGCAAATAAAAAACACATCAAACCATTGGGGATAATGTTAAGTAGGTTTTACCCATAGAGTGAATGTGATATTTTGGTGACTGAAACTAGTTTAGAAAATAGACCAAGGGGACGACAACCGACCCCCATCCCACCCCGTCCAGTTTTATTATATTAAGTTAACACTGTGGGTCAATTACATAAGTCTGAGAGTCTTAAATCCTCAAATCGTTCAGAGTGCGTCTCAGCTTGCTTCTGATTTTTCTCACGTCAGAAAAGTCTGCCATACTAAATAAACACTCCTAATCCGCTACCTAATCAACCCAGCAAGTCGGAGTGACTCCCGCCTACCCACTGTAAACTTGCTGACAAAGCCGACCAATTACCGAGTTCTCATCTAGGTTGCATCTTCAAAAGTTCTGCGGATCTTTTTAAGCCTGGGAATAGAGTGATTAACAAGGCAACCAGTCAGAACGCATGGGCTCTTTTGCACATCTGACCACATTTCTTTAATTATTACATAATTTAACTCAATATTGCACCAGCAAACTCCTCATTGCGTCACAATTTCTGTTGTAAATAATCTATTGAAACAAACTATTTTACCCTGGGGTTTATACCTTTTCTCAATAGTAGATCTGACCGGATTTAAACTTGGTTTGCCAACTCCATAGATTGCATCCATAACACGAACTTGCTGCACTGGTGGTCCCCTCGACATAAATACCCCTGACCAACCCCAAAATCAGCAAAATGCCACCCATTCACTGTAGAGCTCCCTAAATGTTGGAAAACTTTCTAATCGAATAGCTTGTTTCCTTGAACTGCTAACCTTTGAAATTCCCTCCCTGCTCCTTGTTTCCCTGACTGTACCAAAATGCAGAAATTTAAATGTAATGTGAACAAACATCTTGCTGCACAAATCCCCACTTAGGATGCCCCTGTAGGTATGGCCCCTAATTCACAGAAGCCCCTTAAATCTCAGTGACAATTGCTTTGTTTGGGGTGAATGAAAGTTTCTAAAAAATAATAAAATAACACTTATGCCACTCATGCGTCCATCTTGTAAAATCCCATTGACATCCAGGTAAACATCGGAACTTTTCAACATCCTGGTAGGAGATACCTTTATTAGTTGCATCCATGCATCACTATAAGAGGCTCTGTCTGTCAGTCACACTTCAGTTTCAAATAACATTTTCGTTGTGTTGTAAAATTTAAAGTTGAAATCGCATTTTCATTGATAACTGTGCAGTTTGTTCTGGATGCATTTTAAGAATATAAATTTAAAAAAAAAAATGTTTAATGGATTTTGAAATAACAGCTTTTGAGATCTGGATAATAATTATTGTTCAATGAATAATAACCTTTAATCAAACTTGAGAAAGTGTATTTGCTTGTAAAACCATCATCGTAAAATTGCATCTTTTTTTAATGAAAGATCATCTTAAAATTGCATCTTTTTTTTAATGAAAGATCATCTTAAAATTGCATCTTTTTTTAATGAAAGATCATCTTAAAATTGCATCTTTTTTAAATGAAAGATCATCTTAAAATTGCATCTTTTTTTAATGAAAGATCATCTTAAAATTGCATCTTTTTTTAATGAAAGATCATCTTAAAATTGCATCTTTTTTAATGAAAGATCATCTTAACATTGCATCTTTTTTAATGAAAGATCATCTTAAAATTGCACCTTTTTTTAATGAAAGATCATCTTAAAATTGCATCTTTTTTAATGAAAGATCATCTTAAAATTGCATCTTTTTTAATGAAAGATCATCTTAAAATTGCATCTTTTTTAATGAAAGATCATCTTAAAATTGCATCTTTTTTTAATGAAAGATCATCGTAAAATTGCATCTTTTTTTAATGAAAGATCATCGTAAAATTGCACCTTTTTTTAATGAAAGATCATCTTAAAATTGCATCTTTTTTAATGAAAGATCATCTTAAAATCATGTCTTTTTTAATAAAGGATCATCTTAAAATTGCATCTTTTTTTAATGAAAGATCATCTTAAAATTGCATCTTTTTTAATGAAAGATCATCTTAAAATTGCATCTTTTTTAATGAAAGATCATCTTAAAATCATGTCTTTTTTAATAAAGGATCATCTTAAAATTGCATCTTTTTTTAATGAAAGATCATCTTAAAATTGCATCTTTTTTTAATGAAAGATCATCTTAAAATTGCATCTTTTTTAATGAAAGATCATCTTAAAATCATGTCTTTTTTAATAAAGGATCATCTTAAAATTGCATCTTTTTTTTAATGAAAGATCATCTTAAAATTGCATCTTTTTTTAATGAAAGATCATGTTAAAATTGCATCTTTTTTTAATGAAAGATCATGTTAAAATTGCATCTTTTTTTAATGAAAGATCATCTTAAAATTGCATCTTTTTTAATGAAAGATCATCTTAAAATCATGTCTTTTTTAATAAAGGATCATCTTAATATTGCATCTTTTTTTAATGAAAGATCATCTTAAAATTGCATCTTTTTTTAATGAAAAATCATCTTAAAATTGCATCTTTTTTAATGAAAGATCATCTTAAAATCATGTCTTTTAATAAAGGATCATCTTAAAATTGCATCTTTTTTTAATGAAAGATCATCTTAAAATTGCACCTTTTTTTAATGAAAGATCATCTTAAAATTGCATCTTTTTTTAATGAAAGATCATCTTAAAATTGCATCTTTTTTAATGAAAGATCATCTTAAAATCATGTCTTTTTTAATAAAGGATCATCTTAAAATTGCATCTTTTTTTAATGAAAGATCATCTTAAAATTGCATCTTTTTTTAATGAAAGATCATCTTAAAATTGCATCTTTTTTAATGAAAGATCATCTTAAAATTGCATCTTTTTTTAATGAAAGATCATCTTAAAATCATGTCTTTTTTAATAAAGGATCATCTTAAAATTGCATCTTTTTTTAATGAAAGATCTTAAAATCCCGTCCTTTTTTAATAAAAGATCATCTTAAAATTGCATCTTTTTTTAATAAAAGATCTTAAAATCACGTCTTTTTTTAAATAAAAGATCATCTTAAAATCAAATCTTTACTTAAAGGATAATCTCAAAATCACATTTTCCCTTTATAAAAAATCTTAAAATCACATTTTTACAAGAAATAAAATATCTTAAAATGATGCCCTTTTTAATGAAATATCTTAAAATGATGCCCTTTTTAATAAAATATCTTAAAATGCCTTTTCTAAAAAGAAAGAGCATTTTAAAAATTACATTTTTTAAATAAAAAGATCATAAAATCACATTTTTGTTAATTCTTAAACCACACCTTTTAATAAAGATTTAAAATCACGTCTTTTTTTAAATAAAAGATCATCTTAAAATCATGGTGATGCTCATTATCAAACGTTTGTTAATAAGAAAAATAGTTTTCAAACAGACAATTTTCTCTGGTTCTCCAATATTTTTTTTTCACAAAAATGAACAAAAAAAGAAAGAGAAATAAAAAGAATCACATTTTTAAAGAAGCGTATATTTTTTTTAGACATTTTATTTTTTAACTTATCTTTTTGTCAACATCAGGAAAAATAAACAAACTTACATTATATATCTATATTATATGCTTGATACTCTTTTAGAAATTGGTGTCCTGTTGGATATATATATATATATATATATATATATATATATATATATATAGTTTTGTATGTGTTTGTAGATATATATATGTATATAGAGAGAGTTGACAGCAGAAGAAAATGTTAGAAATAAAACTGTACATCTTTTCACAATAAACACAAACACCAGTTGACTAGTTCGTTCCGTAAAACAAAGTTTGGACTTAAAATTGAATATTTGGCTTCAAATCTTTTTTTTTTTCTTCTTTTTTCAAACTACAGTTAAAAATATATATAAGAATCTTTTTCTCTTTTAGATTCAAGACAATCTTTCTTTGTATTTATATATTTTTCTAATATATTAACAATTTTTCCGTATCAGTGAGGACATTCCAAGAACAAAAAGTCATTAATGTACACAAATATGAAATAATGTCTATTTCTCTATAAAACCAATAATTTACATCATTTTTTTTTAACTCTATACATACATGGTAGAAGTGTGTTGTACCTTAATGTTGTACCTTAATGTTACACTGGTCATTTCTTTTATTAAGCTCTGATTCCCAAATGTAAAACATTTACAGCAAAACCACTGTAGATAATTTTCCTTCCTTCCTCTGTGTACCTAAAACTAAATGAAACTTCCATGAACAAAGTTTCTTTCTAAGAACTTCCCATCTGTGGAATACGATACTGCAGGACTGCTTCCCAGACGAGTACAATATGGTCGTTTTTAAGTCCAATGTTAACAAATTTTGTCAAGCCGCCCACTTAAATAATCAAGTTTTAACCATTCTTACTGATGTTGTTCACCGCTAACTGACAATCTCACTAACATTTATCCTCGAGTTGTCTTTAGACCTTGATAAATGATGACACATTAATATATATATATATTAATATTTTTATTTATACAGACAATGTACAAATTCTGCTACACTGGCATGTCAATGTTTCGATCTTTAGTTATTAGAAACTAAGATCTCTTCAAGCGAAAAAAGTCTGTTCTTTCACTTAGGTGTTCATATTGTAAAAGCTATACATATATATGTAAAAATAAAAATGGAATAAATTGCGTACTTTGTATAAATTTGAAAACTTTTGTTTTTAATTAAAGTTCTGCTACCAACTGATGATGATTGTATTAACAATTGAAATATTTTGGTAGAACTATTCAATATGTGTTTTTGAGTGTATTTTTGCTAGTTGTTGATTTGCTTATCCTTTATTCCATTTTTATTTTTACATTTTGTCTGAAACATTGTTTCTTTTATTCCTCATATATATATATATATATATATATATATTTTTATATATAATAATAATTTTAAAAAGCCACTTTAGGGATCATAATCTCATTTCAACATAAACATGAAAATCTACCAAGTAACTTTATAAAAAAACAAAACATCTTCAGCAAACCAAAAGAGTACCCGATTCAAAGTCAGCAGCAAACGGTGTTCGGTCGAATTTAGTTCCTGATATTAAACTACATCCATAATATAATTTCCGTCGAGAGTTTCAGTTTCCCAAATTTATAAATTAAATTGTTAGGTGAAATTACAGAATAGTTAACAAAGCCCCCCCCCCCCCCATGTTAAGAATAGCTTTCTAAATAATGTTATTATTTCAGCACAGTCCATAAACTGCAGAAGGTTATTTAGAAAGCCATTCTTAACATGGGGAGAGAGGAGGGGCTTTGTTAACTATTCTGTACTTTCACCTAACAATTTAATAAATAAATTAATGTATAAAAATTAGTAGAAAACTTGGCAACCTAGAAGAGTATGCGACCCAAAACAGAAAGTCTTTAATATCAGGAACTAAATCTGACCAAACACCGTTTGCTGCTGAGTTGGAGTCGAATACTCTTCTGGTTTGCCAGAATGATTGACCAAAATAGGATTTAGTCGCAGCTAAATAATTGGATCGCATTCATAGAAAAAAAAATGGTTGTTTTAATATTTCTAACTAAAAGTATTTGCTTTCTTACAGCATTTGGAATAGAAATGCAGACACTACGTTATAAAAAAAAACGATGTTAATATTTCTAACTAAAAGTATTTGCTTTCTTATAGCGTTTGGAATAGAAATTCAGACACTACGTTATAAAAAAAAACGATGTTAATAATATTTCTAACTAAAAGTATTTGCTTTCTTATAGCATTTGGAAAAGAACTGCAGACACTACGTTATAAAAAAAACGATGTTAATAATATTTCTAACTAAAAGTATTTGCTTTCTTATAGCGTTTGGAATAGAAATTCAGACACTACGTTATAAAAAAAAACGATGTTAATAATATTTCTAACTAAAAGTATTTGCTTTCTTATAGCATTTGGAAAAGAACTGCAGACACTACGTTATAAAAAAAACGATGTTAATAATATTTCTAACTAAAAGTATTTGCTTTCTTATAGCATTTGGAATAGAACTGCAGACACTACGTTATAAAAAAAACGATGTTAATAATATTTCTAACTAAAAGTATTTGCTTTCTTATAGCATTTGGAATAGAACTGCAGACACTACGTTATAAAAAAAACGATGTTAATAATATTTCTAACTAAAAGTATTTGCTTTCTTATAGCATTTGGAATAGAACTGCAGACACTACGTTATAAAAAAAACGATGTTAATAATATTTCTAACTAAAAGTATTTGCTTTCTTATAGCATTTGGAAAAGAACTGCAGACACTACGTTATAAAAAAAACGATGTTAATAATATTTCTAACTAAAAGTATTTGCTTTCTTATAGCATTTGGAATAGAACTGCAGACACTACGTTATAAAAAAAACGATGTTAATAATATTTCTAACTAAAAGTATTTGCTTTCTTATAGCATTTGGAATAGAACTGCAGACACTACGTTATAAAAAAAACGATGTTAATAATATTTCTAACTAAAAGTATTTGCTTTCTTATAGCATTTGGAAAAGAACTGCAGACACTACGTTATAAAAAAAACGATGTTAATAATATTTCTAACTAAAAGTATTTGCTTTCTTATAGCATTTGAAATAGAACTGCAGACACTACGTTATAAAAAAAACGATGTTAATAATATTTCTAACTAAAAGTAGTTGCTTTCTTATAGCATTTGAAATAGAACTGCAGACACTACGTTATAAAAAAAAAACGATGTTAATTCTGATCTCATCCAGTCCCCACATGTAGGGTCACTGTCTGCACGTGTTTTATTCTAAGAAACTTTTTGATTGAATTCCTACTTCCATGAGAAATCACTTCTCGTTTAATCTTATTTTCAATTGTTCATGACCTAGGTCAATTCTACATAGCCTATGACACTCTCTGAGTCATACTTTATTGTTATGTCAAATTTGAGCCTATAGCGAACAAAGATACATTTTATTTGTACAGATCTGTAACTTTAAGTAAAACTACCAAGCTAAAATATGAGAGCCACAAATGTAAGGAAAAGAACCAGATGCAGTTTACAGGTCACAGGTTGCCGACTCCAGATTTGATCTTGTGGTCTATTTTTTTACATATATTACTTATATAATTATTAAAGACACAACGTCCTTACAAGACTAGCCTTCAATGCCCCCTCTCTAACCAGTGTATAATATTTTGTATAAACATCAAAAGATTGGAATCGTTCGTAACGGTAAGTTCACTTGTACAACATATATCAGAGTTATCACTTTAGATCAGGAATTATAGAATTTATAGAGAAATAAAAATCAATTAAATTCAACCTCCATTCACACAATTTACATGTTAAACTCTTTGTATATCTATTTTTCTTACGTCATATTTACATATATACACACACAAGAACAAAACAAAAACCAAATAGATGGATTTGAATGTACAATAATAATAATAATAATAAATATACATACACACAGAGCTATGCAAGAAAAATATACATATATATATATATATATATATATATATATATATGTATATATATATATATTTGTGTTATAATGGAATAATTCCAGGAAGAAATCCGGGTATGAGAGCTCAATGTGGTAAACAGAGCAAGAATAACATAAAATATAATAACACGAAATTACATAATCGTCGATGCAATAATTTATTTCAACCTTGCGGTTTCCTCAAGCATCAAACTAGACAATTACATTTTTATCAATCACACTTCCTTCTACAACCCCATGCGGATAGCGATATATGTCCTCATTTGCATACAGAGACCATGTACCCCCCCCCCCCCAACAAAAAAAAAGAGCTTGGTTTCCAACTATTTACTGAAAGAGTTGAATGTTTGCAGTCAAGTTAGGATTAAGGTTGTTGTTTTTTTGCTGCATCCAAGCATTTATATAAGAGACTGTCCATCAGACAGGTTTGAAATAACATTCGTCAGTCTGTCATGATTAAATTTGAAATAGCATATTCGTCAGTCTGTCATGACTAAATTTGAAATAGCATATTCGTCAGTCTGTCATGACTAAATTTGAAATAGCATTTTCGTCAGTCTGTCATGATTAAATTTAAAATAGCATATTCGTCAGTCTGTCATGACTAAATTTGAAATAGCATTTTCGTCAGTCTGTCATGATTAAATTTAAAATAGCATATTCGTCAGTCTGTCATGACTAAATTTGAAATAGCATATTCGTCAGTCTGTCATGATTAAATTTGAAATAGCATATTCGTCAGTCTGTCATGATTAAATTTAAAATAGCATATTCGTCAGTCTGTCATGATTAAATTTGAAATAGCATTTTCGTCAGTCTGTCATGACTAAATTTAAAATAGCATATTCGTCAGTCTGTCATGACTAAATTTGAAATAGCATATTCGTCAGTCTGTCATGACTAAACTTGAAATAGCATATTCGTCAGTCTGTCATGACTAAATTTGAAATAGCATATTCGTCAGTCTGTCATGACTAAATTTGAAATAGCAGTTTCGTCAGTCTGTCATGATTAAATTTAAAATAGCATATTCGTCAGTCTGTCATGACTAAATTTGAAATAGCATATTCGTCAGTCTGTCATGATTAAATTTGAAATAGCATTTTCGTCAGTCTGTCATGATTAAATTTAAAATAGCATATTCGTCAGTCTGTCATGACTAAATTTGAAATAGCATATTCGTCAGTCTGTCATGATTAAATTTGAAATAGCATTTTCGTCAGTCTGTCATGATTAAATTTAAAATAGCATATTCGTCAGTCTTTCATGTTTAAATTGTAAAACAGATTCGGTCTGTCATGCTTAAATTTGAAATAGCCTTTTCGGCTGTCCTATTCGTGAAGGAAATGCTGCGAAATTGATACGAGGGGAAGATTGTTAATATCAGATGAGTTATTTCCATTAAATGAGGTGGAGACTATTTAAGGCAGACATGCTGACTACTCAACGTGTGAAGGAAGTATTCCAGTTAATGTCGTTGGAAAGTATAGGAAACGTTAATATTTTGAATTGTTCATTACTTTATATTTATGACAAAGTTACTTCATAGTTTTTTTCTATTATTACCTGAACAATAGACAATAGACGTAGTCTAATATCTTTATGCTGTTGTTTTTGCTGCATCACTATTTATCTGCCTCCCCATGAGTGCTGGATGTGACTCAAGGTTGAGTTTAATATAAGGTGTGGCCATCACTGAATGCCCCAAGGGCACTCTCATAGTCATTACACATGCATATTTCATTTTATTTCTATCTATCTATCTATCTATCTTTTTATTCTACCCTTTTTATTATATCTCTCTCTTTTCACTTGATTTTATTTTATTTTATTTTATATTTTATCTTTTATATTAATATTTTTTATTATTTTTTGATTTTAACATTTTGATTTCAACATTTTGATTTCAACATTTTGATTCTTAACGGTCCCAACCACGTGACTTTCCAAATTTTAAAATTCTTTTCTTTTTTCTCCATTTCATTCTTTCCAAATATGATCTGAGGTTAAGATCGGATTCTAATTCTGCCTGATGAAATCTCAGTTTATAATAGCTGTTGATCGATAACATCGACATGCCAGTGTCGCAGATTTTGTACATGTCTGTGTAAATAAAAATAATCATATATATATATATATATATATATATATATATATAAAATGTTTGTTGAGATCAAAATAATTTGAACATTGTTCCAAGAATTCAAAAGCAATTACCATTCGACGATGATCGTTTCCAAGACATTTTGGAAATATTTTATTGTTCATTATTTATGATGATGATGATACCAAAACGTCTCTTTGTCAGCGCCTTTTATAACATTACATATAGAAGTCTCTTGAAAAAAAAATCAGATTTCAGTACCCAAACAAATATACATACATACGTATATATTATATATATATATATATGTATATATCTGTTTAGTAATGGCCACTGACAGGAACAATAAGCTCTCAATGAGAAATCAGTTCAAGGGGCGTAGGTGGCTGAATGGAGACGTCATCCTTGCCTTTAACATCATGCGCGGCAACTAAAATATGCCCTGTGACCTCTTCTTCACATCAGCTCCGCAGAGAGGGCTTTGTGAAAACTCAGAGAAGCTGTACCTGAAAGGATTTCATTTTAATCGTCAGAAGGCATCATTTTTTGGATCGGGTTGCTGCACCGTGGAACAGGCTGCCAGAAGCCATAGTCAGCCTGCAGACAACGAAACAGTTCAAGTTAGCATTGGATGCATCATGACTGCTGATCTTTGGATAATTACACCCCCCCCCCCCAACCACCACCACCACCACTACACACACACACTTGAGCAGCGGAGGATGTGCAGAGACGCGATTCTGGCGTAAAACGTCATCGACCAGAATTTAAATACACCTTTCAAGGAGTTTTTCACTCCAGCGCCAAGTCGCAATCTCCATGGGACTCACAAAAGATGTACCATAATCGCTTTCGTCTTATTAGAAGAAAGGCAGCATTCTCTGTCCGTGTTTCTACTTCGTGCAATTAGTAATGATGTTTATCATATCTAGGTTTAACGTCGCCTTTAACAAAACATTCAGACGGTATAAAATAGATGTACACATCTTCTAACTGTGCTTTTACATGGCTTGTTGCACTCTGCCATTTTTGGGCCAATAAATTTGATCTGATTTAAACTCTTTCCATTGGTCTGTCACTTTCAGTTTCAAATAGCATTATCGTTATTGAACATGGAGACCGAATGCATTCACCTTATGAATGGGCCTGTTCCTGTTTTTTTTTCCCATAAAAATTCTGTTATTTTATCTTAAACTGTACAGGGTGTCTCAAAAAAATGTACTCACTCTTAGAATGGCAAAATGTGCAGAAGATGTCGAGTTTGCACACAAAATTGTGTGGAGCGATGAAGCAAAGTTTTCTCGTCATTCTACGAGTGAGTACATTTTTTTGAGACACCCTGTATGTAAATATGAACGCAGCAGTTTTTGGTGGATTTGAACTTTCTGGTCGTTCGAAAGTATTGCTATCTTTACTTTTAGAGTCTGAGAGCAGGTGGCATCGACCCAGCAGACTTGAAGTCCGTTGCTGAAGACCGCAGCCATTGGAGAAGTGATGCAAAGGCAATCTCCAAGAGAAGTGAGGAGAGACCAGCAGTGGGGGGGGGGGGGGAAGAGAGAGCACAGACGGCAAAGGGCTGCAACAGAGCTCTTAGAACCAGACGATACCTACATCTGTGGCAACTGCAACAGAGCCTGCCGATCCAGGATAGGCCTGCACTGTCACAGCAAACACTGCAATTCGGCAACGGACTAATCTGAGACGCAGAACTCCATTGTCTCCCGAGACAGACGGATGCCAACAACAACTTTTAGAGTATAACTTACATTATTTTAGGAGTAAAATTACGAATATTATGTACATTATTATTATTATTAATACTTTTATTATCATTATTACATATTATTATTATTAATATTCTGATATTAATAAATTTGTGCTTAAGACTTTTACATAACCTACGTTTTTACTATTAATGGATTATTTATTGAAATAAAAATGCAATAGAGTAAAATAAAACGAAATTTTTAAAATCCCATAAAAAAATAATTAGAAAATTAAATCCACCAAAATCATGGCCATCCCTACTACAGGCCAGGCAATCGTGCAACTTGGGTCTTTTACTGGGGGTCATGTGAATTTTCTTAAATATTCGATATAGAAGTTGCAAACTATATCATCAACTGGTGCGGATCCTTTTTTTCTTTTTAACCACAATATACAAGTAATGATCTTTTGACATAAGTACAAAATCTCTAAAAAAAAATCCAACATTAAAATAAAAATTCTTCATTGAAATATGCATTTGCCTTTGTTTATTCAAAATTACCTGTCTCTTCATTTATAGGAATTTGTCAATTGTCAAATTTATCAATTAGCTCATTGTGGTTCTTATTATTTGGTATGTAAAACACATAAAAACATCAAACTAATCTCACAGAGGAATTTTACCGTTGTTTGCAACTTCTATATCGAATATTTAAGAAAATTCACATGGCCCCCAGTAAAAGACCCCAGTTGGACGATTGCCTGGCCTGTAGTAGGGATGGCCATGACCAAAATGCATTTCAGTTTAATTGTTAAAAAAAAGCCAGCCATTTTAATCTTTTGTTAATAGTTAAAAAAACAAAAGTATGTATTATTTTGTGACCCTTCGAAATTTGAAAGCATTTAAACTGTCAAAAAGTCATTTAAATTGGGTTTTAAAATTCTTAGCAAATTCTCATGGAGTAAAAGATTTGATGTTTTGGAAGCGATTTACATCCTCTCATTTTATAGAGATTAAAACATTAGCGTAACATTAGTTATAGTTTTATAACAATTTGGTTCAATTAATAATTCAATGACCAAACGATACTAAAATAATTAAATTTAACTTTGAAAATCCTAATTAAAAAAATTATCTGGTAAAAAACAAAAAAACAAACGAAAAAACAAAACCAACACCGGCATAGTTAAAAAAAAGAAAGAGAAAAGCAAATTAAGATTGAAAATTAAGATTCCCGGGCAAACCGGATCGGGACACCTAGTATATATATATATATATATATATATATATATATATATATATATATGTATATATAAATATATATATATATATATATATATATATATATGTGTTAAATTTAATGTGTTAAAATTATCATTGTTTATAAGCTATTCAGAATTGGCCGATCGGTTAGCGACGTTGGATTTGGGCTGAAAAATACTTGTAATCCAGGGTTTCGAATCGTGTGACCGGTAGTGAATAGTCATATCTCTATGCTGAAGAGTCCCGATTGAAAAAGGACGAAACGTATACGTACATAGATAATAAACAATAACAAATATATATATATATATATATATATATATATATATATATATATATATATATAAGCGACTAGTTATTGATGTTATTACTAGTTTTATTCTATTTTATTTACCCCTGTAAAGGAAGTTATGTTTTGCTTGGTGCCTGTTCGCAGAATTATATTAACAGTATTCAACTATTCTTAATGGAAAAATGAAAAAAAAAAGAAAGAATATAAAATTTGAGTTCATCCAGTTTATTCTGAAAATGATCTACCCTAAATCTATTTTTAATCTGGTTAAGCAATTTACATTCAAGAGGATTGTATGCCAACTAGTTGTTACTGTTAATACTTTCAGTTATTGAAACTGGAAAATAAATTATTAGTAAAGAAATGTTTGAATGATTTCTTGCCTAGATCAATTGATTTTTTAATCAATTGATCCAGGCAAGAAATCATAATCGCTGAAAAGAGGTTGGAGAGGAGGGGTCACAGGTCCCAATACACTAATATTCACACATCCATATACTCACTCATGCACACAAAAATTATATATATATATATATATATATATATATATATGTATATTTGAAAATAGCTAATAAGAATGGGTTAATTTTAGTAGATTATCTCCCCTGAGAAGATCTCTCATCTAACATCAATCAGAGGAGTAATGTCGGTATTTAAAAGCAAAATTATATCTTAGAATATGAAGAAATACTTAGGATAAAATCCAACAATGTAGAGATGAATAGAAAAAAGCGAATAGACCAAACAATACAATGAAATTAACACAAAGTTTTCAATATTTCATCTTTATTCTCCAAAGACTTCCTAAGAAATTAGTGAAAATGTTATTTTAAAATAACATGAACCCACCCTTTGCCCTTCTTTCACTCTCTTTCATGTAATTTTTTTTGTTAAAAAAATAACATATTGACTCATTTCTGAGGAAGTCTTTTGAATACTAAAGATGAAATATTAAAATTCTCACTATATGAGTTAATGTTCTGGTATATCCGCTTTTTTCCATCTATCTTTTACAATTGTTTCAGAGCCAGTTTATTCCAGAACCCTAATCTTTATTTAAAAGTTGTTTTTTTTAAGGGAATCTTTAAATAATGTATATAATTTAATTTTCTATATAACTTTTATGCTACATTCAATTCCACTTAAAGGGTTCAGTTCGAAATTTTGGATAGAGTCCCAGAGTTCGACAAGACACATCTGAAGAAGGTCAGAGGTTACATCGACCGAAACGTTGTGAGAATAACATCCACAATGAGAATAGTACTCAGAATAATCTAAATAATACGAATTCCACTTATATACTAACCTTATTTCTCTGACGAATGTTAATTGAAGATTTTCTACGGATGGAAATTTACCAAAATTAACCAATTTTTATTCGATATTTTTAAATAATGTAACAATCACCATTTATAAACAGTTCAGCCTCCCCTCAGACATACATAAGCACGCATTTTCTTTTGAAATAAATGTTCCTTTTTTTTTATCTTTACATATACTATTTAATTTAAAGAAGTTTTTTTTTGTTTCTTTTTAATTTAATTTTTACATTAAAAAAAAAAAAAAAAGAAAAAAAAAGCTGTTCCCCTTGAATATATCCCCCCCCCCCTCCATCATTTTTTTTGGGGAATTCCACATAAGATTCTGATCACATACACTTTTTCACCACCGGGGTGTGTGTGTGTTAGCTGTGAACAGCAACACATTTTTGGAGTTGTCCCCACCCTTTCACTTTTTTTATTTTTTTTTTTTTTTCATTTTAATGTTCTTTTTTTTTTTCTTTCTACAAGAGCTTGTAAATGCCCATCTACACCCACTGGACTAATATGTGGAAAAAAAAATAAAAAAATAAAATTAAATTAACATGTGTTTCTTTTAAAATTTTAACCATATTTGATGAAGAATTTTTTTTTTTCAAGTCCTGGTCATTGAGCAAGCTTAAAATTCTTACAGTGTCAGTCGGAATGCTGGATTTCAGCAAGATCAATTTAGTTGGGTTTTTTTTATGGACACAGAAATTTAAAAAAAAAAAAACAAATAAATAGGAAAAAAAGGGAGGATGGGTTCTGTTCTGTAAAATAGATGCACGAGACAACCCAGTGGGGTCCGAGGAGATGACACTCAAACAACAGAAAATATTTATACATTTTTATAGAAGAAATGGATGGACAAGAAGTCTGTGATTCACACAAGAAACAATTTTTGCTTTTATCCAATTTATATAGGATCTAGACGTTGCCATTATTGAAATATATATATATATATATATATATATATTAAGGATAAAAAACATTATTTCATATTAAAAAAATAATGTAATTCTATATAATATTATAACTGCTCTATTTTTGTCATAGTATTGAGCACTTTTAGATCAAATGCACACTATTTACCAATTTAACCACAGGTAGTATCCGTGAATGTGTAATTATTATAATATTATATATATATATATATATATATGTATATATATATATATATATATATATATATGTATATATATATATATATATATATATATATATATATGTATATATATATGTATATATATATATATATGTATATATATATGTATATATATATATATGTGTATATATATATGTATATATATATATATATATATATATATGTATGTGTATATATATATGTATGTGTATATATATATGTATATATATATATATATATATGTATATATATATGTATATATATATATATATATATGTATATATATATATGTATATATAAAGAGGTGTACTAAAAGCGAACTTTTAGGAAAGGTAAAACCCTATTGTGAAGAGTATACAGCTCAATATCCAGGATATTCCTTTCCATTCTCCTTCATTTATATGTATATACATATATATATATATATATATATATATATATATATATATATATATATATATGTATATATATATATATATATATACAGACACATATTCTTAATAGATTTTTCAGCTAATTTCAAAAGAAATTCATAGCAAAAGTCCTTTTATAATTATTTTAAAGCCAATTTATTCTAGAACCCTGATTTTTATTTAAAAGATTTTTCCTAAGGGAATCTTTAAATAATGCATGCTATAAATATATATAATAAAATTCTTCAAGTGCATGTGTTTTTCTAACTTCAACGTAACTTCGATAATTACAAAGAATTTTTTTTTTAAAAATTCACTAACGGAATATTTATTGGAATCAACAGCATAATAGCGATAACTAAAACAATAATCGCGCAAAATAAAAAATAAAAAATTGTAATTTATTTCGAGTTCCGTTAATATTCACTTTCT
Organism: Sepiola atlantica; assembly: GCA_963556195.1. Lineage (NCBI taxonomy): Eukaryota > Metazoa > Mollusca > Cephalopoda > Sepiida > Sepiolidae > Sepiola > Sepiola atlantica. Next base: position 16,707,835 of record OY744536.1, on the reverse strand, counting down.
TTCCTTGCACACAAGGTGAAGACTTTGTTTTCTAGATTTTGTTGCAAATAATAGACAAGGATCACCTCAAATGTCATCTTACAAAGCGTTCATAAGTTAGCAGACACAAGATTTTGTGAGATATAGACCGTGAAAGAATTAACCGATCATTTTTCTCTCCAAACCCTTTCAACTGCAAAATATCGATTATCAAGGAATTGATATCTCTCAGTAAGAACTTGCTAACTATATTTTCGTTCGAGCGTTTGACTTCCAAATACAGCCAAAATGGTGTGGTCATATTGAATAAATTAGCATATCTACCCATTGCCTGCAAATTTAGAAAATTCTTGGGAACGACACCAGTATTGAACCATACTTCAAATTTATCTTGATGCTGCTAAGATGTAGGCTTTTGGAATATTAATTGTCTTCATAAATTTGAAATATGGTTCGTTACTCATGTTGATCACAAGGATTTTCCGAATTTGCGGACAATGGGTAGATAGGCTAATTAAAATTCTTGCTTGACATCACAGGAAAGCTTCACTAGTGCAAAAATAAAAGACTTGAAAAACAACTCTCGAGGTGATTAACTGTTATTGCTGTCATATATATATATATATATATATATATATATATATGATTATTTGCAGTTTTAATTTTTAGAAATAAACAGTGATCTACATGCTAAAAGTGCTCAATGCCAAAAAATACTGACAAAGAGATACTAAAACCAAATAAAATACAAAAGATAAATTCAACTCAGTATCATAAAGAGGAGCATAGCAATTTTCAGGCAGTAAGATATATATATATATATATATATATATGAGAAAGGAAGGATGAGAGTAATCCGACGTAATGGGAAATGAAAAAGGAAAAACCAAGAGATATTTTTTATATATTCATCAACGTTTCGTCTTTATTGTAAGACTTCCTCAGGATGATAATTTTAAGAAAAATGTTGATGAATATATAAAAAATATCTCTTGTTTTTTTCGTTTTTCATTTCCCATATATATATATATATATAATGTGAAGTGAGAAAATAAAGATAAAGATTATATCTTTAAATTACATCCTATCTTGAATAGTCAATGCTCGATATACGAAATAGAACAATAGTATAAGTCGATAAGTGATGAGAATAAAAAATTGGATAAAATGCAACCTTGAATCCTCGGATTTGATTAAACAAACTTTCTATGCTCCTTCAATGGTGATGATTTTATTCGCATATTTTAAACTCTTTAAATTGTTTGTATTTTCATAGTTTTTATATTTTCATATGTTTGCATTACAGTAAATTTTACTGACTTATTTTTTAAACTTTTCCTGTGATGATAAGAGCATATCTTTAAAAATCCATGGATTAAGGAAAGAAAAATAGTTTTTTTTTTTTTAATATAACTCTTGTTTGAACAATTGATGATTTAATAAATATTGCATTTTGTCCAATTTTTATTCTCATCACTTATCTACTTATATGTATTGTATAAATTTCTATTTATACAAACATTTTGGCTATACATGTTTCAGCTCCAGCTGAGCTTCTTAGTATGAAGAAGTTCAGCTAGAAACATGTCTGCAAATGTGTAGCTAAAATGTGTGTATAAATAAAAAAAATTATACTGAATAAATATATAGCTTTACTCGTTTATATAAACACAGTAAGGATTCACTCCTATGAACAAAACCTCACTGGAATTCTATAAGAGAGAGAGAGAGAGAGAGAGAGAGAGAGATTGTTAAAATTAAAATATTCTAAATGTTAAATCCTCTTTTTTGACTCATATGAGCCCCTCCTCAGAGTTGGTATATATGTTAACATTTTTTTAAACAAGTAAACATTCAGTTTTATTATTTCATATTTTAAAATTGTAATATGCGGATACATCATAAAAGTTGACTATCACATTATATATATATACATATATATATATATATATGTATATATATATATATAAATTTCTTTATATTAACACAAAGGTTTATTTAGTGGCTCAATAGCTAGAGCTTTTAATTTAACATCATACAAATAATATTCAAAGAAACATTCCATATTTCATCAAACATAAAAGTTCATGATGATAATGATGATGATGATGATGGTACACCATGCACTTTTATATACAAAAAAGAGTTAAGTTTTCCCTTTGAATTTGAGTGTGAAAAGAAATATGTATAAATTAAATGAATATTGGATGCATTTTAATTTTTCAGCCTGACTGCGGTAAGTTATACACTGATGAAGCCTCTTCCTGAATATTTTGGATATTTTGTATATCAGAAAAATATATATTCTCGAAATAGGTAGAAACAATTGTCTGTCAATAAAGTGTTTTTGAATGAAATGTTTCTTTGAATAACTAAGGTTAATAAAATGCACTGAGCTTTAACATTTACTGCAGTTTCACGGTATTATCCGATCATCAGAAGTGAAGCAGGGTGTGTGTGTTATTTTGGTAACATAGTTAAATCTGAAGGAGATGAGTTATCTCCTCATGTTTATTTATTTATATTCTTAAGTTATATTTTATTGACGTACTTTAATCTTACTGAATTAAAAAACATTTTTTTTTATTCATAATTAAAACTTATTTATTACCATTCTTATTTGTATATTTTTGTTTTATTCATTAATTGTTTGTACATTTACAGACTTTTTTTTTCAATATTTATTACAATAAAAATATTTTTTTTGATGTTAAATAAAATAGCTGTAAGATTTTAAATTCTAAATAATTTAACTATTTTTTTATTTCCAAATATGGACACCAATTAACATGAGAATAACGGGATAATAAAATAATATAGTTATATCACTGTAATAATACATTCACTCACACACATCATATACATGCACACACATCATATACATGCACACACATCATATACATGCACACACATCATATACATGCACATACTGCTGGCTCAAATTTTAAGGCTAATAAAAACAAAGAAAATATACACCTTTCGTATCGATAAATTTAATCACTTATTTGAGTTTAGCTTCAGAACATGAATAAAAATATACAAGAAAATAAGAATTTATGAAGTTAGGCTAAATACTAGCCGGTCAAAAGTTTAAGACCATATCTAAAATAAGTCCTAAACAGAGTATGAAATTCCCAACAAGACATCTCAATCATGTAAATAACTTCAACAATTTGTGCCAGTAATATAAGCGTCTGCAGATGGCTGACTGAAATGCTATTTTAAGTGGATTATGCATTGTTTTTAATAGACGTCCATTTCTATAAAATTTTCTTGCCATCCACCCCAAACATTTTCAATAAATTTCACGGCAGGTGAACCTGCTGGATGGTTGAAAGGACACATTATTCACCAGTCCTTTGTCCTGCGGATATTATGGATGGCAACGTTGTCCTGTTGAATGATCCAGTCATTTCCACACAAGCAAGGCCTTCACTTAATAAACATAAAAATTTAACTAGGCACAGTTTGACGTCTCTGTATAACCCTAACTCCACTGCTCTTTTGATGAAGAAATAATCCCAGATCATAATGAAGCCTCTTCCACTATGTTATGTAAGTGGGATATCAGTGGGATACTGTTCCGATAACTAGAAAGTTATTGGAACAGTTAATAGTTCTTTTTGGATCAGAGGACAAAATCTTTCACTTTTCTTCGGCCTGTGTTTGCTGTTTCTCATTGAAATTTAACAAAGTCGTTTCATGGTGTGCTTGGAGGCGTAGACTTTGAAGTCTTTCTCTCGAAGATGCCATCTTAGTGTTCTTGAGCTTTTTTTTTGTTCCAGTAAAGGCTATAATATTATTGGATGATCCGCCAGTGTTTTCCCGGAAAACCTGTCACCCCCCCCCCCCCCCCTCTGTGCAACATAGACAAGGTTTTCCTGGGTTTACCAGTTAAAATTCTTGTTCCGTATCTCTCAGATTGATTGTTGGGTTTTACGGCATGTCAGTCGTTGGGTAATTTTATGCCGGAACTACACATATGTATTGTTACCTACAGCACCTGCCCTTCCCAAATGGTCTTGCAACTTGTAACAGCATTTACCGGAAGTGGGTTGAGCTAGCTAAAAATGAGTTCACCATATACCTCAGTCATTCCTGGTCCCAACTATCAGCTCGATAATTCTGCCACATTTAAACTCAACTTTTTAGCTTTTGTCATGTTTTCACCTAATATAACACAAGAGATACCAGTGGGATATCTTGACTGTGCTAATTTTGTCATGTGCTAATCAATTAAAGGTTCATTTAAATAGGGGTTTAAACCAGATTCATCAGTATTCAAACGTATAAAGACGGTAAATATTTTATAAATACATTTCTGACGATCTGATATCTCGCGAAACTACGGTAAAGTGTTGCAATAAACAACATTTTTTTGTATAGTTATAAAACTGTATCAGAAAGGATATCAAAGTGTGTGTGTGTGTGTGTGTGCAAGGCCTGCTGAGTGGGTGGTGGTTGAAGCATAAAACAATGTTTTCTTCTTGTTTTTTTTTAGTAATTTTTCTATTGTAATTATTTAATATTTCTAACACCCTGCGTTCTTCATCGAGGATGATTATTGATGAATTAGCGTGGTGGTGAAAAAAAAAGGGAAATGAAGCCACCCATATGCGAGTTATTTATGTACTAAAAAGTGGACGATCCTCTGTTTTTTAGGGGTGGGTAGGTGATGTCGGCTAAGTGTTGTTTAAATGTGTTTAGAGGCTGTTATTTATTTTATTACTATTTGATTATTTACGCATAATTGTTGGATTTAAGGTATCTGCGAGACTGTCAGCAACCATTTCCGAGCGTTGTTTTGTATCGCGTCTGCTTAGTCTGGTGACTAAAAATAATGACGTGCTTATTTTGATTTTTAGATCTTATGTTTCGCTATGTCAGTGTAAATCTGTGTGTGTGTGTGTGTTTCTTTTATTTTTGAAAAAAAAACAAAAAAATTTTATAGGTAGTGTATATAAAAGTGATGCCGCTATATTTTTTATTTGATTGTTTATATTGGTATGTATAATTGCTGCGCCTACAGCGCCCGTCAGCATCCATTTCCAGCTGCAGTTATATAAAGTGTTTATTAAATTTCGCCTAATAAATAAGCTGTTGGCCCTTAATTTGCTATTTAAATCTTGTGTTATGCTATGCCTGCGTAATTCTGTGTGCATTTTATTATTTAGTATTGATATATATATATATATATGGGAAGAGAAGGATGAAGGTAATCCGACGTGATGGGAAAATGAAAAAGGAAAACCAAAAAATGGATGTTTTTTATGTGTACATCAACGTTTCGTCTTTATTTATAAGACTTCATCAGGATGATAAAATAGAGAAAAAAATGTCATGCAAGTACAGATACATGTAGAGTAGACATATTTATATTTATATTTATTTTTCCTCCCAATCTGTCTACCCTACATGTATCTGTACTTGCATGACATTTTTTCTCTATTTTATCATCCTGATGAAGTCTTATAAATAAAGACGAAACGTTGATGTACACATAAAAAACATCCATTTTTTGGTTTTCCTTTTTCATTTTCCCATATATATATATATATATATATATACACACATATATTTATGGGTTCTTATAAAAAATATATATTCAAGTACATACTCTTTATAATATCCGAAAATTTTCCAAATTGCAAGCTTAATGAAGTTGTATTACAAGCTTCAGAAAAATATACATATTATAGTTGCATTCCAATGACCAAAGGAATAATCAATCAATAATCATACCTTTCATCTGTTCTTTCAATTTCTTAATCTTCACATATCGTCGAACAACCACAACAAAACTTTTCTTCTGTTCTTTCAATCTCTTTACTTTCATGTCAGCGAATACCTGTAATTCCTCTTTGTCTCAGACAAAACAAATTTGTTTCAGACAAAACAAATTTGTTTTTAATCTGCTTATATTGTATTTTAAAAATTTATTTTTGTTTATTTTTTCCAAATTCAATGCTTTTTCTACATCTTACACACGTTTCGCAGCAGAATCAAGAGAAATATGTGGTCTTCAACTCAACATCGTTGCTCATCAGATAAATCTTTCATTCAGTAGCAAGAGGAAAACAATACTAAATAATAAAATGCACTTAGCTTTAACCGTTTACAGCAGTTTCATGGTTTTCAACGATCATTAGAAGTGTCATTGGCATCAAAGATGATGCAACCGGAAGAGATGAGAGTCATTTATATTTTTATTAATATAAAAAGGAAAATCTTATTTACAGTTTTAAATTATCTGATCACTAATAGACAATTATTTTTTATTCTAAAATTTTTATTTATTTTATATATATATATATTACTTATTTGTTCACTAATGGACAAATGTTTTCTTATCAAGTTTTCATTGTTAATTATTTGAACAATTATTTATTATTTCTTGTTTTTTGTTTGATAAATTAATTTGTTTTTTGAAGTTTATGATTCGATATTTTTTCTTTAAACATAATTTAGTTTTTATTTATATTGCAAAGAGGGGATAATTTTACGATTTCATAATTGATATTGAGGCTGATTTTCTTTTGTTTCCATATATATTTAGACAATGTAGTGCTATTTACACACACTTACATGAAAAAATATTTCGTTGAACTGTTCACGGATTGCTGAAGCCAACTTGTAGCACTCTTTTTTTATTTTTTTTTATTTATTGTTACTAAATCAGTCTTAAAATAAAACCAAACCCAATATCGGACCAAATAAACATTTATTTTAATTATCTTTAGTGTAGAACCTGTTCATGAATTCAAATGAACTGATTTTAATTTCTATAAAGTTGGGCCATTTGTAGCACTGACAGTGAGATTAAAACGCCAAATTCATATTCAAAATATAAGAACAATACCTTTCTAATATACTGATCATGGTTATGCAATTGATGTCCTAAGATTAACTAATTTGTATATTGTTTTGCAAAAGAACATCTCATTAATTCACTATTCGATATTATTGTTTTCTAATTCAATGATTGATTTAATTTTATTACAGTTCTATACACAAAATACATAAAGTATATATATTTCATATACAAAATACATGCTAAAACATTCCTTAGATCTGAGATTAAAAATTTTTTTTTTAATTCTTCTAATTAATCGTAATTTGTAATTAACTGAGCACGTCATCCATCTCTCTTAGTAATCTATGTATTTCTCTCGGCCTCTCTCGTTGTATGTTGATTCAACCATTCTCTAATATTTCTTAATGTCTTTGTGAGCATTTAGAGAAAGAGTGACTCGCTTTCTAGATAATTTACATAGTGTTTGCTTACACCGGAAACACATATGTAAATGAGATAGCAAAATAATAATCGGTCGCTTCACTTCTATATTATACATAAGGATAATAATATACAAATAAAGAGACTTATTAGTTTTAGTTATGCAAGAAATTTCTTAACAGATGTTACAGTTTATGAATTTTTGAAGGAAATCAAAGTGGAGCAAATAGTGGTGACCCAGTATTTATACACATATACAAAATATATATGTGCTCATATCTGTACGTATGTTCCTAGCATGTTTTTTCTTTTCTTTTATTCTTCAGAACGGTTATACCCAGAACTTCTGCCCCAAAACATTTGTATCTTTATAGAAAATTTATAAATTGAGAAAAAAGAAAGAAAAAAAAAAATGAATGAAAATAACACGAATATTCTTATAAATCATTCGATGAGTCCATATTTAAATTGTTGGGTTAATTACCATGAAGAATGTGTGTGAAGAGTTCCAATCCATTTTTGGTTTTTGTCTTGTCTTTTCTGAAGAAAAAAAAAAAAAAAAAAAAAAAAAAGAAAAAATTTCTGCCACCTCCCCGAATGGAAGGAACAGATCGAGAGAAGGATGGAATGATGGATGGATGAAGAATTATTCCAACATTCGCTTGAAAGTTTCCTTGGCACACACAATGTTTATATATGTACAAAATGGATACACTCACTCGTTCACTCAGTCCTTATCGAAAAACAAATAGACATTTTTTTCTTTTTCTCACCCTCCAAATCTCCAAGACCTAAAAATTGGTCTGGAAAGATTGAAGTCTATTTGAGCTTAAGTTCAAATCCTTTCTTGTAAATTCAGTGAAGCTAAACTTTTTGTTTTCAAAAAGTACACAAAGATAAAAAAAAAAAAAAAAAAGAGGGAGGAGGGGATAAAAATATTTTTTGAAACAAATAAAAAATAAAACACTTAAGACATATTGATAAAATATATGAGGTATTCATTTGTAAAAATGTAAACCAAGTTTAACGAAGTTAGAAAAAAAAGTAAAATAGATTAAAAATGAAATTATATTAATTAAATGAAAAAAATTATATTAATAAAATTAATAAAAAAAAAATATGATCAGAAAAAGAAAAACACAATTTAAGAAGATTACCTGCAATATGACTTCCCACAAATAGAGAATCAAGTTTATATCTAAAATGAAAAGAAACCTTTAAAAGTTTGAGAATCTACTCAGTTTTTAAAAGAGACTCGAGGGCTCAGCTGATGAGGTAAATGCGCCCCCCCCCCCCATGATGGACAGATTGAATGCACTTCACAATGAGCAGAGTCGGAAAATGACATAACCGGAGAACGCCGTTGAGCTGATACAACAAAGCACTTCACTATTGTCATTAAGGGTATGACTACATATCAACCAAACCATTTCATTATCACATCACTACAGTATAAATCTCTATGCATGAGTGCATGAAGTGTGTGAGGTGCGCTGAAGAAAAATTCCTACCAGTAAAATACATAGCCCTGTTGTGCTCGCATACCCTTAATGACAATAAAAGTGTAAAAATTTGGGAATTTCCTTGCTTTTGTACATTTAGTGTATATGAATTTTCATCTTAACCCTATTAAGAGCATATGATTTCAGTATACTGGCATTTATCATGGAATGTCACTACTTTTGTAAAGGCTATGCCTCAATACAATGGTTATTTTTATGGTTTTTTGGAATTTTCTGGAAAACTAAGGTATATGGTAAACTGAAGTTAAAATGCCATCAACTAGACCCTAGAACCTCTATCTCTGCCAAAACTCAGCTGAATCCATCAAATAGTTGATGAGATACAGGGTGGCACATACGTACGTACACACAGATAACATGATTTCATGATTGAACTTTCTGGATCTCTGGGTTGCCTTGACTAATGATGCTGAAATTCAGCACACTTATAGAACCTATCAAAAAAAGATTTTGTGCAAAGTTTTAACTAATTTGGTTTATTGGTTTTTGAGTTATGATTGATCAAAGAAATGAGATTTCTAGCATAGGCCGTTTTTGAAGTCTATTAAGGGATAAAGCGCTCTCGCGCCTCCCTTGATTGTAAATTTTAATAATTAAATATTATTTATATCAAGAAACAAGCTTGCTTCGCCTTTTGAAGGCGAATCAAAGTGGCTCTACAACTGATCTGTGGAATGCACGGTTCGAACCTCAGACCTTCAGTCTTGTAACTTGACATTTATATCCATGCAGCCAACCGATCAGCTGGATGAATGAGACGTATAAATACTGCTTTTAATCAGTACTATTTCAAATGTATATATATATATATATATATATATACATACACGAGTTGTACTTACCTAACGTTGCCTGGGAGTAAAAAAAAAAATGACCAACTTGTTTACAGATAAAGGGGAATTAATCCTGATGACTTAAATTTAATAATCAAATTATTTTGTGAAATAGGAATTTTTTAAAAAGTTTGTTTTATTACTTGATGTTTATCGATTAATAATGAAAAACAAATCACATCTAAGAAAGACACAGACACGCTTGAAGTTGTATAATTTAATTAATATGTATGTATGTATATATATATATATATATATATATTTATTTTAAAGAACACAAGAGAGAGAACTCAGTATAACACAATAACTTCCCTTTAATCTGTTTTGGTGAGTAAGGGAAAATGTCTCCACTCTAACAGTGTTCTTAGTTGGAATAAGTTATTTTCAGAAAAACACTGAAGCGAAATAAAACATATTATGCTAATAACACAGTGTAAGAAAGCAAATAAGCTAGTCAGAGTCAAGTATCGATAGGAGAAAATAACAGTTTTTACTTAGCCTAAAACATTACTCTTCAGTATGGAATAAAATGAATGTAAACAAAAAGACATAAGCACTATAATCTCTCTTACTTGCGGGGCATGTTTCGGTTGTGCAGAGGTAAGTGTCCTGACTGATGATCACAGGAGGAAGAAAACTGATGATTGGCTTTCAAATCTCATTGTGAAGATACTTGCACATCTAGCCACACTGAAAGACTGTGATACAGCAAAACAGCTGGCTGTGGATGACACACTATATATATATATATATATACACACACACGCAAAATTTCTAATTTTGTTACCTTTTTGTTTTTTCTTATTCTTGACAAAGCCTCCAACATACGAAGGTGAAATGTTGACATTGAGTTTTGGTCTTCCCACTCTCTATAACAGCATTTATTTTTATTCTTTTCTTGTACATTTTATAATATTCAAATTTTGAAGTCTGGCTCAAGGATGCACTCAACATTGATTGAGTGGAAAAGGGGTGTAAGTAAAGTGACATTAATTGAAATAAATTTCAGTAAATTTATAGTCTATAACCTTGTTGAGGCACATCCGGTGTTTCCCAAGAATCAATGAGAATTCCTGAACCTCCTATTAATATCTGTTTCTTAATTTTTAATTTCTATTTGCAAGTAATAAATAAAATAAATATCGAAACCTGATTCCCTGTAGTAACCACGGTAGGTACTTAACCGACTGCTGACAGTTGAAAGGGTGGACCCTCGAGAAATCCGTCCCCGAGTGTGGAAGCCCGTCTTATCGACCAGTGAGTTATCCAGAGTTATCAAAGTGGAGTAGAGCGCACCATCCTTTGAGTCCTGCCACCGACGGGAGCTGATGCTCTGGGCGACAAAAGGAGGATGGAATGGCATGAATCAGTCTCAGTCTAATATGTAGCGCTGCGCCCAGGAACGGCCGACGCGGGTGCGCGAGGTGAGGTGGCAATAATGCACAGACCGATCGCAGTCTGTATCACATGTATTAGCTCTAGAATTGCAAGTTATCCATCCCCTCCGAGGAGGAATACTGTCCCAAGGATTAGATTCCATTCTTGAGCCATTAACGGTTTTGCCCATTCTAATGCGTGGTGTGAACTTACACTGGTATGGCCAGCGGCGAGAGTACAACAGATACCCCCCCCCCCCCCACTGCAGTCGTCATCATGTTTCCCTTCCCGCTATCTACGCCGCCTGGGCACAAAATCAAACCTCGATGACATTTCCCTCGAGAATCAATTAGGAACCCTGCGCACTCCTGAACCCCCTATTAACATCTTTTTCTCTATTTTTAATTTCTATTTGCTAAAAATAAATAAAATAAAGTAAAACACGTTTCCTTTTTATGGATGTCAAGCACAATAATGTGGTACCCTTTTTTTGATCAAAATGAAATATACTTATCCAAGTAGCTTTAGAATACTGGGTTTATCTCCAAAACTTTAGAAGGAGTTTGTGAACGAATAAACAGAATACTGGGTTTATCTCCAAAACTCTAGAAGGAGTTTGTGAACGAATAAACAGAATACTGGGTTTATCTCCAAAACTCTAGAAGGAGTTTGTGAACGAATAAACAGAATACTGGGTTTATCTCCAAAACTCTAGAAGGAGTTTGTGAACGAATAAACAGAATACTGGGTTTATCTCCAAAACTCTAGAAGGAGTTTGTGAACGAATAAACAGAATACTGGGTTTATCTCCAAAACTCTAGAAGGAGTTTGTGAACGAATAAACAGAATACTGGGTTTATCTCCAAAACTCTAGAAGGAGTTTGTGAACGAATAAACAGAATACTGGGTTTATCTCCAAAACTCTAGAAGGAGTTTGTGAACGAATAAACAGAATACTGGGTTTATCTCCAAAACTCTAGAAGGAGTTTGTGAACGAATAAACAGAATACTGGGTTTATCTCCAAAACTCTAGAAGGAGTTTGTGAACGAATAAACAGAATACTGGGTTTATCTCCAAAACTCTAGAAGGAGTTTGTGAACGAATAAACAGAATACTGGGTTTATCTCCAAAACTCTAGAAGGAGTTTGTGAACGAATAAACAGAAACTACAACTTAAACAAACATGTGTATGTGCATAATTTTCTTTTTTTTAACTTTTTTTTTTTACTAATGAATCACAACTTGTCAAGGCTAAAAAATGAGAACATTAGTTCGAATTATACAAATTATCAATTCTCATCGTAAAAATTCTGAAATATAAAATTGAGAATTTGGCGACGTAAGTTTGGTAGATTTTTGGAAAAAAATGATCAACAGACCTTATGTAACAAAATATATATCTATATATACCACAAATGCATGACAGGTGTATTTTATATTGCATTTTATAAGAGGAAAACAATTCTAGGTGTTTAAGTTTAATGAATTTTGACAATCTCAAAACGCTTAAAATTCATTCGAATGCAATTTAAATTCTGAGCAAAAGCTTAAGAAAAATAAAACAAAAAAAAGAAACCCTAAAAAATAATTTAAAAAAAAAAAAAAGAGCCTAATTTGCTATTTAAAAAAATAAATTTCAAAGTTCATTATAAAAATTTTTAAAAATTAAAAAAAAAAAAAGTAAAAAACAAAATTTAAAAAAAAATCGTTTTTGATAAAAAAAAAAACACTGAAATTCTGAAAAGCGTAAATAAAAAAGCAAAGAAAATGAAATAAACAAACAAAAAACAAAAACACAATAAGAAAAAAAAAAACAGTTTAGAAAAAATAAAAAAAATAAAAGCAAAGATAAATTTGAAATAAAAATTTATCAGGGGTGAAAAAAGAAGATATTTATAGGATTTTGAAAATATTTTTTTGGATGGGGAAAAAAACAAAACAAAAAAAAAACAAAGAAACAAACAGATGTAAATACACTGGCAACTGTCCTTAATTAAGAACATCCATTTAGATATATATAAATAAATATATATATATATTTTTGGTTAAACTATTTTTGTTTCTTTTTAAGTTTCGACTGAATATCAGCAGATAATTTTTTTTTTTTTGTCGTTCAATAAAATATTTTAATTCATCAGAAGAGTTTTTGGCAGATCGGTTGAAAAAGCGGGAAATAAATTTGTCATTTTATTTTTCCCCGTGCTTTTTCACTGTGGCTTTTTTGTCCAAAGTTTATATTTGTTCTCATTTTTTTTTTTTTCTTTTCAAAAATGAAATTTCTTCACTTTAATTCTGTCTATTACAATTTTTTTTCACCTTTTTTAAGACTTTCCTCTTTCGGACAATATTTCCTTGCTGTCCTCTTTTTTGAGAAATATAAACAATTCATTCATTTTGTTAGACAAAATAAAACGTTTTTGAATGTTGATTTCTTGTGACATCTCAAATGATATATATATATATATATATATATATATATATATATCTACATATATATAGTGTAATGTTATGTTTTTTTAGTATATGAGAAATGACCAGAGTGCTAGGTTACATATGTAAGAGCATATATATATTTTTTAAATTTCAAATAAAACTATACATTAGTTTTATCGTCCATCAATACCGGCTGTTTTATGGAACCACTCGAAAGTCAGCCATCATACTGAAGATACTAAGTGTGTCCGCTCTTCAGTCGATGCGATGGCGAACTAACACATTTTCATATATAAAAACTCTTTGCTGAGTGAGACGACCGAAAATGTATTATTTCACATTAGCATCAACTGGGAGGTGACAGTGGTTAAGTGGATGACGACACGGACTGAAGACCTGGGTGTTCCAAGTTCGAATCCAGTCGGTTCCACAGTACCACTTTCACTTAGGGATGTTGGCAACCTTCTCGTGGTCCTTCCCGTAAGTACCCGATGTCTTTCCAGAAATATTTCTAAACTAGAAAAACATCATGGGAAACTAATGCCAACACCAGAATCATCTGATTCAAATGAAAGGAGAAGAAACATCAACTGAAGAACGATAACACCTGGTATCTTTAGCGCTACGGGCCGAGTTTTGAGTGGTTCTGTGAAACTACAGGTATCGATAAATGATCAAACTAATATATATATATATATATATATATATATATATACACACAGACATGAAAGATACCCTACAACAATAATTTATACATGTTTAAAGTTTCTGCTTCCTTCACCGACGGCCAGCACTCTGAGCCGTACAATACTACAGTAAAAGTTTGAAATATCAATATTTTTACACAAATTGGCATTTTTTTGTGTTTCAGATATCAATATATATATCTACCATTTATCAACAATTAAATATGACACCGGCCAAAGAAGCATTAGAATTCTTAGAGTTTCAGAGGAGCCATATTATAGGTTAATATGAAGATGGACATAATCAGCGAACCTCGAGATTCCACTTTCCACTGTTAACAGAGTGATTGTCCAATTCATCAGCAAGAGAGAATAATAAATATTATCTTGCCTAGGTCCATAAGGGCTCTCTGACAGCAGCTTTCATTATCAATGATTATAAGGGTGTCTATTTACTTCTTTCATGTCATTAAAATAGTTTTAAAAAAATAAGACAAACAAAAAAAACGATAAAGTGCTCGATGGTAGATTCTACAAGAACTAATCTAAAGTATTTTATTTAAAAACTATACGTTACAGTGTCTGTTTGGTGTACCCGGGTTTCATTGGTCTGGGCATGTCATTTTCTGGGGTAGAAACCGTCTTATATTGTAATACCGAATGCTCAGCAGTCAAAAACTTTGACTATTGAACGGTGCTAAATATTTGGTCTGACAATATAAGACGGTTTCTACCCAAGAAAATGGCATGTCCAGAATGATGAAACCCTAGTATCCAAAAAGACACTATAATGTTTTTAAATAAAATAATCTGTCTCTCTCAGTATATATATATATATGTATATAATTAACTTGTTACAAATATCCAGGGGGTATGAATCCGAAGGAAGTTGAAACCGGGTTTATAAGAGTGCTCAATGAAAATTCAGAGCAAAATATATATTTTTTTGATTTTATTCCATTAGTTGCGACAAAACAGGTTTTGTTTCATTGGTACGGGTTAGCTACCAATTCATCAGGCCGGTGGAAGGAATTCAAATGGCATAAAATTTACTTCAACGGGAGATTTAAAATTGAAAATACATTGGAGGGGGAGGGGGATGGAGTTGGGGCTTTGTCTATAACGGCGACATGGGACATGAGAGGGGAGGGGGGAGGACCTCAACAAGTCGTGTTTTAAATTATTACGTGCAAAGCCTCCCACGTAATAATTTAAAACACGACTTGTTGAGGTCCTCCCCCCTCCCCTCTCATGTCCCATGTCGCCGTTATAGACAAAGCCCCAACTCCATCCCCCTCCCCCTCCAATGTATTTTCAATTTTAAATCTCCCGTTGAAGTAAATTTTATGCCATTTGAATTCCTTCCACCGGCCTGATGAATTGGTAGCTAACCCGTACCAATGAAACAAAACCTGTTTTGTCGCAACTAATGGAATAAAATCAAAAAAATATATATATATGTATATATATATATATATATATATATATATATATATATATATTATATACATGCCAATGTCTCTAGAGGCTAGTGATGGGACGATTCCAATATCCCCCCCCCCCCGATTACGATACAATTACCAAATCTGATTTCGATTCTTTTAAAATCTGTAAATATTTAGCTATAGAGTTTTTTTTGTTGCTTTTTATTTTTAGGATTACTGTAAAAACCTATGTAATATGTGCATATATTTTTGCAAACGCAGAAATACACTTGTTGGGTGGGTGGGGGGGGAAGAGGAGGGGATCTCGATTTTAGTTTTACTGGTAGATTTAAAATCAATAAATATTTATCATTTTATCATTAGTACCAGCAATGGAAAATTAAGTTTTAAACAAAAACGAAAAAAAAACAAAACAACAAAAGAATCATTTTTAAGCATCGGAAAATAGGCACAAATTTTTCAGATTCTGATACTTTCAAAAAGTTCTGATTTTTCAGATTCTGATTAATCGCCCCAACACTACTAGAGACAGAAGAAAAATAGTAAATGATATATTTTTTTTTTCTTGTTAGGGCAAATGCGTATTGAAACCATTTGATCTTGTGTTTTTGCACGCATATTTTTGTTTTTTCAATAACCGTTTTATGTTGTTTTACAAAGAATGCTCAATATTAAAAAAAAAAAAAAAATAATTTCTAAATTAGATCGAAATGATAACAAGAAATAAAACAAATAAATAAATGCTGTCATAGATGTAATTTATTATGTATTACCTATAATTTATCGATACGTCATGTATAATTCTGTATGTACATAAAACCGTGTCCTCGTGGCTTGCAACTACAACACAAAACAGTCCTGGGCCATCCAGTGTGATCTGTGCTGACCAGATACTGTCCGAGGATGACAAATCGATTTTAGATGCATAACGCTTCTTTTTGGCGGACACTCATGTTTGTACAGAAAATCCAAATTTAGGTGACCCCTTTTTGTGGGTTTCTTGTTGTGGATTTTTTTATGCCCCCAGCCTCGTAGATAAATTAACCGTTTCATTTGAATGATGACAAAAAAGAGACCCTGTTTACTTGCCTCCACACGAGGACAGAGTTAGACGCATGGTCGTTTTTTTAAAGTGGGGGAAATCCAGATGCCCAAAAAGTGGGGCACTCTGGATTGGGACACAAATTTAAATTGCCTCCGTCTAGAAAGAATTTCTTCTACACTGACCGAGGGCAGAAAAGATGAAGTGTAGTATCAGAACAGATACTACACTTTGCTGTTCGCTAAAAAGGCCAAGGAGCCTACGCAAACAAGTCTGTCCACCAAAAAATAACATTAGATATACATAACATATCGTTGGAAATGCATTCGATTGTTTACAAAACGTATATAACAATGATGGACAATTAAAAGGGGCTTATCTTGAGTGCTAAGAGAAGCCACTTTTATTATTGTAAAATTATCATATTATCATATAAGTATTACACATACTTTTTTGCCATTTATCTGGTTTCAATATTATTTCTGCTCTTTCTATCTCTCTCTCATATATATGTATATATATATATATATATATATATATATATAAATGTGATACTTAGAAGGCAATACAATGCAGAGGTGTGACGGATAGACACAAGTTGGAGCAAATAAGACATATAATGGTGGAACAAATGAAATAGTTTCACCCTTAATACAATGTATACATACACATATATATATTTATTATTATTATTATTTTTTTTCACAAACACATATATATCTGTCTATCTACACAATGTTATGTAATACCTGTATCAAGATGTCTTATTTGCTCCAACTTGTGTCTATCCGTCACACCTCTGCATTGTATTGCCTTCTAAGTATCACATTTCTATATACTAATAAACAATGCTTCAAGCAAACTACATAAACCTCTTATATATATACTTTTAGTCGCCAGACTGTAGATGTCATTTTCCAAATGGCAGGGGCAGGGTGAGAACTGGTGATTTTTGACACGACTTGATTTCTTGAGAGACATTGAATATACCCCCATGCCTACTTTTACAATTTCTATTTATATATATGGCCTCCTCTTCCCTCTCTGTCATAAATTATGTAATTCCTCCCTCCCTACATAATTATAGATTAAATATGCTTCAAATTTCCCCCCCTCTCTCTAAATATGTATTAAATAGGTTGTCACTCCCTCTCTCTCTAATTATATTTGAATTGGCGAGTGTGAATTTCCCCCTTTTTTCAGTTTCAAAAATGTAATCATCTAAATTGGATGCTTGACAATACCACAAGGTTGAAATAAATTATTGCATCGGTGATTATGTAATTTCGTCTTACTACATTTTTTTTTATTCGTGCTCTGTTTATTACATTGAGCTCTCATACCCGGATTTCCTCCTGGAATTATTTCATTATAACACAAAATATATATATATATATATATATATATATATATATATATACACATTTATTTGAATAATATAAAGATAATTATTTCAAATTAGATCCTATCGTATTGGGGATAAAGCATTGTTATAGGAAATAATGGAATGATGAAAAAAGTAAAGGTGATATTTTACTCGTATACCAAAGAAGCTTAACTCATGGTATGATGTTTTCTTGTTGCAGACTTCTGGCTCGTTCCTGCACCTGATTGGATTCTAATCCTCTTCACTACATAATACCATATTGTAATTGGATGTTTTCAACAACTGCATTGATACAATAACTTTCTACTCATTATTGAAGTTTTCTTGGGACTATTTTTTGCTTTAAGCATATCTAAAAAAATTTTTTGATAATTTTCAAATTAATACTTACCAATGATTAGTAATTTATTGTTTTCTTTTTCCTCCTGAGGATAAGAGCAATTCTTTAGAAATCCATTGATTAAAGGTCATTTTATTATATTCCTTGTTTAAACACCTGATAATAAACTTGTAAATGATGTAACTTTACTTTCTTCATTATTCCATTATTTCCTTTATATATATATATATATATATATGGCTTATGTAAATATTTTTACATAAATCATTTATTTGTGCTCCAAGAATTTAACATAAATCAAAGTTTCATGTTTTTTATTAAGAAGTTTACCCCTGTCACTAAATCTAATTATCTCAAACTTTTCGTTTAGGCAGAGGTAACATGGTGTGTTTAGGGATTTACAGGTGCTAGTTTTTCTAATGATATTTCATTCAACTGTTGGTGTCTTATCATTTATGGTTAGATCCCAGAAGTGTCGAGCAAGTGAAGTTTTTCCTTTATAATTTGTTTATTTAACACCTACCCACAATAGGAATATGTGACACAAGGTCGGAAAGTGGGATTTGAAAAGCCAGCGCCCTAGAAGGTGAGCACTCTGGCCATTAGAAATTGCCTGGGCAGCCCTGTCGACACTCCCCAGTAGGGCGCCTCAGGCAGTAAGCGATAAACTTACTCCTCCCCAAAGAGGGGAGGCAAAACCTGGGAGGGTGGACCTCCTAGAACTGCACAGGACAGACCCATAGACAGGCGTAAATCAAGCCCCGAAGGCCAAGACAATACCAGTCTATGGGGTGCAGTATCCATCGGAACAGATACTACACTTTGATCTTGACCAGAGCTAGTGTGTGTGTCTGTTTGTCTGTCTCTCTATATATAGACGGTAAATAAGTAAGAAATCTATTATGAGTTCATAATGACTGAGAGGGGGGGTGTAACTTGGAACAAGACATATATATATATATATATATATATATATATATATATATATATATAATGAAAGTTTTATTTATACAAACATATGGCTACACATCCAGGGAAATGTTTCAGTCATAGCTTTAACAAGCAACGACCTCCTCAGGTCAAAAAAATATGTCCGTTCTTAAAGTTTCCATATTAAAAAATAAAGAAAGCAGAATTACAATCAGTAAGGGTCATGTGACTAGATAAAAAAATATTTTTGAACCTACTGTTGCTTATTAAAGCTACAACTGAAACATTTCACTGGATGTGTAACCACATGTTTGTATCAATAAAACCTTTATTATAAATATATATATATATATATATATATTATATATATATATTATATATATATATGTGTGTGTGTGCTCCCTACTAATGGGTTGGGCTTTCAGATAACAAAAATAACAGTTTCTACTTAGCGCAAAGCAATACTCTTCTATAGAGAATAGAGTTCTCTAGGTTACCAGTAGTGTGAAAAATATGTAAACAAAGAAAATAGGTAAGCACTATAATTTATCTTACTGTCAGTAGCAAGAGGTAAGATTCTTGACACTGCTAATCACAATTGAAAGTGATCTGCCGTTTAGGCTTTGAATCTCAGCGTGAAAACACTTGCCACGTCTCGACACTAAAGACCCGTGATGTGGATGACATATATTTTATATATATATATATATATATATATATATATATATATAAATTCTTAGTTTTATTTGGTAGGAAAAAAATCCAACAGAGTGCTCGATTATTTAATAATAAGAGTGTAATATTTATTTATAACATTACAGAAGTTCAGATCAACATTGTACCATAGCTGAGTTTTAATTATAAACCGCTTTCTTCAGCCATATTTTCTGAAGAAAACCAGTGAGTACTTTATAATTAAAACTAAAAAAAAAAAATAGTACTTTTTTGTCTGGGTTCGCTCTCCCAGTTTGAAACCTAAGGTATTCTGTTGATCTGAACTTCTGTAGTTATATATATATAAAAATAAAAATTAAAAAAAAATGATTTAATAAATATTTCATTTTCATTTGTTTAACAAAATCTTGCGTCATGTTAACTGATTCTAAAACTTCAAAGTTATCGTTCCAAACGGCGCTTATAAACTGTAGTAAAATTTAAATCTCATTTTATATATATATATAGTTATCCACAGAAACGTGTTTCATCGTCTCTACGACTCATCAGTGTGGCTAGACGTAGTGAAATTAAAAACTGAGATCTCAGTAGTTGGCATCCAGTGTTCTACCGACCGAGCAAAGAAATCTACCACTGGAACTGGAAGGAGTTGTATAGTATTTAAGTATTATATATATATATATATATATATATATATATATGAAAATCAATATCTCAAAATCGTTACCAAGCCAACAGAACTTACATACACAAAGAACTTAATATCCTTTCAGATAATTTTACAACAATAATAATGTGCCTTATCTTAAGACTATACTGCAGTTTCATCCTTATCACGGGAAGTGCATTAATAAATCATTGAATATTTTTTATACATTTGAATTTGTATTCAAATTTATAAAAATGGTCAAGAATTTAATACAATTCTGATCTGAGAGAGAGAGAGATAGAGAGAGAATGAGAGTGAGAAATTTTACTATTTGCATCCATTCCACACTTTTCCAAATAAAAATTTAAATAAAAAAAATAAAAAATAAAATAGAAAGTGCTGTTATGATTCGAAATTATTTCCTTGTGTGTTAGTTTTCTTAGAAAAAATATAGAAAAATCTTTTTAGAGAAAGTTAAAAAAGATTCAGGATGTTTTAAAATGTCTGGTCATTTCTTTTACTTTGAGCCAATGTTCCTTGCAAGCTGGGCCGGTGCTATCACAAAGGTCACCAACATCGAGGGGAGCACCACAAATTTCAGACAAACTTGGATTAAATTTAAAATGGTGCGAGGAGAGTAGGTAGCCAGTGACTTTCTTTTTTAATAGCATTTGTTACCCACCCCTCCCCCAGGGACTAAGCAGAGTTCTTGCCTTTGTAGTAATAGGGGTGGGACGTAATGGGTGAAAATTTCAGATTCATTCGAGTAGTATTTTTCTGTGTTCATTTATACATAAATAACACTAAACAATCAAACATTTTGAAAATTTTGCAAAATTCAGAAGGTGCAGGCCAAAAATAGCCGTTAGGGCTCCACGGGACTCAAAATCCATCATTTTTCGGTGAAAAAGTGGTTTCATGCGACATTGCAGGTCCTAAAACATCCTCAAAAGCTATGAATGGATATAGATGGTTAAATCTGATATAGTACTTTAATTTAGGACCATTTTCAGGCTGTGAAAGGGTTTTCATGAATGTAAAATAGCCAAAAACTATTGGCCTGCACCTTCTGAATTTTGCAAAATTTTCAAAACGTTTGATTGTTTAGTGTTATTTATGTATAAATGAACACAAAAAAATACTACTAGCATGAATCTGAAATTTTCACCCATTACGTCCCACCCCTAGTAGTAATAAAGTCATAAGATGCAGATTATGTAATCAGTGGTGTTTTCAAGAGTTAGGACCAATGTAGTCATGGCGGTACTGCACCTACATTAGATTATCAAAACCTTTAAAAGGAGAGCACATTTAAAATTTGACCTAGGGTGCAAATTCCTCTTGCATCAGACCTGCTTGCAAGGAGAATATCCTTTGGCAT
This sequence comes from Sepiola atlantica, assembly GCA_963556195.1. Classification (NCBI taxonomy): domain Eukaryota; kingdom Metazoa; phylum Mollusca; class Cephalopoda; order Sepiida; family Sepiolidae; genus Sepiola; species Sepiola atlantica. The sequence continues at coordinate 16,685,920 of OY744536.1, read as the reverse complement.
CACCATATCACAACAAAATAGTAATTTACTGAAACCCTTTTGTTGATGGGTAGTTCAGCATCCAGAGAGTTAAGTGGAATCCCCAGATTATGTTTATTAAAAAAAAACAAAAACAAAAAAAAAACTGATCAGCCGGCTCAATAAATATATGTCTATAAGGAATTTGCATTTGGCTAATATTCAAACACCGAATTGGATTGTACAGCAGCATCTACAGTAGGGATAAAAGAGAAAAATATTTTGTTTTGTCTTTTTTTAATTTAAATTAAATATTTAATTTATAAAATGAAAAAACTAAGGACAAAAGGTGGAGCTAATGAAAAAAAACAAAAAAAAACTAACGAAATTTAAAAAAAAAAATTAAATTAAAAAAAAGAGTTTAGGTTTGAATATTAGCCTGAAATATTCCTGAACCATGAATGTTTTTTTTTTGTTCTGAAGAGGTACATTCTTTTATTTTTAAAAATAGAATTTTTATCTTTTCATCTAAACGTTTTGGTTTTTTTTCAATATTTTGTATTTTCTTTTTTTACGGTCCAATGTTCAGAGTTTCTTTTTTTTTTTTTCAAATGCATTTTAAAATCCGTTCTTGCCAAAAGTCAAGAAAAAAATTATATATATATATATGTATATATATATTACACACATACATATATATATGTGTGTGTAAGAAGAAAATCAACCTCTCAAAATCAAATCAGAACAAAATTAAGACAACAGACAAAGGACTCAATATGCTTTCAGATAGAGCTTTATACATCAATGCAGTAAAAAGTCAAGCTAAGTATAATGTAGTATTGATATATATACATATATATATATATATATATATATATATATATATATACACATTCTAATTTGCCATAACATATTGAGCGTTTAATGATTTTTGCAAGCTAGATAATTCTAAGATTTTTTTTCTCATTGATTTTAAATAACGTGTGTATGTATGTATGTATATATATATATATATATATATATATACATATACATACATACATACATACACTCACAAAGTGACGACAATCCAACAAAGTCTGGTAGTATCATGAGATACTGCTGAGTTAGTGGTAATGATTCTTCGGCCCCGAAACAATGCCTGAACCCAGAGTCATAATCTGATGAAGGCTTTGTTGGAAGCAATGCTGCTGTACAAGCAACAGTTATTGTATAAACATTATATATATATATATATATATATATATATATATATATACACACACACGCACACACTGTACACATGAACACGTTTTATTTCTAAATCAACAAGTGTTATAGTTTGCTTTATTGTTTTATAATGACTACTCAATGTATTACGACTGTTAGATTGGTTATTAAAAACGTTCTGACCATTAAAAGCACGATGACCATTGGACTGAGCAATTGTGTATGCGTAATATATATATATATATATATATATATATACATACATACACAGTAAACATTGGAATTTATTTCTGAAAATATATCATGCATCATGTTGCTTTTTATTGACACAGTTTGCGTGGTAATATCCTTAAATACATGGTTAATTCAGCCCACAGGGCTGAGAATAAACAGAGAAAAAAATCAAAGAAGTCTCATTTTTCCCTTTGCGATTTTCTGTGTTTATTCCCAGGGGCTAAATTAACCGTGTCAAAAAAAAAGAAAAAGAAAAAGCGTGACACATGATATATATATAAGAAAGTGAGATGTCAAAACTAAAAAGGTAGGCTTAATCTTACGTTGAATGATAATTAAAAGTGCTCAATGTAGAAATTACAGAGCTACATAATAATAATGAAGGTAAAATCTGACCGTTGAAAATGTAACTGCAGTTTCAAATCTTGCGCAAACGTATGACGATGATCCTGAGACTTGAATCCACGGTTACCATTTCAATGGTCAGTTTTTGCCTTCATTATTATGTAATTTCCACATTGAGCACTTTCATTTATATGCGTGTGTGCTTGCATTTAAATTTCTCCTTTCTAAAGAATTCTTTAAATAGGAGAGATATATTTCCCTTCGTTTGATCCGTTTTACCAACCCTATTAAGATGTTTGGGTCGTAGGTGGAAATATGACTCTATAAAGGAAAGAAGACGCCTCTCCTGTTTCATGAAATATAAACATTAATCTGACATCCGAACATTTTATTGCAGTGTCATTGTGTTCAAAATTCATTGGAGGTGTTGTTTGACGATGTTGTACATTTAAAAGTTTTTAATTTTCTCCTTAACAACATTAAGCAAGACTTCCGCTGAATTAGAAAACCATGAAACTGCAGTAATCAAATTATTTTTATTTTATTATTATATTGAGTCCTTTATATGTAGAAAAGATTTGCTCTCTTAGTTAAAAACAATTGCTCAGGATACGGACCTAAGAAGTTGATTTCTGTGTTATTATATATATTTATTACACGTCAGAATTTATTTGTCTGGACTTGAATTTCTTTGCAATGCTTTTTCTGTGAAAATCTGCAAAGTTTTTCATCTTTAAAATGGCTAAGCAGAAACGGTTTCAACAATGGACTCTTTAATGATCTCGCCGAAATTCTGGCCCCCTGAATCGGTCGTCTGGAAATGCGAGGAGTCCTTGTTTGATTTTACGTCTTTACAGGTCTCCTCCTGGAAAGCCGACGAACAACTTTCCTGCTCGGAAAACATCTGCAGGTCCTCGGTAGCCGGCGGCATGGACGTTGCGCTACTTCCAGATGATGAGGCAACCAGATCGGATTCTGTGGTATTTGATGGGAAAAAAGAAGAGATGAGTGACTGGTCAGATGTGGACATTGCAGACGATGTGGCCGTATTATGAGAGTCATCCATGCTGTAGCTACTGAACGCAGACTCGGGCTGGTTCTGTATGTCTCCCATTTTACTAGTGTCCGCCCCCTGGTGGTGATTGAAATCTAATTGTTGGTTACCATTACCGTTGTAGTTGTTCATGTGTGAGGAGATAGCCGGACAGTTTGTCGCTAACTGGTCGGTAGTTGTGTCGGTCAGCGAAGTGTAGATTGAGATTGGCTCATCAAAGAAACTGGACTGATGGATGGAACGCGACTGGTCTCCAGACCAGTTGCCGGTCGAATGACTCAACGGTTGCGTAGACTGGTTTTCAAAGGAACGATGGTTGTTGGATGTGTTACCAAACTGAATGGGACCGTTTGATTGGTTAGCAAATTGATTGGAGCCATTTGATTGGCTGTTAAACAAACTAGGACCATTTGATTGGCTACTAAATGAATTCGGACCATTTGATTGGCTGCCAAATGTGTTTTGGCTGTTGAATGTGTTATGGTCACTGGACTGGGCGTTGAATGTGTTACGGTCACTGGACTGGGTGTTGAATATGTTGTGGGACTGATTACTGAATGCATTGTGGTTGTTTGAATGGTTTTCAAATACATTACGACCATTGGGCTGACCATTAAATGTACAATGACCATTAGATTGACTATGAAATGTGTTATGACTGTTAGATTGGTTATTGAAAACATTCTGACCATTAAAAGCACGATGACCATTGGACTGAGCAAATACATTATGGCTGTTTGACTGACTATTAAACCCGTTAGTCTGACGGGCAAACCCATTATGACCGTTTGATTGGCCATCAAATCCATTGCGGCCATTTGATTGGCCATCAAATCGACTATGGCCATTTGGTTGACCACTAAACGTGCGTTGATTGTTATCAAGTCTGTTCATTATATGAGAGACGGGCTCTAACTTGTACACAGGTGGGGGGTTCGAGGAAGAGGAATTTAAGTCGATATATTTCTGAGAAAGTCCGTTCGGAAGGTGATTATTATTGATGTTGTTGTTGTTGTTGTTGGATGAAGAAAAAGGTTGTGGAGTTTTATTGTTGCTTATGTGATTATTGTTGTTGTTATTATTGTGTTGTTGTTGTTGCTGCTGCTGCTGCATCTGTGATGGTTGAGAGTGAGTTACATTATTATCGGCACCAACCGACGCAGATCCACTAGCACAATATTCTTGGTTTGTCTCCTCATCAAAAGACGACAAACTCTGGAACGATTTTTGGTAGTCATTGTCATCCAAGTTTGCACTGCTCTCGCTTGAACACTCGCTTGTCTCAGAGTAAGAGCTCTCCTCTTGCTTGTAGCCATACAACGATGTGCTCTCGGCACTGTACATCTCATCATCACTGTCATTGAAGAGTAGGTGCCGGGGCAGGGCCTCAACATGTCCGTTGGCCTGCAGACCATGACCAAATTGCTGCACCGCATTCTGCTGTTCAGCTTCCATTGATGCATACTGCGCCTCTTGCATCATAACCTGACACACCTCAGAGTTTTGACAGTCCCGACAACTACCCCGTTCATTGCTGTTGTAATCTGCTAAGTCAATACTTCGATCTTTATTCTTTCTGCTTTTAGATTCGTCATCGGCGTCATCATTATCCTTGTCTTCGCTATCACTGTCTTTGTTGGCTGCAGAGGAATCAGATATGGAAAGCTGTTTGTTGCCGCCATTACCGAACGTATGACATTCTTTGTCCTTGTTTTCCAGCTCTATCCGCATAAGCGTGTGAATAAAGTGCGTCCGAACGCGGATGGGATTAAATTCTATACGGCCGGCAACATTTCCACAGCCATCCTTACTGCAGCCGCAGGGGAACGACAAACGATCCACCTGGCATTTTATTCCAGCCACACTACACGAACAACTCTCGGGGTCACAGAACACTTTGCACTGACAACCGCAGATCTCCCGAGATAATCGAATCTGGCGGCAGTCGTCTCTCTCATGACTGTTTATCTTGCGGACACCAGCTGCTCGCAGCATCAGTCGACGTTGACGGATTGGAACTGGTTGCAGAAAGAAGTACTCATCAACCTCAAAGTCACTCTCAGAGTCAGATTCAGAGTCGCTATCTTCTTCAACTGACCGCAGGAACGCAGCACGGTTCGAGGGAATCATTTTGCTACTTTGTTGCTGTTCCTTGAGGATGAGTTTGTGAATTCGTTTCATCTCTCGAGCATAAGCCGGCACCGTGAAGTCTTCCACGTATGAATGGCTTCCTGTCATCCCTGCGGAAAAAAAAAAAAATTATTATTAATTAAATTAAACCAGGAAAAAAAAATTATTGATTAAATTAAACCAGGAAAAAAAATTATTGATTAAATTAAACCAGGGAAAAAAAATTATTGATTAAATTAAACTAGGGAAAAAAAAATTATTGATAAAATTAAACCAGGAAAAAAAATTATTATTAATTAAATTAAACCAGGGGAAAAAAATTATTGATAAAATTAAACCAGGGAAAAAAATTATTGATAAAATTAAACCAGGGAAAAAAATTATTGATTAAATTAAACCAGGGAAAAAAAATTATTGATAAAATTAAACCAGGAAAAAAAATTATTGATTGAATTAAACCAGGGAAAAAAAAATTATTGATAAAATTTAACCAGGAAAAAAAATTATTGATTGAATTAAACCAGGGAAAAAAAAATTATTGATAAAATTAAACCAGGAAAAAAAAATTATTGATAAAATTAAACCAGGAAAAAAATTATTGATTAAATTAAACCAGAAAAAAAACAAAATTATTGATAAAATTAAACCAGGAAAAAAAAATTATTGATTAAATTAAACCAGGAAAAAAAATTATTGATAAAATTTAACCAGGAAAAAAAGTTATTGATTAAATTAAACCAGAAAAAAAAAAAAATATTGATAAAATTAAACCAGCAAAAAAAAAAATTGATAAAATTAAACCAGAAAGAAAAAAAAAATTATTAATAAAATTAAACCAAGAGAAAAAAAAAATTATTGATAAGCACTTCCCCCCCCAAAAAAAACTACATCGATATTTTACTAATTTAACAAATGTCAAAAATCTTTTTACTTCATCCGGTTTTCGTATTTAGGGTGCTGCTATTATCCCGGACTCAGGGTGAGCAACGTTTCACGTCTACTCTCCATGTGGTCCGAGTTGACATCAGTCAGATTAAGTCTTCTTTACTCTACCACGCTCCCTAGTGCCTGGGATATCTAGACACATTACGGAGTTGATGCAAGAGGTAGCACACTGTACATAGCCGAACCATCTGAGACGCCGAGCGCGTAAGGAATCCGTAATCTTACCAATACCAAGTTTCTGATAAAGCACGAACGAAGAGATCCTTTCTTCCAGTTTGCCTCCGCACATCTACCTGATCACGGTAGAATCGTTACGCCTAAGCCGTAGCAGATCAGAGTGTTTGGGGCCGCATGTTTCACTACCATGCGAGATGACAGAGCGAATATAGGCTGAAAAGACTTTGCCCCCAAATCTTAAAGAAAATATGGTCTTTGTATTTTTCATTTTCAGAAAAGCTTATACAAGGCATGTCTGAGAAGTAACAGTGCTGGGTGAGCTATGGGCGCAAGAGGAATTTACAGATTGTATGATCATCTCATATGATATTTTGGGATTATATAATTGTCATCTTAGCTTTCAGCAGCAATTGCATTTTTTTTCTCACATATTTTTTGTTTGGATTTCTTCATGGCAACACGGTACTCTATCACAATGTCAAGCGTCCGGCAATTCCTGGTAGAGGAGCACATTGCCGAAAGTGTCGTCCATCGTCTCCAGTTCTTAAACCTAACAATAGTACACAGAAACAACTATCCATTGCACTTAACCGCTTTTTTTAATAGCAACATATGTTAGGTAACTATCAATCTAAAGCAAGAACTTGATCTTGTATTCGAACTGTTGACATTTTGTTTGGAACACATTACTGCAAGACTACTCTCCTGCTATTTACAACTTGGTCTGATTGTAGCACCATGTCTCCCCACTCGACGACTGTCGACCCCAACGTTGTATTTCCGTGGTCTTCTTCTTTGTCTTCATCGTCTTAGCCGTGTCGTCTACCCACTGACGAATCCTCGAGGGCACAACAATGGTCCACAAGTTAAAATAAAAGAAACACAACTCTCGATAAATAACACGAACACATATACGTTGTGTATAACTTAGTTTGAACTATGAGTGTGTGTGACACCGTTGCGGACTGTCGAGACTCCTATCGTCGTTGCTTAAGTCGTCAGCTTATCTCATCATTTTCCCGGTCCGATCCGCTCTCTCAGGAGGTTTGATCCTAACTGTCTGTCTTCTCTCTGAAACCCAAACTCATTAACTTTTTGTCATAAACCGTACTGTCGTAAAACTGTAGTAAAACTAACCTACCTTACTGTAGTCAGATGTCGTAAAAACACTGTCACTCCTAAATGTCGTGTCCGGTATTCTTTTCTTAGTCACCTGTCCTGAACAAAGGAAATTGACCACTCCCGCATTTCTTTTGTCTTTGTCGATGAGTCATTTCCTATCCTAACGGCCTTCATTACTGACCACTCCTGTATTTTCTTTTGTCTCTGTCGATTAGTCACTTCCTATCCTCGCGGCCTCCATTGTATCACATGATTACAACTTAGTTCATACCATTGAGCAATGTTAGTACTCTTATAGTGTTCCTCATCTTTTGGCTGACAATCATTCTGTCTCATTAATCCTTATCCAGCCAAGGATATGTCCGCAACAATCAGTCCAACGTCAAACTATGGTATGGTTCTGTTCAGTCCTAGGAATCTGACCATCCCGGGTTTTAAATTCTCTTTGATAAAAGGAGTCTGTCTATTGCTAATCATTCGAGGCAGCCCTACCAGGGAATGCCGACAGGACTGCTAAGGCACTTTTTGTTGGCCATAGTGTGCTTATCCTAGTGTGCTGGCTTTTAAAAACCACACCTGACCTTTTGTCTGATCTCTTAGATAGGAGATAAATATACTCATTAACCCTCATCCTTGGTTTGGTTTGGTTTGGTTTGGTTTGGTTTACGGCATAACAACCAACTATGGATTATGTAATGCCGAATAAAGTTGTCAAATACAATTCCAATTATTTCACATTGTCTTGAAAGACAATGAAAAGTGAAATCAAGAATTTGTGGTTAGATCTTTTGGAACAGTCCAACTTCCTTGATGAAGTCTAAGATTTTCGTCACATTTGTGTTTTTAAATAAATCTTTTAAATTTTTGGAGTCATAATATTTGCTTCGAGTTTGTTGCAGATCTTGACAGTCTATTAATATATGTTTGACTGTGTAAGATTGTTGACATGCTATGCACATTGGAGACTCCTCTCCTTCCAATAAGTGCTTGTGAGTAATATGTGTGTGTTCTATACGGAGTCTGGTTATTATAACTTCTTCTCTTCTTGCTTTTCTATAGTCCAGGGGCCACTCATTGTTGACATGCTATGCACATTGGAGACTCCTCTCCCCCTCATCCTTGAGTGGCTCTTTACCTTGATAAGTGGTGGTGGTGGGAGGTGAAGCGAAATAGTTGTGAGGGATATGGCTAATGATATTCAAGGCAGTTTAGCATCATGTCTGGGACCAAGATTAATCAAAAGAGATTCCAGAGGAAAATGTTTCTGAAATGTCAAAGCACGTTTTAAAAAGTTATTAAAATAACTGTGTTAATGGTCATCTTAAGATAATAAACCAAATTATGATATTAGACAAGATGACCAAGCGAATACACGATACTAGCGACAGTTAACACTTACCGAGTGTGGAGCCTCCCTCACTAGGGACACATGTGAAGCCTTGTGTTCGGGGGAAATAGTACACAGTGACTTTATCAAAATTCACAGACTTCTTTTTTTTCTTTGGTCTTGGTGCATCTGGAAAAAGAAAAAAAAAATGGATAAAAAAGGGAAATGTAGACATTCTTGAAGGCAGAGGTCAGAAATTTTTTTTTGCAAAAGTCAAAGTCGGGAATCAAGAGTCAGTCTTTTTCTTTCTCAGCTGACTCTCACATCTGCTTGGAAGTTATGTTTTTAGAAAAACGATGAGTTCTTTGCAAAGAAACCATCATTCAACATCCTTTGCCAAAACAAATGAAGGAATAAAATGCAACTTGCATTGTTTTATTCTGTGCTCCGATTATTGTTATTATGGAGGTTCCCACTCTTTTTTTTGTTTTTTGTTTTTTGGCTCTTGAATGCTTTTCAGAATTTGCTATATTTTGATGATAAATTATGAAAATTTCATAGATAAAAATTCTTGAAAGTTTTGCATCCAATCATTTTATAAATAGAGATACCTAATAGCATTACCTGAAATTAATTATAGTTTTATAAAATTTAGTTTAGTTAATAATGTAATGACCAAATGATACTGTAATAATTAAATTTAACTTTCAAAATCCAATATTGAAAAAAAAAAAATTTTTTTAAATAAAAACTAGCAGGATACGTGTCCTGGCATTGCTCGTAAAAATAATAAGCATAAATAGAATGGTGGAACTGTAATAATAAAATTAAAACTATCAATGGAAAAAAAAAAAAAAAAAAAAAAATGACCCCCCCTCAAAAAAAATGAAAAAAAAAACAAAAAAAAAAAAAACGAAAAAAAGAAAAAAAAAAAGACCCCCCCCCCAAAAAAAATGAAAAAAACAAAAACAAAAAAAAACAAAAAAACAAAAGCATAGTTAAAAAAAAGAAAATTAAAAAGAAAAAAAGAAAATTAAAAAGAATTCTGGACACCGCTGAAAAGGTGCAGCCAGTTCAAACATAAAATATTATTATTACAAAAAATAAAAAATAAATAAATAAAATAAAAAAAACTTTTTCGGTATATTAAAAACATTTTTGAAATGCAAATATATTTTTAATGGAATTTTATGATTTAATAATCCAATAAGGAATAGTCAAACATTTCCATGATTTTCTCTTTCATCGTTCCCTTTTAAAGTTTATTTTAAAAAAAAAAGAAGAATTTACATACACACGGGTTATTAAAAGGTTTGACAAAATAATAATATAATTCTATTTCAGGACAATAAACGTTGTACATTTCCATAAGATTTTCATAAGAGCAAAAAATTCCGATCATCAAAATACAGCAGCCATCAAATATTCAAGTGCAAATATCCTCATGTGAAGAATCGCAGTAAGAAATTACGTAGAGCCGTTTTTATTCACATAAATTTTAACACCACAAGCAAAATGGCACATCCGATTTTGGCACTCGTCGATACTTCATCTTTTGCCTCTCTCACCAATGCTCCCCATCTGGGGAGGTGCCGCTCAGAGCCCCGTTTCTTGCCTTGACAGAGTACAAAATCGACTTTGCAATCTAGTGGGTTGATCTCTTCTGTTCTTTACAGCTCCTTTCTCACAGAAAAGACGTTGCTAGTCTTTCTCTACTCTATCGTTATTTCCATGGAAGGTGCTCGACTGAACTCCAATCTCTGGTTCCTCCTTACAAGACATTCACAGCAAGAACTCATCTTCTACCACAACTGAAAAGAAATTTTCTTTCTTCCTCCATGCGCCTAGCGTCACGTGGATTTCCATGAACAGAGTTTCTTTCAAAGGGCTTCTAATCTATGAAACACATTACCACGGCACTGGTTCCCAGTATACTACAACATGGCCATCCAATGTCAACAGATACTTGCTCATAGACCGTCCCCACAAGTAATCAAACTTTCATGATTCTATTAATCTTTTTCAATCCTTTTCATAATATTCTTCATAATTAAACCAACAATCCATCCATTTTATTAACTCTTTTCCTTGAGTGGCTTTTGACCTTGATAAGCGGTGAGTCATTAGTAAAAAAAAAAAAAAATTTAAAAAAAAAAGAAAAAAAAAAAAAAACGGCAATCAAGATGAGAACGTGTTTGTTTTAATGTGGGGGAACCCAGTGCTATGGTCATTTTTTTTTAAATTCCTAATTTCTTCAACATTCCCTTAAATTTTTATTTATTTATTTAAAATTTTTTTAATTGTTTTTTTTAAATTTAGTTCAGCCCAAACAAGGCAAGTTGCCACTGTAGACATAAGGGCTACTGAGAAATTAGGGTGTAAGTTTTGGGGGATCATCCTAAATTGGTAGCTGTGCAGCGAGATGCTTGTTCACATTAGTTTTAAATTTCTGCATGTCGGTACAGTCGAGGAAACAAGGATCAGGGAGAGAGTTCCAAGGCCGGCAGCTCGAGGAAAGAAGCTATTGGAATAGAAGGCTCTCCGGCATCTGGGGATCTCCACAGTGAATGGATGGGATTTGGCTGATTTTCGGGTTGGTCGAGTGTATTTATGTCGAGGGGGCACGAGAGCAGCAAGTTCATCTGAGCACATTCCATTGAAACACTTGTAAAACAAGCACAAGGATGCAACATTGCGGCGATGGGACAAGGGCTGAAGCTTGGTGGATAGTGAGGGACCTATTAGGAGGTGCCTAAGAGACAAGAACAAATCTGCCGTTTACATCACAAAATGTAAACACAGTAACATGTACAGATACAAATAAAGCATCTGTGGTCCCTTTGCGATCACAACAAATTGACCAATATATAAAAGACAGATTACAAATTTTGCTGGATTTTGGTAATTCTTAGATATTAAAAACATAAATAAATAAATAAAACAAAAAAACATTTGTGGGGTGGCGGTGAGGTCCGAGGTTAACCAGTACACGATTCATGTAAATAATTATTAATCTTAACTTTTCATGAAGTGATTATTTTAGATTTGCAGAATTTTATTCTCCAATTTTATTCTCCAATTTGTTGGGAGTTTTAATCGTTCGTGCAGTAAGGGGGGGGGGGAGAACTCAAGTGTTTTTCTGTGATAATTTTAATTTGAATCTTGTAAATAATTATTAATCATAAATTGTAAAAGAATTTTAGGTGGAAAAATTAATGAATGGATTTTTAGATGTTTGCGAAAAAAAAAATGCAATTTTTGCCAATTTCGGAAGAAAGGGAGAGAAAGTGACAGACAAAGACAGAAAGGTAGAGTGTGAGACACAGAGAGTGCGATAGACAGCAAGAGATGGAGAGAGTGAGAGACAGCAAGAGGCAGAAAGCTAGTGAGAGAGAGAGACAGACAGTGTGTGAGAGAGAGAGAGAGAGTGTGAGAGAGAGAGGGAGTGTGAGAGAGAGAGGGAGTGAGAGAGAGAGAGGGAGTGAGAGAGAGACGGAGTGTGAGAGAGAGACGGAGTGTGAGAGAGAGACGGAGTGTGAGAGAGAGACGGAGTGTGAGAGAGAGACAGAGTGTGAGAGAGAGACAGAGTGTGAGAGAGAGACAGAGTGTGAGAGTTAGAGAGACAGAGTGTGAGAGTTAGAGAGACAGAGTGTGAGAGTTAGAGAGACAGAGAGAGTGTGTGAGAGACAGAGAGAGTGTGTGAGAGACAGAGAGAGTGTGTGAGAGACAGAGAGAGTGTGTGAGAGACAGAGAGAGTGTGTGAGAGACAGAGAGAGTGTGTGAGAGACAGAGAGAGTGTGTGAGAGACAGAGAGAGTGTGTGAGAGACAGAGAGAGTGTGTGAGAGACAGAGAGAGTGTGTGAGAGACAGAGAGAGTGTGTGAGAGACAGAGAGAGTGTGTGAGAGGGGCAGCATCAGAAAGAGAGAGAGAGAGAGAGAAAGACTTGGAATAAAAAAAGATAGAACAGGATAAATATCCTAGTAAAAAGAATAAAGAGCGAAAATATCATAGTAAACAGATTGAAGGGTGGGGTGCGAAGAGGACAGAGTGTATGAATGTAAGATTGGCTGAGAAAGCATTTCTCACAGTCAGTCAGTGGGGAAGGCAAGGGAGGGGGAGGAAAGGGTGAAAAGCAGCCAACGTTTTCATCTCACAGAAACGCAGGAGGAAGGAGAAAGGAAAAAGCAGTGGGAAATAAAAACGGTCGGTCGCTCAGCCGTACATTTTAAGAAATACATTTTTGTGCCACTTTGATTGTGTCCTAATCAATGATAGACAGGGGGAGACAACCACAATTACCTGTCCTGTAGGACTCTAGTTACTTCCCTTAGTCAACAAGTGTCCAGATTTCAATTAAACGTGTGAATTGGATTCACTTTAGAAAGAGAGAGAAAGCGATAATGGAAAGGACGACCGGGGGAGGGGGAGAGAGAATCAAAACGGAGATATAAGTGGGATGGGGGCTGTATTCCACAACTCGAGTGAGTGACTACTTAAAACTTGAAGAAACAAATAAAAGAAAAAAAAAGACGAAAAACATTTCACAATTTTTGACCATTAAAAAAAATAAAAAAGAGGCAACATTTCACCTAGTGGCCGCTATTCCGAATTCATAAGCTTAAGCCGCCATTAAGTAAACTGTTTCTTTTGTACTAAACGGTCATAAACAACGTTTTATGTTTAATTTAGACGGTTTCAAGTCGATATAAATGATTGCACACTAAAAATAAAATTAAAAAAAATAATCGATTTTTTTTAAATTCGAATTATTTTATGGTTTTCATTCAGTAATCAAGTACAAATTCCATTTTACTTGATATTTAATTTTCATAAAAAAGAATAACAAAAAATCTGAATAAATTTTAATTATAAAATTTTACCTGAAAAAGATTTTATGTGACTTTTTTTTAATAATGACTGTTTGCTACAAGAGAAACAGTTTATTGATGGCGGTTTACGGTCATGAATTCGGAATAGCAGCCACTAGGTCAGATAATTCAATATCGCCCCAAAAAAGGAGGGGGGGGGGAAGTAAAACTTGAGTTATCTTCCTTCTTAACTTATTTATATATCGGCCATGTGTCTTTTCCCCGGTCGTCTTGTTTTGCCCGTGTTTGGCTATAACTTATTGTTTTTAATGTTAAAGATTTTTTCTTTATTAAAACATGATTTTAAATAAAAAAAAGTTATTTGTGCGCAATGAAAAATCCTACCGAAAACCATTTCATGTAAATAATAAGCGATCATATATTAGGACATTATCATGTAAGTGTGACAGACCGACCGACCGACCGACCGACCGAAAGAGAGATTCTTACGCTTGGAAACCTCTCAAATAAAATCCATCCTTTCAATCTGCACGTTCAGTGATGAAAATGCTATAGCAAACATTCACAGCAAGAACGCATCTTATTACCACCTCTGCAAAGAAATTTCCTTTCCTCCATCTGTGTAGCTAATACCAAACAGAATTTCCATGAACAAAGTTTCTTACCAAGGGATTCCCATCTGTGGAACACACTGCCACGAAACTACAACTGGGTCGTCTTCAAGTCCAATGTCAACAGATACTTGTCGAGCTGTACTTTTAAGTGATCCAATTTTGTCCAGTCCATTTATTGTTCCCAATCCTCTCATAGTATTGTTCTTCATCCAAATGGCAATCTCATTAACCCTCATCCTCGAGTGGCTTTTGGCATTGGTAAGTGATGACTCATTAGTATTAAAAATTTTTTTTTTTAAACTGTGACAAACCAACCAAAGGATAGAACCTCTGGTATCTTCAAATATTTATTCATGTGTTTTGTTTGGTTGGGTTGTTTTGTGGAGGAAAAATTTTGTTTTTGTTTTTAGCTTTGCAGAACATAATTGAGTTTTGCAAAAGGGAAGGAAAAAAAAACAATAACATCAATATTTGGTGCATTTTAAGTCAGGAAGCCGGTATCTTCGGACAGCCTGATCTGGTAGCACTAGATTTTTGTACCGAAGTTAACCTCACCATATATGGTTTTTGGTGTCCACCGTTTCTTGTAAAATTAATAATCACTTCATTAGAAATAATGTCATAACAATAATTAATTACAGGCAAACACTAATCAGACCAAGGTGTAAAGCTTTTTAAATGAACGCGGGTGGAATGGGATAAGAGTTGAATACAATCAGCACACTTGAAAAATCCTTTCATGTGGTATGAATAATTATAAGTGATTTGGTCAAATATTGTCATAAAATGTTGATGGCAAGACTCCGACAACATTTTCGGAGACTGAAAATCAATCAGATGACCATTGGAGGGGTCAGCTAGATCATTTTAAGTAATGTCCCGGGTTATAGAAATATTGTCTACGGTTATTTTTACCTGCATTCTCAAGTTTCTAAAATGGTCTTGGTCGGTTTTAGACAGAGAAATTTAGTCATGACAAAGGCCTATGGAATTTAAGAAAGGCCTTAAGGAGAGTATTGATTTACTCTTCTCCGGGTCGGGAAAGTGGGGTTTAAAAATTGCCTGGGCAGCCCCGTCGGGGCGCCTCAGGCAGTAAGCAATAAACTTACTCCTTCCCAAAGAGGGGAGGCGAAGCCTGGGAGGGTGGACCTCCTAGAACTGCACAGGACAGACCCATAGACCGGCGGAAATCAAGCCCCGAAGGCCAAGACAATACCAGTCTATGGGGTGCAGTATCCATCGGAACAGATACTACACTTTGATCTTAGCCAAAAGGCCAATAAGGAGAGTAGAAAGTGACTAACGTTGGTTTTACTTTTGGCAGCCTCGTAACTCTCGCTTCTTTATTTTGACCTTTAGTCTTCACATTCCATGAGCGATGTTTCTGACAAAGGGGGAAGAATTGCTGTTTTCTGGGTCGGAACCTATTCATCTAACACTTATCGTTGGCTAGTTTTTAATCTTGAAGTAGTATTTTTTTTTGGTCCTTACATCAAGCGATTTGCATTTAAAAAAAAAAAAAAAAAAAAAGACAATAATAAATTGAGATTTAAGAGTCAAAATCTTTTAACCAAATGCCAATATTCGGTGATTGCGTAATTGCAAATCTGAAACAGAATCTGTTGTTTTTGTTTTTCAGGCAATTTTCAATAATAATAATGAAAAAAAAAAAAAATAGAGTAAATAATAATCGTTTGCTTTTGTTTTCAAATTCTTTGGATTAAAAGTTCTAGCTCAAAAGATTCAGATTTTGAACATTTCTTGAAAGTTTCTGTTAAAATTATCTGCTGTTTCCTTATACACAACCAAGAGTGTTGCTCATCTTCTATTATTTATATAAAAGGCAATTTGTCTGTCCACCTAAAAGTCAGAAAATAGTATCTGTTCCGATGAATACTGCACCCTATGGACCGGTGTCGTCTTGTCCGTCGTGGCTTGATTCCGCCGGTCTGTGGGTTTGTCCTGTGCAGTTCTAGGACGTCCACCCTCCCAGGCTTTGCCTCCCCTCTTTGGGGAGGAGTAAGTTTATTGCTTACTACCGGGGAATGCCGACGGGGCTGCCCAGGCAATTTTTAATGGCCAGAGTGCTCACCTTCTCGGACGCTGGCTTTTCAAGCCCCACTTTCCCGACCCGACCTTGGGTCACATCTTACCGCTGTGGGAGTAAGATAAAACTGGCCTTGTGCCTAACCTCGTGGAGAGGAGGTTAATAATACAGTTTCTTGGCCTTCGGGCTAGAATCAAAGTGTAGTATCTGTTCTGTTCTTGGAGGGAAACACCTTGACTGGGGCAATTTTTATTTGAGAGAGAAAGAAGTTTTAAAAGAAAGATGTTACCCACACTTTTTGTTAAAATTTTTAGTAATAATAAAAAAATGATCTAATGGTTAACAATAGAAAACTTACCTAAAAAAACTATAAACAATTCTAATGCCTCCAGTAATAGGAAAAATTCATGATAAATTCTTTGTAATTTTATTTATTACTAGCGAAACCCGTTGCCCGGCGTTGCACGGGAGAATATACTACCTATTGCATGACGTTGAATGAAAATAAAAACGGCCTATAGTTACCGTGTTGGCGAATGTTTTGAATTAAATTAAAGAAGAAAAAAGTGGCCGCGTCGAATGGGATCGAACGCTGAAACAGTCAACCATGAAACCTGCCTTCTTAACCACTGCGCCACAGTGTCGACTTAAAAATAAGTCTGAAAATAGGCCAAGTCATAGGTAGAATGAGAAAGAACGTAATCTGATATTCGCGGAAAATCATCGGAGTTAACGGGAGCGGTCATTAAGTCTTTGCGTATTGCTTTATATTATGTAGTAAATTAATACCAGGCAAATAATAAATAAGGACGGACTGTTTTGTGAAAAGTAAACTGTGTTTATTAGTTCCCGGTGTCGATGAGTGTAGTGACAGTACATAATTGTTAGGGAGAAAAGTTTTTGCTACTACCTATATGGAGTTGGTTTTTTGGAGAGTCGTGGATGGCGACCCAAATGTAATATTTAGTGTTAGCTGGGGAAAAAAGAATAACAAATGTACTAAAACACACTCGATTGATAGAATATGGGCTTTGTTTGATAATATTTATTCTTTTGGGGGGCAACAGGAATAAAATTAGTCAGAGCAGAGGGGGGGGGGTATTTAGAGAGATTTTTTTTTTTTTTCGGTAATATTTATTCTTTTGGAAGTCAAATTAGTGGAGGGGGGGGTGTTCATTCAGAGAGATTTTATTTGCATTGATTTTTGGTCTGAACCCCTAACTAAAATACACTTTCTTGGCTTTCAGGCTAAGATTAAAGTGTAGTATCTGTTCAGTCCTCTGTGAAAGGAGGGGGGGGGGAATTCTTCTTGTATGTAGGAGTGGGGGCGGGATCGGGAGAGGAGAAGGTAAAGAAGTTTTAAAAGAAAGATGTTACACACTTTTTAATTTTTCTATTTTGTCGTACATGTCTCCGGGCAACGTCGGGTAACCATGCTAGTTGATGTTTAGGGTCACAATCTAGTACACCTGTGAGAGCGGGTCTATTTTTTTTATTTATTTATTTTTATTTATTTTTTTTTTTTTTGATAAATCTCTACAAAAATCTTCATTTTCTATTTTCCGGTCGTAATTTTCTTAAACAAATTCAGAAGAAAAACAAAACCAAGGCGGTTGCACAAACATGATGATCTAAATTGTATTCCTTATCAAACAATCAACCCTATTTCTCTCCTCTTGACATCAATTGTTTCATACCCGCTCCAATGTACTGACTTTTCTAACATATTTCCAGCCCAATGTCATGCCGACATCGCCCACCACCCACCCACCCACCTCTTTGTTTCTTTGAGTAGACAAAGAACTGAAGAATTTTATCTCAGTTTCAATACCGAAAACTCTATCTTTTCTACTTTCTAACCTGCCATACGGCAACCATTGTGACTGGTTCTATTTGCATGGGAAACGTAATAGTTTAAAAAATGGGAATTTTCATTGATTCTGCGATTCTAATCTGTTTGGAAAAACGGACCAATTTATAAAAAAAGCGCAAAATTATTTTTGCAGCATCTTTTGTCCAGGTGTGCAAAGTAAACAGGATTAAAAAATAAAATGGCTTACTTAAAACGAAAGCAACAGAATAATCTTCTACTCTTTGACGTTTTATTAACCCGCTTATGCGTGACCGTTGGAATGTTCTTCATATTGACTTCGGACAGTCCTTTTCTGTTACCACGAAAGGTTTTTAAATACTTATTGTAAAAAAAAAAAAAATAATAATAATTTTTAAATTTTTTTTTTTTTTTTTTTTTTTTTTTTTAAATATTTCTGCATTACATTTTAGCTAGGAACATCTTTTCTTTTCTCGGTCTGTGTACGAGATATCCTTCTAGACTGAGGCAATTTTAAAATTTTGTTCCAATTCAGAGTGCCACTTATTTGGGAAGCTAGATTTTTCCCACATTAAAACTCAACCCTTGTATCTAACCTTACTCTCATGGTAAACCAAGTAAATAGGGACTTTTTGTTCATTTTCAAAGGGTCACCAAACTGTTTTGATGTCTGGTTTGGGGGTTATTTTTATAAAAATGTATCATTGGTACAAAATGTAAGAACATTAAACAGCAGCAATATTTTTAACCGGGTTTCCCACCACCCTAAGGTTCTGCAAAAGGTGCCTAAGGTTCTGCAAGAACAAGTGAGATAAGCTAATGCACTTTGACTTTTTATTAAATTTCATATACAGTACTACTTCCCTTCAGATTACAGCATAGTCATCTTAAAATCTAATGTCAACAGATGCATGTCATGAACTCCATCAACCATTCTCAACCCTTTCATAAAGTTCTTCATCTCTCAACTGATACTCAATCCCTCCCATGAACTCTTATCCACGAGTGGCCTTTGGCCTTGATAAGTGGTGATCTATTATGAAAAGGATAAGAATAAAAACGTAATATTACTAAACACGCAAAATAGTTTCTTGCTTATTGTCATATTTAGTGTAATATAAACATTATTGTATGTGCACTATTACGTTATGCAAACATATAACAATTATTGCGAATGTATTTAGTGATGAACCCCAAAACCCTTTTAGCTGGAAACTTTTACATAAGCAAAATGAATCGGGATGAGTAACAAAAATGTTATAAAGTAGACAAAAAAGTCGTAAAAAGGGGACAAATATATAGACCAACGTTTTACAACCGGGTTCCCAAGCACCCTAAGGTTCTGCAAAAGGTGTTTAAGATTCTGCAACAACAAGTGAGATAAGCTAATGCACTTTTGACTTTTTATTTAATTTCATCTAAGTAATAGTCCTAAACATGCACAATATATTCTTGGCTATTGTAATATTCTAATATAGACATCATCATATATCTAACCTATTATGCTATTACCAAATATAACAGTCATTGGGAATGTATTTAGTGATGTCTGTACGACGGCAGTGTGAAAATTTAACACAGAAGTATTAATTCGTCCATAAACCAGTTATAGAAAAATACATACTATGATATTCATCACGTGAACTATGATGAAAATAAAATGAGAAAAATATGGTATATAATTTTGTTTTTGCACAGGAGTTCCTTAAGATATGTAATTTATTTTCACGGTTAACTCAAGAGTAAAAAGATTGAGTAACGCTGACATAGACTAACAAGAAAAGGAGAGTCACAACAAAAAAAGATGGGGAGTTTCACAACAGAAAGAAGAAAAAAAAGTGGGAAGGTAATTCACAACCTGGAAGGGAAAAGGATGAGGCGAGGTCACAACAATAACAAGAGAAAAAGAGAGAGAAAAATGTCACAACCCAAAAAACAAGTAGCGAGGATGTCCACAAGACCAAAACAAAAATGAGGTTTTAATCCAATGAAGTCAACCAATAAACAAGGTTTGTTGGTCAACGTGAACTCCGTTTTCCTAACTAGTAACTTCTAAAAAGACAAACGAGTAAAAACAAAAGAAAATTGTACTAATTAACCAACAATGGTACGACTAATTTTCAAACATTACAAATTAACCGAGGGGTACAGAACGGGCAATTTAAAACCATTAGCATGGAATAACAAACCAATAAAAATCAGTCGTTAAAAAAGAAAAAAAATGGTTTGATTTGGTTTATGGCATATCAACCCTTTCATATTGCTTAATGCCAAACCACAATATCCATTGTAAACGATTACCTGTATATGAGTAATTGAACACAAGTTGCTATTTTACTCATGGGGGGGAGGGTGAGGGTACTTTTTCCCCAATACTATAAGTGTGTAGTAATCCACGGAATAGAGTGGCACTCTCCCTATAAAGCATAATTAAGGAAAGACAAGACAGAAAGAGCAATAAAACAGGAAAAGAGAGAGAGAGAGAAGGCTAGAGAGAGAGAGAGAGAGAGAGAGAAGGCTAGAGAGAGAGAGAGAGAGAGAAGGCTAGAGAGAGAGAGAGAGAGAAGGCTAGAGAGAGAGAGAGAGAGAAGGCTAGAGAGAGAGAGAGAGAGAAGGCTAGAGAGAGAGAGAGAGAGAAGGCTAGAGAGAGAGAGAGAGAGAGAGAGAGAAGGCTAAAGAGAGAGAGAGAGAGAAGGCTAAAGAGAGTGAGAGAGAGAAGGCTAAAGAGAGTGAGAGAGAGAAGGCTAAAGAGAGAGAGAGAGAGAAGGCTAAAGAGAGAGAGAGAGAAGGCTAAAGAGAGAGAGAGAGAAGGCTAAAGAGAGAGAGAGAGAGAGAAGGCTAAAGAGAGAGAGAGAAGGCTAAAGAGAGAGAGAGAGAAGACTAAAGAGAGAGAGAGAGAGAGAAGGCTAAAGAGAGAGAGAGAGAAGGCTAAAGAGAGAGAGAGAGAAGGCTAAAGAGAGAGAGAGAGAAGGCTAAAGAGAGAGAGAGAGAAGGCTAAAGAGAGAGAGAGAGAGCCTAAAGAGAGAGAGAAGGCTAGAGAGAGAGAGAGAGAGAGAGAGAGAGAGAGAGAGAGAGAAGGATAAGGCGAGAGAGAAAGGAAGAAAGAGAAAGTGAGGAAGAGAAAGAGAAAGCGAGAGAGAAATAAAATCCAGCCAAATAGTGACAAAAAAATAAGGAGGTAAGACTCTAGCGATTTGGTAGAAATCAGCCTTTTCTAATTTAAAAAAAAAAAAAGAGAAAAAAGTGGTCTAAGATTTAAAAGCAGAGAACTTGCATCCATAAGAGGCTCTAGTGATTTAAGCAGAAATCTGCTTTTTCTGGATTAAAAAAAGTGAAATTCTGCTAAAAAAACAAATAAATAACATCTCTGTGGTATCCATTACGCCAATTTTATGACACCAAGTGCGCATGTTTGGGAAAGGAAACACGAAGAAATCCTTTGATGAAACAAAAGTCATCTGACTCCCCTACCCTTCTCATGAATCATTCCAAGCCTTAGCAGCAAAATTAACACTTTCAGTTTTCAGCAAGAACTGTCATAAGAGGATAAAGGAAGGCAAGACAAGACAAAATAAGGAGGTAAGGCTCTAGTGATTTTGCAGAAATCAGCTTTTTCTTATTAAAAAAAAAGAACGTGGATTTTGACCAAAAAGCTGAAAACTTATATCCATGGGAGGCTCTAACAATTTCCGTGGATTAAAGAAAAGCGGAATTCTGCTAATGAGTGGAGAACGTACATCCCAGTGGTATCCATTACGCCAATTTGACGCACTTCCAAGAAACTTAGGTGTAGGAACTTTTAAAAGAGGCTTTGAGATGTGATGGGGGGGGGGAGGGTAATCGATCTCTAAGTTTGGTATTTGGTATTATTACCATATCAGTGAATGCAGCAGAGAAGATGGAAGTGAACAAGGCAGAAACACTTAGGCAACAAGTTCCTGGCAGCAAAATTGACCAAGTTTCTCAGACAAATACCACCCACCCCCCCATTCTGCCGCATCCAGTTCAGTAGTGACTAACAGGTGTGACGATATATTTCCACCAAAATAACAAAAAGGTTTAGCTCACCTGCAGACGGGACATCAACACTGCTGTCTGTGACGCCACTTAAACTGCTACTCTCGTCGGTTTCAGACTGGGGTCGTGGCGGCGTCTCTGATCGAAGGGGAGTGACATCTGACGGAGTGTCAGTCGAGTCACTGTCTTCTAGCTTTCGTTTCGGCATCGTGACAATGACAGAACGGTGACAGTTCTTGGAGCACAAAGTTGTCACCAGAAGTTACAACGATGACATGCGTTTGACGTGCCAAGACGTCACTGCATTTCTGAAAAATAAAAAAAGAGAAGGAAATGATCACCAAGAAAAGAAAATTGTTTAAAAGGACCGCTAGGGATCATGCAACCGTTGTTTTACCGCTGGAGATTATGCAACCGTTGTTTTGCCGCTAGGGCTTATGCAACCGTTGTTTTGCCGCTTAGGGGTTATGCAACCGTTGTTTTGCCGCTTAGGGGTTATGCAACCGTTGTTTTGCCGCTTAGGGGTTATGCAACCGTTGTTTTGCCGCTTAGGGGTTATGCAACCGTTGTTTTGCCGCTAGCGGTTATGCAACCGTTGTTTTGCCGTTTTGCTGCTGGAGATTATGCAACCGTTGTTTTGCCGCTGGAGATTATGCAAGCTTTGTTTTACCGCTAGGGATTATGCAAGCTTTGTTTTACCGCTAGGGATTATGCAAGCTTTGTTTTACCGCTAGGGATTATGCAAGCTTTGTGTTACCGCTGGAGATTATGCAACCGTTGTTTTACCGCTAAAGATTATGCAACCTTTGTTTTACCGCTGGAGATTATGCAACCTTTGTCTTACCGCTGGAGATTATGCAACCTTTGTCTTACCGCTGGAGATTATGCAACCTTTGTCTTACCGCTGGAGATTATGCAACCTTTGTCTTACCGCTAGAGATTATGCAACCTTTGTCTTACCGCTGGAGATTATGCAACCTTTGTTTTACTGCTGGAGATTATGCAACCTTTGTTTTACCGCTGGAGATTATGCAACCTTTGTTTTACCGCTGGAGATTATGCAACCTTTGTTTTACCGCTGGAGATTATGCAACCTTTGTTTTACCGCTAAAGAAGGTGAAAAAAAAATCATGACTTTATAGATTTGACGTCAATATATTCAATCAAAACTTTAGATTATTCGAACTAGTATTCTCATAACATAATTCTGTTATATTTGCGTTTTGACTGATGTAACCTTTGACATCTTCAGGTGCATCTTTTCGTTGTCGAAAATCTTTATGTCGAACTCAGGAACCTATATGGAATTTCAAACGGAACCCTTTATTTAATCCACGGGGGTAGACTGTGCTCATTTTGCGTCAGCCATGAACAGGTAGAAATGATAATTAGCTACTATCACCTGAAGCAGAGGGGGGGGGGTGTATCCAATCATATTTAAACTATCTCCCTTTCTTATAATATTTCCCAATACTAGGATTTATACTTGAATGTTTGGGGCATACAATCAAGGAGTTGGCTCTGGGTATCACCTCTCTGCATACCACTGGCCTGAAGTAAAGATTGAACCTTTAACCCCTAAAAGACCAACTTAGAACTAATTTTTAACTAATGCTTTTAACCATTAGGCCATATATCCATGTGAACAATTCTTGTATGAATTTTGTGGGGCTTGAACCTAATCTTGTCTCGATGTGTAGTATAACTATTTATTAGAATAGAATTTTTTAGTCGTCCAAATAATCCAAAATTATTTATCCTCATTACAAAAATGCGGACACAATCAAGTGAAGTTAGCTTCAACAAAATTATTTTTAAAAAAGAAATTTGTTGACTCTTGAAAGACAATGAATTGTAAAATCGCCCTTCGTGCGGATATGGCGCAGCATGCAAACTCTTCAACACTGTCACACAAACTCCTATCGATACTTTCACGTTACTCACAGCACTGGTTAACACCAGGTGGGGAAGGGTGTGGAATCAAGTGTTCAGTGCTATAATAAATCCAATGCCCAACAACCGGAACTGCATTTACCTTACATCCGGCAGATTCTGATGGCCTTTGCTTATCTCGTGGCAGTACACGGCGGTCTAATTATTGATGCGTCCGACTACAAGCTATTCAAGTGAATACATGTGTGCAATGTGCAATCAGAGAAAACCATAGTGCAGGAAAATATTTTCTAAAGAAAAAAAAAAAAAAAATCTTTTTTTTTTTTTTAAATCCCCCCAAAACTTGTGTCTCCATGGTTTTGTATCTTAGAATTTATATAATGACGCCATAATTCTTCGTGTGTCTATAATTGTTTCAATTTTATTTTTAAATATTAATTTTTAAATGGAATCTTGTAATTATATAAGCTTAAAATTTTTTTTTTTTTTTAAACTATTTTTTTTAGCAATCACAGACGCAAAGAAACGACATGATGCTTCCTCAACCATTGGACCGAGATCAAGGTGTAGTTTCTGTTCTGTTCTTGATCGATGAAGGAATTTTTAAATTTTTGTTCCAATCCAGGATAGCCCTTTTTGGGGAGCTGGATTGGTGCTTCTGTAATAAAAAGCCGAAAAATTTTTTTTGTCTTTTAGTGTAGGAAAGGTAATTAAAGGGCAGATAACTCTTACCACACTTTTTAAACACGATTTTCTCTGAAATTATGAAAATGGATCTTAACTCTTTCAAGTTCGAAGATATTCTTTATTTTACCTCAGACAGTGCAAAACAAATAGATTTTTTACAAGCACACAGACTAATTTCTGGTGCAGAAACCTGCAACTGTGGCCATGAGATGCGACTTGTGCCATCAATAGTCAAAACTGATGGATTTAATTGGCGTTGCACATGTGGCTACTGTGCAAAGAGAAGGCCGATTAGACATAATAGTATATTCGAAGATTCCAAATTACCTATTCGGGAAATTTTAAAGTTTATTTATTTATGGGCGCGTGGGAAAGCGGATTTTGATTATATAAAATCAGAGTGTACAATTATGACTGACAACACAATCGTCACATGGAGGAAGAAGATGCGGGAATTGTGCATTGAATATTTTTTTACATCATTCGGAAATTCTTGGGGCTGACGGACGTACCGTTGTAATTGACGAAAGTTTATTTTCACGAAGAAAAAGCCACACCGGTCGTGTTACGAGACGGTTGTGGGTATTTGGTGGCTATGAGAAAGCCACCAGATCCGGTTTAATAGAACAAAAAAATTGTATTTTATGAAAAAATATTGTTTGAAGGCTAGAGCTGATGTGAAGAGTTATCTGCCCCTTATTTACCTCTCCTACACTAAAAGACAAAAAAAACTTTTTTTCTGCTTTTTATTACAGAAGCACCGCTGGATTTTCACTACGTTAAAAACCGACCTTGTGTCTAAATTTACCCTCGTTGGGAGGGGGGGGGGTAAATAGGAACATGATATTAAACTTTGTCCCAATATGTAAGGATGTGAAAATGCAGGATATTCGTTTTCTAAAACAATGTTTTTAAAATAATGTTCTTTTCTTCTCACTTATTCAGAAATTTCGCATCATTCAGCACCTTGAGGAATGAATGTCTTACTGATATCGAATAAGATGTCAGCCACGAGGCAATAAAGAAGTTTTGTCAATCGAAATATTTCGCTTTTCTTTTTAATACGTGGGTCTGACTTCTCTTTAGCCCTCAATTATCTTATTCATTTGTAATGATATTTCCTCCATGCTTTATAGCACATCTGAAGAAAGTATGTGATATACCAACACGTCATATGAGCTGAAATAAAACCTTTTTCACATACATTTTATTTAGCCCGTTGGTTCACCACAGTCGAACACGCTCCTGAAATACACCGAAAGGGATACAACAAAATAAGAAAGAAAACGTCTCAAACTGGAAAGTAACCCCCCCCCCCCTAAAAAAAAAAACAAACCCTGTATCAATCAGTATAGAGAGAAAGGAAAGAAACTCGTCGTGTTATGGAAATAGAGTAAAGGATCTTTTCCGAATTCATTTCAAACGGCAGGGGGTGTATTAGAACTGAAACTGACTGACTTGCTATTTGCTTTCTTCCTTGAAATGGTTTCGTCCCGCAAGTTTTTTTTTTTACAAAAAGTTTTTGTAACGATTTCTAGACGAACACTGAGGATTAGAAACTGATAAATTTTTTAAGAATCTATTTGGAGGGTCGACTATGACACCAAGGGTCCATTTATAATACCCAGTATGTATTTATTTAAATACGTAAAAGAAAGAGAATGAATATGAAATATATATATATATATATATATATATATATATATATATATATATATTCCATTCTTAGAATTTTCCAAGTTTTCCTAATAATCTACGGACACAATCCCCCCATTCTCATATTAGCGGGTTTTACAATAATTTTGTAGTCACATTTTGCGCCGGACATCTATAAACAGTAAAGACAACATTTTACTTTATTCTATAACTCCAAAGATACAGAAATTACCAAATAAGACTGGTGCTACCAGATCAGGCTGTCTGATGATACTGGCTTCCTGACCAAAAATGCACCAAACATTGATGTTACTGTTTTTTGCCTTTGCCTTTGCAAAACTCAATCATGTTTTGCAAAGCCAAAAACAAAAATTTTCCTCAACAAAACAACCAAACCAAACACCATGAATAAATATTTGAAGATATAAATAACTTGAAGCATAAAAACTTTACCAAAATGACTGGATTCGGCATTAAATAACCCGAAAAGGGTCGATATGTCGTAAAACAAAATAACCAAACCAAAAAATAAGAATAAAAATATTATTTAAAGATTGTGTTCAGAGATGGAGAACAGTACAAAGGTATCCCCATTCATTAGCGGGTAATGCTAGATGCGCCTTTTAGTGAAATTTAAAAAGATAAATAAAAAGTTAAAAAAAAAAGATTTTTTTTATTTAAATATTTTTTTCATTTAAATATTTTTTTCTATACTTTTAGCTTTTCTTAACTTCGATCGTTAGATTAAAAAAAAACAAATGTAAAATTTCAAAGGCAGAATTTTAAGATGAGTTTTTTTTTTTTAAAACCAGTGTCAAAGTACATAGTTACAGGTGTTGCAAGATTTTAAATTAAAATAACAAAATCGATTTGAGCCCCCCCCCCCCCTCAAACGCTTAAAAAAAAAAATCCACAGAAATTGTAATATTTTACAATTCTTTTTTTATGTGGATCTGCCTAAATAATCTTATTCATTCGTGATGATATCTTGAAGGCGAAAACATTTTTTTCTCTCTTGGCATAACACACATCTCAAGAAGATATGTTATATCGAAATGTCGTATAAAGCTTTTTTTCACATGATATTTTATCATCATTTGTGTGTGTGTGTGTGTCTGTGTGTGAGAGATATATACTTTCCATTCTTAGAACTTTGCAAGTATTAAAATATTTCAAATAATCTATAGACCCCCCCCCCCCCCCAATATTAGCAAATTTTACAATAATACTGTAAGGTCACATTTTGCAAAGACAACGTTTGACATCAATCTATTTTATTTATAACTTAAAAATTATAGAAATTAACAAATAAAAATAAAAATGTTAACATGGGGTTCAGGGCTAGGAGCAGGAATGGACAAAAGTTCATATTCATTAACGAACAATGCTGGATGTGCTTGTGAGTGACATAAAAAGTGATTTTTTTTTCTATCTTCTTTGCTTTTCTTAACTTTGATCTTTTTCTGTTAATGTAAAATGTCGAAGGCACATTTTTAAGATGAGTGTTTTTTTTATTTAAAAAAAAATTTTTTTTTTTACCAGTGTTTTTTTTTTTTTTTTACCAGTGTTTTTTTTTTTTTTTACCAGTGTCAAAGTACTTAAGTAGTTACAGGTGTTGCAAGATCTTAAATTAAAATAAAATCGACACAAACTCTCGTCCATTCTTTCAACGTGGCCATAGTCCACTCTTCTGCACACATCTCCCTATAGTGGCCAGATTTTAATCTTTCTCCGAGGTCATCAGAACTAACCCTTTCTTTAAGACTCACATTACACATCCATCGTATCATTCCCATATCATTTCTCTCCATGCAACGCATGTCCTCAACCCTCACTGGCCAAGTTTCACTTCCATATATCATCATACTGCGTACACATGCCTGATAGATTCTTCCTTTAGTCGACAGTGGCTATGCTCTGCATCAAATTTATTGCTAAGGTAACTGCAACAAATGGTGGATCATTCTTCCGCTCCAGAAGGAAACTGACCCCTGATGCAATCCTCTACCTGTATAAAAGTCAGATATGTCCTAAGATGGCGTACTGCTGACACATCTGGGGATGTGCCGCTCAGTGCACTCTTTCTTGACATGACAGAATGAAAAAACGACTTTACAACCTAATGGAGGATGTTCTCCTCTCTTTAACCTTTCTCTCGCAGAAGGGACGTTGCTTGTCTTTCTCTACTATATCGTAATTTTCATAGTAGATGATCTACTGAGCTGAACTACAATCTACGCGTCTCCCCCCCCCCCCTGTAAACCTTCACAGCAAGTACCATCACGGCAAAGAATTTTTCTTTCTTCCTATGATCTCATTAGGCAGAATTAAACTTCGATCTTTACCTCAGATCATATTTGATTATTTTTATTTATACAGACATGTACAAAATCTGCAACACTGGCATGTCGATGTTGATTGATAACATCGACATGCCAGTGTCGCAGATTTTGTACATGTCTGTATAAATAAAAATAATTATCTCACACACACGCACATACATGTACAAAAATACACCACGATTTCTGTCGTAAAGGAAAAAAAGAATTTTTGCTAATTTAAATGAGTAAACCAAAACGTATGTCGATGCTATTGTGCCAGAAAATATTTATATTTATTATCTCTTAAAATATTTCACTACCATTGAGCACATTTCAAGAACTGACACCATTAAGAAGCTCTGCAAAATGGTAGAATTCAGTAAGATCAAATAAATCGTTACAGCCAACCAGAAGAGCGCCAAGGGAGGTAACTCAATCAAGCAGCAACATCTAATGAGATGAGCCTATCTCTTCGACACTGACACAAAACCTCATTACAAAACATCTTTTCTATTAGAGATTTTAGATATTTTTTATTATAAAGTTAGATTTAAAATTTTTTTTTTTTTAATGATATTTCACCCCAAACGAGGTAGGACGCCACTGTAGACGTAAGGGCTACTGAGAATTAGGGAGTAAGTTTTGGGGTGTCATCCTAAGTTGGGAGCTGTGCAGCGAGATGTCTGTTTACATTAGTTTTAAGCCTCTGCATGTCGGTACTGTCGGGGATACGGGAAGCAGGGAGGGAGTTCCAGAGGCCAGCAGCACCGATATAAGATGTGTTGCATGTGTGCATTTTAGTATATAGACCACATTTTTGGAGGTGCAGTTTAACTCTTTTTTTTTTTGTTGCAGTCTCCCCTTATGTAACAATATATATATATCAAGGGAGGCGCGAGAGCGCTCTATCCCTTAATAGACTTCAAGAATGGCCTATGCTGGAAATCTCATTTCTTTGATCAATCATAACTCAACAACCAATAAATTAGTTAAAACTTTGCACAAAATTTTTATTTGATAGGTTCTATAAGTGTGTAGAATTTCAGCATCATTAGTCAAGGCAACCCAGAGATCCAGAAAGTTCAATCATGAAATCATGTTATCTGTGTGTACGTACGCACATACATACGTATGTGCCACCCTGCATCTCATCAACTATTTGATGGATTCAGCTGATTTTTGGCAGAGATAGAGGTTCTAGGGTCTAGTTGATGGCATTTTAATTTCAGTTTACCATATACCTTGATTAGTCAAACTACCAACTATATCAGTTATGAGAAGGCATTGTATTGAGGCATAGCCTTTACAAAAGTAGTAACATTCCATGAAAAATGCCAGTATACTGAAATCATATGCCCTTAATAGGGGTAAGATGAAAATTCATATACACTAAATGTACAAAAGCAAGGAAATTCCCAAATTTTTACACTTTTATTATCATTAAGGGTATGCGAGCACAACAGGGCTATATATTTTACTAGTAGGAATTTTTCTTCAGAGCACCTCACACACTTCATCCACTCATGCATAGAGATTTATACTGTAGTGATGTGATAATGAAATGGTTTGATTGGTATGTAGTCATACACTTAATGACAATAAAAGTGTAAAAATTTGGGAATTTCCTTGCTTTTGTACATTTAGTGTATATGAATTTTCATCTTAACCCTATTAAGAGCATATGATTTCAGTATACTGGCATTTCTCATGGAATATATATATATACACACACACACTGAGGTTTGTGACATAATAGAGGGAGACTCCTATATACTAGATGTGCCTCTTGGGTCACAATCATTACCACTATTTATTCTACTTTGATTTTATAATCTGTGATATATGTATTAAGACATTCTTCTTGCATAACTCAAAATAATAAGGGGGGGGCATCAAAAGAAGAGAGCGATAGAAAACAAGAAAGAGAAAAAAAATACAAGTCTTTTTTTCTATTTCAATGCTTCCATAATTTCAACTTTCCTTTTTTTTTTACCTTTTTACCAACTTACGGGTGCTGAAATATCTACCCCCCCTCCTTTTCTCTTTATGCTGATGTCATTGTCTTTCATCCCCCCCCCTCCCGTTATCTTCTCAACAAATAAACAGCAAAAAAAAAAAAAAAAGAAGAGAAAAAAGAAGTTTTCTGTAAACTGCCTTCCCACTTCTTTCCCCAGCCTCATTGCAAAGATTTATGCAAATACATAAGATTTCTCCCCGTTTTTTCTTTCTGGCTTCTCCCTTCTTTTTTCTTCTCTCAAGTCACCTCGTAAAATAGAAATAACATGAAATCCTTTTCTCTTTTCTCCCATTTATCTCTCATGTCAGCCATTTTTATTTTAAAGAAATATTAAAAAGCTAAGAGTTAATTTAACTGTCTTGTTTTAGTTTATTCGCCTTTTGCCAGTAACACACACACTATATATATATATATATATATATATACATTGGGTGTACCAATGCCCCGTTGGGTCCCACCCACTATCACTATTTTTTTTTCATTCGAAAATTCATGAACTGTGACATCTTTTTAAGACATTCTTCTTGCATAACTAAAATAATAAGCCTTGGCCTTTTGGCTAGGAGCAAAGTGTAGTATCTGTTCTGATACTACACTTCATCTTTTCTGTCCTCGGTCAGTGAAGGAGAAATCCTTTTATACTGAGGCAATTTTTATTTTCGTTCTAATCTTGGATGTCCCATTTTGGGGGAGCTGGATTTTCTCCACATTAAAAATTGACCTTGTGTCTAACTCTTTCTTCGTGGAGGAGCAAGTGAATAGGAACTAAAATAATGCATTTTTTTTTACTTCTATATTTTTATTATTATAGAAGT
Source organism: Sepiola atlantica (assembly GCA_963556195.1). NCBI lineage: Eukaryota > Metazoa > Mollusca > Cephalopoda > Sepiida > Sepiolidae > Sepiola > Sepiola atlantica. The sequence continues at coordinate 16,654,691 of OY744536.1, read as the reverse complement.
AAATAGACTTATTATTTTGTCATCTAATTTACATAAGTGTTTATGGTGCATACAGACACTTATATAAATTAGGTGACAATGCTAAAAATAAAAAATAAAAAAATCACTCTTTCTCTAAATGCTGACAGACATTTAGAAATATTAGAGAGTGGTTAAATCAACAGAGTGAGGTGGGCGAGAGAAATACATAGGTTGCTGACAGAGATGAGTGACTTGTTCAGTTAATTATAAATTACGGTTAGTTAGAACAATTAAAACAATTTTTTTTTCAAACATAACTCAATCCCAGAACTAAAATATATATATTTCAGCATGTATTTTGTGTTATCAAAGTATATAGGAAAAACACGTTAGTGAAATAAACGTTGATTTAATATAGTAATAGATAAACATTGCTTTTGGTCATTTCAAACTAGACCATTTCTTTAATCCGCTGAGGTAGACTGTTTTCACTTTGTGTTCCACATCTTTTAAGATTTCTTGTATCAGAAGTTTGCTGACTATGACAAAAAAGACACCTGAAGAAGGCTGAAGAGTATAATGCCGAAACGTTGCGATGTAACAATTATGATAAGGTTGTTTTTTTTGTTTTTTTTTACAGCATATCAACCTTTTTTGGGTTATTTAATGCCGAATCCGATCATTTTGGTAAAAGTTTTTTTGCTTCAAGTTCTTTATATATTCAAGTATTTATTCATGGGGTTTGGTTTGGTTTGGTTTGGTTGTTTTGTAGAGGAAAATTGTTTTTGTTTTTAGCTTTGCACAACATGATTGAGTTTTGCAAACGGAAAGGAAAAAAAAAACATCAATGTTTGGTGCATTTTGGGTCAGGAAGCCTGATCTGGTAGCACCAGAAATTATGATAAGGATGACAGTCCGTAGCATATAAATATTGTCAACTAGCTAGCTTCACACAAACACTATAGCTTCACAATTTTATCCCTATCCACTACTTGAAATCAATGAAACGAAACAAATAAAAAAAAAGAGACAAAACTACTGCTATTGCTACCTCAAACTAAAGCTCTCCCGCGCCATCGCATACACACTACTAAAGAAATGGTACATTTTTCAAGTATTCATAAAAATTATTAGATAATATTGAGTATTCAAAGCAGAAGCATCCATAGCCGACAGTTAAATTGAATTTTGATTCAATAAATAATTTAATGACAAAACCATAATAATTTAATTTAACTTTCAAAATCTATTTTTTTTCTTTTTTTTTTTAATTATTCGGTTAAAAAAATTATTTCTTTTTTCTTTTTTTCTTAATTATTTGGTTTAAAAAAAAGAAGAAAAAAGCCAAACAAAACTGAAAGTAAAAAAAAATCTCAAGCAACACCAGGTAGGTACAACTAGTATATATATATATATATATATATAAATCATCAGGCTAAATTATATATATATATATATACAGGGTGGGCCAAAATAAGGGTCCTATCTTTAAATTTGAATAACTTGAATTTGAATAACTTCCACAAAATAAAAGTTAAACTCACCAAACTTTATGTGTGTGTAGACTGACCCTTCCGAGATTTTTTGAAATAAACAAAACAAATTTTAGCCGAAAAACACTTCTTAAAACTTACAAAAACTAAAGTATTGTTTTTTACACTGTTTTGAGTTTTTAAGCAAAAATAATGTTTTCTAAATGAGGGTACGTTCCTTAGGGCTAATACGGCTCATGCTTGCTTCAGAAGGGGTCCTTTACTTATTCTAAAAAAAAAAAATTAAAAAAAAATCAATAAATAAAAAAGTTATGAATTTTTAAAAATAGGACCCTTATTTTTGCCTACCCTATATATAATTTAGCCTGATGATTTTCATCGGGAATGAAACAAACGTCTCTGTGTAGCTTACTTGCTATAAGTGTATTTTTATACTACTAATACATAAATATTAAGACAACAGACTTTGCACATATAAAATGCCCAATATCTTTTTAGATAAAGCTTCATAAAAAATGATAAAATATAATAAATTTGGTTTATCTGAAAACAAAAGCCAAATTTTATTATATATATATATATATATATATATATATATACGTGTGATTTTTTGAAAGCTTACCAAAGAATTCCGTTCAGGAGCCCAATCAACACCACAAAAGATTTTTTCATTCAAAAATTATTTAATTATTATTTTTCAAATTAAAGAGTTTTTTTACCTACACGTGTTTCACTACCAAGCAGGTACTTGCTTGGCAGATCATCAGGGAAAATTAAGTATCTTGAATACACAATGTGGTGTTGCTTATCTTGAGGTCACTTTAGAAGGGAAGAAAAAAATAAAATAAAATAGAGAAAAAAATATATAAAAAATAAATATATATATATATATATATATATTGGTCTCCTTGCAGAGACAATGGCTCCCCTGTAAGGGAATATGCGCGGGTAGTCTATAGTAAAGTCAGGGTTGCGCAATCCAAACTGCACGTTTCATATATATATATATATATAACAATAATAAACATTTAAAAGGAACTTATTTCAACACTTTACTGCAGTTTCATGGTAAATCCGATCGTCAGAAGTGCATTTCTATTCAACACGACTAGATATTAAAATGTGAGCTCACACTGCTGTAAAGTGTTAAAGTAAGCCCCTTTTAAATATTTATTATTGTTATAAAGCTCTATCTGAAAAGATATTGAGCCCTTTGTGTATGCAAGATCTGCTGTCTTGGATCGGATCTGTTCCAACTATGAGAGATTGATTTTTCATGTCATTCGAATCGCGTGACTGGTTTGAACAATTATCTCTACACTGATGATTCCGCAAGATGAAACGTATATATATACGTAGATAGTAATTAAAATATTTATTATTAAATAATTTATATATATATATATATATATACACACACACGTGTACACCATCGTCAGAAACGATGGAAAAAATATCCTTCCTCAGTATTATTTATCTCCTCTTCAGGAGGTTAGGCACAAGGCCATTTTTATCTTACTCCCACAAGGTAAGATGTGATCCAAGGTCGGGTCAGGAAAGTGGGGCTTGAAAAGCCAGCACCCGAGAAGGTGAGCACTCTGGTCATTAAAAATTGCCTGGGCAGCCCTGTCGGCATTCCCTGGTAGGGGCGCCTCAGGCAGTAAGCAATAAACTTACTCCTCCCCAAAGAGAGGAGGCAAAGCCTGGGAGGGTGGACCTCCTAGAACTGCACAGGACCGACCCATAGACCGGCATAAATCAAGCCCCGAAGGTCAAGACGACACCGGACCAGTCTATATCCTTCCTCAGTATTCGCATTAATATTCATATAAAATAACGTCTGAACCGGAGAAGTTAATAAAAAAAGAAAAAGAAAACGTTTCAAACTGGAACGTTTGAAAAAAATAATGCTAAATTTATTGCTTATACCCATCCTGGAATGGGTATTTTTGTATGTAGGTAAAAATAATTTAATATTATTTACTTAAAATTAATATTGTCATAAGCCCCTTTAATAAGAATAAAGTTGAGCCTTGTTCGGGGAAGTTAAAAATAGACTGACATGTAGCTATAAGGCATATTCTGACAACGTTCGTAGAATCTTTAGTCAGTCTTTCTGGATATGCCGCCCTTTGCATAAATAGAACTTAAATTCCCTTCTTGAATGTGGTAATGTCTCGTGGCCTAATGGTTATGACGCTTGCTTGCGGAATCTAGGTTGATTCTGTATCAGGAGTTTGAACCGTGCGACTGTCGTCTGAGATTATCATACCTACACTGATGAGAGCGAAAGCTTGAAACGCTGGTGTATGTAGGTAAAAATAATTTAATATTATTTACTTAATATTGATATTATATATTTTAAAATCCCGAAACAGTTTTCATGGTAAACAACTGACGATCCCTTATATATAAAAACATATATAAAAATATATTTATAATAGAGTATATTCTTGGAAGTAAACTAAAATAGTGATTGCAGTAGATTGATTGACTTACTAGACTAAAATCTTCCAACAAAATTTTTTTTTTTTTTTTTTTTTCAGTTTTGAAGGTTAAAAGAACTTCCGAGACTATATATATATAAATAAATAAATGATGCATACCAGAATTTGCATAATGATTACATAATGAGTTTGAAAGAAACGTTTTAATAAATAATTGCTTGCTATGATTTCTAATATCATTTTTGTACATTTAAGCAACAGCTTTGAGTATAGATTTTATGAGAGAAGCATAAAAGAACATCTTTTTGTAGGCATTCACAAAATATTCATATTCGTCGTTTTTGTTTCGATTGAGTGAGTGAGGTATGTAATTCGCAAAAGTCACTAATACATTCAATAAGTAAAATCCAATTTTTTCGAAAGGCAGTTTCTGATTGTGATTTACGGAACAAACCGGAAATGGCCAAAGCATTTTACGATTTGAAAGTCGGACAAAAAAGAAAGAAGAAAAAAATTGTGAACGGCAGCTGACACTAAAGGATAGAAATTCAAAACAAGGTTAGGTTAGGGCCAAAAACAATAAAATAATGTAAATAAAGTTGATTCACTTATTGATTTGAAAAAAAAAAATATTCTTAAACACATTTTTAATACATAGAGGACTGTGAAGGCATGGATCCTAACCTAACTTAAGTCAGAGAAAAAAAAATGAAAAAGTTGTTTCATTTAATGATGGTACTAATTGACTGTTCGGCGATGGCTCGGCCATTTCCGTTCTGTTCTATAAATCACTTTTGGTTGGATGTAAATCGAATGATAGGATTATTACACCCACTGTGTCAAGGATAACATAGCTGAGTGCCAGCTCCCTGAAGAAATTCAAAGCAAGCAAAAATTTAATGACCCAACGGTAAAACATGCACATGGGATAGTATTTCTCGTGTTTACGTGACATCAAGTGACGGTTGTTTTGATGGTCAAAATAAACGTTTCAATAAGACATGAAACGACAAAGATGAAGATATATATATATATATATTATATATATATATTGAAATTTAAAAAAAAAAAAAAAAAAATGGTGCAATTTTAAATGATAAAATCATTTATTTAAAACAAAATTTTTTTCTGAGATTTAGATCTTTTTCAGAAGCGTAACTTTTTTTACTTCTTCATTTTGTTGGTATTAACCTCGAGGAGTCAGATCCACCGTAGAGTCCGAAAAACACGTCAAGTTTAAATTTCAATATAACTATTCAGACACGTGGTGCTTCAAAGATGTCATCAATTTCCTTACTCAAAAGGCGCCAAACCAGTGCAACAATATCGACCGGACTTCACTTTAAACTATCGTCTCTACCAACTTGACGTGTTTTTCGGACTCTACATTTGATCTGACCCCTCGGGGTTAATACCAACAAAATGAAGAAGAAGAAAAAAGAATAAGTCTCGTTTCTGAAAAACATGTATTCATCGAAAGTCTCAGCAAAAATAAATAAATAAATGATTTTATTTAAAATTGCACCATTTTGTTTTGTTCAAATTACAATATAAATATTCAGACATGTGATGCTTCAAAGATATCAATTTCCAGATTATATATATATATATATATATATATATATATATATATATATATATATATATGTGTGTGCGTATAAAATCAATGTGAAAATATATTTTTCTATATTTTCACAATTTATTTTTTATATTTTGACGTTAGGAATATCAATTTTCCCCTTATATAGAAAAAAGTTTTTTTTCCAAGAAAGGAGAACAGTATATATATATATATATATATATACACTCTGTACGGTGGCAAAAGCTGGTAGCGGTGTCAGGAGTGGCAGTACTGCTTTAGCCACTGAAACTGTTACCATTCCTGATTGGTGAATGATGAGGACAGGGTATTGCACGTGTTCAACGATTTTAAAAGGCAAATGTCCTTGGCCTTTTGCTAGAAACAGAGTGTAGTATCTGTTTTGGTGTTACGCTTAGTCTATTCTGTCCTCGATCAGTGAAGGAGAAGTCCTTCTAGACTGAGACAATTTTAATTTTTGTTTCACTCCAGATTGCTCTTTTTGGAGAGTTGGAAGTTTCCCACATTAAAACCTGATCTTGCGTCTAATTTTGTTCACGTGAGGAGGCAACTAAATAGGAACAAGTTTAACCCCCGCCCCCTTTTCTAATTTTTTTTTTTTACAGCAGAAATAATCTGGGGGTTCAAAGTTTAACATCTTCACCCCTATCATATTTTTTTGTAATTAGAAACATTTTTAAAATTTACTTTTTCATTTTTATGTTTCCGTTTTTTTTTTTTTTTTAAAACTTGCGTAATTTTCTGCGATTATTTTTTAGGTGTGCCCTTAGGTCTCTACAAGAGACTTTGCCCCATCAGTCTGTCACACTTCAGTTTGAAATACCATTTTCATCGATAAGCGTGTAGGTTGAATGGATGCATCTCAGTTTCGGAGAAGCTTCCTCAGCCATGTCAAACCCCTTAACAACATCTCAGGAAGAGACCAGACTACAGCTATGGATTAGCCGGATAGAGAATGCTCCCCCCCCTCTACTGACATGTGAATCTCCCTTTCTAAGGTCCTCCCTCCTGATTTAGAAGCACCCTGGCTCCAGTGGAAAACACTCAAACACCTGAGCACGGAATAGGGGCGATCAAAAGTTCCTATGACTAGATGGGGGGCTACAAAACTGACCCAACCATCTGCGAATGTGGAGAGGAGGATCATAAGATGCAACACTCCCTAACCCTAACCCTCTATGACCACATGCTTCAAAGACACGCAAAGAAGAAGTTCCGATGTGTCCAAACATTTTTATAAGAGGTTTTGTCTGCCGGCCGGTTCATCTATCACAGTTACATTTGAAATAACAGTTTTTGAGAACTGATCTTTATTCTCCAACTAGCAGAGCTATCGGCATTGTCCGAGGTCCTATCTAGAAAATAGAAAGAATTAAAAAAAAGCGTTTAACATCTTTCTTTTACCCCCCCCCTCCCTCTCTCTAGACATCCCCAGTCAAGTTACTATTTGAACACCTCTTTCTCTCTCTTTGAAAATGGGTTTAATATAATAGAAAGAAAAAAAGAAAAGGATGAAAGTTATCAACAGCCGACTGTTTGACCTAGTTTCATTCTTCTTTTTTGAACATTTACCAGTAAGAATGAAATAAAGTCATTTTTTCTGACATTCCCCCATGCACTCATTTTATCCCGAATTAATCTTAGTTTTTTTTTTTTTGTTTTGTTATTTTTTTTTTTTTTACCTTGATTCACCCCAAAACAAGGCAAATTGCCACTGAGACGTAAGGGCTACTGTGAATTAGAGGCCATACCTACATGGCCATCCTAGGTAGAGAGTTGGGCAGCAAGATGTTTGTTCACATTACATTTAAATTTCTGCATGTTGGTACAGTCTGAGAAACAGTGAACAGGAAGAGAATTCCAAATGCAAGCAGTACAAGGAAAAATAAAAACTATTAGAGTAGAAAGCCTTCCGGCATCTGGGGACCTCTACAGTGAAGGAATGGGATTTGGCTAATTGTCGGGTTGGTCAGGGGTATTTACGTCGAGGGAGCACCAGTGTAGCAAGTTTGTCAGAGCACATTCCATTACAGTACTTGTATTCTCTTTTTACCATGATCAGGTTGGGGTAATACCGAATCAGAATAATTATGGGGTTTAAGTGTATCTTGGGTAGTTTCTGAGTTTTAGCCACACACATTATTTTGTTGTATTCCATTTAAAGCAACACTTAAAAGTAGCCCAAATATTAGTCGACTGGAAGAACGTAAATAAGAATGAGGCAGTGGAAGTTGGTCTTTCATTGTGTACTTGTTTGAGATTCTTTGCAGACACATTGGATGAGACATGCAACAACCACAAAAACTTTGATTCGAAAGCAACATATTCAGCACATGACACAAAATATCTTGGGTGAGAGATCGGGCTAATTTTCAGTGGGTACCCTGGAAAATAAGTCGAAAAAAAAATGACAAAATTAAAATCAAGATATAATGATACTAAACCCTATGTCGAGAATCCTTATTCCAATTTTGATTAAAATACATTACATGATTTTGATTCTAGAAAATGTCTAAAGTTTAAAGCTTAAGGGATCTTGATAAGAAATTGAAATTCAGGGAAGCTTGCTTAATTGGTGTCTAATGACTATGAATCAAATTTAATGCAAATCTGAAATATTTGAATTTACAAATGGGAGGTATTCATATTACGCCCTATAACAACTCTTTAAAATACTCCAAAGAAACTGAAATTTGAGGAATATTTATTGATGTCTACTACATTATTTATTGTTAAAATTTTACAAAAATTGGAGGTATCTGAATTTTTACGAAGGGCTTCCAGACTCCTTCTCCCCTTTACATAACACTAAATATAGCCTATATCACGACCCCTTATGCTTAGCAGCTGTGTTCCAAAATTCATAATGATGGGTTAATTAGTTTATGAATGAATCCTTTAGACAAATATATTAACATATTTTACATACCTAACTTTATATGAATAGAGATTAAAAATTTATTTTTTTTAATAATAAATGCAAAGAAAGCCTTTCACTCATTATAAAATTCTATTCTGATCAACGTTCATTAAATTAATAAGCTACATAAATTCCAATTATTTTGTTAAAATAATGAGTTCAAGTCTTTGAAAAAATAAAAATTAAAAATAAAATATACACAAAAAATATTCTGTAGTTATAAATAGCTTTTATGGCGGTCAGAGGAGAAGAAAATTCTTCTTTTTTTTCTTCAGAAATTTGTTCATCAAAATTTAGTTATGAGTACCAGAATTTTTATAGTTACGGATAACCCCGATCTATACGATACTAGCAGGAACACTCGGCGTTGCCCTGGAATAAATGAGGACTCCCTCTACTCCTGATCCTAGCCCTGAATCCAATATCGCCATTTTTATTTTTTTTTAATTTGTATAAATTTCAACCTCTATATTAATATAATTTTGAGAAGTTCACGTGTAAGTGTTTTTATCACCTCTACGTGACTTGCACATTTTTATTTTTTCGATTATTTATTGAAATCAAAAAATCTAATAGCATAAAATCAGAACACATTTTTGAAATCTCATTGAAAAAAATAATTTAATTGCAGAATTAATGGTTTCTTCATAAACAAGTCAGCCATTTTGATATTATTAATAATAATATCAAAATTTATTTTTATTTTCAACTATTAATAATATTAATAGTTGAAAATAAAAATAAATGAGTTACTTTATAACCATATATAATTTGAAAGGAATTTGGAAGCATTGTCGAATAGAAAGTAATTTAAACTTGCTTTAAAATTCTTAGCAGATGTATTAAAAAGATTGAAAGTTCTGAAAGCTATTTACATCCAACAATTTTATAAATAGAGATTAAAACATTACCCTAACAAAATTATAGTTTTATAACTATTTTGTTCAATTAATAATTTAATGACCAAACAATTCCCATAATAATTAAATTTAACTTTTTAAATTCTATTAAAAAAAAAAAAAAAAAAACTCAATGAGTATATGACAATACCCCCACAACATCATTGTAAAACCCTTTAATACAAAATACCACCTTTGGATTACTCGTAAAATTTCACTTTAGAAAAAGTTGTTTGATCTTGGTATAGTCTTGTTTTCAATTCAATCCCAAGCTAAACACTCGGACAATAACAGGTAGATACAGCTAATTTAAAATAAAATAAAACCATTTTTGCTGTTTATAGATGTCCAGTGCAAATGTATACCTGAAATGAGTTGACAATACGACTATTTCTTAAAAAGGCTTTATTGAACAAAACATTTCCTGACTAAGCAATTTGTCAACTGAAAAATGCCAGTAAGGGAGGTAATTACATATAAACTGGAAACCAAGGGCAGATAAGTATATGAAACTACCCCCCACAATATCATTGTAAAACCCTTAATACAAAATTCCACCTTTGAATTCCTCGTAAAATTTCACTTTAGAAAACAGACAGATACCACATTTGTATTATAGATTTGAAGTTTGTCTGTTCATAGAAACAATTGAAAACAAAGCTGTATACTTTTCTTGTGTAAAATGTGATGCGAAATTCAATAGTGGTATTCACTTTGTATGGATTTGTTGGAAGCAGAAACAGAAGCAGCGAATGTCGTTTTTACATATCGACTCTCAATCGGACAAAAGCTCAAATTAGCAATTTCTTTCAAGCAATCACAGCTCAATGAATATTAACGCGTACTATAAAACCCCAAACATACAGCTTTATTCCTCTCTTTCCTCCTTTTCTTTCAGAGACAACAGACATGCATACGGCACAACCTTCCTAGACCTTTTGGTGCCAAAAACCCTCGAAAAATGCTAGACCTTTTGGTGCCAAAAACCCCTGAAAAATGCTAGCCCCTTTGGTGCCAAAACCCCCTGAAAAATGCTAGACCTTTTAGTGCCAAAAACCTTCGAAAAATGCATCGAGACATGTACCAAGTTCATACACACTAAACAGCACATTTATAATGCCATATACACACACACACTGTCACAAGTAAATGCACACGGCACCAGCCTAAATGAACATGTGGCATGAAAGGCACTCATAAAACACCATTTTCAAATTGTGTGATACCATCTCTGCATAACATCCATTGTTTAAATGTTGCTTCTAAATTTTGTTTAAAAAAACTCTGTAACTTTATTTTACGAAACGTTTTGTAAATAAATTTTTTTATTTAATAAAAAAAAAATCGGAGAAGGCAGTGTGTGTATTGTCTTGTTTCTAATTCAACTGGAAGTAAAAGAAACCGATGTCAAGCAGAAATGTGTTCTTTTGATTGGTGTTCATTCTGGGGTGCCTCAAGTATAATTTATCCAATATTTAAAAAAAATAAATACCTCCATTTTATTTATTCATCACTAGCATTCATTTTCCTATACAATACAGTGGCAACGTCAAGTAGCCTTGCTAATCTAAAAAAAAATAAATGTGAAAGATTTTTCATCCATCGCATCCATATTACCATAAAAAAAGGTTACTATTATTCTGTTATTTAAATCAATAATACAACAGTCTTTTGAAATAGTGTATATATCGTAGAGACCAACAGTTTATAATAAATGTTTGGTATTTATTTGTAATTTTATTATCCTGTTTTCCTATATATATATATATATATAGATATATGCAATATTTTTTTTATCGATATTAACAGTGATTAATTTAAGTGATTTAAAAAAAAAAGAAAAAAAAAAGGATAAATTATGAAAATATATCAATTAATTTTCAAGGGAGATAATCTAAATGCAACCAATATATCTTAGCTAACTAGAAAGAAATATATACCGACGAGGGAGGAAGGTGACTGTTGGTTGCTTGCTTGCTTGCTCTCCTCTATCTGTAAATTAGAAAAAAAAAAAAAAGAAAGAAAAAAAAAAAAAAAATAAAAAAAAAAAAAGAAGAAAAAAAAAAAGAATATCCCCCCCCCCCCCGGAATTGATTTCTTCTTTCTTTACATTTGTTTACGGTCTTATTTTTAAAAATTAATAAATTTGCACAAAAATGTTCATCGATTTATGTGAATAAATGCAAAAGTTTTTATCTCGTGTTTATAACAAACTTACGAAATGTTTATTATTTAAAATTTTTGGTTTAAGTAGCTCAAATAGCGAATAAATACTTAGCGCACATATGGCGTGAATAATGCCCCTCCCATTAGAAGATAAAAATATTTAATCATACTTTACATACGTTTTGATCACCAACACATTATCTCTGTAAAACAATTACATTAATTATTACATAATACCAGACGTACCCGTGACCCATCGGGTCACGACCACTATTTATTCCATTTTGATTTCCTTCGAAAATTCATAAACTGTGACATATCTGTTGAGATATTTTTTTTTTGTATAGCTAAAAAAAAAAAAATCTTTTTTTTTTTTATTATTATTATTCATAAGGTGTAAAGCGACCAAGCGGTCTAATGATTATATAGTTCCGGCTTCTCACAGGCATATCCGGGTCTGATTATTAATCACCAAATGTTTGGTGAGTGGGGGTATAATATATATATATATATATATATATATATATATATATATAATATGGGGTAAGGTACACAGTAAGTCATGAAAATAAAATGCCGTGGTAAACAAAATGTGTGAAAAATGACAAACGGAAAAACAGGTTAAAGTTCAGGAGAAAAATAAAAACAAGAGATTTGACCGGTTTCGTTCGTGTTAGCGAACGTCTTCAGAAAAAAATGAAGATTTGGAAATAATTTTATTTTTGAAAGGCACACACATGGGAGAAGGAAAAGATGATCCGATTGGACCATATGAGAAGACTTTTAGTGATATTGAAATATGACAAGTGGGTGACACATTCTTCTTTATTTCTTATTCAGCTTTTTATATATTTTTTTTTGTAGAATAAGAAATAAAGAAGAATGTGTCACCCACTTGTCATATTTCAATATGGTCCAATCGGATCATCTTTTCCATCTCCCATATGTGTGCCTTTCAAAAATAAAATTATTTCCAAATCTTCACTTTTTCTGAAGACGTTCGCTAACACGAACAAAACCGGTCAAATCTTTTGTTTTTATTTTTCTCCTGCACTTTAACCTGTTTTCCGTTTGTCATTTTTCACACATATATAATAAATATTTGTTATTGTTTATTATCTACGTACGTATACGTTTCGTCCTTAATAATCGGGACTCATCAGCATAGAGATATGACTATTCACTACCGGTCATGCGATTCGAAACCCCGGATTACGAGTATTTTGCAACTCAAATCCGACGCCTTAACCACTCGGCCAATTTTGAACAGCGAATAAACGGTGATCATTTTAACACTTTATACGGCGGCTTGACGTCTAGAGCGTTCTGACTTTTTTAATGAAAGGAACGATGCATTTAAAGCTAGCGACGTCATGCTGTGTTAATACTACACTTACAGTGCTCTACTAGACGGAGTTTTCTAGGAGCTACAAATAAATATTTGTTATTGTTTATTATCTATGTACGTATACGTTTCGTCCTTAATAATCGGGACTCATCAGCAAATAAATATAAAATCAAAAATTATATTAGATCCTATCGAGATACGGTGAAGCTCAATATAGTAGGTAGAGCATTTATATACAGATAATGATGTGATAAAATAGATAAACTTTGCATAGTTTACAAGTTTATTAAATCATCAAGTGTTCAAACAAGGAATACAAATACAAAATGACCTTTAAGACATAGCTTTTCAAACATAACGCTCTTATCGTCAGAAAGTCTGACCAATAAAAAGTGAATATTAATTAATTATTAGAGGTTAATATGTTCAAAATACAAAAGTAAAATTTTTTTTGAAAAACATTAGGGAAAAAATGTCTCAAGTAACTTACTCAGTAAGTAATTTTAAAGTTTCATTCGGGCTTAAATGTCCGGGATTATCTGTGACCATAAAAAACGATTCTTGGAGCACTCAAGGTTTCGAAATAACATAGAACATTGTTCGCCTTCTTTGGACTGTTTAAACAGTTTGGATCATTTAAATTTGATACAAAATTCTGCCCATAGTTCAAATCGCGTTTTATCTGTTTCAGGACTTATATTGAGACCCCCCCCCCCCCCAATGTTTTTCATTTTTTTTTTTGACCTTTTGCATTTTCAAGATATTCACCTGTAATAATTAATTATAGGGGAGGGGGGGGGGCTAGTAACGTCTCTTCTGTGATAAAGGGGTTGCATGGAAGCACAATCTCTACCGCACCCTCCTAAACCGGCATTACTCGAGTTCAGTAGCAAGGAGAAGTACAGGACAACCAGAAACAATGATAAGCAGAGAGAGAGGCTGGTAGTATTTAGTTTTCCTTCTCTTAGACTATAAAACAATAAGGGTATTATAAGAGAGTTTGTTTCATAACCAAGACTTTAGGATTTAGCTGGTGAGAGTATATATGTATTCATACCTTTCCCAAGGGTACTTACCCGCTTCCCACTGTAGCAAGGTTAAACAATGCGTTATTATTCCCTTTGAAGGGTCTTGCAGCAACCAACTGTGCCGTCAGCCGAAAAACGAGACCCAAACTCTCCAGCTCGAAAAGATTTGGGAACAAAATCTCCGTGGTCAAAACGTCTTTGATTCTACATTAACCATGTTTTAGTAAAAAAATGGGCGCTGGTGACAGATTCTTCGAAAAGGTGATTAAAAATTATACATAGGCGATGATTGTTTGTTTTTTAAGATAATGACATGATGAACCTTTGTGAGTTCAAATTAATTTTATATTACGTAGTAATAGGAAAAAAAACAACATTTTAACACTTTCTACGTCATGAGCGATACAAAAACCGAACCTACTTCCGTTCAAATCATGCCGCCATCTTGGAAATCCTTCGATAATACTAGCATAGTTACTCATTTAAAATGTTTTTCTTCAGATTTCATGCGTAATACTAAATAGATTTTAACTCCAAAAAGGTTTATTATGTCATAATCTAAAAAAAAAAAAGAAGACATTTTTATGGCTGATACACAATTTTCTGTTATCGCAATCTGTCCCCCGATGCCAATCGCCACGATTACCAAAGAAAGTTATAGCAAGTTTAATCATACATGAGAAACAACGGAATGAAACGTCGACCGGGAAAATATAATCGGCACTTGTATAAACAAGTCGAGAATGAGGCTAAAAAGAGTATAATTGTAGGTAAAAACCTTATGCTACCCCAAAAAAGAAGATTCTATTATTTATATATTCTTTGGGGCGATTACGTGTGAACATCCTGAAAAACTTGTCGGTAAAAAATAATTTTTTTTTTTTTTCGAATATAAAGTTAATATAAAATGATCACTCATTTCCGGGTAACTATTTAACAGAATAGCGTTTTAAGAGCATATAAGCAGCAGATTTTTTGTTGTGAGATTTAAAAAAAGAAGAAAAAAAAAATATCGGGGGGGGGGGGGAGTATGAAGAGGCGAATTTAGTGCTTCTTTCGTTTCACAATGACATGAAAATATTTAAAGAAATTAATAAGCTGTGTTATGTACTTACGTATTAGCTGAAAATAATATTGTACAAAAAAAAAAGGTAAATTTATAGAAGTGCACCTTTCGTATTTCGACCCCTAAAAAAAAAAATCCTACTTTTTTGGGCAAATTACATGTAAACAGCCTCAACAAATATCCGCTATGAAAAAAAATTATGAAAACTTTTATTATTTTAGATTTTAGGAGGGGGGGGGGTCACTTTCCTATATAAGTTATACGTAAAGTGAGCACCCATTTCTTGGCCACCGAATCTCACCTCGTGTTTCGACCCCTAAAAAAAAAGTTTCTACCTTTTTTGGCAAATTACATGTAAACAGCCATCCATAACAAATATCCGCTATGAAAAAAAAAATGAAATTTTTTATTATTTTAGATGTTAGGAGGAGTGGGGGATCACTTTCCTATATAAGTTATACGTAAAGTGAGCACGCATTTGTTGGCCACCGAATCTCACCACTCGTATTTCGACCCCTACGACGGATATTTGTTGAGGCTGTTTACATGTAATTTGTCCCAAAAAGTAGAAACTTTTTTTTTTTAGGGGTCGAAATACGAGTGGTGAGATTCGGTGGCCAACAAATGCGTGCTCACTTTACGTATAATTTATATAGGAAAGTGATCCCCCACCCCTCCTAACATCTAAAATAATAAAAAATTTCATTTTTTTTTTCATAGCGGATATTTGTTGAGGCTGTTTACATGTAATTTGCCCCAAAAAGTAGGATACTTTTTTTTTTAGAGGTCGAAATACGAAAGGTGCACTTCTATAAATTTACCAAAAAAAATTACGCAAATTCATCCAGTATTTACTAAATTATAAGAAAAAGAAACAAACGATTTTACGTATCGGTAGACATTTGTAATCAGTTCAGGTTACTGTTAGGCAAGGAAGATAACTTGGCGACCCTTGATAAAATCTGGCGATTGATAGATACAATATGGCGACCGACCGATAAAATCGTTTTTATTTTTAATTTAATAAATACTAGATGAATTTGCGTAATTTTTGGTTTACAGTCTTCTTTTTCAGCTACCACGTAAGTACATAACAAAGTTTATACATTTCTTTAGCTATTTTTAAAAAGAGATGCTTAACATGTCATTGTTAAACGAAAGAAGCACCGCGAATTTTCATGTTGAAAAGTTAGTAATGACTTTTCATCATTAAAAAAAATATTTACAAAAGATTATTGGTAAATGTTGAGATCGCCGTCGGAAACAGTTTCTTTGAAAATGCGAATAAAATGTGTATGGGCGATAATATTTTTCTTTTTTAAGATTATGACATGATGATACTCAGAGAGTTAAAGTCCATCTATTATTACGTAGTAATAGGGGAAACACACATTTTAACACTTGCGTCATGAGTGATTCAAAAAACAATCTCGTCTTCATGAGCGATACAAAAAACTACTATTTATTCCCACAAGGTAAAATGTGACACAAGGTCGGGAAAGTGGGATTAGATAAGCCAGAGCTCGAGGTGAGTATTCTGACCATTTAAAAATTGCCTGGGCAGCCCCGTCGGCATTCCCGGTAGGGTGCCTCAGGCAGTAAGCAATAAACTTACTCCTCCCCAAAGAGGGGAGGCGAAGCCTGGGAGGGTGCACCTCCTAGAACTGCACAGGACCAGACAACCCCCAATAGACCGGCGTAAATCCAGACCCAAAGGCCCGGACGATACCAGTTCATTAGGTGGGTTTAAAAACCCGTGGCTGAGCGATACAAAAAACTGGAACGTAAACGATGTGTAATGAAACGAAGTAAAGTTTTGTAGTAAATTATAAAAATAATTTATTTAAAAAATTAAGTATTTATAAAAAAAAAAATGTTTCACATTTTTTATAACATAGATAATTTTATTTATATCAAATAATTTATTTAAAAACAAATATCAAAATATTTTTAATGATGAAAGTGCTAACTTCGTTTCAAGTGTATTACCTCATGACCTACTTACGTTGAAGTATGACATCATCTTGGAAAAAATGTCGAATATGTTAGCGAATTTTACTCATTTAAAATGAGTAAATATTCTAACATAATCGACGTTTTTCTTCAGATTTCATGCGTAATACTAAATAGATTTTAATATGGGATGGTTTATCATGTCATAATCTAAAAAAAACAAAAAAACATTTTTATCGCCTATACACAATTTCTTTTATCGCCATCTGTTTCCGACGGCGACCTCAGCATTAGCCAGACTATTTTATCAAATACAAACTAAGAAAGAAAACATTTAAAAAGAACATTTGACAAAAACTTTTATTAAAGTTACACGAGTTCTAAGAAATAGCCTTAAAAATGGCGGGAAGAAACCTCCTTTAATCCTACCACTAACCCTAAGTCCGGGTGGAAACAGACCCCCATAAAAATATATATTTAAATAAAATCAGAACAAGGTTACGAATCGTTCGAACGCTATCTGGTCAGAAAGTAGGTGATTATTTAACGTTAAATTTATATGCTAAAGTTTAAATTAAAAAAAAAAAAAGAAAAGTTTTTAATTTTTACCGCCAAGTTTTCCATGTAATCGTCCAAAAAAGAATCTCATTCTTTTGGAGTAAATTAGCTCACAGTCCTCATTTACAATCACACCAACAATATTATTTTACCTATTGTTTCGGTTGCAAAAATTGGTAACACAGCCGCCCTGCACCTTCTGCTAATTCACAAGCAACAAACAAATTTGCTTAGCCTGAAAAAGTTGGCGGTAAAAAGAAATAAAACAACAACAAATAGTATTTTAGATTTAAAGTAGGGAATCATTTTCACATATAAATTTAACGTAAAATGATCTTACACTTTCGGGCCATCAGGTGGTAATGATTACCTACTTCCGAACCAGATAGCGTTTTTTAAGCTCCTATAAATGTTTGGTTGTCTTTTCCGAAACAGTACAAAATAGTCTCGATCGAATTCGTCGGTATTCCACGAGAGAGACGTCTCAGGCGACCGGCAATATGCCCTCTCCCTCGATAGAGGCGATAATGCATGGGAGGATGGCTTCCACAGGCCGAGCAGAACTATAATTCACTGATTATAGGCCGAAGATCAGGTAAGTATTGATTTACTCCTCTCCAGGAGTTAGGCACAAGGCCAGTTTTATCCTGGAGAGGCAAAGCCTGGGAGGGTGCACCTTCTAGAACTGCACAGGACAATCCCATAGACCGGCGTAAATCAAGCCCCGAAGGCCAAGACAATACCAGTCTATGGGGTGCAGTATCCATCGGAACAGAAGGTAAGTATAAACAATAGAATTGTTCGACGCTCAGCAGAGGCGCGAACGGGGTCCAAAAAAAAGAACGAGAAAGAGTTTAAAAACATAAATTTGCAACAAGTAAAGTTGACTTATGTCTAGAATAGACATTTTTCTACTTACCTATGTAATTTGTTTGTATTTTTACGTAGTATAAATGGCTTTTTATTAGATGTTAAAAAAAAATTTCTTGTTTTTTTAAAACATCTAGTTTCTCAAAGAAAAATGCCGGCCAGTCCCTCTATATTATTACGTAGAGCGGCCATTTTGAATTCTTTGAAAACCGTGTGTTGAACTTAAATTTCTAATAAATAGCACTTCAAACGGGTTTAAAATACAAACAAATAGCACATGCAAGTTTGAAACTAACTTTTACAGCTTACAGTTACTTTTATTTGTTGTATATTTGTTTTTTTAGCGTTTTTACTCTGCTGAGTCTCGTAAAAGATGCCCGAATTGTATATTTTAAATTACTTCCGTCCAAACTTCCGGATTTCCAATGCTACCCCACTCACTCAGACACAGAAAAAAAAAAGTCACTCACAAACGATTTTTCGTCTCTTTTACATTTCATTTATCATAAACTAGCAAATATATGCTCTCTCCGATCGCATATTTTTTTCTAGCCTGGGAGGAAGATATCATGCTGAACGAACACATTCTACACTGACCCCTAAAAGAGCATATTATCATGACGAATGCCCCCCCCCCCCCCGCCCCCAAAAGGGGGAGTTACTGTCGATAAGGATGATAACAGAACAGATTGTATACTATCCCTACCCCTAAACGGAGAAGATAATCATGAGGAACGAAAATATACTATACTGCCCCCCCCATAAAAGGAGGTAATACCTGGGAGAATCGCACCCATAAAAGGAGAAACATGCCTATGAGTACGATATCATCGAAACAGAGCATATACCACACTACCCTCAATCCCCCCCCCCCCATCACAAAAAATGGAGAAGGTCGTCCCTGGGAAGATGGTCTCATAACACCAGAACAGATATTACATTACATTACGCTCTCCTCTAAAGGAATATGTAATACCTGGGAGAATTCCCTCATCCCTTCAAAAGGAGAAGGTAATTACTGGGATCACAGTTTTATGACAACAAAACCGATACTACACTACCCCCTCCCATTAAAAAAGAATACAATAATAAATTAAATAATTTTTTGTCATTCATTTAAAAATGCCTAGCAGTAAAAAAAAAATCATTATTTTTCTGTTTACTTGGCCTTTTGGCTGAAATCAAAGTGTAGTATCTGTTCCGATGGATACTACACCCTATAGACCGGTATCGTCTTGGCCTTCGGGTCTTGATTCCACCAGTCTGTGGGGTTGTCCTGCACAGTTCTGGGAGGTCCACCCTCCCAGTCTTTACCTTCTCACATTTTGAGAATGGTCAGTTTATTGCTATCGCCTGAGGCGCCCCGACCGGGGAATGCTGATAGGCGTTGGCTTTAAATGTCAACAAAGACCCCCCGACCCCCACTTACCCCTTCCACAGTGGGCTTTCATGCCTAAGGGTGGATGCATTCTGGGAATATAATTTTTATTCCCTGAATTAATGTTTCCCGGGATATATTGCTCTAAATACAATCTGTTCTCAGCATCCCGGCGACCTCAGACGTTTTACTATGAATGAAAATATTGCATATATATAAATAATATGACAGTGCAAAATTACAACTGTATATTACAGAATATACATTTATTAGAAGCTGTTTATATAATAAATACGCAAATTAAACCGCTCCAAATGTATGTGAGGATATTTGCAATGTCCTATATATACGATATGCCAAACCTATATGTTGTATCATAGAATTAAATAAGTAGAAAATGTTTTCATGTTAACTATATTAGTTAGAATATATGGAAAACTCTTTCCCATTTATTCATTTAGATTTAGTCTCAACCTCCGACCTCACTTGCTCATTCAGGAAAATCAGTAACGTCAGAGAAAGAAGTAAAAAGAAAAAAGTGCACGGACGTGTCAGTCCAAGGGAGATTTTCCGGCACAGCGGGTAAACCCTGAAACATTCTGACACTCGGCCCAGGGACACGACCCTTGGGTTTATTTACTCTGGCCTACAAAATAATGCATAGCCAATCCCATCGACATTCCCCGGTAAGGTACGTCAGACGATTACCAAGAAACTTAACATCTTCTCATGGAGAAGGTAGATGAATGAGGTTTTATTTACTCCTCCCCAGGAGTTAGGCACAAGGCCAGTTTTATCTTACTCCAAGTAAGATGTGACCCAAGATCGGGTCGAGAAAGTGGGGTTTGAAAAGCCAGCGCTCGAGAGGTGAGCACTCTGGCCATTTAAAAATTGCCTGGGCAGCCACGTCGGCATTCCCCGGTAGGGGCGCCTCAGACAGTAAGCAATAAACTTACTCCTCCCCAAAGAGGGGAGGCAAAGCCTGGGAGGGTGGACCTCCTAGAACTGCACAGGACAGGCGTGCAGTATCCATCGGAACAGATACTACACTTTGATCTTAGCCAAAAGGCCAAGATGAATGAGGTATGGCACAGTCATGGGAGGCAACCCTCCAATGAATTACCTTCTGCTTTCGGAGGCGGATTGGTTTATCGTCAGCGTCGCTCCTACAGGAGAATACCGACGGATATTTTACACTCGTCCAAAATGCCCCCCTATTTGGTGAAGCTGTATCCCCCCCTCCCACATTAAACTGATTTCATGTTTATTTTTTTTATTAAGTGAGAAGCAAGTAAATAAGATCAGGAGTGACTAACAGAAAAACAACAACAACAACAACCGAGAGCGGAAGTAGTTGAGGGGCGGGGAAACCCGGAAACAAAAGACTGAATGAATGCAAAGTATCCCCCTCCCCTGCCCCAAAAAGAAAATAAATAAAATTTTTTAAAAGCGCGAAGTGAAATACATAAAAATAAAAATGTAAAAGAAAAGATTTTTGTTACTCAAATGAAATAGAAAAATAAAGTTGTGGAATAAAAGCGCCCCCCCCCCTCATCACCGGCAAAAAATCACTATAAAAAGAAAAAAAAAATGCAATTTTTTACCTCCCTCCCCCAAATAAAGTTCTGGAGTAAAAAGCGACCCCCCCCCCCCAAAAAAAAAAAAAGAAAATTCATAGAAATAAAGCGGTCGGTTGAGTTGAAGTTATCAAATAAATAAAACTGGATGCGTATCCAGAAGTACGGAGACATTTGAAAAAAAAACAACAAAAAAAAAACAACAAAAGAAAAAAAAACTGAGAAATATCTGTTTGATGTACGTATATAGCAAAAATCACGTAAATTAATCAAGTAGTTTTTATTTTATAAAAGAAAATTAAATTTTTACCGATAAACGGATAATTTGATATATCAGCGACATTTTTGGTTATATTCAAGGTAGTTAAGGAAGATAACACCAAACATTCAAGACTTTATCTCTCTATTTCGAAAAAGTCGTATTATCTCCCTTGAATATGATCAACATGGTGGGGATATTTCTCCCTTTTTCGTTTATCGATAAAATTTGTTTTTCTTTTATAAAAGAAAAAAAAAACACTTTATTAATTTTCGTGATTTTTGGTAACGGATATATTCAGCCCGTGACAAGTACGTACATCAAACAGATATTTCTCAGTTTAAAAAAAAAAAATTTGGTGCTTGTGCATATCAACCCTGACATTGAAATATTTAAAGAATGTATAAACTTTGTTATGTACTTACGTGTTAGCTGAAAATAAGATTGTGCAGAAAAAATTACGCAAATTCATCCAGTATTTATTAAATTATAAGAAAAAGAAAAAAAATGATTTTACGTACATTTTGACATTTTTGTAAACAAATCGTGAAAATATGAGTTATCGTCCTTGACCACTGGAAAATGGTGGAAATATCTACCGAGTGATAAAATCGTTTTTTATTTATAATTAAATAAATACTGGATGAATTTGCATAATTTTTGGTGTACAGTCTTTTTTCATCTACCATGTAAGTACATAACAAAGTTTATACATTTCTTTAGCTATTTTATTTTTAAGAGCGGTCTAACATGTCAGGGTTGATATGCACAAGCACCAAAAATAGGATAACTTATCGAGTAGATTTTTAATAACAAATAAAAATCAGTTTGATCGTTTTTTGCCGATCGCTATTAATTTATTACGTGTTAACATGACAGACTAATTTACGTATCCCTGCTTTTCGTGTTTTTCGCTGTAATCAATGGCGGACCATAATATACAATAAGACTGATTTTTATTTTTAATTAAAATTCTACTCGATAATTTTTGCTAATTTTTGGTGTAGATAGTTATTTTTGTCTGATACATAAGTATATCAAAGAGTATTCCGGTTAATTTATTTGTAACTGCGATTTTCACCTGTTTTTCATATGTGACCTCATCTCGATAAGCACCCATACTTCTTATGGTGATTAAAATCCGGTAACCAAATTTTACGGAAAAGAATCCAGTAGCTTTTTTTTATTATTTATTATTCAATTTATCGAATTCCTGTCATCAATTCACCATTTGCATGAAAAACGATTACTCCCCCCCCCCCCCCCCCGATATAAAAAAAAATGGCGGCTTGAATGAAAAAATTGAATTTATTAAATCATTTTAAAAAATACTGGATTGTTTTCCATCAAATTTGATAACTGTTTTTTTTTTTTTCACAAGCAGCCTTGATTCTACTTTCTGTCTTATTTATAGTTAACACTGAGAAATCGAAAATTAAAAAAAAATACGACTTATTGTCACCAAGGCATTAATTAAAATGTAATTTTCTACCAATCTGTATATTTTTAATTCATTGAAATTAAAAAAAAGTTTTCCTTTATTTCAAAATACATACATATTAACGAAAAATACATTCATTAAAGTTAAGGGCGACTAATAATGCAATCTTCTGCATTAATATTTATCACTTAGGAAGTGGACGACAGAAAGACAAGCTGAACGCTACAATCACCAATTACATAAAAATACATATATATACATATATGGGAAGAGAAGGATGAAGGTAATCCGATGTGATGGGAAAATGAAAAAGGAAAACCAAAAAATGGATGTTTTTTATGTGTACATCAACGTTTCGTCTTTATTTATAAGACTTCATCAGGATGATAATATAGAGAAAAAAAGTCATGCAAGTACAGATACATGTAGGGTAGACATATTGGGAGGAAAAATAAAATAAAATAATGGCCACTACTGGGTGGACGTCCGTACTTGTTGGAGAATAAAAATGAATGTTGAAGAAAATGAGTGGGGAAAAAATGGAAAGATGGGGTGAGCAAGGACTACTGTGGCTGGTGGTAAGAGAAAGAGGTGGGGGATGAGCAGGGGTAAAGTGGATGGCAGAGAGGGAGTGGAGGAAAGGGAGGAGGGAGGTGTTTGACCAGATGGGTGCGGTCAAGATTGAAGGGGAAAAGTAAGTTGGAATGTTTGTGTATGGGGGGTGTATGCAGGGAAACGAGGATGGGTAGAGAAGGAGGGGGGCTGTGATTTTGGTGGATGGGCGAAAGTTATGGTCTTAGAGAGCGTTTTGAGAAAATGAGGGAATTTAAGAAGGGGGTATGGGAGAAAATAGTTGAGAGGGGGAATGGGTGAGGGGGAGAGGGAGGATTTGTTGTGATAGGGTGTGAAATATTTGAAATATTTGGAAAATGATAGCAATGAGTGAGGGAGTGGAGGGGTGGAGGAGGGCGGTGATTGAAAGAGTGGGTATGGAATATTGGAAATATTTGGAACATGAGAAAGTTTATTTGGACTGCAGTGTTAAAAATGTGAGGGAAAAACGGAAAAAGTAAGGAGAAAGTGAAGATTCAAGGAGAAAAAGGAAGGGTGTGAGTAAATGGAAGAGTGTCATAAAGGTTAGAGATGAAAATAAAAGTTATCTATGATCAGGTAAGAGTCTTTGTTCTGTGAGGATGATCTTGCTTATTAAGGGTGATAGGTTAAAGAAACCATTTCGTTGCTTGATGGTGGTGGAGGCGGTGATGAGGGCAGTTTCCAATAATCTTATATACATATATCATGATTTTTTGAGGAGTACAAAATTTTATTATCGCAAGCATGAAGGGAACACGAATTCTATCGTTCATGATTAAAAGTTAATCAAGAAAAAAAAAAATGCCAGCTGACCTCTCTTAACAAAGGCTGTATCGAGGGATTTAAAAAAAAAACAAACGAGGGATTTAAAAAAAAGAAAAACGGGGTGAAAAGAGAGAGTACAGAAAATAAAATAGCGTTATGTTATATGCACAATGGAGGATGAATCTTAGAGACTGATCACATCTAGTCCCAATATACATTCCCTCTGTTTGCAAAGGGAGGGACGTTTAAAACGAACGTGGATCGTCTCCCAAGATTTTTAGATGGTATAATGAGTGAGCATGACTGAGAATGGTGAATGAGTCCATGCTAAAATTCCTAGCGCACGGCGGGTTTTTAAGTAAATGGTCTGTAATGGAAGACCCGTATGTGTTATTTTGAACGTCCGTTGACCGGAAGGTTCGATTCCTGATCTTACTCAGAATGTGCTGTTGGACTCTACTATTCAATCTTAACGTCGTCCTACCCACGTAGTCAGCACTGCAACTACATTTAAAATGATAAATTACATTATTTTTATGGTGGGGGTGGGGGGTAAAACGTCTTTAGGAAAGGACGTCAATAAAGGTTTTGTAGAAAACACAACACGCACATATTAAAATTATATATATAATTTTAATAATAGAATTTTTTAGAAACAGTATTTTGAATAAATAGTTTCTATCTACTAATTAAGATACTAATTAAGATTTTTTCTTAAAATAAAGGAGAGATTCTGCAAGATTGACGTTCGTTCAACTCGTCGTGTGTTTATTTCGAAAGGGGAACAAGTCAGCCCTGGAAATAAGGCTCGTCTGACCGCTGGCATTCCGGACGAACATTTATGTTGCCTTTCCTTATGATGAATTAGATGTAGAATTCCCATACTATCATTGGATTGGAATGGTAACTTGTGAGCGGTATCTTGAATGGTTTAGTTTTTTTTTTGGGGGGGGGGGGGATTTCTTCATCATTGTGCCGCCCGACGTGAAAGTGTATTATCGCACATTGTTCCAGTTTTTTTTTGTTTTTTTTAATGCATTTGGGACTGATTATTTGCTTGGTGACAGAAATAATGCACAAGCTACTTTTCTAAGACATTTTCTAGGCCTTTCTTTTTTTCTTTATCTTTGTTCTTTCTTGTTTTTTAATTTTAACTTTTATTTTTTTCCTCTTCTCTTCTTAAGTGACCTCAACTATTGCAACACCACATTGTGTATTGTCGGCAGTTGAAACCCTTATTCCAGACATTTAATTTCCCTGATGATCTGCCAAACAAGTACCTGCTTGGTAGTGAAACACGTGTAGGAAAAAACATTTAATTTGAATAAATAATATTTGTAAGAAAAAATCTTTAATGGTGATCATTGGTGTCCTGAAAGGAATGCTTTGGTAAGCCTTCATAAAATCGCATAAAAATGCTCTATACTCTGTAATCGAGTATCATCGAGCTTGTTTTTATTGGCACAACCCCGGTCTTCACTGAATGATCTATTTTATAAGTGAAAAATCTAAATATATATATATATATATATATATATATATACAGGGTGGGCCAAAATAAGGGTCCTATCTTTAAATTTGAATAACTTGAATTTGAATAACTTCCACAAAATAAAAGTTAAACTCACCAAACTTTATGTGTGTGTAGACTGACCCTTCCGAGATTTTTTGAAATAAACAAAACAAATTTTAGCCGAAAAACACTTCTTAAAACTTACAAAAACTAAAGTATTGTTTTTTACACGGTTTTGAGTTTTTTAAGCAAAAATAATGTTTTCTAAATGAGGGTACGTTCCTTAGGGCTAATACGGCTCATGCTTGCTTCGGAAGGGGTCCTTTACTTATTCTAAAAAAAAAAAAAAAAAAAAAAAAAAAAATCAACAAATAAAAAAGTTATGAATTTTTAAAAATAGGACCCTTATTTTTGCCCACCCTGTATATATAACCTCATAAAATGTGTAATGCTCCAAACAAGCTTTTCTGAACAGTCCAAATCGCTCTGCCTGGAGCGATGCGACTGAACTTAGCATCGATAATCATTCAGTTAGACGTATTTTGCACGAAGACGTGAATTTCCACCCCCATAAATTGGTCGTTCAACAAAGTAGAGACCAGTGGTCTATGCACAGGGGCGCAACTATGCACGTCAGATGGAAGCAATTCTTTAGGCGAATAACAACTTCATCTTGTTAATGATTGATGAAACTTGTTTTCATCTCGATGACAAGATTTTTGGTGAGGGAACCTCAAGGCACGTTTGTATAACTGTAAGCCCTGTACATCGGACGATTTAAAGGAAGTTACCTAAAAACGAACAGAGCTGTGCAGGAAACAGTGGAGGGCAACTCTCAGGAACGCATCAATGAAAATGGATACCATATGAAAGGGATGTTATTTTCCACACAGGTAAGTATATATATACAGGGTGTCTCAAAAAAATGTACTCATTCTTAGAATGACGAGAAAACCGCGACGTTGGCGAATCCCTTGGTGCGCGTTATCAGCTTTGTTTGAACAATAATGGTCATCAGTTTGAACATTTGCGAACATGATTCTTCAATTACATCTGTCTCATGTATTCGATGCTATTTCATTTCACTCTATGTTCATAAATAAAAGTTTTCTCGTCATTCTACGAGTGAGTACATTTTTTTGAGACATCCTGTATATATATATTATTATTTCATGTATCCACATAAAATTTTATAAGGAGATATCATTTTTTATGTCTCAATTTTCAGTATTTACTTCAACAGTGCTCGATACGTAAGTAGAGCTAGGTAGTAAGCTATGAAACTATATTTATGGCAATTAAGCTACACAGAGGCTCCCGCATTTCATCCCCAACATTTTAGCTTGAAGATCCCCCCCCCCCCCCAGGATGAAACGCGGAAGCTTCTGTGTAGCTTAATTGCCATAAATATATTTTCATAGCTTTATATATATATATATATATATAAATCATACACGTGCTACACAGAACTAATAATATTCAATCCAATTAAATACTTGTCAATAAATTTGTCAAGCACTTGTCGATACCTAAGTGGGTGTGTGGTTTGGGAGCATGTTTATTAATGTCGGTCGGCCGGCCGACTGTGTCAATAAATAATACCTCTCACAGGTGAGATGAGGAGGAGAAGGAGAGAAATGGAAGGTGAAGGGGAAAAGCCTTACTCAATAATCGATAACAGAGTATGAAACTCATGCTTGGACATTATTCCACGACAAGGGCTCAGATTCCAGAAAACACAAGGCGACATATGCACGTACATAAATGGGAATGTATCTGCTTGATTAGCCAATATTATTACGTACGATTTTTGCTTTTTTGGTAATCATAAATCAATTTCTGGACATTTTTTTTTAAAGATGGAAAAGTGAAAAAAAGTGCTTTGTTACATTAGAACCCAAGCTAACTTTGACCCCATCGTTAGGTTTAGGGTCATGGTCAAAGTTAGCGTGGACCCTAATGTAACAAAGTACAAAAAAAAAAAAAGCTGCATCGAATCACCAAACGAGTATAACAGAGGGACCTGCCGTTTTAATTGGACGCAAAAAGAAATGTTCTTTGCAAAATGGTAAACGAAAAATCCCTTTTTTCGGTAGTCAAAGAAAAATATATCAAACCAGTTTTGCATAGTTCAGCTTTTTTTATGTACTGATGGATCACCACTTATCAAGGTTTGGAGGCCACTCGAGGATAAAGGTTAAACGGTTTGTTGGCCGGACGATGATCGCTGTCACGAGAAGATTAGAAACACTGGGTGGAATGGGACAAAGATTACTTAAGAGGACTTGATTTTCCAAGTGTTTGTTTACAACCATGCTGTAGTCAGTTGGGAAGCAGACACGTGGTATCTTATTCCACAGATTGGATGTTCTAGGAAAGAAACTTTGTTCATGGAAGTGCTGTTTGATTTTTGGTACAGAGAGAGAGAGAGTACGAGAGAGAGAGTGTTTTTTGCTGTGGTTGTAGCCAGACGAGTTATTGCTGTGAATGTTTTATAGGGATTGGAGCTCGATCGAACACTTACCATGAACATAACGATGCAGTAGAGAGAGGCAAGCGACATCTCTTCTGTGTGAAGAGGCTGTAGGGACGAGAAGAGATCATTCCCCATCAGATTGTGAAATTGATTTTGTACTCTTTCAAGACAAGAAAGAGTGCTCCGAGTCGCACCTCCCACAGATATGACAAAAATACTATCTGGCTTTTATACAGGTAGAAGATTGCATCAGGAGTCAGCCACTTTCTGGAGTGGTAGAATGATCCAACTATTTTTCTAGCAACCTTAGCAACATAGGAGAGTAGAAAGTGGACCTAGGATTTACTTTCTGGAGCAGTAGAATGATCCAACTATTTTTGCAGCAACCTTAGCAACATAGGAGAGTAGAAAGTGGACCTAGGATTTACTTTCTGGAGCAGTAGAATGATCCAACTATTTTTCTAGCAACCTTAGCAACATAGGAGAGTAGAAAGTGGACCTAGGATTTACTTTCTGGAGCAGTAGAATGATCCAACTATTTTTGCAGCAACCTTAGCAACATAGGAGAGTAGAAAGTGGACCTAGGATTTACTTTCTGGAGCAGTAGAATGATCCAACTATTTTTCTAGCAACCTTAGCAACATAGGAGAGTAGAAAGTGGACCTAGGATTTACTTTCTGGAGCAGTAGAATGATCCAACTATTTTTGCAGCAACCTTAGCAACAGATTAGAAATATGGCTTCTTGTAAATATCATTCAGTTGTGATCTATCTTCTAATGTGGATACATGAAATAGTAACATAATATATATATATATATATATATATATATATATATATATATAGCATATCATTGAGAAAATAAAGAGGTTAGGGTTACAAAATATTAATTATGTCATAAATTTTGTATTCTATGAATTAATATATATATATATATATATATATATAGCATATAATTGAGAAAATAAAGAGGTATAAAAGAAACAGTTGGAAAAGTATATTCCTGAACAATATTGCCATAACAAATGAGAATATTGTAGGCTTAAGTGGGCCAACATCGAAAAAACTGCTTCAAGGGAAAAGAATATTGGCTGGCCTGAAACGTTTAAAAGCGAGGAGAGATTCCAGCTGCTATTGCCGAAAGCTACGAACGAGGAGAAAAAGCGACCAAAAAGATGTCTAAACACAGAAAGCGAAAGAGAGAACTTCAAAAAGAAAAATAGTCAAATCTCTCAAATCAGCAGACATAATTTGATAAAGGATAAAATCCCTGAATAAAAACAAAAATGTCTGCAGTTCTGAATGTTGACACTTCACCCAAACTCTTAGAAAAAAAATGGTCTACAATGAAAAAACCTCAACGGTGCCAGGTAAGTGTCATTATTATTAGTATTAAGAAGAATTTCAAACAATTGCTTCATTTTTATATTCAATTTTAAAATACAAGATTCCTTATTTAAAACTGGTCTTATGTCTTCCAAAAAAATGTTTGACAGCACCGGTGACGTATTAAAAAAAACAATGGCGGATCTTGAGGCTTCTAGAGATATTGGGCCCTTTCAGGCACTTAAATGTTTCACGACAACTACCAGGGTTGCTAAGTCGGTGTCCAACTGACTCCTTGAATTCCAAAATATCCGACTCCTACTCCTTACTTTAAAGTCTTCTAATATCCAAACTGTCTATTGATTCTTCGGAGATTAAAAATCTGATTGTGACTCCTAGCATTTTTTTTTACAAGTCAAACTCGGACTCCTTCCCAAACCTCTGACTCTGCAACTCTAACAACTACAGCAAAGTATGATAGTTAGGTAAATACTAAACCAGAATAGATGTATATGTTTGTTTGGCTATTACAAAAGAATGGTTGAACCGATTCCTGTCCTGATCTGGACAGCACATTCTTTTGATGTCTAACCTAACATTTTCCAGTTTTATTTACTCCTCCCCAGGAGTTAGGCACAAGGCCAGTTTTATCTTACTCCCACAAGTAAGATGTGACCAAAGATCGGGTCGAGAAAGTGGGGTTTGAAAAGCCAGCGCTCGAGAGGTGAGCACTCTGGCCATTTAAAAATTGCCTGGGCAGCCCCGTCGGCATTCCCCGGTAGGGGCGCCTCAGACAGTAAGCAATAAACTTACTCCTCCCCAAAGAGGGGAGGCAAAGCCTGGGAGGGTGGACCTCCTAGAACTGCACAGGACAGGCGTGCAGTATCCATCGGAACAGATACTACACTTTGATCTTAGCCAAAAGGCCAAGAAGTTATTTAGGCTGGTGAATTCCCTCGGACAACCTCCATCTTTATCTACAGATGGAGATTTTACAAACCTTGGGAACTCACCAGACCTTAGGCATAGCGCCCGGGATGTAGGGGGAGGGGTGGTCGGGGATAAGTGAGACAAGCTTTTAACATTTTTTATTTTCAACAAAAAATACAACAAAAACAGAAAATAAAAACTTTTGCTTACTCTTAACCAGATTCTTGCACCAAAATACCGCATTCACTCTGTGGATGGATCCCTACTTAACATATCCCAAAAAATTGACGTTGTAAATGATAATTATCGTGGGAGTGGGAAAAAATATTAAAAACACCCAAAAAGAAAGAAAAATAAAGAACCAAATAAAATGATAAAAAGGGGGGTTAGTATGGCCCGTCTTTCCCTCGTTGCTAAGTGTTGGACCACCCGCTGTTTTCCGGCCCAAGACCGAAAACAAGCGGGTCTGTCCCTAAATGGGAGTGGGAACTTAAAAGAGGGGTATTCAAAAATAACTTCATCGGGAATGGGATCTGGGGTGGATGGCAGCTTCCAAGATGGTAATGCCAAAGGTTTCAAGCGACCGGGGACAAAGTAAAACAATGGAAGTGGGAATCTTTGGAAGCTCTCTAGTGCCGGCAAAAATAATATAGGGACAGGATATCTCTCATTCCTACTAGTTAAGAGTTGCTCTTTTAATTAAAAAAGTCTACAGGGGTGGGTTCCGTAGAATTGGACTTGAAAATGTCCATGTTATAGTATGTAGGGAAACATTCCCGCGGTAACGTGTTCCACGGGTAAGAAGTTCTCGGAAAGAAACTTTGTTCATGGAAGTTCCGTTTGATTTTTAAGTGCACAGAAGAAAGGAGGATTCTTGGTGAGAAGGTTTTTCAGGGGATGGGGGGAGGGGGTTACACCAGAGCTTATAGCTCAGTTGAGTATTGATTTACTCCTCTCCAGGAGTTAGGCACAAGGCCAGTTTTTATCTTACTCCCACAAGTAAGATGTAACCAAAGGTCGGGTCAGGAAAGTGGGGTTTGAAAAGCCAGCGCCCGAGAGGTGAGCACTCTGGCCATTAAAAATTGCCTGGGCAGCCCTGTCGGCATTCCCCGGTAGGGGCGCCTCAGGCAGTAAGCAATAAACTTACTCCTCCCCAAAGAGAGGAGGCGAAGCCTGGGAGGGTGGACCTCCTAGAACTGCACAGGACAGACCCATAGACCGGCATAAATCAAGCCCCAAAGGCGAAGACAATACCAGTTTATGGGGTGCAGTATCCATCGGTTTTATCTTACTCCCAAGAGTAGGGAAAAACTAGCAACATCTCTTCTGTGTGAAAGGGGCTCCAGAGAAAAGAAGAGATCATCTTCCGCTAGATTGCAAAGTCGACTTTTTACTCTGCCAAGAAAAGAAACGGTGCTCTTAGCGGCATCTCCCCAGAATGTGACAGCAGTACTCCATCTTGGACTGAGTCTGACTCTTACACAGGTAGAGAATTGCATCAGGAGTCAGGTACTTTCTGGAGCGGTAGAATGATCCAACCATTTTTCCAGTGAGCTGAGCAACGGATTTGATTAATTTGCATAATTTTGGTTATTTGAACTACATTTCTCATCTTGAGTGTTATCATCACAACGTTTCGGCTGCTCTAACCTCTGGCCTTCTTCAGGTGTATCTCTTTAAACTCAGGAATATTTCTGTCAAACTCGGGAATCTGGACGGAATTTCCCGAGTTCGACAGAAATATCCCCGAGTTCGACAGAAATATTCCCGCGTTCGAAGAGATACACCTGAAGAAGGCCGGAGGTTACAGTGTCCAAAACGTTGTGATGATAACACTCAAGATGAGAAATGTAGTCCGAATAACCAAAATTATGCAAATTATCAATCCTCATCTCAAAAATTCAGAAATATAGGATTTGATTAAGTCTTCCATTTCAGGTCTGCGGTGAAAGTCAGTCCCAGGAGCTTGTCAAAGCAAGGGGCTTCCTCAAGGGGCGAGTCATTCATTCCAACTGAGGCGACACGACGTTTTGCTCGTTATGATGTAAGGAGAGAAGTTTGGTTGGGAAGTGTTAAAGGTACTACCCCCCCCCCCCCATTAAGTCGAGTAAATTCTCTATTTTAAATATGTGCAATTTGAAGCGGAAAAGATGTTTATGTCGCTATCTGTTCACCAAGCGGCATCATACCAAGCATCAGTAGCAGCTAACTTGAAGTATTAGTATTGTTTGTAAAGATGACAACGACAACTGTTTTTTTTCCAAGTGATTTTAATAAAAGTTTTCAATAAGTTGGAAAGCAATAACAAAAAAAATTAAAAAAATAAAATTATGCTATCACTTTTGACAGTACCGGCACACCAATCTATTATTGATGGAGATTTGGTATCTGTCTGTCTGAAACCGAAACTACACTTTGATTAATAATGTATTATTTTTGAATGCTCAATTCATTATTTGTTCTGTTGTTATGAGACCATTCACCTTTGGGGATAGAAGGTAGTGTAGTATATGTTCATTCATCATGATAACATCCTCCCAGGCATACCCCCCCCCACCCCTCCAAAAAGGAGGTAAGTGTAGTATCTGTTCTGTCGTAATGATACATCCTCGCATGGAGTGTAGTATCTGTTTTGTTGTCATGAGACTATGACTAGCAAAATATGCTTCCTCCAGTCACATTGATAAATAATAACAAAACAACAAGCACCGCACACAACCAGGTAACGCCAAACAATGACAGTTAAGAAGTTAAAATAGAAATAGAACAAAAATATAGACAGAACATATCGCAAGCCCAATGGAACTGAAACTGCTAGAAATCATACAAAAAAGAAAAAAGTGTTGGCATCAACTTCAGCCGATACCACATAAAATAGTCATGAAGGGTCAAGGAGAATGGAAAGCCTGGTGTGGGAGAGCATCATCCAGATCACCACGGGTAGGGAACAGAAAGTACTGAAATCTTGAGAAGGCTTATTACCACTCAAATTGCAGATTAAGCCAACGGGGCAGTGAGAAATCAATTGTAAACAGCTGTTGCGATAACGTAAAATGATTTGACATGGTTATCGAAAGAGGTGGAGAGTGCTGGAAATCTGGGGAGACATGTCACTCAGACCCCAAGGAACACCACTTTTTATTGCCAGTGTCTTATAATGACTCGTGCAAAAACTCTGATGATGAGGGTTCAAGGAGTTTAAAATGATGCAAAGCCTCTAAAGTCCAACCCTTCCCCATGATAGTAGGGGGCGGCGGCAACGTGGTGGTGTCAGAACTACTACTTTAGTATTTTCGTTTTCTTTATTTATGTCCTTTATTTATATCATCTACTTATGCTGTTGCTTATACTATAACTACTTTTTCTATTTTGCTCCTCCATCATTTCCCACCTATTTGCTGACTCATCACTTCTCGTCTCATTGGATCTTCCTTCCACCATCTAAAACACTCAATATGCAAACATACAGTGTGTAAATAAAAAGATCTTAAAATTGATTTTTCTTTTATGGAAATCGCTCCAGACAATGCATGAAGACACTTGATGTAAAGAGGTAAAAAAAAAAAATAAATAAAAAAAAAATACTACTTCAAGGTCAAAAACTAGCGAACGATAAGTGTTAGATGGAGGGATTCCAATCCAGATCTTTCCAAGTTTATTGAAAGAATAAATAAAAAAACATTTTTTTCAATAGGGGTGGTACGTAATGGGTGAAAATTTCAGATTCATGCGAGTAGTATTTTTTTGTGTTCATTTATACATAAATAACACTAAACAATCAAACATTTTGAAAATTTTGCAAAATTCAGAAGGTGCAGGCCAAAAATAGTCGTTAGGGCTCCACGGGACTCAAAATCCATCATTTTTCGGTGAAAAAGTGGTTTCATGCGACATTGCAGGTCCTAAAACATCCTCAAAAGCTATGAATGGATATAGATGGTTAAATCTGATATAGTACTTTAATTTAGGACCATTTTCAGGCTGTGAAAGGGTTTTCATGAATGTAAAATAGCCAAAAACTAGTTGGCCTGCACCTTCTGAATTTTGCAAAATTTTCAAACTGTTTGATTGTTTAGTGTTATTTATGTATAAATGAACACAAAAAAATACTACTCGCATGAATCTGAAATTTCCACCCATTACGTCCCACCCTTATTTTCAAATAAAGATCATTTTATTTGTTTCCCTTGAAATAATGTCAATATTTCAACCATCCCCAAACATTTATCAAACAGTTTTCATTCCATTAATCTTTTTCAATACTCTCATAATATTCTTCATCTTTCAACTGACAGTCATTTGACCCCTTTAATCGCGGCTTTAAAATACGATTAGAAAAAGCAGCCATACTTGATATTGTTTTAAGGTAATCTTCCAGTCAACCTGCGTTTCCCTGTTGTAACGCGTTTGAAACGTGTCCAATAAACAGGTCAGTGTGACTCCCTAACCCTAACCTATACTTGTATTGTGTCAAATTTACTATTTACAAGCATTTTCAAAAGTGTGCAATACATTGGACCAGGGGACTGAAGGAGTTTATCTTATTAAACATTATCCTCGAGTGGCTTTTGATTTTAATAAGTGGGGATTCATTAGTAAAAAAAAAAAAACAAAAAAAAAAACAATCCAATCTTAATCAGAATTGATCCCACATTTGCCCCTTCATTTTTTACAGGAATGAAAAGAAAAATGTTTTCAAGTTTTTTTGTTTTTTTTTAGATGAAGATAGATTCGGGCTGAATTTGTTATGTGAGGTTAGGTTTAGAAATAAAAAAAATACAACAAATGTTTGTATTTTCTGTTCTAATATGGGCCAAACACTAAGTTCATCTAGCGTCTCTATCTTCCAGTCTTCGGTGGTCTATTATTGCTTAAGGCCAAGAAAAGATCTTGTTAGACATATGCATTTCCAAAATCACATATTTTTTCTCTTCCTCTCTCTTGAGGTTTCGTTGGAGATAGAGTTACAGTTCTCCTAAGGCAAATGCGTTAACTAACAAGCCAAGTTTGCGGTAGGTAGGCTAACTTCAAAAATTTTTAGGCTCGGCTGAAGTATTTGAAACTGTTGCTGAGAACAGTGATTAATTATTTTTATAAGTAAACAATAGTTTTTTTGTTTTTTTTACTGCTAATTTTATCTAATACTAGAATACCCATCCCAGGACGAGTAAAATCAATAAATCTGAACAACAGTTTTGCACCACTTTTATGTTGCCATACAAAAATTAAAATCAAGATATCAAACCTGATGTCTAGAATGTTTATTTAAACTTTGATCAAAATCCATTACATGATTTTGATTCTAAAAAGTGTTTAAGCTTAAGAGGTCTTAAGAAATTGAAATTCATAATTTAAAAACAAGGGAGTAAACTCTTACTTCCTTTACACATAGTCGAATTCCTTTGATTGTAAAACAACTTCAAAATCAGACAAATTTCCGAACATAAATTCCCGAAACAGTTTTTCATGGTAAACAACTGATGATCCCTTAAAATAGTGTTAGAAACTAATATAATAACTGTAAAAAATAAATTGACTTACATGAGTGATTTTCCACTGGAAGACTTGAGACTATAAGTTTTTTTTTTTTTTTTTTTTTTTTTTTTTTTTTATATAGTTTTAATGGTTGAGAAACTTCCGAGACTATATATATATATATATATATATATATATATATGAAAATATTTGTTGTTGTTTATTATCTACGGACGTATACGTTTCATCTTTTTTCAATCAAGACTCTTCAGCGTAGAAGTTTGACTATTCACTACTGGTCACACGATTCGAAACCCTGGATTATAAGTATTTTTCAACTCCAACCCAACGTCTTAAACCTCGCGGCCAATATCTGAACGGCTAATAAACTGTGGTAGATTAAATACATTTATAAGCGGCGATGACGACACAGGCATTCTACTTATATTAAGGAATGATGCATTATAAAGCAAATGACGTCACGCTGTATTTGCACTACCACTAAAGTGCTCTACTAATAATTAATAATTATATATATATATATATATATATATATGTGTGTGTGTGTTTGTGTGTGTGTGTCGTAATGGTCTATTGATGCATCAAGTGTGGTGTGCTGTGTGTCGTGTGCTTGTCACCTTCCTTTTCCAGTCCCCACCGCTGGCTAGTCTAGGCGAAAGGGAGCAGAGTACATAAGTCTTCCCTGCCAGTACATAGCCTCTCTATAGGCAAGCTCCATGCAGTGCCTCCCCGTGGCGACACACGTCAACTGAGTACCTTGTGGACTCAAGCAGAACTACAGGAGACTCGGGGGTGGTCTGCCCCCAGACATGCGGCATGCCAGGCCAATCGCTGTATGGACAAGCCCTGATGCCCATGAACAGGCCTGCAGCTATGGGTAAATAGTACCACTACTTTGTGGTTATTCGTTGGTTCGATAAAGGCTAAGGGAGTAAACCCCCAACAGAAAATCTGGAGTGTAGCCCCATAGGCAGACGAGCGCTGTACTTAGCTCTTCTCTGGCAGCTACTGCAGTCAACCTGGTGCCGGACGTACTGAGGGAGATTCTGACTATTGGGTAACTCAGTCTCTCCATAGATCTGCCCTGGCCAGCGCCCTGGAGAGAAAACTTCAGCTATGCATCTGTATAGGACAAAAAAAGAGAGTGACAGTTACCGGTTATAAGACAACAGCTCAATTGGCGTACAGCTGGGCGCCAGGGGTCGATTCCAACGGTGGGAAAGGTTATTTAATCTCATTGGACAGCTACCGCCCGCCATAAAGCTGAGCAGCCCTCAGCCAGTAAGGTGCTATCCTGCCACTGACCATCTGCTTTACTTGGTGTGTAAGGCATAGGATCATTCCAACAAGTGGTCAGAAACCATTGCACCAAACAAAAACAAAAGAAGTACAAAGAAACCAGCACTTAGGCTAGGGTGCTGGAATGTCCGTACTATGATGACTGACCTATCTACTGACATACTCAACGTCTCCGATGTTCAAAAAACTGCCATCATCAACAACGAGTTACTGAGACTAAGAGTAGACATTGCTGCACTGCAAAATACTCGCTTAGCAGACTCCGGATGCCTAAGGGAATCAGACTATACCTTCTTCTGGCAAGGGAAAAAGAAAGAGAAAGTTCGCGAACACAGTGTTGGTTTTGCAGTCAGAAACTCACTGCTTCAAAATGTACAACTTTGTGATTCAGCCACTGAACGCCTAATTTTACTGCATCTGAACACCACAGATGGATCAATTAATCTATTGTGTGTGTACGCCCTAACACTCGCGGCACCTGACGACACAAAGGAGCACTTCTACACTCAGCTAGATGACACCATCAAGGCATTTTCACAGAATGAGGACCTGATCATACTTGGGGGCTTTAATGTGCATGTAGGTGGTGACAACGATGCATGGCCAAGCTGCCTCGGTAACTTTGGAGTGGGTAAATGCAATGATAATGGTCAGCGACTACTAGAATTCTGTGCCTACCATGATCTTTGCATTAGCAACAAATTCTTTGGTGCCAGGCTGCATCACAGGGTGTCTTGGAGACATCCCAGGTCAGGGTGCTGGCACCAGCTTGACCGCATCATTACTAGACGAAGATACCTAAAATATTTCCTGATGTCTAGAGCCTACCATAGTGCCAATTGTGATACGGATCATTCCTTAGTATGCAGTTAGATTAAACTTCAACCTAAAGATTTCTACCGCACTAAACAAGAGGGTATTGCACGTATAGACGTTAGCAAGACTCAACACCAAGACCGCAAGGAGATCAGTCGACTTGCATCTGGACAGTGGGAAACACTCAAGAACGACACCCACTCTACAGCTTTCAAAGCCTTTGGGAGGAGGACAGGTTGTAAACGCAATGACTGGTATGATGCAAATTCTGCTACCCTCGATCCTCTGATTGAGGCAAAACGTTCATCCTTGCTTTCATACAAGGCCAACACGTCTCCTACATCGCTGGCTACACTGAGGTCTTCGAGAGGTGCAGTCCAAAAGGCTCTCAGAGAAGCTGCGAACAACTACTGAACGGACCTCTCCAGGACTATTCAGGGGGTGGTTGATACAGGCAACATGAAAAACATGTATGACGGGATCAGGAGAGCTACTGGACCCACAATCAACAAAACTGCACCACTGAAGTCCAAGTCTAACAGCCGGACAGATGGGTAGAACACTACTCCAAGCTTTACTCCAGGGGCAAAGTGGTACATCAGTCTGCCCTGGATGCCACTGATCGTCTCCCCCTTATGCATGAGCTCGACGAGCAACCTTCCATGGAAGAACTATCCAGGGCAATAGACAGACTGCCATCTGAAAAAGCCCCAGAAAAGGACTATATTCCAGCAGAGGCTTAAAAAGTGGAAAAGCTAGCCTGCTTGAACCCCTTCATAACGTTTTGATACAGTGCTGGAGAGAAGGTTCAGTGTTTCACGACATGAGAGACGCAAACATCATCACACTCTACAAACACAAAGAGGGCCGCACTGACTGCAACAACTACCGCGGTATCTCACTGTTGAGCTTTGTTGGCAAGCTATTCGCATGCATAGTACTACTGCGACTGCAAGTTCTTGCCAATCAAATTTACCCGGAATCTCAATGCGGCTTTCGTTCAGAGAGATCAACCATCGATATGATCCTCTTCCTACGCCAGCTGCAAGAGAAGTGCAGAGAACAAAACTAGCCTCTGTATCTCGCCTTTATAGATCTGACGAAGGCGTTCGATCTTGTGAGCAGAGACGGTCTATTCAAGATCCTCCCACTAATCGGATGCTCACCAAAACTTCTCAGCATTATCAGATCCTTTCATGATGGCCGGATGAGCACTGTACAGTTTAACGACAACATGTCTGCTAGGTTCGGGGTGAAGAGCGGTGTCAAACAAGGCTGTGTGTTGGCATCGACACTTTTCGGCATCTTCTTCGCCTTACTCTTGAAGCATGCTTTCAAGAACACAGCGGATGGTATCTACCTTCACTTCAGATCTGACGGTAGTCTCTTCAACATCGCTAAGCTCCGCTCCAAGACTAAGATCATGTCAGTCCAGATGAGGGACATGCTGTTTGCCGATGATGCAGCCATAGAATCGCATCAGGAAGATGGTCTCCAAAGACTGATAAACAGGTTTGCTGATGCTTGCAGCCTGTTCGGCCTCACCATCAGCCAGAAGAAAACCCAAGTTATGGGACAAGCAACCACCTACCCACCCAGCATTTCAATCTAAGAAACTGGAGGTCGTTCATCAGTTCCAATACCTAGGCTCTACTGCTTCAGACACCCTCTCATTAGATGTAGAGCTCAACAAAAGGATTGGTAAGGCATCCACAACCCTCTCTAAACTAACTAAAAGAGTCTGGGAAATCAGCAACCTTACCACTTCTACCAAGATGGACCACATACTCAACACAGGATAGAAAACTCCAGGTCTTCCATATGAGGTGTCTATGTAGGATACTTGGTATCACATGGCAGGACAGAGTGAGCAACAATGATGTTATACAAAGAGCAGCCATTCCATCCATCTACTCCCTACTGCGTGAGCGACGTCTTTGCTGGCTGGGCTATGTGCGCAGGATGGATGATGGGCGCATCCCTAAAGATTTTCTTCATGGTGAGCTTGCCTCAGGCTCAAGAAAAAGGGGTTGTCCCCATCTCCGCTTTAAGGATGTCTGCAAGCAAGATATGAAGGCTTGCTCAATTAACATTAATACGTGGGAAGCCTTTGCAGCTGACAGACCTGCCTGGAGGAAACAGATACGGTAGGGAATGATCATCAGTGAGAAGACCCTCCACGATGAAAACGCTGCGAAGAGAGCTAGAAGAGTGAGCCTACAGGCAGACCAACAAGCCGAGGTGACACATTACACAACAGCCTTTGTATGGCAACACTGTAGTAGACCATGCAAATCAAGAATTGGCCTCTAGAGTCACACAAAGAGATGCACACAAATAACATCCCAATACGACGCTGATCCATAGTCATTGCGACTAACGGATGCCAACAAACAAACAAACAAACATACACACATATATATATATATATATATATATATATATATATGAGAGAGAGATGGTTGTAGTGTAAACATGCACATTGCTGCATGTTTAGTGGGATGCATAGACGCATGTTACAAACGACAGGCCTGCAATGGGATACCACCCAAAATTTAGTTTCTCCACTTTGAAAAGTAATTGCCTCTAAAAGATGAGGTTCCATGCTGAGATTGTGAGACACTTGAAATTCTACAGAAGTTACAACCACGTCAACTATCAATTTTCATGTCCAGCAATTAAACAGCCGATAATTCTCAAGTGGCCCTGGTGTGGTCCAAACAGATTCTGAGCAAAACAGAAAAAAAAGGGGACTTTGTCATTTGAGTCAGCTGGCAAGCAGGCTATGGACCCTGTTTGTCAAGAGATGTTTTGACTCGGTCAGGCTCAGGGTTCCGATTGCAAATCTGTCGTTTGGTAGAAAAACCAAGGGTCATTTTAAACCTCATAAAATAAAGCATTGTTTTAAACTTGAGTTGTGATTTTGTTTGGAGGCAAAAACTTTTGTTACAGTGTGAACATGCATGGGTATGTTCACTGCACTGGCGGCAATCGTCTCACTCGTGTCAGTCCAAATTTTTTTTTTAGATTCAGTCAGGCAACATTTGCAAAAAAAAATAAATAAATAAATTAAAAAAAAAATAAATAAAAAAATAATAAAAAAATTTAAAAAAACTTATTTTAGGGTTTTTGTTTTGTTTTTACTACTATTTGTCAATTTTCCCAATAAATTTCTTGTTGTAGGGACAGCAACTAGTAACTAAAATAAAGTCCATTGCAGATTTTTATTGTCATAATTTTTATTAAAAATTTTTTTTTTTCCAGTTAATACAAAATTATCGATCTTTTAAATATGACCGTATAGAAAGGAAAAGAAAGAAATGTATGTGTGTGGGAGGAGGGTGTTTTTAACTTACAATTTAGATCGTAACTGGTTAAAAATAAAGTCAGTCACCCTAAGGGAAAAGTCGTAAAGGAACATTTCAACATAAATGCTAAACATCTGTCCACAAAAAAAAAACAACAATATTCCCGAACAGAACTATTTGTTATATTAAAATTAAAACGATTACTAAATTTAAAAAAACAATAACAAAGAATAGTTAATTAATAAAACGACCTTTTGCAAAGTAATATGCAAATTAGTTAACCTTACGACTTAGATCACATATACATAAGCAGTATCTAAAAAAATATAGGGTGCTGCTATTGTTTAAAGTTGAATTAACATGAAATAGGGCGTTTGACCTCACCGTTCGTCCATGAAATGGGTCCGACTTTTGCATTTATTCATTTAGAAGATGACTAACAAATGTTTGGAATGCCACCAATTAGTTTCATAGCATTCTTGACTAACACATTTTACTCTTTCTTTTTGGGTGAATACAGGATTGTTTTTTTTTTCTTCACATTATTTTAATAATTGTTCTAAGCCGCAACATCGTCTGCATTTTATTTAAGATATTAAGTAGTTACATACAGATTAGGGTTAGAGTCGAGTCAAAATTGGGAAATAAAACAGAACCCCCTTTTCTTGGCCTTTTGGCTAGAAGCAATGTGTAATATCTGTTCTGATACTACACTTCATATTTCTGTCCTCGGTCGGTGAAAGAGAAATCATTCTAGATTGAGGCCATTTTTATTTTTGTCCCAATCAAGAGGCCTCCTTCTTTTTTTTTGGGGGGGGGGGGGGGGCTGGATTTTCCCCCACATTAAAAACCGACCTTGTGTCTAACTGTTCCCTCGTAGGGAGGGAAGTAAATATGAACTCCCAACTCCCTTAAGCAATATAATAAAAACATTTTATTTGAATCAAAACCTTTTTGAATTAGTTGTTAAATTGTGAAGCCAATGATGAATGTTTGTTTACGCATTCTATACGAAAATATTTTTTTTGATTTTATTCCATTAGTTGCGACAAAACAAGTTTTGTTTCATTGGTGCAAATAGCGACCAACTCATCGGGCTGGCGAAGGAATTCAAATGGCATAAATTTTAACTTCACTTTAACGGGAGATTGAAAATTGAAAATACATTGGAGGGGGAGGGGGACAGAGTTGGGGCTTTGTCTATAACGGTGACATGGGACATGAGAGGGGAGGGGGGAGGACCCCAACAAGTCGTGTTTCAAATTATTACGTGGGAGGTTTTTCACGTGTCTGTGCTGTGATGATCTCAATTTCGGCCGGGGTGGGATGAGTATATATATATATATATATATATATATATATATATATATATATACACTGGCAGGAAGACCCGACGTTGCTCGGGATTGGATGAGGATCACTATTATGAACTTTTTCACTATGCTCATAACACTATATCACTTTCTTTGTTTTACTGCCCCTTCCTCACCTTTCGCCCCCTAATATAATCGGGAGAAGCTGAAATGTTGGAAAACTCTCTGAATTAGTGTCTTATACGTATGGTTTAAATTTCATTAAAATCAGATATACGTATTTGAAGTTTTAAGGGGGGTTCGGTCCCCATGGGTCACTTAGAGGTGTGGGACATGTAGATATTCGGCACATTGTCTTCCCCAGAGAATTTTATACATGTGATATAAATTTCATAAAAATAGGATACATTTGACGTTTTAAATGAGGTCCGGCCCTCATAGCTCCCTTAGGAGAGCAGTTAGAGATTCGGGAACACTTCCATTACCTTTCCCAATAAATTTTACAAAAGATACACTTTTAGATTTTATGTAGATTCTCTAACCTTTCTTTCTATAGGGAACACACAAACATCTCACACACACATATATATATATATATATATATATATATTATTATATCAGTTTATTTTCTTGATAGAATACACACGCATCCTTATTTTACTTATTTTCCTTTAAAAAAGTTTATCACCCTTATAAAAGATGCGTCCAGTTAGAAATTTGAATGAAAAATGTTTTCCATACGTAATGAGTAATCTTTACTTTTTCGTTCAATTTCATACGTTACAAACGGAATATTTTCAAAGTTCAAAACAGAATACAGATACTAGTTGCTCCAGGATTAAATAAATTGTTTAGTTCGAAATTTTGTACAGGTTCTCGGGTTCAAATAGATTAGAGGGCTTCTCGGGTTCAAATAGATTAGAGGGCTTCCCGGGTTCAAATAGATTAGAGGGCTTCCCGGGTTCAAATAGATTAGAGGGCTTCCCGGGTTCAAATAGATTAGAGGGCTTCCCGGGTTCAAATAGATTAGAGGGCTTCCCGGGTTCAAATAGATTAGAGGGCTTCCCGGGTTCAAATAGATTAGAGGGCTTCCCGGGTTCAAATAGATTAGAGGGCTTCCCAGGTTCAAATAGATTAGAGGGCTTCCCGGGTTCAAATAGATTAGAGGGCTTCCCGGGTTCAAATAGATTAGAGGGCTTCCCGGGTTCAAATAGATTAGAGGGCTTCCCGGGTTCAAATAGATTAGAGGGCTTCCCGGGTTCAA
The DNA here is from genome assembly GCA_963556195.1 of Sepiola atlantica. Lineage (NCBI taxonomy): Eukaryota > Metazoa > Mollusca > Cephalopoda > Sepiida > Sepiolidae > Sepiola > Sepiola atlantica. The sequence continues at coordinate 16,610,628 of OY744536.1, read as the reverse complement.
ATAGATTAGAGGGCTTTCCGGGTTTAAATAGATTAGAGGGCTTCCCGGGTTCAAATAGATTAGAGGGCTTTCCGGGTTTAAATAGATTAGAGGGCTTCCCGGGTTTAAATAGATTAGAGGGCTTCCCGGGTTTAAATAGATTAGAGGGCTTTCCGGGTTCAAATAGATTAGAGGGCTTCCCGGGTTCAAATAGATTAGAGGGCTTCCCGGGTTCAAATAGATTAGAGGGCTTCCCGGGTTTAAATAGATTAGAGGGCTTCCCGGGTTTAAATAGATTAGAGGGCTTTCCGGGTTCAAATAGATTAGAGGGCTTCCCGGGTTCAAATAGATTAGAGGGCTTCCCGGGTTCAAATAGATTAGAGGGCTTCCCGGGTTCAAATAGATTAGAGGGCTTTCCGGGTTTAAATAGATTAGAGGGCTTCCCGGGTTCAAATAGATTAGAGGGCTTCCCGGGTTCAAATAGATTAGAGGGCTTCCCGGGTTCAAATAGATTAGAGGGCTTCCCGGGTTCAAATAGATTAGAGGGCTTCCCGGGTTTAAATAGATTAGAGGGCTTCCCGGGTTTAAATAGATTAGAGGGCTTCCCGGGTTCAAATAGATTAGAGGGCTTCCCGGGTTCAAATAGATTAGAGGGCTTCCCGGGTTCAAATAGATTAGAGGGCTTCCCGGGTTCATTTAGAAGCACCTGAAGAAGGTCGGAGCTTACATCAGCCGAAACGTTGTGAACACAACAACAAAGATGGAAATAATTGTCCGAATACTCCAAATATTACCTCCTCTCACTGTTAGAACTAAGGTTTGTGGAAATGTAATATTACGAGTAGGATTTTTTTTTTCACGTTAGAAAAGTCAGAAATAAACTATTTTCTATTTTATCCAGGTTCTAAAAATAGGGGCATTGTTTTTTAAGAATTTGGCGGAATGCTTTTAGTTTACAGATGGTGTTTATATAAACATTCAAGGTGGTGGCCCAAACTGAATGATCTTCAGATGAAAAAAAAAATTCATAATAAAAATTATGAACAACTAGTTTATACCGATTCCTTGAGGGGTGCCGGTACAGTACCTGGGTATTTCAATTTCCATCTTTACCTAGATTCTCCTTACTTTATAGCAAGTACAAACAAAAATATTTGTGAAAATTCATGAAAAAAATATGTTAGTATCTGCATGAAAAGAGTAAATAACAATGTGTAAATACATTCATCTTAGTTACTTACTCTCTCATGCAAATACTAAGTAGCATATCTTTTATAATGAACTTTGAAATATTACAGATGGAAATTGACATACCCACATACTGCACTAACACCGCTCAAGAAGCGGGTATAAACTAGTTACCTATAAAATATCGAACGGCCTTATGCCAGACAAAACTGGCCTAAATGTCAGATGTCTTAGGAGTTAAGAAATGAACAGATGATATGCAGATTAGTAACACATCAGGAGAAAACATCCCGAATCACACTAAACGTGGACATGCCATGTCTATATAACGAAGAAATGAAGACACATAAGCCAGAAAATGGCAGAAAAAAGGTCAAGATTCACAAACCAGCCTATCAAATCATTGACGTTAACTTCTTCATCACCCTCTTTATCTTGTCTTAAAAAGAAGACATCTTGCGACAAAGCTGTTGACCCGTCATTAATAATATACTTTATTTCATACCAGCTGTACCTACCCAGAGTTGCCCGGGATGGAGTGAAGTCGTTTAAGTTTTTACTTTGTTTGCACATTTAAAAAAAAAATTATACAGAAAAAGAAATAAAATTATAGTTGTAAGGGAGACAACTCTTTCTATCGTCTTCAATTTAAAATACGAGTTATTCACTTTACTGGTTTTGATTTTTTCCCGTCATAATTTAAAGTGTTTAGGTATTACCAGTTGTCTGGGCAGGACTACATTTATAAAATAAACTGTAGCAAAGTATGTTAGAATTGTGCCAATAACATAGTACAATAATAACAAATGAAGATTGGCAAGTAAAAATTAAAGTTTGATATGTCATCTTAAATGCTATTAAGGCCCAACTTTCAAATCTCACACGAACACTTTATGTTAAATATGTATGAATACAGTGAATAAAAAACAAACTTGTTCAATTCAAGCTTGGGTTTGTTTTTTTTGGTACCGAGAAGCTGGGGTTAACTGTATGGAAAATCAAATAATACAGAACCTTCTTGTGTTAAATAAACGGTTCACTCTGTCCAAAATTCCTGCAGAGTCATGGCCATCCCTATTACAGGCCAGGCAATCGTGCAACTGGGGTCTTTTACTGGGGGCCATGTGAATTTTCTTAAATATTCGATATAGAAGTTGCAAACAAAGGTAAAATTCCTCTGTGAGATTAGTTTGATGTTTTATGTGTTTTATGTGTTTTACATACCAAATAATAAGAACCACAATGAGCTAATTGATAAATTTGACAATTGACAAATTCCTATAAATGAAGAGACAGGTAATTTTGAATAAACAAAGGCAAATGCATATTTCAATGAAGAATTTTTATTTCAATGTTGGATTTTTTAAAGAGATTTTGTACTTATGTCAAAAGATCATTACTTGTATATTGTGGTTAAAAAGAAAAAAAGGATCCGCACCAGTTGATGATATAGTTTGCAACTTCTATATCGAATATTTAAGAAAATTCACATGGCCCCCAGTAAAAGACCCCAGTTGCACGATCGCCTGGCCTGTAGTACGGATGGCCATGTGCAGAGTGCAATAATACACCTACAAGGGTGGAGAATACAGCGGCTGAAACTTAATAAGGACACCAGCTCAACCCATCAAGTTATGTCCATCAAGTTATCTACGAAGTGAACAAAGTGTTACAAAACAACACCACTTAATAATAATAATAATAATAATAATAATAATAATAATAATAATAATAATTGGGGAGGCTTGTTGCCACCCAAATCCCAGAGAAGACCAATTGTCCTTACCGGCGAGAAATCAATGGTAAGAGACTGTTGCGATACCGCATCGTTATCGAAAAGAGGTGAAGAACACTGGAAGTCTGGGGAGACTTGTTGTCACTCAGACTCCAGGAAATACCACTGGTTGTTGTCGGTGAGCAATCACTGACGATGATCTGTGTGAGAACTCCTAGTGAGTACAAATAATAATAATCAGCAGCTCATCATAGTCAACAACTATTGATGAAATCTGCAGGCAAAAATATCAGCATGAAGATTTTCTAACAGAAGAAAACAGAATTGGGAAGACACAAAACTATTATTCTCTGTTGCATAAGGTCTGGATCAAACAACAATGGAACTTGAATCCTTAAGAGTTGAGAACAGATTTTTTTTTCATGGAAATCGCTCTAGGCAAGGCATGAAGCCAGTGGATGTAAGGAGCTAACAAGAACGAAAGATGATTATTGGAATGACAGGAGATGCCTCTTGGCCTTAGTCTTGAAAACACCAAGGCTATAGGTAGAAGGAAAACAGTCAGCAGGAAGAGAGTTCCACAAGCCTGCAGTTCTTGGAAAGCTACTGGAATAGGAAGTTGTATTACAATGAGGTATCAAAACAGTGAATTGATGGAGACCACTAGACCAACGAGTTAAACAAGCTGGAACAAAGGAAGCCGGGAATAGATCACACAATTCTGAAGAACACATGCCATAATAGTATTTATAGAAAAGACTGAGACTAGCAACATCACGTCTGAGAGAGAGGGTGCAGAGAAGAAAGGGTGTGGCCAATCAAATTACAGAAAGGTTTCTGCACCTTATCAAGAACCCTTAAATGAGACAGATATTCGTCAGTCGAAATATGACAACAGTACTCCATACATGGTCTAATAGTAGATTTATAGAGATAGAGAATAGCCTTAAGTGTGAGAAAATGTTTGGAGCGATAGAGAGAACCGACTTTAAGAGAAGCAGAAAGAGCAATGGATCCAATGTATGAACTCCAAGAAAGATTTGATGAGAAAGAAAGACAAAGAAGTTTCAGAGCAATCCATGAGAATCTCAGGAATGAAAAGGGACGCACCTACGATTAAAAGACACGAGCTGAGTCTTGACTTGATTAAATGAAACAAGCCATCTTGTACCCCAATCCACAACCGAACCCAGGTCAACTTCTAGATCAGCTTCATATTTCAACTAATTGCAGCCACTCTATTCTGGTGTTACTTCTCGCACGCGGCGCTCCCCTCGGACGGAAAGGAAACCATGCAGCAGCCAAGGTAGGAATACAATTTGTGGACTTTAATTTTTTGTAATAATTGCAGCAACAAAGTTGCTGCGTGTGTAACACAAGGTTGCCAACGCAACAGTTACACAGCAAACATTGTTGCTGTGCACTCTTCACACTACAAGTAAATCCTGCCCAAATATTCAAAATTACATAGTATTTAAAGTCCAAATAAGATCCCCTCGGTATGGCTACACACTGGCTCATACAAGGAATAGCGCATCATCTTCAAGTTTAAGCTCAATACTCCACCAGACCAGATAAAATCTTGTCCTGGAATCTGGTAAGACCAATAGACCACAAGAAAGATATACTATAACATATTTAACTGGTCAACTCATTTGAGAGATGAAGGAGAACTTTAATGGAACACTGATATTTATGTATCTGATATAGAGATCAAGTGTTAGCCCAAGGAAGGGGACCTTGATTTCTGAAAACTTACACTGAAGTAAAATGAAAAAAAAAAACAAAAAAAAAAACAAAAAAAAAACAGAATTACTATTTTCCTTTATATAATACATTATTATTTCTCTGTAATATTAAATTCTAACGATAAGTCTTCTTGAATTTACTTTGAATTGACAGTTCCTACTCTCAATTTTTCTGATTAAATTTTGTTCCAGATTAAATAAACACAGACGGGCACAAAAATATCTTTACCTTTTTTTACATTTTACTTATTTTCCTTGAATTTATTTCTGGTGAACTGTCTTCAATTGTCAAGTTAAGCAATGTTTTCTTTTTCTTTAATAGCATCAATGATGATGACCATGACGACAATGATGATGATGATGATGATGACGACCATGAATTAGACTAGTTGAAGTACCTGTCTAGGATGGGTGTCTCAAATTTTCCTCTTCTACATGTCAAGTCAACTAGAAAAATTACGTGCTTTACTTTCAACTTTGTATTACTCATCCGATTTATTTTTTAACAGGTCTTTGATTAGTCCTCTATAAGACGGTGGGGCCTGTCTGTCAGTCTTGATCGAAGTCTTCCTCTCCAGGCTCGGCGGTCGCGAGGATCAAAGTTCGCAATCCTCACGGTCGCGTTTACACAGCTCATCCAAAGAAAACTTTAGTCTTCCGGCCTGCCGACTTGATGCAATAGACACGTCTCTGACCCGGCAGATCCACCTAGAGCTTTACGCGACATGGCCAAGACATCTCATCCTGTTCAGCTTAAGGACATCAGATATTTCCTTTATACAAAGCTAAGAGTATTGCAAACAAAAATCTATATTATAATACGCAAAGGCAATTTCATGTTCGTACCTACATTATCACCCTCCTTCCCCTTTTTTAAAGGGGGAATCGCCCGATCGTTGAAAATGCAATGCAAAAGGCTAATTTAAAAATTTTTATCTGATGTTGCTGTTCTGTCGAACATGAGGGTGCGATTTCGGGTTGGCGAACCCGCTAAATTGTAAACTTTACAAAAGTAACAATGTGCCCATGTTACTCACCGGGTTGCCAAAGATATACATTCCAAAATTCATAAAAAAAAATTAAAAAGAAAATTTATATATATATATATATATGCACCCCCTAAATGTTAACATTTACAAAAATAATAATGCACCCATGTTACTCAGTGTTGCTGAAAACTTATATTTCAAAATTCAGAATGATCCGTTCATTAGTTTTGCAGATTACCCTGTATGTAGATATATAAATAAATACACATACCTAACTTTATAAATATAAAGACTAATATATATATATATTTATATTATATAGATATATATTTGTCGCTCCTCAAAAAAGTAGAGCACTGTAAGTGTAGTATTAACACAGCATGACGTCACTAGCTTCAAATGCATTGTTCCTTCCATTAAGAAAGTAGAACGCTCTAGACGTTCAAGCCGCCGATAATGTGTTAAAATTATCACCGTTTATTCGCTATTTAAAAATAAATATTTAAAAATACTTGTAATCCGGTGTTTCGAATCGCATGACCGGTAGTGAATAGTCATATCTCTATGCTGATGAGTCCCGATTATTAAAAAGGAAGATACGTATACGTACATAGATGATAAACAATAACAAATATTTATTATTATATATATATATATATATATCACAGACATGAAAGAAGTAAATAGATACCTTTATTATCATCAATAATGAAGACTGTGTCAGAGGGTCCTGATGAACCTAGGCAAGATAATATTATTTTCCCCGCTTTGATGAATTGGACAATCACTTGAATAACAGTCTAAAATGGAATCCTGAGGTTTGCGATGATATTACCATATGATTTGGCTCCTCTAAGAATTCTGATGCTTCTTTGACTGGTGTCATACTTAAATGGGGATATATGATAAATATATTTATATCTAAAACAGAAAAATATCAATTTGTGTAAAATATTGATATTTCAAACTGTTATTGCTACTTTGTACAGCTCCGGGTGCTGGCCATCGCTGAGGGAAGCAGAATCTTTTAACATGTATGAATTATTTTTGTGGGGTGTCTATTTACTTCTTTCATGTGTGTGTGTGTGTGTGTGTGTGTATATATATATATATATATATATATATATATATATATATATATATATATATATATATATAATCCGAGTATGGTATAGATCCACAAGGTATAAATCCAGGGGAGTTGAACCGGGTTTATGAGAGTGCTCAATAAAAATATAGAGCAGAAATATAAATGATAATTTATTTCCTTTTGACTACAAAATTGATTTTGTTTCACAAGAGCAGTTTAAGGGGCTCACGATCCTCAGGTCTTGAAATAACATAAAGTAATGTTATTTCAAGACCTGAGGATCGGGAGCCCCTCAAACTGCTCTCGTGAAACAAAATCAATTTTGTAGTCAAAAGGAAATAAATTATCATATATATATATATATATATATATATATATAAACAACAAACTAACCAGGAAACAAATTCTGAAAAATTGTTTTCCTGGTCTGACTTGAATTTTTATTCAAATGTATAAAAATAATCAGGAATTTATTAATTCACTTCTGCTGATTGGTCAATCCATGAAACTTTGCTCATGTGTCCTGATAAGCCATATTTATTATCTAGTAAATAATTTAAATAAAGGAAAGTCGTATTTCTGTCTCTGTGTGTCCAACTAAAACTCGGAAACTACCAAACTTACAGTCTTTACTATAATTATTTTCCATAGCCACCACAGACATTCACTAATCCATTTACTTCACCCACCAAGCATGTCTGCCTTAAATAGTCTCCACTATCTGTATAATTATTCAAGGGATGGTTGTTTTGTTTTACGGCATATCTACCCTTTTCGAGTTATTTAATGCTGAATTCAGTCATTTTGGTAAAAGTTTTTATGCTTCAAGTTCTTTATATCTTCAAATATTTATTCATGGTGTTTGATTTGGCTGTTTTGTTGTTTTTGTTTTTTGCTTTGCAAAACATGATTAAGTTTTGCAAAGGGAAAAGAAAAAAACAATAACATCAATGTTGGGTGCATTTTAGGCCAGGAAGCCAGTATTTTCAGACACCCCGATCTGGAAGCACCAGATATCCAAGGGAAGTTATTCATCTCTCATCTGACATTAAAACTTACACTATAATATTCCATATGACTCCGATCTGGTTATGGTAAAAAAAAATAATAGTCATTCCCTTGGGGTCACTAGAGACCAAATTAGTGAAGAGAGGGGAGAGGTAAAAAAATGCTTTCATTCTTACAGGTAGTTGTCCAAAAACAACATTGAAACTAGGTCAGAAATCCAGTCACCTGCTGATGACTTTCCTGTTTTCTCTCTTTTTGCCAAACAAAGAGGGGGGGGGGTTCAAAAAGTAACATCACTGAAGATGTGTAGAGCAGAAAAAAAAGATGTTATACATATTTTTTTTTAACTCGTCTATTTTCTAATCCACATATCTCCGGGCAACACCTGGTAGCCATGCTAGCTGTTTTAATACACGGATCATACTCCTTTTCTTGCATGCAAACACCATTTAAGGAATGTCTACCGAGAAAAACAAAGGCATTAAAAAGTTATCTCATTTGCTTTTAACAGATTAATTTTGCAAACATCATAATATGAAGCAATAATAATAATAATAATAATAATAATAATAATAATAATGTCCATGCTATTGTACACATTTTTACCAAAATTCTAATTTATATAAAGATATTACAAAACGAGAAAGTGGAAATGGAAAATAAAAATAGTGAATTGTTTTCATTTTATAACGGGTTAATCACAGAAAAGTAGTGTCAACCATTTGCATGTGTCAGAGCATCTCTTTAAGAAGCTCTATCCATCATCACGTGTTTCACGCTTGTGTTTGACACAGCATTTTTATTGTTAGACGGCAACATGCATCAATATGATAGGACGTGTCTGATCGTCGGTCAGTCACGCATAATTCCGAAATAGCATTTTGTCTGTCTGTCACACTTGTAACATCGTTGTGGGTATATAATGTCAATATACACACTCATCAGGACCCTACGTGTCGTCTCCGTCCTTGATCAATTACAGGAACACAGCTTATTTAAATGGAGGATTTTATTTGCATGAGAAAAATATGCAGACACTAATTACAGGCAATCATATATATATATATTTGAAAATTAGTTAAAAAACAGATGCAGGATTTTTTTTTTTTATCAAATAATTGAATTTCTGGCTTAATAAGTCTTCCTCAGGCTGATAGATAGATAGAGAGAGACTAAGATACATCACTTTATGACCTCCCCCCCCCCCACTCACCTGTGCTGAGACGGTGATCTTATGCGGCTACTCACTTTTGACCTTTTGGCTAAGATCAAAGTGTAGTATCTGTTCCGATTGATACTACACCCCATAAACTGGTATTGTCTTGGCCTTCGGAGCTTGATTTACGCTGGTCTATGGGTCGGTCCTGTGCAGTTCTAGGAGGTCCACCCTCCCAGGCTTGGCCTCCCCCTCTTTGGGGAGGAGTAAGTTTATTGCTTACTGCCTGAGGCGCCCCCTTTACCGGGGAATGCCGACGGGGCTGCCCAGGCAATTTTTAATGGCCAGAGTGCTCATTTTCTCGGGCGCTGGCTTTTCAGACCCCACTTTCCCGACTCGAACTTGGGTCACATCTTACTTGTGGGAGTAAGATAAAACTGGCCTTGTGCCTAACCTCCTGGAGAGGAGGTAAATAAATACTCACTTTCAAGTCTGGCTGGAGAAAGCGACCACAACGCTCTCTAGCAGATGTCACGGAGTTCCGTTATCCATCGAGGCCATACTCTAAACCCGGACCCGTCAATCATTCAATGAGTTTTGTCACTCATTCTGGAACTGTCCTAACTAACTGTTCTTTTTTCCATTCTAGAATGAGGACCTTATGCCCTTATGATATAACAACACTTAAGTTTTAAATAGGACATTAATAAGTCAATGTTTTATTTTAAGATGCGTCCACATAACTGTAAGCGGCTCCGCCTGACAGATTGAATCAAGCCTGTGAAATTAAAATCAAATCCATTGGCAAAAAATAGCAAAATGCAACAAGCCATTGTAAAAATGGTAGAAGATATTTACATCTATATACAGTTTGAGTGTTTGTTCAAGACCATTTTGAACCTGAATATGGTAGGCATCGTCATGATCTCTGGCAGGTTGCTCTACGGTGCAGAAACACAGAGAATGCTGGTTTTCCTCTGTTGAGACGAACGTGACGCTGGTACATCTTATGCAGCTACTCGTAGAGACTGCGGCTAGGTGCTCGAAAGGTAGATTTAAATTCTCGTTGATGATGTCGTACGCCAGAATCAGGTCCCTTCTTATCCTCTAAGTAAGTCTGATTTAGTCTTTGAAACCGCTCTTGGTAGGTAAAGCATGGATAGTCCAGTCACCATCCTGGTGGCCAACTGTCGAACACACTCCAGGTGTACGATATCTTTCTGAAGATAAGAATTTGTTGCTTGGATTGCATACTCAAGAATGGGCCGTACCAGGGTATGTATAGGGATGGAAAGCGTTTGCTGTTAGGTTGATACAAGAATGTGTTGGTTTGAAGTTGTTCACAACCGTACTAAGGTCCTTCACATTAGTGACAACATTGAGTGGTTCCGATGGAAAACTGACATAAGCAATTAAGGAGTCACTGAAATCAGGGTCGATATAGTTTTACCAATTCGGAGACCAGTTGAATTTGCACAATGTGCAATGTTATACCGACTCCATTGTCCAGTTGAATTACACTTTCTATGGCCCTTGTTTATTTATTTTTTGATATAAACCAGTTATAATGATATAAACCTACTTAAAAAATATAAAATCATGGACAAATAATACCACGGTCTATGTGCAATGTTATACAGACTCCAGTGTCCAGTTGAATTTACACTTTCTATGGCCCTTGTTTATTTATATTTTGATATAAACCAGTTATGATATAAACCTACTTAAAAAATATAAAATCATGGACAAATAATACCATGGTCCATGTGTAATGTTATACACACTCCCGTGTCCAGTTGAATTTACACTTTCTATGGCCCTTGTTTATTTATTCTTTGATATAAACCAGTTATAATGATATAAACCTACTTAAAAAATATAAAATCATGGACAAATAATACCACGGTCTATGTGCAATGTTATACCGACTCCAGTGTCCAGTTGAATTTATGAGATTAGTCAACCATAATCATCTAATTCCATAAAGAGGAGTCGGAGATACCAAAAAGGAGTCCGAGTCAATGCTTTTTTCTTCAGACTCCACCACCCTGGATTGAATGGACACATCCTAAGAATACACGTCCTTTGGCCTTCTATAAAATCAGTCAGAATTTTCTGCTATATTCAGGAAGATTTGTTGAGTCAAAATTGGGTCTGAGGGACAATTTCATACCGTAAAAAGGATAAAAAGAAAAAAGAAAGCGTTAAAATTTTTTTTAATTAAAAATCATTTTGTAATTTGGTTATAGTAACCTTTTAATCTCTATAAAATTATTGTATGTGAAAATGCTTTGAAAACTTTCAATCTTCTAATACATAAGGATTTGCTTAGAATTTTGAAGCCAGTTTAAATAACTTTCTATCCAACAGTTTAAAGGTTTCCAAATTCCTTTCAACTTTTGAAGGGGGACACAGTGATTCTGTTTGGTTTTCAACTATTAACAAAAGATTAAAATGGTCGACTTATTTACTAAGAAACGAAATGCATTCTGGTGGATTTAATTTCTTAATTAACCCTTAAATGCTTTCAGTTTCAAATATGACACATTCCAACAAAATGCCTATTTAATATAATATTCAACAAAACTGTGTCAAACTGCAACTTGTTTCACATTTGCAACGAGCATGTTAGCAAGTGTGAGTAGGTATTAGTATGATGTTGCATCAGCACACCTGTTAAATAGGTTATCAGTATATTCGATGTGACGGGTGAGTGTGATCGGTGTGTCATCTGCCTAATTCAAGAACCTAAACTTTTAAATCTGGTCATTATAATGGTAAGTAAAAATTATTTTATGATTCTCTGGTGTATTACGGTTATTTGGATGCATATATTGTAGTGTTTTGTTATACTTGTAAAATGTTATGCCATTTGGTGCACATTTGCAACATCATTTATTTTTGTTCAACAAATATATATTTAAAAAAAAAAAAAAATCATTTATACTACTTTATATTACCCCTATTAAACATTTTTCACTTTTTCAAACCAATATAAAAAAATAAAGCATTTAAGGGTTAAATTATTTTTTTTTTTTTTACATAGGATTTTTAAAAAGTTTATTTTAATATTTCATGCTATTGCATTTTTATTTCAATAAATAATCTATTAATAATAAATAAAGAAAAATAATGTGTAGGTCACATAGAGGCGAGAAACACACACACACAATGTTATTAATATAGGGATGAAGGAAATGAAAAAAAAATTCACTTTTTAAAAAAGTGATAAATAATGAACATAATGGCCACACCCAAAAATACAAAAAAATATCAAAATATTTGCTACTAATTTTTTTTTTTTTTTTTTTTTTTTTTTTTTTAAGTCAGAGTCTGACAATTCTTACAAACTACTAAATCAAGGAATTTGCCTCGATTTTACTCCGATGAAGCCCTGTGCGAAAAGGGGGTGAACAACACCCATATCACGGCCCCCAATCATAAATGGAGAAACAACAACACAGACAAGAAAAAAGCATGGAGGTCTTCATAAAAATTGTATGATTTGCAATTATTAAGTCTTGGCATAATTTGTGAGATGGGAAATTCTTATCTAAATTATCTATAGTCCGACTCAGGTAGGATGTGACACAGCTGCTGGGGTCAGAAGTGATGATAAAATTGAGAGTGTCTGTTTATACCAGAAGATCTCTTTTGTCATACTCTGAGGAAACCACTTCTCTATAATTGTGTCAGATCAACATGGTAAAATATATGAAAATAAAAAATATCATTATCTCAAAAAAAAAAAAAAAATAAATAATAAAAAAAGAAATTCGGTTTAAAATAAATTTAAAAAAAGTGTACCTGATGTTGCCTAAGTTTTTAAGTTTTTTTAAACCTAATATCTCAATCAATATTTTATTTATTTATCTATTTTTAGATAATGGTATTTTTTATTTATTTATTTATTTTTTTTAAATCGCTGTGTTACAACATAAAAACATATTAAATTTATCTTAGAAAAAAAAAATCAAATGTCTCTTCTGTTAAATATAGATACATCCATGCGAGGTAATGATATTAAGTTGATAATGATGCTATTTCTCTTCCTCCCACAGCGGTAAGATGTGACACAAGGTCGGGAAAGTGGGATTTGAAAAGCCAGCACCCGAGGTGATGATCACTCTGGCCTACAAAAAATGACTGGGCAGCCCCGTCGGCATTTCCCGGTAAGGGTGCCTCAGGCAGTAAGCGATAAACTTACTCCACCCCAAAGAGGGGAGGCAAAGCCTGGGAAGGTGGACCTCCTAGAACTGCACAGGACAAACCCACAGACCGGCGGAACCAAGACCAGAGAGCCAAGACGATACCGGTCTATAGGGTGTAGCATCCATCGGAACAGATACTACACTTTGATGATGAACACAAAAAAAAAGAAAGAAAGAAATCTCCGCCGCAAAAGAAAGAGAAATAATAATACAGTGTAATTTACACGGGTCCATCGAGTTTTAAAGAATGATGATGCTGATGATAATCCAAAAAAAATATACATGGGTACAAGCATCGTTGTGTCTACAAATTTTTTTAATGGGTAACCTCATAATAAAATTGATGACATAATAAATTCATTCAATCTGTTTTGTTTTTTTAAAAATTATTATAAAAAATTCATTTGCCGTTTAAAATACAATAATATGCATTCATTCATGGAATTTCTGAAAGACTTGAGTCTGATATTCCGCATGGGCAGACATTATGGGATGGGGGTGGGTCTATGCAGGTGGCTGACGAAGACAATGCATGACCTTCGAGCAGGTGTTATTAAGAGTACACGGTTGAATGGTTGGTTGTCGCGTGCTATCCTGTGCGTTCTTTGTGCGCAGGACAGGACACTACTACTACTACTACTACCATCAATCGATAATTTACAATGTGATTGGAAAAGTTTTTAAATTTGACCATTTTTCTTCTTCTTCTTCTTGTTATCGATCAGGAGGAGATGGTGGCATGGACTTAATGTTTTTTTAGAAGATGACTTGAACTTTGGGGATGAGGAATTATCATTTACCTTTTTAAGAAGTGTTTCCGCATTCTGGTTGTGGGACACATGGCTGAAACAACTTTCTTTTTTTGGTCCCCCGATTTATAAAATCGAGGGGACTTATCTTTTGAGGCATGCCCGTCCGTCCGGATTTTTCTCCGCAACCATCCATTGAATTTCTCTGAAATTTTGCATGAAGTTGTAACTTTGGTCAGGTTAGAAAGTGACATTCTCCGATTTTTGAAAAAAAATCTGGTTAGCCCCCCAGGGGGTCAAAAGGCCCCGAAATGGCAAAAAATGACATTTTTTGCCCCATAACTTTTCATCCAACCATTCAATTTCTCTGAAACTTGGCCAAAATGTGGAGGCAATTGTTCCTAATAGAAAATAAGTATCGCTGATCTTGGAAAAAATCTAGTTCGCGCCCCCAGGGGTCAAAAGCCCCCAAAATGGCAAAAAATTACCCTTTTCTCCCATAACGTTTGATCCATGCATTCAATTTTTCTGAAACTTGGCCAAATGTAGAGGCAATTGTTCTGGATATAAAATGAGCATCCTTGACCATAGAAAAATTCTGGTTCGCGCCCCCCAAGGGGTCAAAAATGCCCCAATTTATTGCATTTTACAGAGGGGGACCACGCACGCGCGGCTTGTTTTTTAAATTTTCTTATCTTTTTGTTTTTGCTGGGGATGGGGCATCCAACAGGATGCCAAACATTCATCCATTATTTCAGACACTCCATCCGAGAGATCTTTTTTATATTCTAACCGTCCCATTAAGCACAATTGTTTGTATCTCTCTTGCACTTGGTTCACCGGGTATATTCGCCAGGTAGTTTTTTAACTTCTTTTTCATGAGCCCGGTTGCTCCTATAATTACTGGAATGATGGAGATCTTCCTAAGATTCCAGTTTCTTTTCATGTCGTACATAAGACCTTGGTATTTCGTTATCTTCTCCCTCTCAGCTCTGTTTAAGCCAGCAACATTAGGGACACTGACTTTAACTAGGGTTGCTACTTTCTCCCTCAGGATGTCCGTGTAAAGTTAAAGGGTGTTCGGCATTAGTTTTAAGCGAATTATCTTTACTTAAAAACATGATATCTAATGTTTTTGGCAAATAAAAACAATACGTAAATACATGCATCGTAGTTACTCTCTCTCTCATGCTATTACTAAGTAGCATATTTTTTTCCATGAAATTTCACAAATATTTTTCTTCGTACAAGCTATAAAGCGGTAGAAGGTAGGTAAAGATGGAAATTGACATACCCAGGAACTGTACCAACCTCGCTCAAGGGGCGGATTACAGAATTTATTGAAAGTTGAGTTTGAACCGATTAAAATAAATTGCATCTTTTAAGTTTTTTTTATAAATTTTTTATTTTTAACATAGTTCACCCAAAACAAGGCAGGACCCCACTGTAGACGTAAGGGGCTACTGAGAAAAAAGGGAGAAGGTTTGGGGGGTGGTCAACCTAAATTGGGAGCTGTGCAGCGAGATGTCTGTTCACATTAGTTTTAAATTTCTGCATGTCAGTAACGTCAGGAAAGCAGGGAGGGAGTTCCAGAGTCCAGCAGCACGAGGAAAGAAGCTTTTGGAGTAGAAAGCTCTTCGGCATCTGGGGACCTCCACGGTGAATGGATGGGATTTGGCAGATTGTCAGGTCGGCCTAGTGAATTTAAGTCGTGGGGGTACCAGAGCACAATTCATTGAAGTACTTGTAAAACAGGCAGAAGGAAGCAACATTGCGGCGATGGGACAGGGGCTGGAGCTTGGTAGATAGTGAAGGACCTATCAAGTTGGCGACTCTTTTTTGGATCTTGTCTAAGAGGGAGAGACTAGTGGATGATGCCCCAGCCCAGATGTGGCAACAATACTCCATGCATGGGCGGATAGTGGCTTTGTAGAGATATAGGATAATGTCAGGTGTGAAAAGTTTACTGGCATGGTAGAGGGAGCCCACCTTCTTTGCAGCAGCCCTGGCAATGTCTTCAAATGTATTTATTCCAATTCATGTTATCTGTGAAAGTTAGGCCGAGGAGTTTGAATTTTCAAGAGGGGGGGGGGGAATTGGCATCATAAATTAGCAAACACAAACTGGATCCAGTGTGCATCGCCATCGCTACTCAAAGGAGAAGAATTTCATTCTGATACATGATGAAAGGGTTCACGGGCCAAAAAAAAGGTGAGAACCACTGCACTATTCCATACTAAACATTCCAGGTGCACATTATGCATGCAGCAAAATATCTAGATATAGATATAATTATAATAGTAAGTTAAGGTACAATATTTTTGTTAGAACAAACAGGTATTTGAAAAGTTGGAAGCAACGAGGTATTATTTTCTTGTGAGGAAAATATTTTGATGACTATATAATGGGAGGAGTAATATGAAGAGGAATTGACCCGGAATGTTTTCTTTCTACAAACAGACGCCAATTAAATATTTTCTAAAGAATTTCCACTTTCTCATGACAAGAAGGACATCCAATTCCAGATAGGTTAAACTGAGAAAGAAAAAAAAAACACATCCTGTTTCAGCAATATCATGTTTCCTGTATTGGAGAGGTTCAACTCCCACATAAAACAGAGAAAACTGCTTGTTACAGAACAGGTAGTAATATATCTATCATGCTAAATGCAAGTTGGTGCTGGTGTACTTGTATAGTCCCCAATTTCTGGCTTTGCTCACACGCCCCTATTCCGAATTCGTGGCAAACGGTCATAAACAACGTTCTAAGTAATTTAGACGGTTTATTCAAATTATTTGATGGTTTTCAGTAATCAAGCAAAAATTCCATTTTTAATTGATATTTTAATTTTCATTTAAAAAATTATTCCAGCAAATTGTAATACATTTTGATTATAAACATTTTTCAATTGAACCTTTTTACGTGTAATCAATACTAAAAGTTATTAAGTCACATAAAATCAGTGCACTATGGCCCTCAAAAATGTCAGAGTATTGTTTTACTCCTCTCCAGGAGTTAGGCACAAGGCCAGTTTTTATCTTTCCCCCACAAGTAAGATGTGACCCAAGGTCGGGTCGAGAAAGTGGGGTTTAAAAAATTGCCTGGGCAGCCCTGTCGGCATTCTCAGGCAGTAAGCAATAAACTTACTCCTCCCCAAAGAGGGGAGGCGAAGCCTGGGAGGGTGGACCTCCTAGAACTGCACAGGACAGACCCATAGACCGGCGTAAATCAAGCCCCGAAGGCCAAGACAATACCAGTCCATCGGAACAGATACTACACTTTGATCTTAGCCAAAAGGCCAAGAACATCAAAAATGTCAGAGTAGCCCTGTCGGCATTCCCCGGTGGAGGTGCCTCAGGTGATTAGCGATTAAGTCACCCCTTCTCAAAAAGAAGATAAAGCCTGGGAAGGTGGACCTCCTGTGGCTGAACAGGACAACATCTTAGCCTGACAGCAACAACAAAGTCATCGTCAGACTGATTGTCGAGAACATACCCCCCCTCCCCCCGACATGTCCGAAATAAGTTGATTCAACTTCAATACCTTATGTAATTGCGCAATATACACAAGTCCGAAATAAGTTGATTCAACTTCAATACCTTATGTAATTGCGAAATATACACAAGTCCGAAATAAGTTGATTCAACTTCAATACCTTATGTAATTGCGCAATATACACAAGTCCGAAATAAGTTGATTCAACTTCAATACCTTATGTAATTGCGAAATATACACAAGTCTGAAATAAGTTGATTCAACTTCAATACCTTATGTAATTGCGAAATATACACAAGTACAAAAATGTGACATCATTCAGCCAAAGTCATGTTCAAGACTTGTTACTGAATAGTTTCTTACCATTACTGTTGATAATTGGATGGTTTATGAGTATAATTTTCTACAAACATGGCATAGCAATGGAAAAAGAGATAGACTGCAATTTTAGCCATGATGTATGGATTACGACGACATTGAAAATATTGCTACGAGTATCAACTTCCAACTGCAAAACATTGGGACCATGAAATCGTAAGCAAACTTAGAATCAGGTCCACTAAGCACAAGTAGTTGAGGAGGAGGAAGCCGAACGGGAGGAAATTAATTTTGATTAAATTTTATATACATGAATTAATTTCTTTTATTTAGACATTACCTTTTTTTTTTTTAATCTAAATTCATATTAGTGATCCATCTAATTTAAAATTATACATTTAGCTTGGTTTACGGCATATCAACGATCTATGGGCTATTTAATGCTGAAAAAAGTAGTCAAATAGAATCCTATAGGTAGGATAATTATTTTGTAATCCGCATTCAGCCATTTTGAATCTGAGGAAAGGAACTAAGTGCATAACCGGAACGTCTGCATTTTCAGATCCTTAGATTAGACGTGGCTTCCTCGCTTCCATTCGGATTCAAAATTACTACACACGACACTGTTTACGGTACAGTAATTTGGCTTAAAACTTCTTTTAAAATATGAAATATTAAATTTTTTAACGCATCTACGTTACAAATGCGTAGGTAAAGCCTAATGATTGGTATTTGACTGATTTCTCAACGGTATTTCCTGTTAAATAATTTGTGTTGACATTTCACTTCAATAATGATTGTCTCCCCTTGGCGCAAACTAAAATCTTCAAAAATGAAAACAATTAAATTAGCTCGAATTGCTAATCTGCACAAGTGCGATAATATTTAAAATAGGTTTAACAGCAATTTACTATAGCGTAAATAGTGGTGAAGATTGTAATCCGCGTTCAGTCATTTTGAATCTGAGGAAAGGAACTAAGTACATAACCGGAACGTCTGCGTTTTCAGATCATTAAATTAGACGTGGCTTTCTCGCGTCTGCTCCGGTTATGTACTTACTACTACTTACAACAGGACTACAGGTATTTTTGTTCCCATCTATAGTTCCTTTTTTTTCGAAAGCTGGAGTTTCATCCACATTAAAAACTGATCTTGTATTTAACTTTGCCCTCGTAGTTTTTTACTCTCGTCCTGACACAGATCTTTGATGGTTGAAATCAAGCGAATAAAGACATTTTTTAAATGTTGGTAACTATTACTAAAACAAACAAAAATCATTTTAAAAAAAAATTAAGTTAGAAAATTAGTCAAAAACAATCTATTTTAGTTTACTTATTCATTTGTGACTTATTTGCGTTAAAAAAAAGATCAATATTTAATATTTAAAAGAATTCCATGATAAATGCCAGTATACTGAAATCATATGCCCTTAATAGGGTTAAGATGAAAATTCATATACACTAAATGTACAAAAGCAAGGAAATTCCCAAATTTTTACACTTTTATTGTCATTAATTAAGGGTATGACTACATATCAACCAAACCATTTCATTATCACATCACTACAGTATAAATCTCTATGCATGAGTGGATGAAGTGTGTGAGGTGCGCTGAAGAAAAATTCCTACCAGTAAAATACATAGCCCTGTTGTGCTCGCATACCTTTAATGACAATAAAAGTGTCAAAATTTGGGAATTTCCTTGCTTTTGTACATTTAATGTATATGAATTTTCATCTTAACCCTATTAAGGGCATATGATTTCAGTATACTGGCATTTATTATGGAATGTCACTACTTTTGTAAAGGCTATGCCTCAATACAATGGTCATTTTTAAGGTTTTTTGGAATTTTCTGGAAAACTAAGGTATATGGTGAACTGAAATTAAAATGCCATCAACTAGACCATAGAATCTCTATCTCTACCAAAAATCAGCTGAATCCATCAAATAGTTGATGAGATACAGGGACACGGACAACACAAAATCATGCCTGACCTTTCTGGATCTCTGGGTTGCCTTGACTAATGATGCTGAAATTCTACACACTTATAGAACTTATCAAAAAAAAATTTTGTGCAAAGTTTTAATTAATTTGGTTTATTGGTTTTTGAGTTATGATTGATCAAAAAATTGAGATTTTTAGCATAGGCCATTCTTGAAGTCTATTAAGGGATAGAGCGCTCTCGCGCCTCCCTTGATTAAACAATTTATTTTGCCCGAGATAGAGATCGTGAGAAAAATAATCTGGTTGTGTACTCACTTCTTGTAATGGCGGAACGTGGATCATTTTACTCTGTCACTATTTACGGCGAATTAGATTGGCGTAAAACTTCTTTTAAATATTAAATATTGAACTTACAAATGAGTAGGTAAACCAAAATAGATCGTTTTTGACTAATTTCCCAACTGTATTTTCTTTAAAAGAATTTATGTCGCTAAGTATTCATTACCAAAATGTTTCATTAATTCTGTAAAAATAACTTCAATTCAAAAGAAATTCAAAAGATTTGTAAAAAAAAAGAAATAAAACAGAACTGAGAAAGTTATGACTATAATTCACCAGAGTATCCTATCCGCTCGATAGTAAAAAAAAAAGATAAAGGCGCCAATTCCTTGTGGACCACTTAAATAATCTGTAAATCGCATTTGATTGGCTGTTTTGCAAGTCAGTGTGATCTACACTTGTTATTAACAAATAAAAGTCAGTGTCTTCTAGTGTTTCAAAAATAGAGAGCATATCAGAGACGGATCATTTCTGCTATGGTTGATTTGACGAAAGGAATACAAGTTTTGGATCTTTCAAACCCGAAACTCTCAGATGAAGCAAACAAAATACATCACTAAAAATACACTCTGGCACCCGAGTTAGGAGCATATACTAAGAGATTTATTTTTAAATACGTTCGGGTGCCCTTCATAAAAAAAATTATTTAGAGTAAAATGGTTTTCGGCATTATGATTAATCCCAAACAACTTACAGGGTGTTCGAGACAAATTTGATAACTTTCTTTATATTCCTTCATTTCAGAACCATTTGAAGTATTTAATAGCGGTAAAGTGCAATGGATAGCTGTTTCTGTGTACTATTGGTGTGTTTGAGAGCTGGAGACCATGAATGACTGGAAAACACCAAAATATTGGATGAGAGTGACATGCATTATGATGATTCGCACTGGGTTAAACAATTTAGAAATCTTAATTGTGGCTTGAATGGTGTGAGATGAGAATGTGATCCGATGAACTTGCTGCTCTGGTGATCCCTTGGCGTAAATACAGTTAATGAACCCGACAATAAGCTAAATCACATCCATTCACTGTGGAGGTCCTCAGATGCCGGAGAGCCTTCTACTCAAATAGCTTCTTTCCATTGAGCTGCCGGCCTTTGGAACTCTCTCCCTGCTCCCCCGACTGTAACGACAGGCTTAAATTTAAAACTAATGTGAACAAGCATCTCGCTGCATAGCTTCCAATTTAGAATGACCCCTTAAACTTTCACCCTAATTCTCAGTAGCCCCTTACGTCTACAGTGGCAACTTGCCTTGTTTGGGGTGAACTAATTGAAAAAAAAAAATTGCAAAGATATGGAAGCAGTGTAGTAGAAAGGATCATAGCAGGAAATCTGACCGTGTTTGCACAATGAAATTTGTTGAGAAGTTGAAAAAAAAGAAAAAAGAAAGAAAAAAAAAGAGAAGTGCGGCAAGATCCAGGCAAAGCAATGTGGACATGCGCGTGAGAGTTGTGACTATTGCTGAACAAGGATCTTTGCTATTCCTCATAAAAGAGTCACAAGGACTAAGAGAAGCGCCTTATAAAAGACAACTCCTGAACAAGATAAAAACACTCAGTCGAGCAGGGGATGTTCTGGTTCTTCTCAGGATCTGTTGTACAACATGTAAAACACAAGGTTGCTAGCCTAGAGTCTGCACGAAGTCCCATGCATCATGAAAATCAAGTTCCCTCAAACATGATGTCTTTGGGCGTGTTTCCAGCGAAGGCCATGACACGCTGCCCCACATCTTCAAAAAGGCACTCAGACTCAATTTAGATGCTTATAGTTCCTGTCCACTCTTTTCAACTGTTGGGTGGAGAATTGCTGCAGGAAAACCATATGTGTGGCAGCAATATCAGGCCCCCCCAACTCGCCTGATCACAACCCCATGGACTATTATGTGTGGGGCACAGTTGAGAAAGACACTTGCAATACCAACGACGAGATGATTGCCAGGATCAAGCTGATGTCCAGGCGTCTCTCGAGGGACACCGTGGTGGACGTTCAGAGCGGCTTCTTCGAGTGAGCTGTATTCGGCAAAAGATCCTCTAAGAAATACATTTCGAATTTTGATAATACATCAATTATTTTCTTTGCTGTCCCAAAAGTGTCAAATTTGTTTCGAACACCATGTATATATTCACCATATAGAGGCTAGCTAAAGAAGAACGATAACTCAAGTTCATAATTGTGTAGTTAAAGGACAAAGTTATTATCGTTCTTCTTTAGCAAGCCTCTTTCTCAACTTGTTTATAAAGATGGCGACTATATTTTACGGTTGAGTTTTCATTTCGACTTTTCACGTGTACAATGAAACTCGCTATAAATTTATTGTTATTTTTTTTGTTTTTTTTTACTAAAACATGGTTTAAGTAAAAATAACTTGTGGGAGTAATGCCCAAACCGACACTACATTTTTTTTATTAAATGCAAGTCGCTCCAGACAAGGCATGAAGCCACTTGATGTAAGGAGCTAACAAAAAAAAACTACTTCAAGGTCAAAAACTAGCCACCGATAAGTGTTAGATGGATAGATTCCGATCCAGAAAACAGCAATTCTTCCCCCTTTGCCAGAAACATCGCTGATGGAATGTGAGGACTAAAGGACAAAATAAGGGAAGCGAGAGTTACAAGGTTGCCGAAAGTAAACCCAAGTTCCACTTTCTACTCTCCTATAATTCGGGTGACAGAAATAGGAATTAACCATGAACACGTCCTATATGATGTTTACTTCCGGCCATGGGAAATTCGAATTTGATTTTGAAACCTTTAGATAAAATGTCAATTTACTCAATTCGAAAATAATATCTGGCTAGTCGAGTATTATGTTTCATGTGTGTTACTAAACCAAAAACCAAACTATTTCTTTTGGCCTTGTGCCACATCTTATTTTATAAAGAAAATTTACTATTCTGTGAACTTTTTTGTAAAATTTTTAACATAGCTAAAATCAAACAGTTCTATTTATCTTCCTCCCACAAGGTAAGATGTGACACAAGGTCGGGAAAGTGGGAAAGAACCAGCGCTGGAGAATTTGAGCATTCTGGCTGTTTAAAAATTGCCTGGGCAGCCCCGTCGGCATTCCCCGGTAGGGGCGCCTCAGGCAAGCGGAGCCACTAATCTAGAAAATAACCCTAACCTTCTTAAAAAAAAAAAAGTATGTATGTGCCGGTAAAGTAAAATTGCCGCCAACGATTTTATTCTGGATGTGTACATGTCATGAGGATATTTATTTACTCCTCGCGGAGTTAGGCACAAGGCCAGTTTTATCTTACTCCCACAAGTAAGATGTGACCCAAGATCGGGTCGAGCAAGTGGGGTTAAAAGCCAGCGCTCGAGAGGTGAGCACTCTGGCCATTTAAAAATTGTCGGCATTCCCCGGTAGGGGCGCCTCAGACAGTAAGCAATAAACTTACTCCTCCCCAAAGAGGGGAGGCGAAGCCTGGGAGGGTGGACCTCCTAGAACTGCACAGGACAGGCGTGCAGTATCCATCGGAACAGATACTACACTTTGATCTTAGCCAAAAGGCCGGATATGTTGATACAGAAGCAGCCAGGGTTTTTTACACCCCCCCCCCCCGCCTAATAAACCGGTATCGTCCGG
This sequence comes from Sepiola atlantica, assembly GCA_963556195.1. Taxonomy (NCBI): domain Eukaryota; kingdom Metazoa; phylum Mollusca; class Cephalopoda; order Sepiida; family Sepiolidae; genus Sepiola; species Sepiola atlantica. The sequence continues at coordinate 16,587,088 of OY744536.1, read as the reverse complement.
GCCTTCGGGTCTGGATTTATGCCGGTCTATTGGTTGTCGGTCCTGTGCAGTTCTAGGAGGTGCACCCTCTCAGGCTTTGCCTCCTCTCTTTGGGGAGGAGTAAGTTAATTGCTTACTGCCTAGGCGCCCCTACCGGGGAATGCCGACGGAGATGCCCAGGCAATTTTTAAACAACCAGAGTGCTCAAATTCTCGAGCGCTGGGTTTTTCCCACTTTCCCGACCTTGTGTCACATCTTACCTTGTGGGGGGGGGGGGGAAAGATAAATAGAACTGTTGATACCATGTGTCACTTTCTACATTAACACATAATTTGTACGTAGGTACCCCTTCAAAAATGATCACCAATAATAATACTAACTTACTTATTAACTAGCAAGATGACCCGACGATGCCCAGGATTAAATAAGGAACTATGTCCTCTTGCCCCAAGCTCATAACATCATATATTTTTGTGTATTCTTTACCATTTTTAATATTCAATTTTGCGGGTGGGGCTCAAGGATGTACTCATTAATTCGGCTGGTAGTGAGAGGTACAGTGGCATTTACCGAAATACATTTCCATAAATTTATAATCTTTAAATCTCTGTATACTTCTACTCCACTTCCTGAACCCCATGTTAACATTTCTCCTTTTTTTTTTCCATCTTTTAATTACTATAATTTTCAAGTTAAATAAAATTAAGTAAAATGTCATATTTCCTTTTTTATGGATGGATTGTATCCCTTTTGATAAAATCTATCCAAGTAACTCTGGTTAATGCGATAACAAAATATATGGCTATGGAGGTCTATCCCCAAACCCCTAAGAAGAGTTTGCGAAGGAAGTACAACTTATAGTATATATATATATATATATATATATATATATATATATATATATATACATACATACACACACACACACACACACCCACACAAACACACGCACGCACGCATACATACCAGCAGTACCTACCAGACATTGCCCAAGATGCAGTGACAACTATTATATTCTTCAATTAAAATATGAGTTATCTCCCTTGCTAATCTTTATTTTTAGGTGATTATTTAAAAACGTTTCATATCAATCAGTCGTCTGGGCCGGACTAAGATATTTTTAAAAATAAATTGTAGAAAAGAACGTCATCATTTTGCCAATACCATGATACAACAATAACAAATAAAAATTAGCTAATCAGAAGCAAAGTTCAATTTATCAACTTAAATGCTATTTGGGCCTGACTTTGAAAATCCGACAGGATAACTTTATGTGTTAGATGATTTATTAAGATATTACTAACATATGCAGTAATTTTCTATCAAATAATTTGTCTAATATGATGATCAAAACAATAAAATGTTCTTTGATACGACAGGGGTGCATGAGAAAATGAATATTACTCCCTTGGTTTCAGGCTTTTCAGGGTATAAATGAGTCAATGAACGATAATACATTTCTTTTAACTGTAAACAAGGCAGAAGTTACTTTCTAATCGACAATTTAAAAGCTTAAAAATTATTTTCAAACTTTTGAAGGGTTACAAACCTCCCATTTTAATCCATTATTAATAAAAAAAACATTTTTTTTACATGACCAGCTTCTGTTTATTCTAAGATCTTTCAAAATAGGAAAGCGATTTTGAAGTCTTTAAACTGTTGCCGAGAAAGCCATGCCTGTCTTGAAATGTTCGTTTGTGCTGCCAAACCTAAAAAAGAAAAACAGAAACTTTTGCACGCGCCTCTGTCATATCAAAGAACCAGGGAAGTTAACAGGTACGTACGAACAACAATGAAAAATGATTATCGACTTACTTCCAATGTTGTAAATAAATAAATAAATAACAACATGGTATCATCCCAAGTTTAGTTCAATTATAATTTAGTGACTACTGCCCCCAGGTCATCGGGCTGGGATCGGAGTGTGATGTCTGGTCTGTCCTCAGTAAGCGGGCGAATTTTCATTTTGGGAATCTTTTACGAGACTCAGCAGAGTAAAAACGAGAGTGTCCCTTTTGGGGGAGCTAGATATACCCCACATTAAAAACCGACCTTGCTCTCGTTAAGAGGCAAGTAAATTGGAACTCCGTTGAACAAAAGGTTGGGGAGGGGGTCATATATTCAATAATTAATAGCGACATAAGTAAATACTTCATTGACATTCTGTTTAAAATATGCTTGTGCCACCGTGTAGTCATTTATTTTCTGTTGTTTTAAAAAAAAAATAGATGCGTTTTATTGTTTTCTTTCAAATTAGGCGAAAAATGATAAAATCGAGACATGACTACTACCTGATAAAAATGCCAATTTTAAGACTTATAGCCTTTTGGGGATATATCAATGCAATATCTTGACAATGTGCTCTCAAATTTATAATTTAGTTCGTTTTTTTTTTTTTGGCTAAGATCAAAGTGTAGTATCTGTTCCGATGGATACTGCACGCCTGTCCTGTGCAGTTCTAGGAGGTCCACCCTCCCAGGCTTCGCCTCCCCTCTTTGGGGAGGAGTAAGTTTATTGCTTACTGTCTGAGGCGCCCCTACCGGGGAATGCCGACGGGGCTGCCCAGGCAATTTTTAAATGGCCAGAGTGTTCACCTCTCGAGCGCTGGCTTTTAACCCCAGTTGCTCGACCCGATCTTGGGTCACATCTTACTTGTGGGAGTAAGATAAAACTGGCCTTGTGCCTAACTCCGCGAGGAGTAAATAAAGATCCCTGTTTACTTGTCTCCTCCACGAGGGCAAAGTTAGAAACAATGTCAGTGTTTAATGTGGGGAAAATCCAGCTCCTCGAAAAAGGGAACACTGTGGATTGGGAGAACATTTTAAAGTGCCTCAGTCTAGATGGATTTCTCTTTCAATGACCGTGAATGAGGGCAGAACAGATGAAGTGTAGTATCAGAACAGATGCTACGCTTTGATCCGAGTCAAAAAGACGAAGGATAGCTAAACTTACTAAAAGTCAAACCAAAGTTTAAGTTACAATTTTTAAAAAAATGTAATAAAAAATATTTTCGGGTTTCTGCAGCTGTCTAAGGTTTGAAGAACTGAAATGTTAAGAGAGAGAAAGAAAAAAATGGTAAAGTTGAAATAGTTTGTTGATGACATTTTTTTTTGTTTTTGACAGAACAATGAAGACGGTCGGTTCGGACAAGAGCAAAAAAAAAACAACTTTTTTTTTGCTTTAAGTTCAGTTTAGAACAAAAGATGTAATAAAAAATAAATATTTTATAATTTTATCTACTTAGTTCAAATGCTAGAATGGAAATATTTTATTGTGAAAATTAAAATGTTACAAATCGAAAAGTGGCCGGTTTTTCAGAAACCATGTTTAGTAAAATCATAACAGTAGTAGAGGGTTCCTTTAAGAAGCCGTGTAGAGTCAGTAAAGAGAGAGGGGTATTCCTCTCTCTCTCTCTCTCTCTCTAGAGAGAGAGAGAGACTCGTGGCTTTTTCCTTCACGTCGACCGGCTTTTTCTTGCCCTTTCTCCGTCTTCCTTTCTATATTATTATTATTATACCAGTTGTACCTTTAATTCAACTAGTTCAATTTGTAAGACTATTTTATTCGGCCGGTTGTCGTCGCCGTAGATTGTATTTAATTGTCAACCGGACCGGCGCGAAAATAGATGGCACCGGGGAGGGTGAGGGAAGAACGTCGCTCGTTTAATTAAGGGAATCTGACAATTAACAGGACAATTAACGTTTTAAAAAGACTCATGAAACTCAGCAGTGACAAGAACGTAGTACTACATCGTAACATGTGTAAGAAAAATAATGCAGGAAACAATACTACGTAGAGTCCCTGTTTGCCTCCCCACGAGAACAAAGCTAGACACAAGGTGGCTTTTTTTTTACTGTGAGAAAAATTCAGTTCCCAAAAGAGGGCACTCTGGATTGGGACACAAATTTAAATTGACTCAGTCTAGAAAGATTTCTCCTTCACTGACCGAGTATTTATTTACTCCTCTCCAGGAGTTAGGCACAAGGCCAGTTTTTATCTTACTCCCACAAGTAAGATGTGACCCAAGGTTGGGTCGGGAAAGTGGGGTTTAAAAATTGCCCGGGCAGCCCCGTCGGTATTCCCCGGTAGGGGCGGCGCCTCAGGCAGTAAGCAATAAACTTACTCCTCCCCAAAGAGGGGAGGCGAAGCCTGGGAGGGACCTCCTAGAACTGCACAGGACAGACCCATAAACCGGCGTAAGTCAAGCCCCGAAGGCCAAGACAATACCAGTCTATGGGGTGCAGTATCCATCGGAACAGATACTACACCTTGATCTTAGCCAAAAGGCCAAGGAACAGTTAGTAACACTCCTAGTCAAAAGGCCAAGGAATTACTACGTAAAGTCATAAATATTTTCTAGATACAATGGATACACCCTGTAAGCGTGGCCTGCGCGGCGAGTCCAAATTGAAGCATGGGTTGCGCAATGTTCACCCGCACCTCTTCTTAACCGGCATTGATAGAGTCCAGTACCAAGGAGTCCAAGACGATTAGAAACAATGTCGGGATAGCACTAGTGTTATTTCAGAGTTTTCCTTCTAGACTAGTTGCACAACCAAGGCTTGAGAGTGCCGTCTACCCTACTATTTTTTTCAGTAATTAATAGAAAAATGATTTTTTTTTTAATATTAGTGAAAAGAAATATACGAATTACTAATAATGAAGTTGTTTGTGCGTATAAAAAAAAAAGGCGGTTTAATAAGTTAGAATTAATTCGTATACGTGTATCCCGCCCGATGTTTCCATGTGCGAGGGGGGGGGGGGTCCAGGAAGACATGTTAAATATACTCGCTGTGTTTACACGGCGTTTCCTGGTGGAGGGTTTTAAAAAAAAAAAAATTCAAAAATATAGTCATGTTTACATTTCTTTTTAATTCGTTTTAAATTTTCCCTTATTTTTTTTATTTCAATAAATAGGGTTTATATAGTAAATGAAATTTCAATAAATATATAGTAAAAAAAAAAAAAAAATTTTTTTTTAAATCAAAGTTACGTATAGACGAGATTAATGCTAGGTTCATTTTCTTGGGTTAGGAGCAAAATGTATCTACTCTCTGATACTACACTTCATCTTTTCTGTCATCAGTCAGTGAAGGAGAAATCCTAAACTGAACCAATTTAAATTTTTGTCAATCTAGTGTGCTCCTTTCTGGGGAGCTGAATTTTCCCCACATTAAAAAAAAAAACGACCTTTTGTATAACTCTGCCCTCTGAGGCAGGTAAATAAGAAACATTTCTTTTTTAATTTGTTGAACGTAAAAATTAAGGCTTGGAAAAAAAAAAAAAAATCATGTTCGAGAAATTTATTTATTTTTTTTAAATTGGCAATTGTCCAGAATAGAGTCCCATTTTGTTTTTTTATAAGGGAGATAACTTCAAAAGAATTCTAATTAAAATAAAAACTAAAAAAAAAAAAAACCCTCAAATTTGAGATATCTGATTATTTTTTTTGAGGGGGGGGGGAATAAAATATTTGAAACAACAAAATCATAAACAAATATTGAATCATGAAAGATGTAAACGGGAGAAACATTCATTTTTTTTTCAGTGTGTTTAGTAAACATTTAGTAAGTAAACACTGTTTACTTACTAAATGCCTATTAATAAAACTAGAAGACAAGGGTGCTTCTCGCCTCCACGTAACTTTGATAAATAGTATTTATTAAATACACATTGAATTACTTTTATTTACCATCAATCGAATATTTATTGAAAATCAATAAAATGAGGGAAAATTAAAATAAATTAAATGTAAACAACTATATCTTGAATTATTTTTATCGACGCCATCTCCGCTAACCTGTCTCCAGCCGAGCAAAGCCGGATAAATAGAGTTAGTAAACAGTAAACATGAACGAAACCTTAAACTCACGTGTGTTATGTAATGAATGTATCAATTACAAAAAGTAAAAGACATTTTCATTCACGTTTTTAAATGAACAATACGAGTTTATTTACCTGTCTCCCATTGTAAAGTCAGACACACGGTCAGTTTAAGTGCTCCCACCCCTAATTCAAAAAGGGGTAGGACTACCCTGGGACGGGTACAAAATTTACCATGATCGGGCCCCGTCAGCATTTCCTCGGTGAGGGCACTTCAGGCGACCGATAATAAACTAAGCACCACTCTCAAAAGAGAGGGTGATCCCTGAGAGAACGGTCTCCAGACACTAAAAAGAACATATACCTCACTCTGATATCAATTCGAAGACCGGACAAACGCTTAAAGAGATTTTTTTCGCGCTTGTACAGTTTAACATCCCCTGCAAATTAATTGTTTTCATTTTAGAAGAGTTCCGTCCGGCAAGGGAAGAGTTAACAACCCCCCCCCCCTATTAAGAATGGCTTAAACTGTACAAGTGCCGATTTTTTTTTTAAGTGGTCAAGGAATTTAATTAAATTCATGTGGCAATAAAAAAAAAACCCTAAAAGTAACGATTTACTTGCTCCTCCACGAGGGCATAGTTAGACACAAGGTCTATTTTTAATGCGGATAAAATCCAGCTCCCCAAAAAGAGGCATTTTGGATGAGGACAAAAATTAAAATTGGCTTAATCTAGAAGGTTTCCTCTTTCACTGACCGAGGACAAAATATGAAGTGCAGTATTTTAACAGATACTACACTTTGATCCAGGCAAAGAGGCCAAGGAATCAAAAGTAAAATAAATAAAAGAAAAAAAAAACAAATTTGGAAATTGACAAGTGCCCCCACCCACCTACACGAAACAAACAAAAAAAAAACCAATCAAATTGACAGAACGAGATTTATGGAAATTTTTTAAAAGGATCTTTCGAAATCTCGAACGGACAACAAACATAAAAACCCCAAAAAACATGAAATGAATAACAAGGAATTATTTCACGTTTAAAAATATCTACTACAAAAAATAAGGAAAAATTCTAAAAACATACACAAGATCTAAGAAGTCATCCTTTTAATTGATTCTTTTACGGGTTTGTTTATTTATTTTTTAAACTTATGTTGTCAATATCGTGATTTTCGTTTTACGCACTGACTGACATGTGTTTTTTGTTTTTGCGGATGAAACTTTTCGGAGGGGGTGGGGGAAATCAAGTTTATTTACAATTCGCAATGTTTTCTTAGTTTCATTTTTGAATACGTTGTACATCATTGCCATACAATATTTTGCCAACTTATATCAGAATGGAGTATGGTCTTATTCGGCCCTATTATGTCATACCCCCAGGCATTATCTCCTTTGGGAGGAGGGGGATTGTTTTATTGCCGTTCACCCCCACCGAAGAATGCCGATTGGGAGCTATCTACTAGTTCAGTGCTCCCTTTTGAGGGGAGTTGGATTTCTCATGTTAAATAGACCTTGTGTCATATTATGAAGTCTTGCCGGGGAAAAGGAAACATAAATACAATATTTTATTATTACACACACACACACATGAATGTTCTTAATTGTTTAAAACGTAAATTATTTCAATGTAAATTTTCAACCCCCAACAAAAGAATCATATGAACAAAAGTAACACATTAAAATTAAGGCGATTTAATTTTCAGTTATAATTTTTACGTTAACGTTATCGAAAGAAAAAAGGATACTTTTACAGAATTGGAACCGAACTGATTTTTTTTTTTACTCCAACCTTATCCTAACCCTAAACTAAGTTTTAGGTTTAGTTCGGCAAAAGTCGGTTTGGTTCGATTCAAATTCCGTAGAAGCACACAAAAATGTCTTAAGAGGATCCAATACGTCTTTATTTAACTATGAGTGAAGATAAAAAAATAAATTAAGAAAAAAATAAGAAAAATGTTGAATATTTTTACGAAATAATAAGGATATTTTTTCTGGTCCCAAGAACCCTATTTAAAAAAAAAAAATTTTTTTAAGAAAAAAAAAACTAAATAATTTATCTATTTTTAATTACAAAGTAAAACAACTTATTTTTTAAACAATAAAATACATGTCTGTAGATGATGAAATATATATACAATAAATAAGTTTTTCTTTAGTTTATGAAAAAAGGGGGGGGGGGTAATATTCGGAGGGAAAACAAGAAAAGTGGACCTAAACGAAACACAACAATGTGTTCGTTCTGTTTTATATGAAAAAGTAGTGATAAGTAAAAAATATACACGAATATTTACGAAAACAAAACGAAAAAGTTAAACAATGAAAAACGTGTTCGATGGAGAAAAATAATGTAAAAAGGGGGGGGGGAGTGAGGTGAAAAAGTTGTTAAAAAAACAAGTACCTGTTATAAAATAGTGAAGTGGTAGTTTTTCAAATCCATTCCCGGTTAAGAAGCGCATTTTTGTGAAGGAAAGAAGAGAATCAGGGGGGAGGAGGGAAGAATAAGACGGGGAGAGGGAGGAGGAAGGTCCGAGAGACGAAGGGTGAAAGGAAGAGGTAGTGAAACAGACGAAGTAGGAGGTAAGAGGGAAATCGACAAGGGTAAGTAGGAGGAGGAAGAGGAAATAGACGGGAGAAAAAGCGAAGGATGGACGGAAGAAAACAGAAACTGAAGCGGACGAATTTATTACAATATTTTTTTAATATTATAGAAAGACAGACAGAAAGATATATTGAAAAACGCGTGTGTGTATGTATATATATATATATTTGGGGTTCTTCGGGCTTTCAGTCAGTTTAAGATTTAATTTCCATCATCATAAGCAAAGAAGAAGAATGGAAAAACCTGGTGGCTGGCTGATTGCGTTGCCACGACAACCCAATATAGCTAGGACTATTTGGGTAGACTTGACAACACAGGAGAGAAATCAATATATTATAGTCGAGCTTCCTTTCTTTTTACTCTCTCTATCTCTCTATCTCTCTCTCTCTTTCTTCTTCTAGTAAGTGGGTAGGCAGGCTGCTGCTGCTGTTTCTGACGGTGTATATAGTAGTACAATCTCTCTTCGTGGTTGGTGACCTTCTTTCTTTCTCTCTTTCTTTACTTGGCTTTATTCAACACAGACTTCACTACGACGACGACGACGACAACCTTCATCATCATCGCCTGTGATGATGATGATGATGATGTAGTAATAACACGACGACTCATGGCGCTTCAACAGTAAAGAGGGAGAACAAAGAGAAAGAAAGGAACGATATAACTATGACTAAAGAGAGAGAGAAAGAAAAGAAACGTAAAACGAGTTTAATTCTTTCCTTTCTTTCTCTAAATAGAGAAAGAAAGGAAAGAATAAAACAGAGTGTCTAGCATAGAGAGAGAACGAGAGAAAAAACTTCGAGTGAAGACAGAGAGAAAGAGATAATCTAGATAAGAGGCGGGGTAAGAAAGAAGGATAGAAAATAACTTTAAGAGTAAAGAAAGAGAGAATATATAAACTTAATAAGTGAGGGGGTATAAAAGGTGAAAGAAGGAGGGAATAAATCCGCTATGAGAGAGTAAAATTAACAGAGAAGAAAGGAAAGATATAACGCGAACAGCGAACTTAAGAGAGACAGAGAGAGAAAGAGGGACAGACATAACTACAAGAGTAAAGAAAAAGTGAGAGAGAGAAAGAGAGGCAGACATAACTACACGAGTAAAGAAAAAATGAGAGAGAGAGAAATAGAGACAGACATAACTACAAGAGAAAGAGAGACAGACATAACTACAAGAGTAAAGAAAAATTGAGAGAGAGAAAGAGAGACAGACATAACTACAAGAGTAAAGAAAAAATGAGAGAGAGAAAAAGAGACAGACATAACTACAAGAGTAAAGAAAAAGTGAGAGAGAGAAAAAGAGACAGACATAACTACAAGAGTAAAGAAAAAATGAGAGAGAGAAAAAGAGACAGACATACTACAAGAGTAAAGAAAAAGTGAGAGAGAGAAAAAGAGACAGACATAACTACAAGAGTAAAGAAAAAGTGAGAAAGAGAAAGAGAAACAGACATAACTACAAGAGTAAAGAAAAAGTGAGAGAGAGAAAAGAGCAAACATATAACCTGAATAAGGGGGAGGGTCTAGAAAGAGAGAAAGTATAAGAACAGATATGAAAGAAAGAGGGAGAAGAGGGGGGAGGAGATAAATAGATAGAGAAGGGGAGGGGAGTAATAAACTCAGCAGCAGCCGACGAGTTTAGATCTGCCTGCTCTTTCTCTCTCTCTCGAAACCAGATCAATAGACAGCCTTTTTTTAATTTTTTTCTCATTCTTTCTTCTCCGCCTCGCCCCCACCACCTCGCCCCCTCCCTCCCTCGCTTTACCACCGCCGCCTTCTTTCTTTCGACCTCCTCGCTGTTCAATGCCTAGAGGCTGGGGAAGTGGGTGTGAAAGGGGGGAGTCGGAGAAAGGACAGTGGAGAAGATGGAGAGGGAAGACGGTGTATGGGTGAGGGGGGACCCGGTAAGGTGGAGGGGCGAGAGGGTCGGGAAGGAGTGGTTGGGTTGGGAACTGAGAAGAGATGGCGAGGAAGTGAAAAAGAACACACACACACACACACACAATGTTTCTCCACACAAACACACTTACACAGGCAGGCATTCTGAAAGGTACGGGAACTTACAAAATCTCCATTCAACACAGCGATATATACATACACTTGAAAGCAACTATACGCACGCACTAGCAGAGTAATTTACAATTATCTAACAATACACACGTATGTGTGTGTATATATTATATATATATATATATATATATATATATATATATATATATATATATATATATATATATTATATTTATATATTATATATTGTATTATATTATATATATATATTATATTATATATATATTATATATTATATTATATATATTATATATATATATATTATATTATATATATATTATATATATATTTATATATATATTATATATATATTTATATTATATTATATATATATATAAATATATATTATATATATATAAATATATATTATATATTATATAATATATATTATATATATATAAATATATATTATATTATATATCATATATATAAAAATATATATTATATTATATATCATATATATAAAAATATATATTATATTATATATCATATATATATAAATATATATTATATATATATAAATATATATTATATTATATATCATATATATATAAATATATATTATATTATATATCATATATATATAAATATATATTTTATTATATATCATATATAAATAAATGTATATTATATTATATATATATATATAAATATATATTATATATATATAAATATATATTATATTATATATCATATATATAAAAATATATATTATATTATATATCATATATATATAAATATAGATTATATTATATATTATATATATATATTATATATTATATATATATATTATATATATAAATATATATATTATATATATAATATATATATTATATATATATATATATATATATATATATATATATATATATATATATATATATATATATATTATATATAGGATCAAATATAAACCAAAGTAAAACTTTTAGTAGATGGAACCTATTGTGAAGAAGATTAGTTCAATATACGGGATAGAGCAATTGTAGAGATAGAAGAAAAAAGTGTGATAAATATGAGACGATTGTCCAAATTTATTTCAAATTTCAATTGTTCTATGCAAGGTGTATTCAGTAATAAACTAGTGTTAAATAATAATAAATTAGTGTTTATTATTCTTTAACACTAGTTTATTACTGAATACACCTTGCATAGAACAATTGAAATTTGAAATAAATTTGGACAATCGTCTCATATTTATCACTCTTTTTTTTCTTCTATCTCTATATTATATATAAATATATCTATATTATATTATATATAAATATATATATTATATATATAAATATATATATTTATATTATATATATATATATAAGGGTCTCTCCAAATATGATCTGAGGTTAAGATCGGATTCTAACTCTGCCTGATGAGATCTCAGTTTATAGTAACTGTTGATCGATAACATCGACATGCCAGTGTCGCAGATTTTGTACATGTCTGTGTAAATAAAATTATCATATATATATATATATATATATATATATATATATATATATATATTATATAATATTATGGGTTTGTCCTGAAAAAAAAAAACGATCGGCCACTGCACTGGTCACACGCACATGGAACTTAAAAGACAATAATATTCCATGCGCTATTAAATGAAAGATATTGGGACATCATGAGTTGTACTTAATAAGTTCCAAAAAACGTGGTCCTTGCACAGCGGAAAAAATGAAAATCTTATTGGCGATCTTATCTTCAACAACAAAATGTTTGAATGTGAAATCAGAGATATTTAAAACGTGTCCACACCGTAGAAAATACCTGAAATTGGACAAATTATTAACCACCATAGAGACAACTGAGTGCATAAGTACACTCCAACATGAGCACAAGACATCTACAACTTTTACAACTTACACACTTGAATGACACGGCGCTACATCTCAATATGTTTGCATTAGACACTACATCCTTCCTTAGTTACTCTCTTACGCTTATCTTCTGATTTTTTTTTTAATTGAAAAAGAGAAAAGAATTGGAGTTAGAATCTTTAAATTTAGACTTTTCCAAATCTCTCAATCTGCAGTTTACAATTTATATAATCGCTATAACCACTAATTAATTCCATAACATAGACATAGATGTAGCCTCCTACAGATATAATGTAAATTAATTATCCTGGTATTATTATTTGTTATTTGGTATCTGCGCATTATTTTTTTTTTTATCTTAATGTAACTTAAAGTATAATTTTATTCCATGAAAAATGCCAGTATACTGAAATCATATGCTCTTAATAGGGTTAAGATGAAAATTCATATACACTAAATGTACAAAAGCAAGGAAATTTCCAAATTTTTACACTTTTATTGTCATTAATTAAGGGTATGACTACATATCAACCAAACCATTTCATTATCACATCACTACAGTATAAATCTCTATGCATGAGTGGATGAAGTGTGTGAGGTGCTCTGAAGAAAAATTCCTACCAGTAAAATACATAGCCCTGTTGTGCTCGCATACCCTTAATGACAATAAAAGTGTAAACATTTGGGAATTTCCTTGCTTTTGTACATTTAGTGTATATGAATTTTCATCTTAACCCTATTAAGGGCATATGATTTCAGTATACTGGCATTTATCATGGAATGTCACTACTTTTGTAAAGGCTATGCCTCAATACAATGGTCATTTTTAAGGTTTTTTGGAATTTTCTGGAAAACTAAGGTATATGGTAAACTGAAATTAAAATGCCATCAACTAGACCCTAGAACCTCTATCTTTGCCAAAAAATCAGCTGAATCCATCAAATAGTTGATGAGATACAGGGTGGCACATACGTACGTACGTACACACGGACAACACAAAATCATGCCTGACCTTTCTGGATCTCTGGGTTGCCTTGACTAATGATGCTGAAATTCTACACATTTATAGAACCTATCAAAAAAAAATTTAGTGCAAAGTTTTAACTAATTTGGTTTATTGGTTGTTGAGTTATGATTGATCAAAGAAATGAGATTTCTAGCATAGGCCGTTTTTGAAGTCGATTAAAGGAGAGAGCGCTCTCGCGCCTCCCTTGATTTAATCTAGACATTTAACATCATGAACAGGCTTTGCCCACTCGCTATCACTTCGCTATTTAATTCATATTCACTACTTGACATCATTGAAACAAAACCAACCAATAAGAAAATGACAAAACTCCCTCTCTTTCTCTCTCTATATAGATAAGAAAAGAAGACAAAACTAATCGATAACAAAAGGAGACAAAACTAATTGATAAGAGGACAAGACTAATCGATAAGAACAAACAGACAAAACTCCACCTCTCTCTCTTTCTTCGTTCTGTTCTACTACTACCACCACTACTACTACTACTACTACTAATAATAATAATAATAATGATGATAATAATAAAGGACTATTTTATTTTTGTGTCTATATTAAAAGTGAAAGAAATTCTTTCCTTCTTTTTTATTATTATCAGATATTATTGAGATTAAGCCTCTCCTACTTTGCTCATAAAAATTTTAATTTGCATATGTGATTATTCTCTCTTTTCTTTTTATTATTATCAGTTATTATTAAGATCAAACCTCTCCTCTTTTGCTCATAAAATTAAATTTGCATATGTGAGTATTCTCTCCTTTCTTTTTATTATTATCAGTTATTATTAAGATCACCTCTCCTCTTTTGCTCATAAAATTTTAATTTGCATATGTGATTATTCTCTCTTTTCTTTTTATGATTATCAGTTATTATTAAGATCAAACCTCTCCTCTTTTGCTCATAAAATTTTAATTTGCATATGTGATTATTCTCTCTTTTCTTTTTATTATTATTATCAGTTATTATTAAGATCAAACCTCTCCTCTTTTGCTCATAAAATTTTAATTTGCATATGTGATTATTAAAACGTGACGGACTCACGTATGTTCACTTTTATTATACAGATTACCCCTAAAATAAACAATACAATTGCTCACCGATCACCCTTACATTTAATTCTATAAAACTTAATATATAACGATTTTTTGAGTGTATATCCTATTTATGGATATAACCCATATTTTTATATTTTCTAATATATTATTAGTTTTTGTTTTTTTTAATATATATTTAGACCGTTTGCAATTTCGTAGGGATTACCTTATATGCAAGTGGTGATTAATTTAAAGATCATCTAAAAATAAGCAGGGTTAACTCCCTTTACATAATCGCCTAACACCTAAAGTGTAGTATCTGTTCCGATGGATACTGCACCCCATAGACTGGTATTGTCTTGGCCTTCGGGGCTTGATTTACGCCGGTCTATGGGTCTGTCCTGTGCAGTTCTAGGAGGTCCACCCTCCCAGGCTTTGCCTCCCCTCTTTGGGGAGGAGTAAGTTTATTGCTTACTGTCTGAGGCGCCCCTACCGGGGAATGCCGACGGGGCTGCCCAGGCAATTTTTAATGGCCAGAGTGCTCACCTCTCGGGCGCTGGCTTTTCTAACCCCACTTTCCTGACCCGATCTTGGGTCACATCTTACATGTGGGAGTAAGATAAAATTGGCCTTGTGCCTAACTCCTGGGGAGGAGTAAATAAAACCTACCAGACCGTCTTGACTCCATTTCCGAACTTAAGCTGGTAACAGAATTCTGTGAGATTTTTTTGGGGGTGGGTGGGTGGGGGTTATATCCCTTCCTGAATCACTGTTTTTATCTTTTCATCTGTTTACCGATAATTCGGGAACCGATTCTATCTGTCTTTATTGTTTTTGTAAATTTGTTTTGCTTGAGTACTTTTCGCTTTGGGGTCAGGAAAATGAGCATACAAAGGTTCCTCCCCCCCCCCCCTCTGTTAGGCCTAAGATTACGATAGTTAACGTAACGTAAAAAATAGGTACATTTTGTCATTTTGTTTCGTTAGTATCATTTGCTTATAGAATTACAATCACTCTATTATCTGGTATTTTCTTATATAGAGTTGAGCGAGATTTTACCCCTATTTCATTGACCGGTATAGCTTTCTTTCCAAAAGCTGCATATACAAATCTGCTTCTGCATCGATTTAGGCCAATTATTGACGTTTGTGTGTGTGAGTGTGCATGCGGAGACTGGTATGTGAGAATAACAGAGAGCGAAGAGAAGAAAAAAAAAGAAGGTTAGACATGATCTAGGTTGAATTTTTGTTCAGTGAGGATAATTTTGCTTATTAAGGGGGATAGATTGTAAAAGCCATTTCGTTGTTTGATGGTGTTTGAGGCTGTGATTAGTGTGGTTTCCACTAGTCTTCGCCGAGCTTTGTTGTGAATGTATTTGGTGATTTTGGCTTGTTCAAATTTGAAAGCATGACCGTGCTATATATATATATATATACAGGGTGGGCAAAAATAAGGGTCCTATTTTTAAAACTTCATAACTTTTTTATTTATTGATTTTTTTTTTGATTTTTTTTTAGAATAAGTAAAGGACCCCTTCCGAAGCAAGCATGAGCCGTATTAGCCCTAAGGAACGTACCCTCATTTAGAAAACATTATTTTTGCTTAAAAAACTCAAAACAGTGTAAAAAACAATACTTTAGTTTTTGTAAGTTTTAAGAAGTGTTTTTCGGCTAAAATTTGTTTTGTTTATTTCAAAAAATCTCGGAAGGGTCAGTCTACACACACATAAAGTTTGGTGAGTTTAACTTTTATTTTGTGGAAGTTATTCAAATTCAAGTTATTCAAATTTAAAGATAGGACCCTTATTTTGGCCCACCCTGTATATATATATATATATGGAAATTGCTCCAGACAAGGTATGAAGTCACTTGACGTAAGGAGCTAAAGAAAATACTACTTCAAGATCAAAAACTAACCAACGATAAGTGTTCTATGGATGGATTCTGACCCAGAAAACAGCAGTTCTCCTCCCTTTGTCAGAAACATCGTGCACGTGGAATGTGAGGATTAAAGGACAAAATAAGGGAAGTGAGAGTTACGAGGCTGCCGAAACGTAAACCCAAGATCCACTTTCTACTCTCTTTTTTATATTATTATATATTAGCTACTCTACATTTTCATGCTAAACAACAGATGCTCACTCTACCTACACTTTTTCTCAGAAGCGTTCTGATTGGCTGCTCCAAATAATTTCTTTTACATTCAAGATTACCAGAATAACAGATTGGTAGAATTACATTTAACGAACACTAACCAGACGTAGGAGTCAATAAGACAATTATTCTTGCATAAACATTAACACTTTTTATCTTTATATACTTCTAATGCATTTTATATGATAATTTTCAAAACATGTACATTCTGTAAAATAAAATTGATTCCCAGTCAATGCTGGTTACATTAAAGCTACTTATTTAATTTTTTTCCTCATAAAGTATCGATTTTCAAGGGGTTAAAATATCAAGGTGAAATGTAGCACTTTCATTCATTACAAATACTTACGTTTTACATTCTTGGCATAGCGGAATAGAAGATTAACAGATGTAAATTTATCCAACACTTTCTGCATCTGGTCATTCTAATCCAATTCTATCTTTTAAAAGTGCGAACACTGCGGACACCACTGCTTTTCAAATGCTTTTTGCTTAATATTAATACTGTGGTTCAATGATATTGAGTGGCTATCCCCCTTTAACACATTAACGTGGCTTTCTATACGATTCATTAACATCTCTAATCGATATTACTTTATTCTGTTTTTCTACAAACGATTGGTTTAACAAAATCAAACATGAGCTTTATTTTAAATTGAATTACTTAGAACAGTCATTCCAACATTCTGTTTTCACATATTGCTGCGTTTGCTGCAATTGATGTTGTGCGTGTATGTCTCTAGCTTTGATGCAATTCTTTGGTCACTATAGGTACACTAAATGTCGCCGCTACACGTCTTAAAATTCCTTCCGTATTTTTCCACCAAATCTTTCCATTGTTTTGAAAATTTGCAACAGTAGCTTCAATTAAGATGTAATTTGTAAACTAATAATCCGATTGGGCTCAAATTTTGACACATGCCATTAAAAGGTTAGTACTTTATAAAATCATATGGAATTTTTATTAATAGCGCCATCTATATATTACGATAAATGTTGTCACTACGCGTGTGAAGATTCCTTCTGCTGTAAGCTCATTAAACATTCACACATACAAAATATTAACTGGAATTGCGTTGTCACATTTTTTCACAATATGTGTCATGGGTGCTGTATAAATGAATTAAAAATCCTATTTGAAAAAAATAACTTTTTTACAAAATGTATTTTGGTTTATTTAAAAACATATATTAGTTATAAAAATTGTTTACTTATTGCATTAAATCAATTAGATTGCTATTCGTTTTTGGTTTTTTTCAGAAAACAAGTTAGCTATTTTCATAATTTACTTCGTGATATTAAAATCCTATTTGTGAAATAAAAATACTATTTATACAAAATATTTCATTTATATAAAAAAGTAACGTACTGATTATATTAAATCCTATAGAATGCATTTCAGTTTCTTAGAAAAGAGGTCAGCCATTTTAATGAGTTAACTAGTGAAAGAAAAATCCTATTTAGACTAAATAATTTCTTTACCAAATGTTACTTAATTTATACCCACTAGGATACATTTCGGTTTCTTAGAAAACAAGTCAGCCATTTTA
Source organism: Sepiola atlantica (assembly GCA_963556195.1). NCBI lineage: Eukaryota > Metazoa > Mollusca > Cephalopoda > Sepiida > Sepiolidae > Sepiola > Sepiola atlantica. Next base: position 16,569,032 of record OY744536.1, on the reverse strand, counting down.
ATGAAAAACGGACGTTTTTTTAGATTTTTATGTCAACGTGGCTTCCGGTTAAATTGATGACGTCACGTTCGCTACGGATGACCATAAATGAAAAAAAAACCGTTGTTGTTAGACTTTCTTGTTTATGCGACTTATAAGTACTGTTCCTTCGAATTATAGTTTAATAATAACAATACATTTGTTTAATTATTTTCTTTTTCCTTTTACCGTCATTTTTAAGAAGTCATGCTAATTCAATTAATAGAACATTTTTCGAAGAAATAACAATTTGAGAAAATCAACAGTATATTGATAGAACATGTATTGAAGAAAATAGAATTTGGGAAAATCAACAGTATATTTTTTCATTTCAAAACCAGCAAAACGAACAGTCCTATTGTTTGGATTAACAGATTTTTTATTTTTTTTATAGTTTAAAATATTAAATTGAAGAAAATAGAATTTTTCTGGTTTTTTTTCTTCTTTTGTATTTGTTTTTTTTTTACACGGGATATAATTCAGAAATTGGCTCTTGTATAGATCGGGTAAAAAAGAGAGTTATCTGCCCCTTACACCATTGGAACTCTTCTAAAATAAATTTCGCTCAATATTATTATTAAACTATAATTCGAAGGAACAATACTAATAAAAACAATCGCATAAACAAAACTAATTTATGAAAATCGCATAAACAAAACTAATTTATGAAAATCGCATGAACAAAAACTTTTTTTTTTCAATTAGGGTCATCCGTAGCGGACGTGACGTCATAAATTTAACCGGAAGCCACGTTGACATAAAAATCTAAAAAAGCACCGAAAAACTTTTTGGCTTTATATTTTTAAAAATTAATTTAACTCCTGGGCTACACCTGGTATGGCAGCTACTTGTTTATATTTTTTATACTTTATCATATCCCTTAAACTGTATACTCTTTAACATTTTATATGAACAAACTAGAAGAATAGCCGTCCCAGGAGGGGTAAAGCCACACTTAATGACCTGACCATCACCCCATCTCATGTCTGAGACATCATAAAAAACTTGACATCTCTAAATCATGTGGGCCTGATCTTATACCAGTAATAGTAATAAAGAAATGCTCTGCTGAACTGGCCCCTGTCCTCTCAAAACAATACAACAAATGCCTTACTGAATCTTGCTTCCCTGATAGCTAGAAAATTGCCTCTGTGGTTGGAATTCTGGAGATAGAAATGAACCTCAGAATTATCGCCCCATCAGTCTACTCCCGCTCTTCACTAAAATATTTGAATCCTTAATCAATCTAGCAATAAATAGTCCATCACCTCGTTAATGCTAAACTTCTTTCTGACCATCAGTATTGATTTAGGCAAGCACGGTCGACTGCGGATATCCTAACAGTCATCTCTGAACGCATATACCATACACTGGACAAGGCAGGTGAAGCTAGGGCAGTAGCCCTTGATATATTCAAAGCCTTTGACAAGGTCTGGCATAAAGGTCTTCACATAAAAATTAATTCATATGGTATTACTGGACAAATATTTAATATAATTAGATCCTTCCTAACCAAAAGAAAGATATATATATATATATATATATATATATATATATATATATATATATATATATATATATATATATATATATATAAATGAAGGAGAGTGGAAAGGAATTAGAGAAAGCAAAAGCCAAATCAAAATTCAATTCAAAAGTTCAAAGCAAGGTATATTCCGCAAAAAGGCAATTTATTCAAGTTAAATTTTCCTTAAGCCAACATACAACAACTGTGTACAGAAGGACGTAATATACGCTTGTACTGTATAACAATTCCCTCGCTCCACCAATGTTGTGAGTAATCACAGTTCCCATACTCCACCCGAACTCCGGATCTCCCCGCAACCCCAATCCGCTTCTACTCTAAACTCCCGCTTATACAGCCATACCTCTAACCAAGCACCCCCAATAATGAATAGTGCTCATGGGCCAACTCACATTTCCCCCATATCCGCTCCACCCCACTTCTCCAAACAACTTTCCTCGCACAACTTGGATCTCCAAACCCAAATCTCTTCTAATACCATTAGTAATCTCAATGCAACTATAGCACCACCCTTCAAGATACACACATATATTGGGGCGTCCTCTTTCCCCATAAAGACCCGGATCTCTAACCATATATATTCCTTTAAAAATAGCAGCGATAACAGCACAGGCACTTCACTTTCCAATCTAATTAGAAACCTCAATCTCAAAAATACTCCCTATTCACTTCACTGGTCAATACTTAAAAAGTCCAAATCATATACCCCTGGAGCATCCCATTGCCAACTTTGTACTCTGGAAATCTTTATGATAGCTACTGCTACTAAATCTAAAAATATTATTAATTCTAAGAATGAACTTATCTCCAATTGCAGGCATAAACGTAAATTCAGGTATAGCAACCATAATAATCCCCCAGACACCCCTCCCCCATTTGATTAAATACCCTCCCTTCATCTCGGTTTTTCCCTCCTTACATCTCGAAACCCCTTTCTGATAGTTCTAATTCCTGTTGTTCTTTAATCTCTACTTATATCTCCCTCATCCCTTTAACCTTCTCTTAACTTAATAAAATTACCCATAAACTTCGTTAGCTTCGCATTTCCCTTAGTTTTAACACCTTTCTTCCATTACCCCCTAAATCTTTCCACTTAACCTCCTTAACTGTATAACTTTATTTGGCTTTCCATTTTCTTTCCCGTTTAACTTCTTTTAATGCATTCGTCCGCTTCCCTTCAACACTTCCATTCTTCATTCTTTTCCCTTTCAACGTGATAACTAACCCACTCTATTCATATTATCCTAGCCCTTTTATTTACTTGTTGATTAGCCTTATCTACTCCATATCCCATTTGCACACCTCGATATCGAACTCCTTACTGCTTCCACTGTGCACTCTAATTATTCTTCCCCTCCTGTTTTTAATTCTTCTCACTTTTTTAATAGCCTCGATTATTCCCCCCTTGTTTTACCTCGCCCTTCGCACATCTCTCTCAAACTACTCAACCCCCAACCCGCCCTAGCTCTACATCTTTTAACCCCTATAGTATTTACTTGTAACTGCGATCTCCACTCTCCTTCTGGCTTAATCCTTTGTCACTTTTTTAACCTTGTATATCTCTTACTTCTTCCGGCCTTCACTAACCTATTTAACAATTTTCTTAATTAACCTCCATATAACTTTTTTAAAATAAAATTTCAAAGTTTATATTTTCCCATATCTATTTGAACTAGCATCCCGTAACTGCTTATTCACTAACCCATAATTTTTTCCACCTTGGAGACTCCCATTCCGGATATCCTCTCTAGGTCTTGTTTCCTTTTTCTTTTTCCTTATTCTAATTTTCATTCTTGAGCTCCAATCTTATCGACTTTTCCCTCATTCTATTATTAGTATCTTATTTTTTAATTTTTTAATTTTTTATTTTTTATTCTTTCGGTCAATCCTCAATTTTCCCTGCGAGCTTAAGACTAATCTTATTATCTATTTTTCATTCTTTATTCTTTTATTTTCTTATTTCTACTTTTTATACTATTTTTATCTCTATTTTTTATCTTTACTCTTTTAATTTTTAACTCATTTTCCTAGTCCTACCCTTCTTATATATTTTGCCTCATTGTTTATATCTAAGGTCATTTGATTAAACTTCTAAACCCCCGAACTCTGTTCTTATACATATTCTGATATTTTAACCCCTTATCCTAACATTCGTTAACTTACCCCCACTCCTTTCTTCCCCTTTTCTAGTTGAATCCTAATTCGCGCTAACTTCCAATTTCATCTTTATCTTCCACCCCCCCCCTACTTTCACACTCTTAGTTTTATCCGCATTCCTTCACCGCATCGCTCCCTTTCTCCTCCCCCTCTCTTTCCTCGTACCCGTCCCTTTCTCCTCCCACACACCACTTACCCGTTTCCTCCCTTGCCCACTGGTCGCATATTATACTCTTGTTTTCACTGTCTTTGCTTTTCCTCATTTATAGCCGGCTTTCTCAACTGGGCAGACTTTAAATATTCTCACTGCCCCTTTTTCCACTTTAAAACACTTTCCTTTGTCATCTCTGCCCGGGAAGTTTCTTTAATGGCGAATATTTTACATCTTAATCTCATCTGACGCCTGCCTGCATCATCGAATGTACCTCTTATTGGACTTTTTACCCTTCCTGGATTTTCTATTTTCGCCGTACCTGAAGTTGTGGCTTCTTGGAATTTATCTTTGAAACTTCTCTCATTACTTCTCGTGCCTCTAACGACCTACCTATCTACATCGTATCCTCTCCGCTGGACTCTTCGACACCGGACTTTTTGGCAATCGGACATTTGCTTTGCACCCTGGCACAGTTTTGCCCTACGTTTCCTTCCCTACAACTTTTATTTTATTTCATTTTTTCAAATTTTAAATCTTGGCCATTGCCAACTTATCTATCCCAGCGACTTCCTCTGATGATAAGATTTTGATCTTTGAAAAGCCTGGCTTAAGGAAAATTTAACTTGAATAAATTGCCTTTTTGCGGAATATACCTTGCTTTGAACTTTTGAATTGAATTTTGATTTGGCTTTTGCTTTCTCTAATTCCTTTCCACTCTCCTTCATTTCTACCTGCTCTATCCTGGATATTGAGCTGTATACTCTTCACAATAGGGTTTTACCTTTCCTAAAAGTTCGCTTTTAGTACACCTCTTTATATATATATATATATATATATATATATATATATATATATATATATATACTAAAAAAATATTCATCCCAGAACGGGTAAAATAAATTTCCCAAGCAGAACAGTTTTGTACTACTTTTATGTCTTCTTACGAAGATTAAAATCAGGATATAATGATACTAAACCTTATGTCTAGAATCCTTATTCCGATTTTGATCAAACTCCATTACATGATTTTGATTCTGGAAAATGTCTAAAATTTAAGGCTTCAGCTTAAGAAGTCTTAATAAGAAATGAAATTCAGTGAATCTTGCTTAATTGATGCCTAATGAATATAGATCAAATTTAATGTAGATCTGAAATATTTGAATTTTCAAATGGGAGGTTGTGCACATATTATGCCATATAAAACCCCTTTAAAAAACTCCAAAGAAACTGAAATTTGACGAATATCTATTAATTGATGTCTAATATCTATTATTCAAAATTTCACATGCATCGGAGGTATCTGAATTTTCACAAATCCCCCCCCCCCCCCGGTGTTTGCACTCTTTTTATGAAACTAAATTAAACTAAATATAGCCCATATTGCCCACCCTTACGCCTAGCAGCTGTGTTCCAAAATTCATAATGATAGGTTAATTAGCTTAGGAGTGAATCCTGAACATACAAATATATAAACATACTTAAAATTATACAGTTAGATATCATCTGATTTGCATTGAATTTGACCCATATTCTTTATACAGGGTGGGCCAAAATAAGGGTCCTATCTTTAAATTTGAATAACTTGAATTTGAATAACTTCCACAAAATAAAAGTTAAACTCACCAAACTTTATGTGTGTGTAGACTGACCCTTCCGAGATTTTTTGAAATAAACAAAACAAATTTTAGCCGAAAAACACTTCTTAAAACTTACAAAAACTAAAGTATTGTTTTTTACACTGTTTTGAGTTTTTTAAGCAAAAATAATGTTTTCTAAATGAGGGTACGTTCCTTAGGGCTAATACGGCTCATGCTTGCTTCGGAAGGGGTCCTTTACTTATTCTAAAAAAAAAAAAAAAAAAAATCAATAAATAAAAAAGTTATGAATTTTTAAAAATAGGACCCTTATTTTTGTCCACCCTGACCAATCAAGCAAGATTCTCTGGTTTTCAATAGCTTCTAAAGACACCTTAAGCCTAAGCCTTAAATTTTAGACGGAAATTCACTAGACTAACCCGACAATCAACTAAATCTCATTCATTCACTGTGGAGGTCCCCAGATGTCGGAGAGCCTTCTACTCAAATAGCTTCTTTCCTCGTACTGCTGGCCTCTGGAACTCCCTCCCTGCCCCCTGTTTCCCCGACAGTACAGACATGCAGAAGTTTAAAACTAATGTAAACAGACACCTCGCTGCGCTGATCCCAATCTAGATTGACCACCCCCTACCTTCTCCCCTTTTCTTTTTCTCAGTAGCCCCTTACGTCTACAGTGGCGGCCTGCCTTGTTTGGGGTGAACTATGTTAAAAAAAAAAATAAAATAAAAAAAATGAAAATCATGTAATGGATTTTAATCAAAATTAGAATAAGGATTCTAGACATAAGGTTTAAGTAGAATTATATATTGATTTTAATCTTCATAAGGAGATCTAAAAGTAGTGCAAAACTGTTCTGTTCGGGTAATTAATTTTACCAGTCCTGGGACGGGTGTTCTAGTATATATATAAAATATAGTCATCCACAAACTGTTCTGTTCGGGTAATTAATTTTACCAGTCCTGGGACGGGTGTTCTAGTATATATATAAAATATAGTCATCCACAAACTGTTCTGTTTGGGTAATTAATTTTACCCGTCCTGGGACGGGTGTTCTAGTATATATATAAAATATAGTCATCCACAAACTGTTCTGTTTGGGTAATTAATTTTACCCGTCCTGAGACGGATGTTCTAGTATATATATAAAATATAGTCATCCACAAACTGTTCTGTTTGGGTAATTAATTTTACCCGTCCTGGGACGGGTGTTCTAGTATATATATAAAATATAGTCATCCACAAACTGTTCTGTTTGGGTAATTAATTTTACCCGTCCTGAGACGGATGTTCTAGTATATATATAAAATATAGTCATCCACAAACTGTTCTGTTTGGGTAATTAATTTTACCCGTCCTGAGACGGGTGTTCTAGTATATATATAAAATATAGTCATCCACAAACTGTTCTGTTCGGGTAATTAATTTTACCAGTCCTGGGACGGGTGTTCTAGTATATATATAAAATATAGTCATCCACAAACTGTTCTGTTTGGGTAATTAATTTTACCCGTCCTGGGACGGGTGTTCTAGTATATATATAAAATATAGTCATCCACAAACTGTTCTGTTTGGGTAATTAATTTTACCCGTCCTGGGACGGGTGTTCTAGTATATATATAAAATATAGTCATCCACAAACTGTTCTGTTTGGGTAATTAATTTTACCCGTCCTGGGACGGGTGTTCTAGTATATATATAAAATATAGTCATCCACAAACTGTTCTGTTTGGGTAATTAATTTTACCCGTCCTGAGACGGATGTTCTAGTATATATATAAAATATAGTCATCCACAAACTGTTCTGTTTGGGTAATTAATTTTACCCGTCCTGGGACGGGTGTTCTAGTATATATATAAAATATAGTCATCCACAAACTGTTCTGTTTGGGTAATTAATTTTACCCGTCCTGAGACGGATGTTCTAGTATATATATAAAATATAGTCATCCACAAACTGTTCTGTTTGGGTAATTAATTTTACCCGTCCTGAGACGGGTGTTCTAGTATATATATAAAATATAGTCATCCACAAACTGCTGTTTAGGTCAGTCTGAAAAGTAATGAGACTGGGTGTGATGTGTGATCTATGACCGAAAGGGGGATAAGTGGATAGTGTGATCATCTAAGATGATATTTTGGGTTTATATAATTGTAGTCTTAGATTTGTGCAACTGTTGCACTCTTTTCGTCACTTCCTTTTCAGGTTGTTCATGTATGAGCAGTGACAAACGAACAATGAAACAACCTTCCTATTCACTTGGTCTTGCTCCAGGTGACTTTTTTTTCTTTTCCCCCAAGATTAAAGGGATCATCAAATGGACCCTTTTTAAAGGTGCATGGCCCATTAAGACGACCGTAGCAATGCAGCTAGGTGGCATTCCAGAAGAATCCTTCCAACCGTCCATAGGTGCGTGACAGAAATATGGAAAAAGTGCATTAAACCCGATTGGGAAGGGAGTTTTCTTTGAAGGGGAAACCATGTAGTTTGTTGTTCCGGATTGAAAGAAATTGTTTGTGACAGAGTCCCATTACTTTTCAGACACACCTAATAAATATATATTTCTTAAAGTAACAACTCGATCCCAACATTACCCCCACACAACACACACACTATATATATATATATATATATATATATATATATATATATATATATATATATATATATATATATATATAATATAAATAAAAAGTGTTCCGACGTAAGAGAAATTGAAAAAGGAAAAGCAAAAAATATTATTTATACAGGGTGGGCCAAAATAAGGGTCCTATCTTTAAATTTGAATAACTTGAATTTGAATAACTTCCACAAAATAAAAGTTAAACTCACCAAACTTTATGTGTGTGTAGACTGACCCTTCCGAGATTTTTTGAAATAAACAAAACAAATTTTAGCCGAAAAACACTTCTTAAAACTTACAAAAACTAAAGTATTGTTTTTTACACTGTTTTGAGTTTTTTAAGCAAAAATAATGTTTTCTAAATGAGGGTACGTTCCTTAGGGCTAATACGGCTCATGCTTGCTTCGGAAGGGGTCCTTTACTTACTCTAAAAAAAAAAAAATCAATAAATAAAAAAGTTATGAATTTTTAAAAATAGGACCCTTATTTTTGCCCACCCTATATATTAATCAACGTTTCGTCTTTATTTCAAGACTTTCTCAGGATGATTGTCTGAAGAAAACAAAACACAAGTACAAAATGTTTGAAATAGATAGATGATGGCGATTGTCAGCAACCGCCACCATCTATCTATTTCAAACTTTCGCATTTGTTCATTTAGATAATTCAGTATTCACTGTATGCTTCTTTTATTAGGCATTATTAAAGTAAAGATAAAAACGGTTGAGATCCATATTTTTAAACAAATGTAAGTTTTTCTAATTTATGTAAACATTTAAGCGGATCCGATTGACGGTCGCCTCCACAAAGAGATGGCACTAGATGACAATACCTTAGCGGTAGTAAACCCTTTCTGTTAGTGTTATCTAGGAGATATGCTGAGTGCAGGTGGTGGATGTGAACTCAGTACAGCCACAAGAGTGAAGGTAGCTTGTGCGAAATTTCGTGAGTTGTTGCTCCTGATAACATTGCGTGCTGTCCCTCTCTACATCCAGGGTAAGTTGTATAGCAGCTGTGTCAGGAGTGTCATGATATACGGCAGTGAATGCTGGGGATCACCAGTCCTCTCTCACCCGTCTGCAGCTCAATGACAGATCTATGATCAGATTGATCTGCAAAGTGAAATCTGACCAAACCCAACACATCAGGTCAGAGGATTTGCTGAAAGCACTGCACTTGCCCAGCATGGAGATTATGCTAAGGATGAATCGATTATGCTCGTATAGGCATGTGGAACGTCCATCCTTCTGAATAAACTGTTGCAGAAGCATGAATGTCATAAATCGCAGGAAGGTTGGCCGGTCAAGGAAAACTTGGAAGCAAGTGATTGGACAAGACTGAACAGAATGGAATTTGGAGACTGCTGACCTGTTGAACCATGAGAAGTGGAGAGTGACTTTACATAATATAAGAAAACGTCTGACCCCTGAACAAATGATAAGTGGTGTTAAATGAATAGAAGAAGAAGAAAAATTTTTAACTAATGGATACATTTCTACAAGTGTAGTATCTGTTTCGATGGATACTGCACCCCATACTGGTATTGTCTTGTCCTTCGGGGCTTGACTTACGCCGGTCAATGGGTCTGTCCTGTGCAGTTCTAGGAGGTCCACCCTCCCAGGCTTTGCCTCCCCTCTTTGGGGAGGAGTAAGTTTATTGCTTACTGTCTGAGGGGAATGCCGACGGGGCTGCCCAAGCAATTTTTAAATGGCCAGAGTGCTCACCTCTCGGGCACTGGCTTTTCAAACCCCACTTTCCCGACCCGACCTTGGGTCACATCTTACTTGTGGGAATAGGATAAAAACTGGTCTTGTGCCTAACTCCTGGAGAGGAGTAAATCAATACTCGATTTCGTATTTGATTGACAAAGGGGGGAAGTTTCCTCCAAAAATTCTCTGACTCCCCAATGGGAAGAAATAAAAACATTAAACTGTGCTTTTAAAAGGTAAAAAGAAAAAATATGATAATGACAATGCTGAAGAGATTCCATGTAGAATCCTTCCAGCTGTAAATAGAATCATGACAGAGGAATAGAAAATGTATGAGACTCAACGGAGATTACTTTGAATGGGGAAACCATGTAGTTTAGTGTTTGCGACTGAAATAAATTGTTTATGGAACCAGTCTCATTACGTTTTAGACACACCTCAATACATGTGTGTGCAAAAATTCCATATTCAACAAAAGGACATAAATACCACATGTAGGGGAATCTTGTGACTATATGCTTTAGTGATGCTGTTTTTAAAAAATGCAACAAGTTAAAAACAAATTCGAAATTTTAAACAAAAATATTTTTTAAGTTAAAATTTTAAAGTTTCACATAAATATTTTTAACAATTCTTTTCCTTTAAATAAATATATATTTAAAACTTTTCTTCAAATAAATATATTCAAAAAAATACTTTTTTCAAATAAATACGTTTAAAATTTTTTTCATCAAGAAATTTGAGGAAAGAATTTTTTTTAACATATTTATGTTAAAAAAATTCTTTTCTCAAATAAATGTTAAATCTTTTTTTCTTCAAATAAATATTAAACAATTTTTTTTCTTCAAATAAATATTTAAAAAAAATTATTTCCTTAAATTAATCTTAAAATCTTTTTTTCTTCAAATAAATATTGAAAAAAAAATGTTTTTCTTCAAATAAATATTTTTAACAAATTTTCTTTAAATACATGTTTAAAAATTTTTTTTCTTCAAATAAATATATAAAAAAAGTTTTCTTCAAATAAATATTTTTAAAAATTGAATTCACAAGGATATTTTTGTGTCGAGCTGATGAAATATTTAAAAGTATTTGATTTGTAGATTCATACAATATATTCTGTGAGATTTTCTTTCAAGTTAAAATGAGATTATTGATTGACATCAGAGATACCCAAAGAATTATCTAATATATAAAGAAAAGCCAGTCAGTTTGTCAATTTTTGTCATTGATAGCTTTGATTCTAACAAATCAATATTTGTATATATTTGTAATATATATAGTCATTTTTTTTTTATCATTGCACTATGTTCTTAACAATAAAAATGTATTTTGGTACAGTTTCTTTAAAAAAATATTTAATCTAGCTAGGAAGATTGTTAAAATAGAGACATTTTTCAATAATGACATAAATAGCATCAGCTGTAAATGTGTCTGTGTGCATTAAACGCACAGGCTGTGATTATCCGTTCGTTATGCTGGTTCAAAGTCATTGCTCAATTCCGACACTGGTCGCAGTGTCCATTGTGTAGTTTCAGTCAATGCTGCAACAGAAGCATTCTCCCTCCAAATAAAATTGCAACTTCAGTTTAAAACAGTTTATTTTTGGGGGGTTACAATGATACTCGTTTTCTTCTACTGAACAACAGACTTAGAAATGAGAATTCTTAGCCCGGCCAAATCAAAACACAAGTCCAATTGAACACAATCCATTAGCTTAGATGATATAGATATCACTGGGACTACACCAGAAAGACCATCCAGATATCCACTTGAAAAGGCTAATCTGCTGCCAATCTATAGGCATAAAAAAATCTATCTGGAAGGCCATTATTTTGGGAAACACTCAAATGGGTCATAACTACAGCAGAGAACCTCGTATCTGTAGAAACATTATTTTTTCAAGTGGTCGAACCGAATTCTGGGTGGCCAACCTCAAGCAAAACATATTTCCAATTTCTTGTATGGTTTCTTTTCTCTTGGTCAAATATCTCTCACTTGCAGCAAGCCTGTTATTCGCATACATTGCAAATATGCAACACACTAAACATGCCACATAGTGCATGTTTACACAGCTCACAGCATTAATAAAAAGAAAATTCTACTTTCATCGCTCTAAACAATTATATTTGCTTAAAAGAAATATAAAACTATTAATTTCTTAAAATTACTTGTATATAATAATAGTAGCTAAAATAATTTGATTGCGAACAACTAATTAAAATGTTGTTTTAATTAAATGATACAAGCGGCTCTAGTGAAGTTTGATTTCAATCAGCATATGGACTTATTAACCTTGAAGACTTTTTTATGGTAAGTTTATTATTATCTATTTAACTCATTACAAAACAAATAAAAACAAATAAAACAAATAAAAACAGAAACTCATTTACAACAAAAATACACTCAAACTACTATTCTCATCTTGGTTGTTACATTCACAACGTTACAAATGTCATAGGTTACATCGGTCAGTTTTTAACGTGAAAAAATAGATTTTTAAATTTTCGATCCAAAAAAACATGAAGAAAATATATAAACAATTCTCGATTTGAAAAAGCAGTAACTAGCGATCGACTATACCTGTTAGAACATTCTCCCGGACTTTTTAAACTTATCGAAAATCGATATTCATTTACTTTTATTCATTCTTACAAAACCATAACTCGCTGTCCATATCTACTTGCCTCCCCACAAGGGCAAAGTTTTTAATGTGAGGAAAATATGTAAAATATTTACAATTCAAGAAAGCAGTGCTTGCAGCCTGTTAAAAGATTGTCCCGAAATAAATCAATCGATAAGTTTTTTTTAGTTTTTTACTTTATTGTTCCTCATTGTAAAAAAAATATAGAAAATCGAACTTCATATTGTTTCATTTCATCTTAAAATATTAAATTACCGAAACTCCCAGATAGGCACAGCTAGTAATACAGAAATGTATACATTGGAATTACATTTTAAAAAGGTCAGAATATTATGAAATGTAAGAATTTTAAATGATAGTTTTATTTTGTAGTAAATGTGCGATTAAAGTATTCATTTTTAGATTTATTTTGAATAAAGTTATTATGAAATGTAAGAATTTTAAATGATAGTTTCATTTTGAAGTAAATGTGCAATTAAAGTATTCATTTTTAGATTTATTTTGAATAAAGTTATTATGAAATGTAAGAATTTTAAATGATAGTTTCATTTTGTAGTAAATGTGCAATTAAAGTATTCATTTTTAGATTTATTTTGAATAAAGTTATTATGAAATGTAAGAATTTTAAATGATAGTTTCATTTTGTAGTAAATGTCCAATAAAAGTATTCATTTTTAGATTTATTTTGAATAAAGTTATTATGAAATGTAAGAATTTTAAATGATAGTTTCATTTTGTAGTAAATGTGCGATTAAAGTATTCATTTTTAGATTTATTTTGAATAAAGTTATTATGAAATGTAAGAATTTTAAATGATAGTTTCATTTTGTAGCAAATGTGCGATTAAAGTATTCATTTTTAGATTCATTTTAAATAAAGTTATTATGAAATGTAAGAATTTTAAATGATAGTTTCATTTTGTAGTAAATGTGCGATTAAAGTATTCATTTTTAGATTTATTTTAAATAAAGTTATTATGAAATGTAAGAATTTTAAATGATAGTTTCATTTTGTAGTAAATGTCCAATAAAAGTATTCATTTTTAGATTTATTTTGAATAAAGTTATTATGAAATGTAAGAATTTTAAATGATAGTTTCATTTTGTAGTAAATGTGCGATTAAAGTATTCATTTTTAGATTCATTTTAAATAAAGTTATTATGAAATGTAAGAATTTTAAATGATAGTTTCATTTTGTAGTAAATGTCCAATTAAAGTATTCATTTTTAGATTTATTTTGAATAAAGTTATTATGAAATGTAAGAATTTTAAATGATAGTTTCATTTTGTAGTAAATGCGCGACTAAAGTATTCATTCTTAGATTTATTTTGAATAAAGTTATTTGTAACCATATGCTACCAATAAAAAAATATTCCACTTAATAAAAACAAAATTACTGTAAAATCCTGTGTAATATGTGCATATATTTTTACAAAAGTAAAAATATACATGTGCGTGTGGATGGGGGATGGGGGGACGTACATTACACGAGTAGAGCTTTCTAACTATTTTTTCTCAAATGTTCTCCCTGTAATTGATTGAAAATAGTGAGGCAATTAAAGATTTATTTCTCTTTTAAAACAAAGCTGATTTGAAATAGATCGTCGTAAGTTGACATAATGTTATTTGAATATTTAAGTAGTAAAAGATATTCCACTTAAAACAACTTTTTAGAGTTGTTTTTAAACATTTTTCTACAAATTTTTGTTAATAATGGTTTTTGTTTTTAAATTAAATTAACTTGGAAAGCAATCAGTTATCGTCTGCTCCTTGTTTACATGTACAAAAAACGGTATTAATACTATTCGTGCATACAGTTTGGGTGAATTACACCCCTTTGATTTAGTACATGGATATTGGCAGCATTACGATGTAGCCAACTGATAATATAGGAGTGATAAATTAAAAAGTTTTGCATTTATTCATTTAGATAAAGGGTGCTACTGCAGAGACGGGGGCCACTGTTCGATCGATGGCGGCGGAAACTGCCGACTCCTCTTCGGGAGAAATCGTCCGAAAACGTGAGCGACGGAAAGAAATTTGATTTTGGAAGATAACTGTTGAATTAGGGATAAGTTAAAATTATGAACATTTATTTATTGAAACAAATTAAACATTATGTACAACAAATAAATAAATAAAACTTTGATAAACATTTGAAATTTAAAAAAAAACGAAATGAATAAAACTTTGATAAACATTATGTACATCAAATAAATAGCAAATTTTTAATTGAAATAAAAAAAAAATGAAATAAATAAAACTTTGATTTGAAAAATAAAAAGTAAACAATTGACTGACTTTAATCCTGGCCATTACGTCTATTTCGTGAAAAAGTAATTAACCCAATATTAGTTATCTCCCCAAAATACAATTTCTTTCCGTCGATCATGATTTCTCCCGAAGAGGAATCGGCAGTTTCCGCCGCCATCGATCGAACTATGGCCCCCGTCTCTGCAGTAGCACCAGATAAAGTTATTTGTAACTGCATTCTTCCAATAAAAAAGTATTCCACTTAATAAAAACAACATTTTCTGAATTTGTAGAACTGTGTTCTATTATTGGTTCTGCACATCATACTTCTACAAATTTTGGTTAATAACATTTTTAGCTAAAACTTTTTCAATTAAATTAACTTGAAAAAAATCAGTTGTCGTCTGTTTCTTGTTTACATATACAAAGAAAGCTGTATTAATTCTACTATAGCATCGAGTTTGGATGAATTACATCCCTTTAATTTAGTGCGTACGTATTGGTAGTGTTATGGTTGTTCTTACTAGTAAGTTCATATAAATGCCAAGATACTACAATATACAAGGTTGTTACTCGAATGGAAGGAACAGCCATCATGATAGTAGAATGAAGTAAGAAATGTTTATTGCGATAGAGAGTACAATAGAATTGATAGGTAAAGATTAGTAAGACATTTCTAATCTCCAAAGCAAGATAGCAGTGAATGCAGCGTTCACTATATATAGTTCTCTGTATTAGTAAACAAAAGTCCAATGAATAGATAGGCAGAGATTAGTAAGACATTACTAATCTCTGAAGCAAGATAGCAGTGAATGCAGTGTTCACTATATATAGTTCTCTGTATTAGTAAACAAAAGTACAATGAATAGATAGACAGAGATTAGTAAGACATTACTAATCTCTGAAGCAAGATAGCAGTGAATGCGGTGTTCACTATATATAGTTCTCTGTATTAGTAAACAAAAGTACAATGAATAGATAGACAGAGATTAGTAAGACATTACTAATCTCTGAAGCAAGATAGAAGTGAATGCAGTGTTCACTATATATAGTTCTCTGTATTAGTAAACAAAAGTACAATGAATAGATAGACAGATATTAGTAAGACATTACTAATCTCTGAAGCAAGATAGCAGTGAATGCAGTGTTCACTATATATAGTTCTCTGTATTAGTAAACAAAAGTACAATGAATAGATAGACAGAGATTAGTAAGACATTACTAATCTCTGAAGCAAGATAGCAGTGAATGCAGTGTTCACTATATATAGTTCTCTGTATTAGTAAACAAAAGTACAATGAATAGATAGACAGAGATTAGTAAGACATTACTAATCTCTGAAGCAAGATAGCAGTGAATGCGGTGTTCACTATATATAGTTCTCTGTATTAGTAAACAAAAGTGCAATGAATGGATAGACAAGCATTAGTAAAACATTACTGATTTCTGAAGCAAGATAGCAGTGAATGTGGTGTTCACTATATATAGTTCTCTGTATTAGTAAACAAAAGTCCAATGAATAGATAGACAGAGATTAGTAAGACATTACTAATCTCTGAAGCAAGATAGCAGTGAATGCGGTGTTCACTATATATAGTTCTCTGTATTAGTAAACAAAAGTGCAATGAATAGATAGGCAGAGATGAGTAAGACATTTCTAATCTCCAAAGCAAGATAGCAGTGAATGCGGTGTTCACTATATATAGTTCTCTGTATTAGTAAATCCACATAGGAAAAAAAGAGGTAGGATATTACAATAGAGAGTACAACATTGGATAGACAGATATTAGTAAGATATTACTAATCTCCAAAGTAAAATAGCAGTGAATGCAGTGTTCACTATATATAGTTCTCTGTATTAGTAAACAAAAGTACAATGAATAGATAGACAGAGATTAGTAAGACATTACTAATCTCCAAAGTAAAATAGCAGTGAATGCAGTGTTTACTATATATAGTTCTCTGTATTAGTAAACAAAAGTACAATGAATAGATAGACAGAGATTAGTAAGATATTACTAATCTCCAAAGTAAAATAGCAGTGAATGCAGTGTTCACTATATATAGTTCTCTGTATTAGTAAACAAAAGTACAATGAATAGATAGACAGAGATTAGTAAAACATTACTAATTTCTGAAGCAAGATAGCAGTGAATGCAGTGCTCACTATATATAGTTCTCTGTATTAGTAAACAAAAGTCCAATGAATGGATAGACAGAGATTAGTAAAACATTACTAATTTCTGAAGCAAGATAGCAGTGAATGCAGTGTTTACTATATATAGTTCTCTGTATTAGTAAACAAAAGTACAATGAATAGATAGACAGAGATTAGTAAGATATTACTAATCTCCAAAGTAAAATAGCAGTGAATGCAGTGTTCACTATATATAGTTCTCTGTATTAGTAAACAAAAGTACAATGAATAGATAGACAGAGATTAGTAAAACATTACTAATTTCTGAAGCAAGATAGCAGTGAATGCAGTGCTCACTATATATAGTTCTCTGTATTAGTAAACAAAAGTCCAATGAATAGATAGACAAACATTAGTAAAACATTACTAATTTCTGAAGCAAGATAGCAGTGAATGCAGTGCTCACTATATATAGTTCTCTGTATTAGTAAACAAAAGTCCAATGAATAGATAGACAGAGATTAGTAAGACATTACTAATCTCTGAAGCAAGATAGTAGTGAATGCGGTGTTCACTATATATAGTTCTCTGTATTAGTAAACAAAAGTCCAATGAATAGATAGACAGAGATTAGTAAAACATTACTAATTTCTGAAGCAAGATAGCAGTGAATGCAGTGCTCACTATATATAGTTCTCTGTATTAGTAAACAAAAGTCCAATGAATAGATAGACAGAGATGAGTAAGACATTTCTAATCTCCAAAGCAAGATAGCAGTGAATGCGGTGTTCACTATATATAGTTCTCTGTATTAGTAAATCCACATAGGAAAAAAGGAG
Organism: Sepiola atlantica; assembly: GCA_963556195.1. NCBI lineage: Eukaryota > Metazoa > Mollusca > Cephalopoda > Sepiida > Sepiolidae > Sepiola > Sepiola atlantica. The sequence continues at coordinate 16,551,358 of OY744536.1, read as the reverse complement.
TGTAGGATATTACAATAGAGAGTACAACATTGGATAGACAGATATTAGTAAGATATTACTAATCTCTGAAGCAAGACCCTTGTCAATCCGTGTTCATTCTATATATAGTAAGTCCATATTGCAAACAGGGCATGTAGCATATTCTATTACAACAATAATACTAGTTATATATTGTCATTAAAACACACAGACACACACACATATATATGTATAGAGAGAGAGAGAGAGGGAGAGAGAGAGAGAAAGAGAGAGAGAGAAAATTATCTTGTCAGATTTTCAAAGCTAGACCTAAATAGCATTTAAGCTGACAAATCAAACTTTGCTTCTAACTAGCCAATTTGTTATTGTTGTACCATGTTATTGGGAATATAATAAGGTTCTTTGCTACAATTTATTTAAAAATTACTTAGTTCCATTTAATATTTTGAAATAATCACCTATAAATAAAAATCAGTAATGAGGATAACTAATTTTAAATTGAAGAATATAATAGGAGTTGTCTACTTAAGTTTGCAAATATGCAAACAAATGAAAATTAGAAACTAAAATGACTCCACTGCATCCCAGGCAACCCCGGTTAAGTACAGCTATATATATATATATATATATATATATATATATATATATATATATATATATATATATATATATATATATAAGATAGATGAAAGAAGAGGGATCAGCATGTACGAATGACAAATTTATTTCAACTTCGATTGTTCAATGCAAGGTATACTCAGTAAAAAATATATTTATTATTCTTTCCTTAAGCTAAGGCTTTTCAAAGATTATAATCTTATCATCAGAGGAATTATAGATAGATAAGTTGGCAGTGGAAAAGCCAAAATTCACTCACCATTACTTAATATTTTTTCAAATTTTGAATTTTGGCTTTTCCACTGCCAACTTATCTATCTATGTAATTCCTCTGATGATAAGATTGTAATCTTTGAAAAGCCTTGGCTTAAGGAAAGAATAATAAACATATTTTTTACCGAGTATACCTTGCAGTGAACAATCGAAGATGAAATAAATTTGTCATTCGTACATGTTTATCTTTCTTCTTTCATCTATCTTTATAATTGCTCTATCTCGTATATTGAGCTTAAACCATTTCTCTATAGGTTCTATCTACTAAAAGTATACTTTTAGTTTCATATTTCATATATATATACACACACACACACACACAAATTTCAGATTCATGCAAGTAGTATTTTTTTGTGTTCATTTATACATAAATAACAATAAACAATGAAACATTTTGAAAATTTTGCAAAATTCAGAAGATGCAGGCCAAAAATAGCCGATAGGGCTCCACTGGACTCAAAATCCATCATTTTTCGGTGAAAAAGTAGTTTCATGCGACATTGCAGGTCCTAAAACATCCTCAAAAGCTATGAATGGATATAGATGGTTAAATCTGATATAGTACTTTAATTTAGGACCATTTTCAGGCTGTGAAAGGGTTTTCATGAATGTAAAATAGCCAAAAACTAGTGGCCTGCACCTTCTGAATTTTGCAAAATTTTCAAAATGTTTGATTGTTTAGTGTTATTTATGTATAAATGAACACAAACAAATACTACTCGCATGAATCTGAAATTTTCACCCATTATGTCACACCCCTAATATAATGATACTAAACATTATGTCTAGAATCCTTATTCCAATTTTCATCAAAATCCATTACATTGTAATCAATTACAAACTCAAAGCTTAAGCTTAAGGGGGTTTAAGTAGAAATTGAAATTCAGGGAAACTTCATTAATTGGTGTCTAATGACGATGGATCAAATTGAATGCAAATCTGAAATATTTGAATTTTTAAATGAGAGGTTGTACCCATATTATGCCCCTTAACACCTTTTAAAATACTCCAACGAAACTGAAATTTGGGAAATATTTATTAATTGATGTTTAATATCTATTGTGAAAATTTCACAAAGATCGGAGACATCAGAATTTTCATGAAGGGCTTCCACCTCCGCTTTGCCCGCTTTGCCCGCTTTGCAGCAGCTGTGTTCCAGAATTCATAATAGTCCGTTGATTAGTTTAGGAGTAAATCCTATTATAAAAATATATAAACATATACTAATACCTAACTTTACATACATGCACCCCTAAATGTTAAAATTTATGAAAACATAATGTGCCAATGTTACTCACCGTGTTGTCTAGAATATTTATTCCAAAAGTCATAATAATCTGTTCATTAGTTTAGGGGATTATCATGTACATATAAATATATAAATATGCACATACCTAACTGTATATATAGAGAGTTAACATAACGTTTTCTTGTGAGATTTTATAAGTTGGACTTAGATAGCATTTAGGCTGGCATATTAAAGATTAATTCTGACTAGCTAATTTTCACGCTTTATTGTTATATCATGTTATTGCCACTATAACAAGCCGCGCATGTGACTCGATGTGGCGAGTGTAAAATGCAATAAATTTAGGCAATTTGGGGCATTTTTGACCCCCCTCTGACCCCCTGGGTGCGCGAACCAGAAGTTTTCTGAGGTCAAGGATGCTCATTTTATATCCAGAACAATTGTCTCTACATTTTGGCCAAGTTTCAGAAAAATTGAATGGATGGATCAAACGTTATGGGAGAAAAGGGTCATTTTGGGGCCATTTTGGGGGCTTTTGACCCCCTGGTGGCGCGAACCAGATTTTTTCCAAGGTCAGGGATACTTATTTTCTATTAGGAACAATTGCCTCCACATTTGGGCCAAATTTAAGAGAAATTGAATAGATGGATGAAAAGTTATGGGGCAAAAAATGTAATTTTTTGCCATTTCGGGGCCTTTTGACCACCTGGGGGCTAACCAGATTTCTTTTCAGAAATCGGAGAATGTCACTTTCTAACCTGACCAAAGTTACAACTTCATGCAAAATTTCAGAGAAATTCAATGGATGGTTGCGGAGAAATATCCGGACGGACGGACGCACGGACGCACGGACGCACGGACATGCCTTAAAACAGGGGGACCAATAACGTACTCTGCTAAAGCTTATTAAAATAAACATGTAATTCCACCTGGATGACTGAGAAAATGGAAACATTTTTTCAATTACTACTGATAAACTCGAAATCGGCAAATGAGAAATAACTCATATTTTTTTTATTGAAGAATATAAAAAACGGTTATCTTCTTTACAGCTTAAATTTTATTTCTTTTCCTGTATAAGTTTGAAACATGTGCGAACAAATTAAAAAATTAAAAATTAAAATGACTTTACTGCATCCCGGGCGGCGCCGGGTAGGAACAGCTAGTATATGCATATTTATGTGTGTTATAGTATATACTCGCATATAATCTGATCTTGTGTATTATGCAACTCCTCAAATGTTAATTCCAAAAGATGATTTCATATTTCATGTGTCATGCATGTTCCATTCATCTGGTTCTCTAGGCTAAAGTTCACATTTAGCTGTGGAAATAGATTTTAGAATTGTGAATATATAATTTTAAATTTTGGTCTATCAAAATCTCATGATACATGAGTATATATGGTAACTATGCATTTTCTGGGCACCAATCGTCATGAGAATCTACAGCTAAGGTACGTACTTCTAAAATCTTCGATTTGTGAAAAGGTTAGTCGTCTGTTATACTCAGTGAGAATCAAACTCACTAATAATAATTTGCTAGCTCACTTAACTATTAATCCCCCTGTAAACGGATCCCACACGCTTCCTGGTGACGGCACCATTTGTAAAGGCACCCCACTCTCTTCGACACCGTGGGTATCGTTGTTGGCCACTCACGCACAGGTGGTTGATATCCCGGTCGCGGTGCCGAGTAAAACAGATACCTCACTCCGATCCGGTGTCACTGAACCACTTGTAACATAGGTGGTCCACTCGTGTCTCTATCTCCGTGCTCACACGTCTGGTTCTCTGTGCAGAAATTTTCCCAGACTGTGAACACCCTCTTTGGGCCGATGATCGTCAATAGTGGCAGTAAAAACCAAGATGTGTCGGTCGAATCTCCTCTAGGTCGGGATGAATGATGATAGCTTCGTTGGTCCTGTGAAGGCAAGGTTACACCAGCAGAACAAATCGACAATAGGAATAATTCAAACAACTCAGCGGTTTCTTTTTGTATGAAGTGATTATTAATAAAGATAAAAGAATGGTTTTTAAATGTTGAACTTAAGTCTATTGTTTTGGTAAAATGTCTTTGTTTCACCGTTGTTCTCTCTAACCTGTGTGTGTGTGTGTGTGTGTGTGTGTGAATCTATTTACGACTGATGGACTTAATCGACACATTAATCTCTGTTGGAAAACGATGGCTGAGCACGGGAGAGGGGTCCGGCGGTTCGACCAACACGAGCATGATAGCGACCTACACGGTCGAATCCCAGCTCCGACTGCCTTGTCTGCCAGCTCTGGGGAACTCTCTTTGTTTCAACTCTCTCTCTCTTTTATTGACGCACACACAGATCACTTTTATGATACATACACCCAAACATACATATAGCGAAACTTTTGTATGACACATTACACACACACACACAAGAACCCAACTTCACACACACACACACACACACACACACACACACACACACACACTCACACACACACACTCACACACACAAGTCTTTATTATCCCAATACACACACAATTTAAGGGTATGTATTTGGTTTGGTTTGGTTTGGTTGTTTTGTTTTACGGCATATTAACACTTTTCGGGTGATTTAATGCCGAATCCGGTCATTTTGGTAAAAGTTTTTATGCTTCGAGTTCTTTATATATTAAAGTATTTATTCATGGTGTTTGGTTTGGTATTTTTGTTTTTTAGAGGAAAATTGTTATTTTTGTTTTCCGTTTGCTAAAACATGATTGAGTTTTGTAAAAGGAAAGGAAAAAAAACAATAACATCAATGTTTGGTGCATTTTAAGTCAGGAAGCCGGTATCTTCAGACAGTCAAATCTGGTAGCACCAGGGTTATGTATTTGACATATAAATACCTTGCTATCTTTATACATATACACTCATCTTCACTGTCCCTATTCAAATACACAATATAGGGCATGTATTTGACATATAAATACTTAGTTATGGTTATACTTCCCTGCTTCGTTCAGCATTCACCCTGAGTGGGTTGAACCGGCTTCCTCTGAAGGAGGAAGTTTCTAGGGAATATTAAATTCACAAACGGTCCACAGTCGCATGTATATATCTCAGTCAGGGGGGATAATTTTTATGATGTTAGCTTTTGCAGTTTTCTTTCTTTTTTTTTTGCAGGGAGTTGTCACTGTCCTTCTACATACATCATCTGGTATTTCTAAATGGTCACTCATCTGGTACTGACCAGACTAAACGACGCTTAACTTTGGTGATCTAGCAAAAAAAAAACAGTGTGTCAACGTGATTATGCTATGGTTATACACCCCCCCCCCTAGTCTTTACTTCACCTATCCAAATACACACACAATTTAGGGGCAAGTATTTGAAATAAATACATACATACATAGTCATGGTTATACGCACACACTAGTCTTGTTGCCCCTATCCAAATACATGCACAATTTACTGTCTTTATTCAAATACACAATTGAGGAGCATGTATTTGATATATAAATACTTAGCTATGATTATAACCCCCCCACACACACACACACTAGTCTTTACTGCCCCTATTCAAATACACACAATTTCTTTTTGTATTTATTTGACACAAATACATACATAGCTCTAGTTATATGCACACACACACAACAAGTAAAAAAAAATGGTTAAATACAAAAGCCTTGCTTGAATACAAACAAAAAAAAAACGTATTTTTAATTCTGTCAAGTTTCCCCCCTTGCCTTTGCCCTTCCCTAGTTTCCAAAGTCGAGGTGAAAATTAAATACCTTTATAGAAACCATTAGGAAGGGGCAGGATGGGAGGGGGGTCGAAAAAAAGAAAAAGAGATGAAACAAAAAAAGGGACCAAGAAAATGAGAAAAAGAGAGCGAAAGTGAGGCGTTGGTGGGGGTATATGTGTTAGAGTAAAGTCGGGCTGCCCCTGTATGTATGTTGGTGTGTGGTGCGTGTGTGTGTATTGGAGGGAGTGAGGTTGAATCAATTTCGATTGAGTCTATATATGTGCATGTGTTATAGTAACGTTGTGTGTGTATATATTAGTTGAGTTGTGCAATGTGTGTGTGCATGTATCATAAAAGTTGGGCTATGTGTATGTTTGTGTGTGTGTGTCATACAAAAGTTGGGTTCTTGTGTGTGTGTGTGTGTGTGTGTGTGTGTGTCATAAGAAAGTTGGGCTATGTGTATGTTTGTATGTTTCATAAAAACTGATCTATGTGTGTGTCATACTAAAATTGGGCACTGTATGCATGTGATAATAAATTTGGGCTCCGTGATTGTCATAATACAAGTGGGCTGTGTGCCTGAGACAATAAAGTTCGTTTTTGTGTGTGTTAGAATAAATTTGCACTCTTAGTGTGTGTGTGTGTGTGTGTGTGTCATAATGGAGTTAGGCTGTGTATGTGTCATAATGAAGTTTGTGTGTATGTCATAATAAAATTGGGCATTGTATATATGTGATAATAATTTTGGGCTCTTTGTATGTCATAATAACTGTACTCAATGTGTGCGTGCATGTGTGTGTGTGTGTGTGTGCATGTGTGTGTGTGTGTAAGCATTAAATTCAGCTGTGTGTGCCATGATAAAGTTATCTCCGGGAGGTGAAGGTGGTTAAGTGGATAACGGCAGACCTGGGTGTTCCAAGTTCGAATCCAGTCGGTTCCACAGTATCACTTTCACTTAGGGATGTTGGCAACCTTCTCGTGGTCCTTCCCGTAAGTACCCGATGTCTTTCCAGAAAGATTTCTAACTAGAAAAAACATCGGGGAAACTAATGCTAACATCAGAATCATCTGATTCACACAAAAGAAGAAGTTATCTCCATGCATACATGTGCATGTATATATATATATATATATATATATATATATATATATATATATATATATATATATATATATATATATATATATATATATATATAAGTAATCCAACAAAAGATATAAGCGTCAACTAATATCTTATAATTAGTGAAACATCCGGATAAAAACTGAAGCTCAATATACTGGATAGAGCATTAATATTATAATGTAAAATGAAATAATAAAACAATGTTTTTGGGTTGATATATTTGATGTTATATATTTTTATGTATTTTTGTATATATTTTTATATATTTTCAAAGTGTAATTTTATTACCTGTAGTGATATCACTGCAGTAATGGTCCTCTGAGGAGAAGAATTATCTTTGAAAACTCATGAGCTAAGGACTTTAAGATACTTTGCCTGAACTTTGAATTCTAATAAAATTTGATTGGCACCTTATTTTATTATTTCATTTTATATTATAATATATATATATATATATATATATATATATATATATATATATATATATATATATATATATATATATATATATATATATATAGTGTGTGTGTATGTGCACAGTGGAATGATTTCGATGGAAATCCGAGTAAGAGAGCTCAATGTACTTTTTAACAGAGCAGGAATAAATTTTAAGGGAAAAACTAAACACATATTAGTGCTGTCTGCATTATATTCATCGAGTTCTCAAATGTGGTTGGTTACGCATATGACGATACCTATCTAGGTCGAAATAATTTATAATGCAGACAGCCCTAATGTGTGTTTAGTTTTTTCCTTTAAAATTTATATATATATATATATATATATATATATATATAAAGTTTGGATATCTGTGTGTTTATGTGTATGATAATGAAGTTGAGCTCTATGTGTGTGTCACATTGAAGTGATACATGTGTGGGTATATACGTCAACCAAAAAGCAGTTTTGTACATATACATATATCTCTATCTATATAGAGTCAAGTTGAACAATGAGACGGAAGCAGACGTTTTTTTCACATCCCTCAACAATATTCCTCCAGTTCTCAAGTTTACTTTAGATAAGGAAGCCAATTCTTCATTTCCATTTCTTGATGTGTTAGTTAGTAAAGCTTCCTCCGGTTTTTTAACTACAGTATACCGGAAACCAACTTTCACTGGTCTCTAAACGCGTTGGGACTCATTTTGACCCACAAAACAAAAGTTCAATTTAATTAAGACCCTTACTCATAGGGCCTTAATGATTTGTTCTCAGACCAAACTGGATGATCAAATTAAAGTCATTATTAAGACCCTCTGTAACAATGGCTATCCATTATACATTGTTAAATCCACTATCAAAAATAAAATTTTGAGTTTTTATAAAGCTAAAACAGCTTCTGTTGATAGATGTCCTATTTACCTTCGCCTACCTTGGCTAGGTTACATAAGTGATAGATTCGCCAAACAAATCTCTTTGTCTGTACAACAATGTTACTTTGCCGCAAATACACAAGTTGTTTTTCCACCAGACCCATTTTGTCGTCGATTAGGAAAGATGTTCTCCCCCCCCCCCTTACCATAATAATTCTATTATTTATGTAATTGTAGCTGCAGTTCGCACTACGTTGGGAGGACACTGCAAAGATTGAACATTCGGGTCAAACAACACGTGCCCACAAAAATTCGTCAGGCGAATTATTTATCAACTGATGTTTTAAATATTACATACGCTTCTTCCATCGCCGAATATCTCAAAAATAACCGTTCCTGTGCCTCAAATTTCAGTGTAGACCTATTCTCTATTCTCAGTAAGTCACACTCTCCCTTTTATCTGAAGATTCTAGAAACCATTTACATTAAGTCTCTGCAAGTTTCTCTTTGTAAACAAAAAGAAAATCTTCTCGGACTTAATGTAGTTTCTATTTGATTTAATTTTTCCCCCCTTTCCCTCGCTATAATCTCCATAGCATTTTTTTTTCTTAATCCTAACCTCGGTTTAGCTCTGTTGAGCGAGGTTCGAAACCGGTCAGCTTGCCATTTCATTCTTTTATTTTTTAAATTTCATCATGTTTAAAAATAAATATGGTCTGTATATAGCAATAATATATATATATATATATATATATATATATATATATATATATATATATATATATATATATATATATATATATATAGCATAATATAAAATGAAATAATAAAATAAGGTGCGAATCAAATTTTATTAGAATTCAAAATTCAGGCAAAGTATCTCAACGTCCTTAACTCATGAGTTTTCAAAGATAATTCTTCTCCTCAGAGGACCACTACCGCAGTGACGTTACTGCGGGTGATAAAATTACACTTTGAAAATATATAAAAATATATACAAAAATACATAAAAGTACATAACACATCAAATATATCAAGCCAAAAACATACTTATTTGTTAAAGTTATAAAATCCATTCAAGTCATACAAATATATATATATATATATATATATATATATATATATATATATATATATATATAAAGTAATCCAACAAAAGATATAAGAGTCAACTAATATCTTATAATTGTGAAACATCCGGATAAAAACTGAAGCTCAATATACTGGATAGAGCATTAATATCATAATACAAAATGAAACCAGAAAATAAGGTGCCATTCAAATTTTATTATAATTCAAAGTTCAAGCAAAGTATCTAAACGTCCTTAACTCATGAGTTTTCAAAGATAATTCTTCTCCTCAGAGGACCATTACCGCAGTGATATTACTGCAGGTAATAAAATTGCACTTTGAAAATACATAAAAATATATACACAAATACATAAAATTATATAGCATCAAATATATCAACCCAAAAACATACTTTTTTGTTAAATCTATATAATGCATCCAAGTCAAACAATTCAAAAACATATTGAGGAAAGATATCCAGGAGGTTGACTCTGGATTGATCCAGGTAATGAGTGACAGTCCAAAAAACGAACATTTTTCAATTTTTCGTTTTTTTGTTCTTTTGTGCTTGTGTGTGTGTGTGTGCGCGCACGCACGTGTAAGTCGTTCAACACAAAGAAAAGTAATGTTAAACCAAAAGGAGAAGGGAGATTCGAAGAGAAAAATAATCGCGGGGGGGGGGAGGAGGGGGAGGAGGAGGGGGGAGACTATGTAGATAGGGGAGGGGGTGACATCAGTTAAAAGAAGAGTAAAGCCTCTAACAGTTGTGGAACCAGGAAGCAGAAATTGGGAGCACAAGATGCAACACAAACGAGGAAGTGTATTAAAACTACGAACAAGAAAAAGAGGACAGCATAGACGATGCCTACCCCCCCCCCCCATATACACACACACACATACACGCACTCACCCCCCCCCCCCAAAAAAAAAAATTTATTATTTAAGTTTTTAAAAAAAATTTTTTATTTATTTTTATTTTTTTATTTATCTACCTCCCACAAGGTAAGATGTGACACAAGGTCGAGAAAGGGGGATTAGATAAGCCAGCGCTCGAGAGGTGAGCACTCTGGCCATTTAAAAATTGCCTGGGCAGCCCCGTCGGCATTCCCCGGTGGGGGCGCCTCAGACAGTAAGCAATAAACTTACTCCTCCCCAAAGAGGGGAGGCAAAGCCTGGGAGGGTGCACCTCCTAGAACTGCACAGGACCGGCAACCCCCAATAGACCGGCGTAAATCCAGACCCAAAGGCCCGGATGATACCAGTTTATTAGGCGGTTGATTAAAAAAAAATCTTTGGACAGTTAATAAAATTTCAGAGCGTTACGACTGTCGATCAAGGGAAGAGTCTATTAGTTATGTGTACCCAGTGTGATGATGTATGGAAGTGAAATCTGGCCAGTGATGGTTGAGGACATGCGTTGCATGGAGAGAAATGATACAAGAATGATACAATGGATGTGTAACGCAAGCCTTAAAGACAGACTCAGATCTAATGAGCTCAGAGGAGGATTAAATCTGGACAGTATAGAGAGATGCTTGTAGAACAGGAGACTTCGATGGTATGGCCACGGTGAAAGAATGGGTTAGTAGATGTAGAACAATTGAAGTAGCAGGGTCAGCCCACAGGGGAAGACTGAGGAAAACATGGGAGGAAGTGATAAAAATGGACTTGAGAGAAAGAGAGATAAATAAAGATCTGGTCAGGGATAGGTTAGCTTGGAAGTCAATTTCTAAAAGTCGTCCACCACATGCCAACATGTAAAATGGACGTTAAACCAGTGGTGATTATGATTACTATTCATTGAACACCACATTATTAGATTATAAATTCTGGAGAGTGTTGGAGAGGTAAATAAGGGGCAGGTAACTCTTACCACGAATTTTAGGCATGATTTTCCAGTAATCAAAACTGATGGCTTTAATTGGCGTTGCACATGTGGCTACTGTACAAGGAGAACGTCGATTAGACATAAAAGGGTTAGGGTTAGGGTTAGGGTTAGGGTTAGGTTTAGGGTTTAGGGTTTAGGGTTAGGGTTAGGGTTTAGGGTTAAGGGTTAGGGTTAGGGTTAGAAAAATATTGTTCGAAAGCTAGAGCTGTTGTGAAGAGTTACCTGCCCCTTATTTACCTCTCCAACACTAAAAGACAAAAAAAACTTTCTTTCGGCTTTTTATTATACAAGCACCAACATTTATTTATTCTATGTATTCACACCAAGGGATCCATAATACAGGCCTGGCAAACACGCGACTGGGGTCCACGACTGGGGTCCACGACTGGGGGCAGACATGTGAAGACAAAAATTACTACTAAATAATAATAACACTGAAAAGTTTTAGTAAGAAATTTCTTAGTAATGTCCAGTAATTAGCAACTATACAAGTGATTAGGAAGCAGCTTACAATAATTGATTTATTTCCATCAAATAAAATGTAAAAAGTACAAAAATATAAAAGAACGAATTAAAGAAGGAAAACAAATTGAAAATTCGCTAGAAGTTATTGAAATAAATAGATTAAAGGCATGCATTATGAGGAGAGAAAAAACAAAATTGGAAACAAAATTTTATCTCTGTTGCAAATTATTTATTTTGACGTTGTCCTATATCCATGGATTTTCTCCTGGCATGATGGCTGAAAGCGTTTTTTTGAAATTGCAAAACTTTTGGCAAACCAGAACAGTACCAGACTTAAAGTCAGCAGCAAAACGGTGTTCAGTCAGATTTAGTTCCTGATATTAAACTTCATCTGTAATATAACTTTCGGCAAGAGTTTCAGTTTCACAAATTTATTTATTAAATTGTTAGGTGAAAGTACAGAATAGTTAACAAAGCTCCACCCTCCCCATGTTAAGAATGGCTTTCTAAATAATAACGTTATTATTTCAGTACGGTCCATAAACTGCAGAAGATTATTTAGAAAGTTATTCTTAACATGGAAAGGGGAGCTTTGTTAACTATTCTGTACTTTCACCTAAAGATTTAATAAACAAATTAATAAATAAAAATCAGTACAAAACTTGGCAAACCAGAAGAGTAAGCGACCCAAAACAGGAAGTCTTTAATATCAGGAACTAAATCTGACTGGACACCATTTGCTGCTGACATTGAGTCGGGTACTCTTGTGATTTGCCAAACTTTTACTTTTATCTTTTGAAAGTTTTGTATGAATGATCTACCGCGAATATGTGTTCGTTGAACACAAGCTGCTATTTTACACATAACTGAGAGTTAAATTGTTCCCCCAACGATATTAGTGCATAGTATATCCACTAGGATTTAAATTCAGAAAGAATAGCCGATTCCATAGCTGTGGTAGATATCGAGCTGGTAGGTCCACTAGTATATAATTTAGTTAGTTGAGAATAACAGAAAATGGAAACCGTTGAGACGTTAGCCAAGGTTAACTTAATGGTCCTAGTTTTAAAATTGCTTAGGCTGTGGGAATGTACTAGAAACAGATATGACATCACATGGCTCAAGGAGAGAGGGTGATAAAAAGTCAGTCTGTTGGGAAGTACACGAGGCATTTGAACGTGGAACCACATGGGCTGACAATATATAATTAGTGATTATCGGTCTCTCTGTCTCCCCTTCCCGCAGGGAGTTTGGGGAAGCATGCGGCATGTTCGGACGTGTAAATGAAATCGGCTGACAACATAATTAATTAGTGATTCTCTCTCTCTCTCTCTCTCTCTCTCTTTCTCTCTCTCTCTCTCTCTCTCTCTCTCTCTCTCTCTCTGTCCCTCTCACTGATCAGTGATTTGGAACGAAGATCACATTGAATAAACAACAACTGTCTTCCATCAGTTTTGAGTCAAGTTTGTCCTTTTGAAAGTATAAATAAGAAGCTTTGATTATAGGATGGCACCCTCAGTCTAGGAGGATTAGATAGAAGCATGTTTTTGTAATGATTATGGAAACTTGGTTATTGCATGTATGACACAAGATTGAGAACACAATAGTCGTGTTGTGAATGATGTTACAAGGCTAGAATTTACTTCCCTCCTATTGCAGGACAGTGTGACACAAGGTCAGAAGGTGGAGATTGAAAAGTCAACGCACAAGAAGAAGTGCACTCAAGCGATTAGCAATAAACTAACCCCTTCTCAAGGTGCGAAAAGATAAATCCTGGGAGCGTAGACCTCCTAGGACTGCACAGAACCATACCTCAATCCGACAGAAGAAAGGTCGGTGCTTCTGTATTAAAAAGCCGAAAAAAAGTTTTTTTTGTCTTTTAGTGTAGGAGAGGTAAATAAGGGGCAGGTAACTCTTCACAACAGCTCTAGCTTTCAAACAATATATTTTCATAAAATGTAATTTAAATAAATTTAATTAATAATAACCTTAACCCTAAACCCTAAACCCTAACTGTCTGCGGTAAAATACAGTATGTCTTCGAACTTGAAAGTGTTAACATCCATGTTCCTAATTTCAGAGAAAATCTTGATTAAAAATCGTAGTAAGAGTCACCTGCCCTTTACTTACCTCTTCAACACTATAAGACAATAAAAACAGTTTTTCGGCTTTTTATTACAGAAGCAGCGAAAGGTCATTTAGTTTTAAAATGGCCCAGACCCTGTCAGACTGATTGTCGAGAACGTATCCTCTACTAGTATAGGGTGGGCAAAAATAAGGGTCCTATTTTTAAAAATTCATAACTTTTTTATTTATTGATCTTTTTAATTTTTTTTTAGAATAAGTAAAGGACCCCTTCCGAAGCAAGCATGAGCCGTATTAGCCCTAAGGAACGTACCCTCATTTAGAAAACATTATTTTTGCTTAAAAAACTCAAAACAGTGTAAAAAACAATACTTTAGTTTTTGTAAGTTTTAAGAAGTGTTTTTCGGCTAAAATTTGTTTTGTTTATTTCACAAAATCTCGGAAGGGTCAGTCTACACACACATAAAGTTTGGTGAGTTTAACTTTTATTTTGTGGAAGTTATTCAAATTCAAGTTATTCAAATTTAAAGATAGGACCCTTATTTTGGCCCACCCTGTATGAACAACGTAGCCTCTGTGGTTTTGAGGGCTTTGAATAGACCATTGTTGGATGGGAAAGGATGGAAGAACTACTTAAATCTGAGGAGAAGGTTTATGGTTGCATGAGGCGGGGGGGGGGAGGGGGAGGGGGAGGGGGGGATCTCATAATCTACCTTTTGTCGAAGTTAATAGGTAATCAGTAACCTCTTAAGATTTATTGGGTATGAAAAGAGGCCCCCCCCCCCTCCTAGGTGCACTGCATGGGGCTAACTGCTTAATTGTTTTCACTAAGGAATCATAAATAATCACTAATGAGTCTGGCTTCAGCGGGATCTGGTTCCGTTTTGACTTCAATCCGAAAGGAATATAATTTCTGCATTTGGTATTTTGCAAATGGAAAAGATTATCCTATCATAATACATAAAATTTATTTGCTTATCAATATCAGGCATAAGGATCTGTTGATAAATACTATCATTTGATTAGGGGTTCAGGAAGACTTTTAGGAGATATGGGAAACAGGGTCGTTCAGATTGATCCAAAAGTGAATGGCATTATAGAAAGTCAAATCATAATTCTATGCGTGTGTGTGTGTGTGTGTGTGTGCGTGTGTGTGTATGTGCGTGTGTGTGTTCAGTATAATCACGTTGACACACTGGTTCTCATTAGATCACCGAAGTTAAGCAACGTTGAGCCTGGTCAGTACCAGATGGGTGACCATTTGGGAATATCAAGCACTGTATGTAGGAGGACACTGAAGCATAAGGGGCTACTGTGATAGCGGCCAGATTTATAGAGGGACAACCTTGGTGGAGAGCTGGGCAGCAAGATGTTTGTTCACATTACATTTAAATTTCTACATGTTGGTACGGTCGACAGTGAAAGGAGGGGAATTCCAATGGCAAGTAGTCCGAGGAAAGAAGCTATTAGAGTTGAAAAATCTTCCAGCATAGACAACGAAGGGGTGGAATTTTGCTGTTAGTCGGGTGGGTTGAAGGGATTTCTGTTAAGGAGTTACAAGTTCATCGGAGCATATTCCATAGAAGTACTTGTAAAACATTCGAAATGACATTTAAAGTATCACGTAAAAACGAAAAGTCGATGGATGTCATTTTCAGTTAGTTTTAATAAATTAATGAAGTATCAACACGTATTCAAAATTGTAATCATTGCAGCGGGGGGGGGGGGGGCGTATATACGGCATAATCACGTTGACACACCGGTTCTCGTTAGATCATCGAAGTTAAGCAACGTTGAACCTGGTTAGTACCAGATGGGTGACCATTTGGGAATGTTAGGCGCTGTATGTCATCTTCCCATGACTGGGATATACATGCAGCTGGGGACCACTTGTAAATTTGATATTCCCTGTAAACTTCTTTCATTCGGAGGAAGACGACATAGTCCGACCAGGGCTAAATACCACACCAGGTATTATTGGTTCGGCTTAGGGTTAGATTGAAAGTCAGAATACAAGATACAATGTTTTAGAATTTTTTATATGAAGATTGATAATTCGTATTATTTGGATTTTTCGGACTACTGTTCTCATCTTGAATGTTATTCTCACAATGTTTCGACCGATGTAACCTCCGACCCTCTTGTCGAACTTTGGTATCTTTATGTCGAACTCGGGAATCTGTACGGAATTTCAAACGGAACACTTTATTTAATCTGTGAGGGTAGCTTGATCTCGTTCTGTCAGCCATGACCGGGTGGAAGTCTTAAGCAATTTGTAATTGTATTCGTAGTATCGCCAGTCATGGTTGAGGGAACAAGAACAATCTACTCCCGTGGATTAAATAATAGGTCCCATTCGAAATTCCATAAAGATTCCCGAGTTCGACAAGATGCACCTGAATAAGATCGAAAGTTACATCGGCCGAAACGTTGTGAGAATAACATCCAAGATGAGAACAGTAGTCCGAATAATCCAAATAACACAAAATACACTTAGCAAACCTTACATCATCGAACTCATTGTGACCCGTGTGATGGTAACAAAGAATACTGTAATATTTATTCCCTTGATGTCACCAAAGACCAAATTAGTGCAGGCAGGGGGTAAACATTCCTTTTTTTTCATTCATACTGGTAGTTGTTTCAAAAACAACACGGAAACTAGGTTTTTCTATTATACTGAATCAGTTGCCAGAGAGAGGGGGGGGCAGTTGCCAAATAAAGAGAGCTAGGGGAGAGGGTAGTCAGAAGGAGAGGTAAAGAGAGAGCAAAGTTTTAAACCCTTTTTTACCTTTTTTATTTTGTTATCCATGTTCCCAGTGAACGCCTGGTAGCCCTACTAGTCCATTATAATTATATACTTTAGCATTAGCCAATCAAAATGTATTGTGTCCTTAAGCTTGACATGCTGTGAGGACCCAAAAGGTTTCATGAAACTCCCTTACAATACAACATTGGGGTTTTAGTAAACATTGCTATTTTCGTTAATATGGGACTTCACTATGAAAGATTAACACTTAAAAAAATAGAATTTAAACACTGCATTTTAAATTTTGATAAAAGTCAATGTACTGTAACAAAAATTTAACCATTACATTTTAGAAGTTGATAAAAGTTTATGTACTCTAAAAAAATGTAACAACTACATTAATGATTTTGATAAAAGTTACTGCACTGTTAAAAAGATTGACTACTACATTTTAGAATTTGATAAAAGTTATCAAACTGTAAAAAGAATTGAACCACTACATTTAAACTTTTGTTTAAAGTTACTCTATGATAAAAAGATTTTACAAGTCCATTTTAGATTTGGATAAAAATTATTGTACTCTAAAAAAGAGTTAATCTCTAGATTTTAGATTTTCATAAACATTATTGTAGTATGAATAAGATTTAATCACTACATTTTATATTTTGATAAACGTTACTGTACTATGAAAAAGATTTAACCACTATATTTAAAATTTTGATAAATGTTACTGTACTATATAAAAAAAGAGCTAACCTCTAAAATTTTAGATTTTCATAGATATTACAGTACTATGAAAACATTTAACCACTACATTTTAGATTTTGATAACAGTTACTATGCTATAAAAAGTGTTAAGCACTACATTTTAGATTTTGGTAAACATTATTATACTATGAAAAAGATCAAACTACCACTATTTTGATTTTAATAAACGTTACTGTACTATGAAAAAGATTTAACCATTATATTTTTGATTTTAATAAACGTTACTGTACTATGAAAATGATTTAACCATTATATTTTTGATTTTAATAAACATTACTGTACTATGAAAAAGATTTAACCATTATACTTTTGATTTTGATAAAAGTTACTGTACTATGAAAAAGATTTAACCATTATACTTTTGATTTTGATAAAAGTTACTGTACTATGAAAATGATTTAACCACTACCTTTTAGATTTTGATAGCACTGTTAACATAAACTAAAGACACTGGTGTGAATAATTTAAAAATTATATGATGAGAAGAGGTCAGGATAAAGATTGGTTCCCTTTCCAAATCGAATTCGTCAGCATGGTGATGGAAAGTGTCTTGATAGGATTGCCATTTTCCATTCTACGAGAATGTCATTAATTTTTGGTTACAATTTTTTTTACTAACAACTTTATCAGATCTGCAATTGATGTGAGGTCTGTCACTCGAGATGTAAAGATTAAAAATACATAAATATCCTTCTCTGGCAAACATGTTTATTTTTACTCTAGTGGCAGTGAAGACTTCTGGAGTTATTCGCCCTCATTCAATTACATTCCTTTGGAAGATTGGCAGGATTGTGTGTTGGTTAAAGGAAAACTATTGCATAATGGAGTGGCTCGTTCGTCTGTGTGTCTCACTGGTGGTAGTGTGGGATAATGCTGTTGCCATCATTCTTACTGGTAGGAGGTAGCCCCCACAAATAGTTTTGTCTTTAAAAAACTATACTGCAATTAAAAATTTAAAATAAATTAATAAAAACTTTCTATGTATTACAGTTTAGCTCGATTTATGGAAGCAGATTTGGCAGCAACTCAATTTTTTATGGTATTTGTAAGCATTGAATACACAAGAAGTGTAGTGGAATTACAGGTAGGTTGAGAGATGATAACCAGTTTGTGTGTAAGAAGTGCAAGACAATGGAGATGTGAAGAAAATATATTTGGATGGCGAGGCTATTGAGGTTGTTCAGAAGTTTTGTTACCTTGGTGATCAAATTGTAGCACAGGGAGGAGCAGGTGCTAGTGTAATAGCAAGAATTAAGAGTGGATGGAGTAAGTTCAGGGATCTTTTGCCATTACTAACTAGCAGAGCGTTACCGATATTGACCAAGAGAAGAGTCTATTAGGCATGTGTATGCAGTGTGATGATGTATAGAAATGAAACCTGGCCAGTGAAGGCGAAGGACATGCGTTGTATGGAAAGATATGATATGAGAATGATACAATAGGTGTGTAATGTGAGTCTTAAAGACAGGCTTAGATCTGATGACCTCAGAAGAAGATTAATTCTGGATAGCATAGGGAGATATGTTCAGAACCATAGACTTCGATGGTATCGCCACGTTGAAAGAATGGCTGAGAGTTCTTAGGTTAGTAGATGTAGACCAGTTGAAATAGCAGTGTCAGTTGGTAGGGAATGGCCGAGGAAATCATGGGAGGAAGTGATAAGTATGGACTTGAGAGAAAGACGGACAAATAAAGACCTAGTCAAAGATAGGTTATGTTGGAAGTTAATTTTAAAAAGCCCTCCAATGCATGCCGGCACATAAAATGGATGTTAAACCGAATATGATGATGACGACGACGACGACGACGACGACGACGACGACGACGACGACGATGATGATGATGATGATGACCAGGTGCATAAAAATGTGCTGTTCTAGTTGATAAGTGCTTCACCATGCAGTCGATTGGCAGCGCGCAGTAATAAATTATGTTGAGAGATGATAACCAGTTTGTGTGCAAGAAGTGTAAGACAATGGTGACGGATCAGAACTCAGATGTGGAGAAAGTATATTTGGATGGTGAGACTATTGAGGTTGTTCAGAAGTTTTGTTACCTTGGTGATCAAATTGTAGCACAGGGAGGAGCAGGTGCTAGTGTGATTGCAAGAGTTAGAAGTAGATGGAGTAAGTTCATGGAACTTTTGCCATTACTAACCAGCAGAGTGTTATCAAATTTGACCAAGTGAGGAGTTTATCAGGCATGTGTACGCAATATGATGATGTATAGAAGTGAAATCTGGCCAGTGAGGATTGAGGACATGAGTTGCATGAAGAGAAATATGAGAATGATATGATGGATGTGAAATATGAGTCTTAAAGACGGGCTTAGATCTGATGACGTCAGAGGAAGATTAAATCTGGACAGTATTGGGAGATGTGTGCAAAACAGGAAACTCTGATTGTATGGTCACGTTGAAAGAATGGATGAGAGTTCTTGGGCTAATAGGTGTAGAACAGTTGAGGTACGAGATTCCGTTAGAAGGAGAAGGCCAGGGAAAACATGGGAGGAAGTGATAAGAATGGACTTGAGAGAAAGAGTGATAAATAAAGACCTGACCAGAGATAGGTTAGTTTGGAAGTCAATTTGTAAAAGCCGGCCAACACATGTCAGCATGTAAAATTGACGTTAAACCGAATTTGGTGATGATGTTGATGATTTCTACCAGTCGTTGCTCAGGATTGATTAATATAATTAAAAAAAAAAGCTGTTATTATTAATATAGAAGGGAGATAAGTCTTTGCATGTTAAAATTAGAGTTTCCCCCTTGCATTATTTGAGTTCTTATTTAAAATTATTGCTATCATAATCTTAATGGAATTTTCTTTTTTTTTTTCAAAACAAACTGAAGCGAAGGACATTCTTGTATTGTAAAGAACATGTTGGAAGGAAACAAAAAGACAAAGTGGCTAGACAGAATCAAATATTGATGTGTCAGATGCGATGCTATTTAGGTCTAAATGTTAAAATCCGGCTGACATAATTTTATATATTAGATATATATTTGATTAAAGAAGATATATTAGAAGAAGATATTAGAAAAGAAGAATGTTTTGTTTGTTTATTTTATACAACTTTCACTGTTGAAATACTTGTTAGAAAAGATGCACATTAGGATTATTAAGATTGAATTGATTTTTTTTTTTGCACAGAATCTCTTCTATGCGATAACTGGGACAAATTTACAATATTTTTGACTGCAATATGTTTACTAACGCCATGAAATGGTTTTTAAAAAGAAGCATTTTCACAATACGAAAGATCCAAAGAATTTAAACAAAGAACTTGCCATTACTAAAATATCTCTTGTGAATTCAAAACGAAGAAAGAAAGGACTTTTTAATGTGGAAAAAATATTAGAGACACAAATTGTTGAAAAGGTTGAGGAAGGAAATAAATAAATAAATAAATAAATAAAGAAAGAAAGAAATAAAGAAATAAAGAAAGAAAGAAATAAAGAAAGAAAAAAATAAATAAAGAAAGAAAAGTTTGGAGAATGTTTTTAGAGAAATTATTTGGCCCAAACAAAAGTAAAAATCAAAATTAAAAAAAAAAGGAGTAAAACAATTTTTGACGGATCTAAAAAGCAAAAAGCAAAAATCTTCCTCTTCGTCATATTCGGTTTAACGTTCGTTTTATATGCTGTCATGTGTTGGACGACTTTCAAAAATTGACTTCCAAACTAACCTATCTCTGGTCAGGTCTTTATTTATCACTCTTTCTCTCAAGTCAATTTTTATCATTTCCTCCCATGATTTCCTTGAACTTCCCCTGTGAACTGGGCCTGCTACCTCAACTGTTCTACATCTACTGACTAATAATTCTCATCCATTCTTTCAAGGTAGCCATACCATCGAAGTTTTCTGTTCTGCACATATCTCTCTATACTGTCCACATTTAATCTTCCACCTGAGATCACCAGAACTAAGCCTGTCTTTAAGACTCACATTACACATCTATCGTATCATTCTCATATCATTTCTCTCTCTCCATGAAACGCATGTCCTCAACCCTCACTGTCCAGGTTTGACTTCCATACATCATCACACTGTGTACACATGCCTGATACACTCTTCCCTTGGTCGACAGTGGTAACTTCTTCTTTATTTACCTATTTCTTCTTTTTCTTCTTCTTTTTCTTCTCCTTCTTCTTCTTCTTTTTTTCTTCTTCTTCTTCTTCTTCTTCTTCTTCTTCTTCTTCTTCTTCTCATTATCATCAGTTTTCCTCTTCGTCACAATTTTTTCCTTGTTCGTCTCCTCTTTGAATCGTTCTTCTTTCTTTATCTTTTTTCCCCATCCTTCTTCTCTTTCATTTCTTCTTCTCATCATTTGTTATTTTTCTTCTTCATAATTTCTTCTTTTTCTTCATATCATTCTGCTTCTTCTTCTTTTTCTTCTTCTTCTTCTTCTTCTTCTTCTTCTTCTTCTTCTTCTTCTTCTTCTTCTTCTTCTTCTTCTTTTTTTTCCAGCCTTCTTCTCTTTCATTTCTTCTTCTTGATTATTTACTTATTTATCACTCTTCTCATCATTTGTTGTTCTTCTTCTTCTTCTTCTTCTTCTTCTTCTTCTTCTTCTTCTTCTTCTTCTTCTTCTTCTTCTTCTTCTTCTTCTATTAATTTAGCATCACTTTTTCCTTGTCAAGAGGTCAGACGTTTTTTTGATATTTCACAAACTCAATCTCCAGTCCAAATTTCACTCTGTACAGTCTTGTCCACTTGCTTCCAAATTTTCCATGGCCGGCCAACCAAAAAAAAAAAATTTAAAACAGAAAATGGTGGAAGAAAAAAAAAGTTTTTCAGTTTTGTTTACATTTCACGTTATGATGAAGAGGAAGATTTTTTGCTCTTTGCTTTTTAGATCCGTCAAAAATCGTTTTACTTTTTTTTTTTAAATTTTGATTTTTACTTTTGTTTGGACCAAATAATTTCTCTAAAAACATTCTCCAAACTTTTCTTTCTTTATTTATTTTTTTATTTCTTTCTTTATTTCTTTCTTTATTTCTTTCTTTCTTTATTTCTTTAATTATTTATTTATTTATTTATTTATTTATTTATTTATTTATTTCTTTATTTATTTCCTTCTTCAGCCTTTTCAACAATTTGTGTCTCTAATATTTTTTCACGGAAGAACTTAAACAAAATGGAAACATTTAGATTATCCGGACTACTGTTCTCATATTGGATATTATTCTCACAACGTTTTGGCCGATGTAGCCTCCGTCAGGTGCAGAACTGTAAATCAATGGAGTTAGAGTAGCAACGTTGACCCAAACCTTCCCCAACTTCGTATGCAACCGCTGAGCTTTGCTGCTCTCGGTATCAGGGATAAAAACCTGCAATCTCGTTTATAAATAGCTGTTACCAACGAGGACTTCATGCAGACCATCTTGAGGCACGATCTTCATGAGTTCTGTGCAGAATTTCGACTCGCTTAACAAACAGGCAACATCATCTATTTTATTGTTATATTTCCCTTGATCAGGGGTTTTACATTTTCTGGCAGCCTGCAATCCCAGTCTCCAAACAGGGTGGTCTTGAGGATTGATACCATTTAAATTCCATTGTTTCAGATCCTTGTTGATGGTCTGCATCCAAGTTTTCTTGAGTCGTCCACATTTCCTCTGGCCTTCAACTCAAGGTCACTTCATTTTCTCATTCAGAAGTCGCTCCTCCCAGTGTGGTCAACCCAACATAGTCAACTGTTCGTCAGGAGTTCATCAAGCTTCGGTATATTAAACCTCGCCAACAGGGTATCAGAGCTGATATGCCAGGTCTGATCTGACTCGACATTGTATATCTATCTGACCATTGCTCTGTCACTATGCTGAAGACGAGTGACTGAGGACTAGTGGGGGCTCAACACTCACCTCAATACAGTATTACGCTCCTAACACAGCTGCTATATAACCCCCCCCCCCCCCCCCAGTACTTAGAGAGATAGCTTGCAATATCAGGACTGGCAACAGTTCGCGGATTACCCCATGCTGATTTAACCGTAATCATAGAGCTAAACTTGCAACCAACTCGTATAGCGATTAAAATTTCAAACTTCAAACTAATGGATTGGCCAACTGACAAAGCCTCTGACAGAGATGTGTGGACACATACAAAATAAAATGTATCCTTTCAATCTGTACGTTGAGTGATAAAAATCTTATTTCAAACTTATGTGTGACAGACAAACGAAAATTATATTTCAAACTTATGTGTGACAGACCAACGAAAATTATATTTCAAACTTATGTGTGACAGACCAACGAAAATTATATTTCACACTTATGTGTGACAGACCAACGAAAATTATATTTCAAACTTATGTGTGACAGACCAACGAAAATGATATGTCAAACTTATGTGTGACAGACCAACGAAAATTATATTTCAAACTTATGTGTGACAGACCAACGAAAATGATATTTCAAACTTATGTGTGACAGACCAACGAAAATGATATTTCAAACTTATGTGTGACAGACCAACGAAAATTATATTTCAAACTTATGTGTGACAGACCAACGAAAATTATATTTCAAACTTATGTGTGACAGACCAACGAAAATTATATTTCAAACTTATGTGTGACAGACCAACAAAATTATATTTCAAACTTATGTGTGACAGACCAACAAAACTTATATTTCAAACTTATGCGTGACAGACCAGCGAAAATGCTATTTCAAACTTAAGCGTGATAGACTGACCGACAAACAGAGCTTCTTTATTTGGATGCGTCTCATCTAATTTGCATATTCTGCAATAGTAATTCTATTTCGAACTGACGAGGTACAGACGGACAGAGCCTCGTATATAGATGCACAGTTGCATCTGAATAAACAAAGGAACTCAAAATGCGCAAAATGAAATTAGATTTTTTTTAAATTGACGGCTGATAAGACATGGAGAGAGGATTATTAATTCAGTCCCTCCTTTTTCTCTCTAATAAAGTAGTTAAACTTAAGGATTCGAACCTATTCTTATAATTAAGATCATTCAATCCTTTTATTAGTTTCGTCACTTTTCTTTGTACACCTTCTAATTTTAATACTATTGCTAGCAGACATGGTACGACATAATCGCTGTGACACACCGGTTCTCGTTAGATTACCAAAGTTAAGCCACGTTGAGCCTGGTCAGTACCAGATGGGTGACCATTTGGGAATGTTAGGTGCTGTATGTCATCTTCCCATGACCGAGATATACATGCGGCCGGAGACCGCTTGTGAATTCGATATTCTTTGTAAACTTCCTCCTTCGGAGAAAGCCTGCATAGCCCGACCAGAACTAAATATCACACCAGATATTACCTGTTCGTTAGCAGACATGGATTCAAATCAACGTCTTTAGTCTTTTAGCTCGGAGCAAAATGTAGCATCTGTTCTGATACTACACTTAATCGTTTTTGTCCTTAGCCAGTGAAGAAGAAATCCTTCTAGACTGAGGCAATTTAAATTTTTTCCTCAATCCAGAGTGCCCCTTTTTGGGGGAGATGGAATTTTCCCACACTAAAAACTGACCTTGTGTCTAACCCTGCCCTCGTGGGGAGGCAAGTAAATAGGGACTTGGTTTTAAATCCAGACTTATCCGCACCATGACCTTTTAATACTTTGTACTTTCCAGATTTCCAGCTGGCGTGTTTACCCACAAAAGCCTGAAATAACTGAAAATTGCATATAGAACCTTCCTGGCTCTTTAGCCAGGATCAAAGTGTAGTATCTGTTCCGATGGATACTGCACCCCATAGACTAGTATTGTCTTGGCCTTCGAGGCTTGATTTCCGCCGGTCTGTGGGTTTGTCCTGTACAGTTCTAGGAGGTCCACCCTCCCAGGCTTTGCCTCCCCTCTTTGGGGAGGAGTAAGTTTATTGCTTACTGCCTGAGGCGCCCCTACCGGGGAATGCCGACAGGGCTGCCCAGGCATTTTTTGTAGGCCAGAGTGCTCACCTTATCGAGCGCTGGCTTTTCAAACCCCACTTTCCTGACCTGACCTTGGGTCACATCTTACTTGTGGGAGTAAGATAAAACTGGCCTTGTGCCTAACTCCTGGAGAGGAGTAAATAAATATTCATGAATTGGAGCCAAATTTACGACGGGGCTGCCCAGGTATTTTTTGTAGACCAGAGTGCTCAAATTCTCGGGCGCTGGCTTTTCAAATCCCACTTTCCCGACCTTGTGTCACATCTTACCGCTGTGGGAGGTAGATAAATAAATGCATATAGAACCTTCAGTTATTTTGTGGTTGTCGTTGGTTAGAAAAAAAACGTCAGGATGAAAGAAGTGACTTGGTAGAGTTAGTTTTGTCTGGCCGCATCTGACTGAGATTGAATATTGAATAAGAAATGGGTCACCATCTTCCAAGAAGAACACTAACATCTCCACTACTAAATATGCATCAACTTTTATTCAAGGGAAAATTAGAAGATAACAAGAATTGTTTGGTAGGCTGGCTTTTGTCGATAACCGAAGGCTGTATCCTGGATAATAGTATATAACTTTTTCCTCAAAGTTTTCCCTTCTGAACAGTGCTGAAGAGTCGGTTTTTCCACTATACGCTGGTTTCTACCACAAATCCGGCATGGTCAGATCGATGAAACCTGGTACACCCAACAGACAGTGTAATGTATAGTTTTTAAATAAAATACTAAAACCTATAGGTCATAATAACATCAAAATACGATGTAAATTTATTTTACTTGTGTAAAAAAAACAATTAAACTTTGCATAAATTCGCTAGGTAACCTTTAGAAGAATACAGTTGATTTACAAGGGTCTGAAAAAATGTTTAAAAATTAAATTAAACATTTTTGTCAAGAAAAATACTAACAAATATCATTGATAATTAAATTAAACATTTTTGTCAAGAAAAATACTAACAAATATCATTGATAATTAAATTAAATGTAAAATATAGAAATGTTTTAAATTTGTTCTTCATTTATTTTATGCTGTTTGGCTTGCGTTTTTTTTTTTTTTTAATTATATGGTGGGTTTTTGTCTGATTGGCTTTTGTCTGCTTCCTCAACGTTGGCAAACCTTACAAGAGGGAGCCAAAAAGTGTGAAAAAAAAAAAAAAAATTGAACATTTTGAAAGGTTCGGTGTGGAGTTGAATTAGGTATAAATGAATTTAAAGATTTTCACAGATCTGTGCGAGAACACACATCAGTTCTTCTTTTATCTTGAGTTTCCATGTCTGAACCGGTTGTAAAACAACATTTCTAATGATATAAACCTTTTTTATCCGGTTAACCCTTTCATCATGTATCAGAATGATATCTCCCCCCTTTCAAAGAAAGTTCTGACTCAAAATGTGCATTCGTACTAAGACCTTTCAGTAGCGATGGCCGATACACACTGTGTTTTTTGTGGTTCTAGATCCAGTTTGTGTCCAATTGGTCACTCAATCACCCACCCATCCTGAAATCCTGAAATTCCCCCAGGAGTGGAATTCCCTCCTGGCTAAGAACTACTGATATAAAAGGAAACAGAAGGCAATAAAATCCAAGACTAATAATAAAAATGATTCTTTGGTTATTAATATTACATTTGGCAGTTCAGTTGTTGGTCCCCCCCCCCCCCCCCGATTTATAAAATCGGGGGGGACTTATGTTTTGAGGCGTGTCCGTCTGTCCGTCCGGATTTTTCTCCGCAACCATTCATTGAGTTTCTATGAAATTTTGCATGAAGTTGTAACTTTGGTCAGGTTAGAAAGTGACATTCTCCGATTTTTGAAAAAAAATCTGGTTAGCCCCCCAGGTGGTCAAAAGGCCCCGAAATGGCAAAAAATGACATTTTTTGCCGTATAACTTTTCATCCATCTATTCAATTTCTCTGAAACTTGGTCAAAATGTGGAGGCAATTGTTCCTAATAGAAAATAAGTATCCCTGACCTTGGAAAAAAATCTGGTTCGCGCCACCAGGGGGTCAAAAGCCCCCAAAATGGCAAAAAATGACCCTTTTCTCCCATAACGTTTGATCCATCCATTCAATTTTTCTGAAACTTGGCCAAAATGTAGAGGCAATTGTTCTGGATATAAAATGAGCATCCTTGACCTCGGAAAAATTCTGGTTCGCGCCCCAGGGGGTCAAAGGGGGATCAAAAATGCCCCAAATTGCCCAAATTTATTGCATTTTACACTCGCCACATCGAGTCACATACAGAGGGGGACCACGCACGCGCGACTTGTTACATTTTCCTTCTATTGACAAGAAGACAAGTACACTCCAAACTATGTGAAAGACTGTGAGACTTTGTCAACATAAAAATGTAAGTGTCTATATATATATTTTTAAAAACTATTTTTAAAGAAATTTAAAATGTGTTTTACGAATTAAAAATTAATTACTAACATGCTTTTTATTAATTTTTGTTTCATTTAAACTTATATTTTAATGTGAAATCTTGAGTTGTTTTCTTTGTAGAAGTTTTAAGTAGATTCTTTTACTATATCAGAACTCATAAATATTATTATTATTATTTGTACTCACTAGGAGTTCTCACACAGATCATCGTCAGTCATTGCTCACCAGTGGTATTTCCTGGAGTCTGAGTGACAACAAGCCTCCCCAGATTTCCAGTATTCTTCACCTCTATTCGATAACAATGCGGTATCGCAACAGCCGCTTACCATTGATTTCTCGCTGGTAAGGATAATTGGTTTTCTCTGGGATTTGGGTGGCAATAAGCCTCCCCAAGGTCCCAGCATTCTCTGCACTTTTCCAGTGGAGGTCTGGTTTGTGCTGTCCCTCCTCGGTCTTCTCATCCTCCTCGACCCTCTACAAATATTTTGTCTGGTGTCAGCCTAGGCCGGCACCATTTAAAAAAAAAAAAAAATAATAATATTTTTTTAAAAATTTATTTAAAAAAAAAAAATATAATTTTTTTTTTTTTTAATTTTTAAATTTTTTCCTTTTTCTTCCTTTCTATTCCTTAATTTTTTTCCTTTTCTGTTTCCTTATTTAAAAAAAAAATTCTTTTAATTTTTTTAAATTTCCTTTTAATTTTTTTTTTTGGGGGGGTGGAGTGGGGATGGGGAGAGAGGGAGGAGCTTATAGTGTTTCTTGTAATTTCTGTTTCTTTGGTTCATTTTTGTGTAGTGATAGCTGAGGCCGGTGTAATTTATTGGGGGGGGGGGGGATTACGAAGTGCTGTTTCTGGCAATTTCTATTCCTTGGTTCGTGTTGTGGTGTTCTTCGTGTGGTTTTGTTTTCTCCCTGTTGTAAATTCCTTGTGACTGGTTACCCTTTATAGCTTATGCGTGTTGGTTTCTGCATTCGAGGATTTTCCTTAAGATTGCAGCTGTTTTGATCATTGCCGTCCTTTGTATGGTTTCGATGGTCCCTTTGATTCCAATTTCTCCCAGTCTTTTCTCCAGGTGTTTTGGGATTGTTCCTAGTGCTCCTACGATTATTGGTATTATACTAACTTTCTTCATGCTCCATATTTCTTTCAGTTCTCTGGCTAGTTATTATTATTATTATTATTATTATTATTATTATTATTATTATTATTATTATTGTTGTTGTTGCTGTTGCTGTTGCTGTTGCTGTTGTTGTTGTAGTAGTAGTAGTAGAAGTAGTAGTAGTAGTAGTAGTAGTAGTAGATTAACCCCCTCAGTTAAATCACCCCCGCCCCTAAAGAAAAATGAGAGTCTACATTTTTATGCGGATTACGTATGAATAATCTGAAAAACTTGTCAGGAAGAAAAAAAAAAGAAAAATCAATCATTTTAGAATTTAGAGTGAAGAATTAGTTTCACATGTACATTTAACGTAAAATAAACCCCCATTTCCGGACCTTTCTTAAAGTTTTAGAGAAATTAACCCCCCCCCCCCAAAAAAAATTTCTATGAAAAATAAATCGGGGGGGGGGGGCTACTTTTTTAAGCGATTACATGTGGTTTTATGACCTTACCAGTCGGACTTAGGGTTAATGGTAAAAAAAATTTAATGAACAGTCAGAAAAACTGATTCCTCACTCTAAATTCTAAAATAATTGTTTTGGTTTTATTTTGTCTTTCTGTCAAGTTTTTCAGGGTGTTCACACATAATCGCCTAAAAAATTAAGGGCACTCTGGATTGGGACAAAAATTAAAATTGCCTCTGTCTAGAAGGAGTTCTCCTTCACTCACCGAAAACAAAAATAGATAAAGTGTAGTATCAGAACAGATACTATACTTTTAATTATTTATTTGTTAAAAAAATATAACATATTTTGACAAAGTAGGCATAAGGATGTTGTTTTTGTTAAAATTTTGTGTACAAATGACAGAAATGAAAGAAAAAGTTCTGTTATTTAATTGTTCTCTCTTCCTTTGAATTATAATTAAACTTAAAATGTGTCTGATAAATAAAATTAATATTTCGTTGGCTTTATTGTTTTTCTAGATTTCTCTGTAATTGTTTTCTCTATAGTTGAGATGCCATTCTTTGTTAAATAATACGTACAAATAGTTTGTAAAACAAAATCAAACATTTTTTTCCTAATTTTTAGTTAATTAAAAGTTTGTTTTTTTTATTTCTAAACATTCATTAATTAATTATTAATTAATTAAGTTTTTTTTTTTAAATCCAGGAAAAATATTTTCCATAAGATGGCCGAAAAATATCAACCAATTGTTTGTAAATAATAAATTTATTCAGTGTCAGATATCTAATTACTGTCCTAAAAGTTCATACAAGAATATCTGGCAAACAACCCCTCAAGGTTAAGAAAAAAATATCGGGTTGGTCAAATTCTTTGAGGTGGAATTACTCTCTGGCGGCAGATGCACTGGAAAGATCCTTATAATACCGCGATAAATCCATAAAATTCTATCACAAGAAAGGAAATTGATTTATCTACAAATTTAACAATGTGTATTGTTATTTTATAACTTATCGGTAATATACAAAAAATGAACATATCCGTTTTTTATAGATTTTTTCCAGCGCAATATTATACCAAAAAAACCTGACATAAACAAATTGTTAGTTGATATTTTTAACATAACTTTGGTATATTTACATTTTAACCTCATGAATCAGCGTTGTTCTTTTTTAGGAAAAAGTTTCCAATAAGGAAATCTCCAAATATTTGAAAATTTATATATAAACGACCTTAAATCGAGGTCATTTAATGAATTCTTTCAGTAGGGGGTCTATAGTTGCACAGATGATTACTTTTTATGCCGTGGCTGTGTTCTTTCAGGTGCTTTCATTATTGGAATCGGAATCGGGAATTTAGAACAGAATCGGTAATTGTATCGGAATCGGGAAAAATATTGGAATCGTCCCATCACTAATATATATATATATATATATATATATATATATATATATATACAATAATATTTTAATAAATGAATATTAAATATTTAAATACCTAGAGACATCGATGTTTCATGCTAACGCAATCTTCAGTCTAGGAACTAATTCCCGACGGTCGGTGGGCGCGAACCCCGAACACAAATCGCCACTGATTTGTAGTCGGTGATCTTAACCAAAGGGCCATCGTCAATTAGTTAGTAAATATAGAGTAACTTTAACTGTAAATAGCGACACGTGGCCGCCATTTACCAGGCAGCTAGAGTGATCTTACGAAACGGTGTTCGGATCGCGCATATAGCTATTAGTACTGCTTGTTATTAAAGCTACTCGAAAGTGCCCAGCCCTTGTGGGGAGGGGGGCTGATAAACAATAATATTTTAATAAATAAATATTAAATATTTAAATACCTAGAGACATCGATGTTTCATGCTAACGCAATCTTCAGTCTAGGAACTAATTCCCGACGGTCGGTGGGCGCGAACCCCGAACACAAATCGCCACTGATTCGTAGTCGTGATCTTAACCAAAGGGCCATCGTCAATTAGTTAGTAAATATAGAGTAACTTTAACTGTAAATAGCGACATTAAAACTATATGGAAAAAAACAAACACTTTTAGTCCCAAGTCCTTCGTTGGAAAACTACTTTGCTCGTAAGTCAATTAACTTTTTACAGTCACTATATTACATTAGTCTTATATATAATACACACTAGCAGCAAAATTGAATGAAAACCCCTTTGTCCTGCTAGCAATCACAAAACATATCTACACAATATTAGCCTGATGATTTCCCACTGGGAAGGAAACAAACATTTCTGTGTAGCTTACTTGCCATAAATATATTTTTATGCTACAATATATATATGGGGTAAGGTACACAATAAGTCATGAAAATGAAATGTCGTAGTAGACAAAATGTTTGAAAAAAGACAAACGGAAAATAGGTTAGAATGCAGGAGAAAAACAAAAAACAAGAGATTTGACCGGTTTCGTTCGTATTATCGAACGTCTTAAGAAAAAAAAATTCTCTCTCTCTCTCTCTCTCTCTCTCTCTCTCTCTCTCTATATATATATATATATATATATATATATATATAGCAGGACGATTGAATGACACAAACCCTATGTCCTTTTACATCCAGTCCATTTTTTTTATTTTGTTATTTACAGAGTGAGTATTGATTTACTCCTCTCCAGGAGTTAGGCACAAGGCCAGTTTTTTTTATCTTACTCCCACAAGTAAGATGTGACCCAAGGTCGGGTCGGGAAAGTGGGGTTTAAAAATTGCCTGGGCAGCCCCGTCGGCATTCCCCGGTAGGGGCGCCTCAGACAGTAAGCAATAAACTTACTCCTCCCCAAAGAGGGGAGGCGAAGCCTGGGAGGGTGGACCTCCTAGAACTGCACAGGACAGACCCATAGACCGGCGTAAATCAAGCCCCGAAGGCCAAGACAATACCAGTCTATGGGGTGCAGTATCCATTGGAACAGATACTACACTTTGATCTTAGCCAAAAGGAGTACTCTGGAGAGAAAGATGAAAACTTTTCTATCGAAGCTATAATACAAAGTTCTTTCCCTCCGAAATGAAACATTATTTAAAACTTACTATTGTCTTAACGATAAAGAGGATATATGTCTATCAAATTTCTACAGCTGTCACGGTGGCCATATTGATTAAGGCGTTAGATCTCAGTCAATGGTGAATGGGGTCTAGGGTTCGGTCATGCGACCATCGTAACAGTTGTAGATAGCCACACTGATGCTTCTTAATGAAGATAGAACATATGTATGCGGATATAAAATATCTATTAAAAATAATAATTAATTCTAATAATAATTCTAATAATAATGATTTCTATTCTATTCTATTAATGTATATATTTGTATATGTTTATATATTTGTACATACAGGATTCACTCTTAAACTAATTAACCGATCATTATGAATTTTGAAACGCAGCTGCTGAGCATAAGAGGGTCGTAATGCGGGGTATATTTAGTTTTATGCAAACGGGGCAAAGAACGCGTAGATTTTGATTAACGCGTAGATTTTGATTAAATTTTAACCATAAGAATTAGACATCAATTTAAAAAAAAAAATTTTTTTAACATATTTCAGGGTGTAGGTTTTAGGTGTCATCCTAAGTTGGGAGTTGTGTAGCGAGATGTCTGTTTACATTAGTTTTAAACCTCTGCATGTCGATACAGTCGGGAAAACATGGAGCAGGGAGGGAGTTCCAGAGGCCGGTAGCACAAGGAAAGAAGTTATTGGAGTAGAAGGCTCTCCGACATCTGGGGACCTCCACAGTGAATAGATAGGATCTTGCTGATTGTCGAGTTGGTCTAGTGTATTTATGTCGAGGGGGCACCAGAGCAGTCAGTCCATCAGAGCACAATCCATTGAAGTATTTGTAAAACAAGCACAAGGATGCAACATTGTGGCGATGGGGCAAGCTTGGTTGATAGTGAGGGCCTATCAAGTTGGCAACTCTTTTTTGGACCTCGTCTAAGAGGGAAAGACTAGTGGATGATGCACCAGCCCAGATGTGGCAACAATACTCCATGCATGGGTGGATGGTGGCTTTGTAGAGATACAGGATAATGTCAGGTGTGAGGAGTTTACTAGCATGATAGAAGGAGCCCTCCTTCTTTGCTGCAGCCTTGGCAATATCTTCAATGTATTTGTTCTAATTCATGTTACCTGTGAAGGTTAAGCCGAGGAGTTTGAATGTTGAACTCTCAGGTAGGGTGTTATTTGCCATGGTTGAAGAGGTTTCTTGTGTTATTGAAGAAAGGAGCTTTGTCTTTGCAGCATTAAAAGTTACCAACTATTTATTACCCCAATCCACTACAGCCTGGAGGTCATTTTCTAAGGATTCGGCCATTGCCTCGGATATGATCACGTCCGTTTTGCCCACATGACGAGAGTAAAGTGTGGTGTCGTCATCAAATATACCTATCTCAGACTCAATGTCATCAGAGAGATCGTTTATGAAGATCAGGAACAATAATGGTTCAAGGATAGATCCCTGGGGTACACCAGCATTTATGTCATGTTACTTAGATGTACGGCCATCGAGGACAACCGGGATCTTTCTTTTGGTTAGGAAGGATCTCAGTATATTAAATATTTGCCCAGTAATACCATATGAGCGTATTTTTAGGAGAAGCCCTTCATGCCAGACCTTGTCAAAGGCCTTGGATATATCAAGCGCTACTGCCCTAGCTTCACCTTCCTTGTCCAGTGTATGATATATGCATTCAGAGATGACCATTAGGATGTCTGCAGTAGATTGTGCTTGTCTCAATCCATACTGGCGGTCAGTAAGAAGTTTAGCATTAACTAAGTGCCGGACTATCACTAGATTAATTAAGGATTCAAAGATTTTAGCAAAGATCAGGAGTAGACTTATTGGGCGGTAGTTCTGAGGATCAGTTCTATCCCTAGAATTCTTGAAGACTGGTACCACAGAGGCAATTTTCCAGCTATCGGGGAAGCAAGATTCAGCTAGACATTTGTTGTAGAGTTTGGAGAGGACAGGGGTCAGTTCATCAGAGCATTTCTTTATTACTATTACAGGTATAAGATCAGGCCTACAAGCTTTGGAGGTGTCAAGGTTTTTTATGATGCCTCTGACCTGGGATGGGGTGATGACCAGGTTTTCAAGTGTGATTTCGGTCCACAATGGGAATTTAGGGAGGGGGTGGTTTTCTGAGTCCAAAGTGGAATTTAAGGCGAAATGCTGGCCAAGTAGTTCAGCCTTATCAGTTGCCGTGCAAATGACATCATTGTGGTTTGATAGTGGGGGAATCGTTGATTGTCCATTGTTCACCACACTATTGTAGATTTTCCAGATATCGCGAGTACCTAGTTTCTGTGACTGAATGCATTTTTTGGTTATCTCTGTATATCATCTCTTTGCTTCGCCTATCACGGCCTTACAATTATTGTTGTTTAGCAGCTGACTTATGGCGGCCAAATTTACGGAATGCTTGCTGCCTCTCAGCAATGGCAGCTGCACATTTCGAGGTGAACCATTGAGGAGAGTGGGGCTTGCTGGAGAATTTTTGCATGGGGACATAGGCTTCAATGCCTGCTTTGACCCATTCGGTTAACTCATTTGTACACTGATCAGCAGGGAGTGAGAAGGTTTCCCTCCACGGGGCGTCACTGATGTGATCTCTGATGGACTCAAAATCAGCATAGTATCTCGTTTTGAGCAACGGCTCATAAGCTTTTAGACAAGTTTTTAGGGTGATATAAATCATTAACACAATGTGATCAGCATTCCCGAGCGGGCTATGGGCTTTCGTCACACAAGCCTCGGGCAGTGACGTCAAGAACAGGTCTAGAAATGAGGCTTAATTTCAGTTTCTTTGGAGTATTTTAAGGGGTTTTTAGGAGGCATAATATAAGCAAAATCTCCATTTAAAAATTTAAATATTTCAGATTTGCGTTAAATTTGATCCGTAGTCATTAGACACTTATTAAGCAAGATTCTTTGATTTTCAATTTCTTCTTGAGACCCCTTAAGCTTAAGCCTTAAATTTGAGACATTTTCTAAGATCAAAATCATGTAATGGATTTTGATCAAAATTGGAATCAGGATTCTAGACATAAAAATGGTGCAAAACTGTTATGTTCAGGAAATTAACTCTACCCGTCCTGGTACACGTATTCTTCTAGTATATATATATGCGCGCACGTGCGTATGTGTGATACATTCAATGGAGAAAGCCAGTTCCTCACTACCACATTGAATGAATTAGCACAACAGAGTCAAGTGGTTCAAGGTAAGGAGGAGGAGGAGGAGGAGGAGGAGGAGGAGGAGAGAAAGGGAAGTTAAATAAGGTTGGGAGAGAAGTGAGGGGGGATCATTAAGAGAGTTTCTGTCAGACTTTTACATGTCAAAGAGAGAGAGAGAGAGAGAGAAAGAGAGAGAGAGAGAGAGAGAGAGAGAGAGAGAGAGAAGAGAGAGAGAGAGAGAGAGAGAGAGAGAGAGAGAGAGAGAGAGAAAGAGAGTGTGTACCTGCACGTGCGTGCATGGTTGTTGGTTGCAGAAGGCAGAGGCAAATCTAAAACCTTTAATTAAAATGTAAATAACAATAATAATAATAATAATAATAATAATAATAATAATAATAATAATAATAATAATAATAATAATAATAATAATAATAATAATAATAGACTGGGAGAAATTGAAATCAAAGGGATCACTGAGACCATACAAAGGACGGCAATGATCAAAACAGCTGCAATCTTAAGGAAAATCCTTGAATGCAGAAACCAACCCGCATAAGCTACGAATGGTAACCAGTCACATGAAATTTACAACGGGAAGAAAACAAAACCACACGAAGAACACCACATCATGAATCAAGGAACAGAAACTGCAAGAAACATCACATCATAAGCTACCCCCCCCCCCCCCACCCTCCCAATAAATCATACCGGCCTCAGCTGACACCACACAAAAATGAACTAATGGACAGAAATTGCAAGAAACAACACCACGGAAAGTCTTTGAATGCAGAAACCAACCCACATAACCAACTAACGCTGACCAGCCACAGATAAATGGAAAGGAAAACAAAACACGCAGTTGCGGTAGCACCAGCCTCGGCTGGTACCACACAAAATTGTTGCGAAAGGTCAAGGAGGATGGAAAGACAGAGAAGGGAGAGCACCAATCAGACCTCCACTCGAATGACATTGAAAGTATTGAATTTCTAGAGAGAATCAATGGTTCTTATTGGTGAGAAATCAATGGTAAACGGCTGTTGAGAGAACGCAAAGTGATTTGCAACGGTTATCAAAAGATGCAGAAAGTACTGGAAACGTGGGCAGACTTGTTGTCACTTATACTCCGAGGGAACAACACCTATTGGTGCCAGTGAGCGATCATTGATAATGACTCATGTGAGAACTCCTAGTGAATAAATACTACTAATAAACACACACACACACATGCAGTGGCACCAGTCTCTGCTGATACCACACAAAATTGCTGTGTGAGGTCAAGGAGAATGGAAAGACCGAGGAGGGAGAGCACCAACCGGACCTCCACTAAGAGGGCGTGGAGTTTACTGGAACCTTGGGGAGGCTTATTGCTACTCAGATTCTAGAGAAGACTAATGGTGGTTACTAGCGAGAAATCGATGGTAAACGTCTGTTGCAATAACACAAAATAATTTGCAATGGTTGTCGAAAGAAGTAGAGAGTGCTGGAAATCTGAGGAGACTTGTTGTCACTCAAACTCCAGGGGAACATCACTGGTTATTATCAGTGAGCAATCACTGATAATGACTTGTGTGAAAACTCCCAGTCAGGAAAATAATAATAATATTTAATTAATTCCTGAAATTTATCCGAGTGAAATAATAGTAGTGGAATCCTGGGGAGGCTTATTGCCACTCAACTTCTTGAGAAAACCAACGGCCGTTATCAGTGAAAAATCAATGGTAAACGGCTGTTACAAACAGGGTTGAAGAGGCGTATAATGTAGGACTCCTAGAATTCCCCAAATACCAACTCCGACTCCTAGAATTCCAAAATATCCCACTCCGACTCCTAGAATTTCAAAATATCCCACTCCGACTCCTAGAATTTCAAAATATCCGACGCCGACTCCTAGAATTCCAAAATATCCCACTCCGACTCCTAGAATTCCAAAATATCCCACTCCGACTCCTAGAATTTCAAAATATCCCACTCCGACTCCTAGAATTTAAAAATATCCGACTCCGACTCCTAGAATTCCAAAATATCTCACTCCGACTCTTAGAATTTAAAAATATCCGACTCCGACTCCTAGAATTCCAAAATATCCGACTCCGACTCCTAGAATTCCAAAATATCCGACTCCGACTCCTAGAATTTTAAAATATCCGACTCTGACTCCTAGAATTCCAAAATATCCGACTCCGACTCCGACTCCTAGAATTCCAAAATATTCGACTCCGACTCCTAGAATTCCAAAATATCCGACTCCGACTCCTAGCATTCCAAAATATCCAACTCCGACTCCTAGAATTCCAAACTATCCCACTCCGACTCCTAGCATTCCAAAATATCCAACTCTGACTCTTAGAATTCCAAAATATCCGACTCCGACTCCTAGAATTCCAAAATATCCAACTCCGACTCCTAGAATTCCAAAATATCCGACTCTGACTCCTAGAATTTTAAAATATCCAACTCCGATTCCGACTCCGACTCCTAGAATTCCAAAATATCCGACTCTGACTCCTAGAATTTTAAAATATCCAACTCCGATTCCGACTCCGACTCCTAGAATTACAAAATATCCGACTATGACTCTTTATTATAAAGTCTTCCAATATTTTGACTTCGGAGATTAATAAATCTGATTCAGACTCCTACCCTTCTTACGAATCCGACTCCAACTTCTTCCAAAATTTCTGACTCTGACTCCACAACCTTAGTTACGAGAACACAAAGTGATTTGCAACGCTTATGAAAAGAAGCGGAGAGTACTGGAAATGTGGGAAAACTTGTTGTCACTCAGACTCCAGGGAACACCACCTGTTGTTGCTAGTGAGCGATCATTGGCAATAAATCATGTGAAAACCCTTAGTGAATAAATAATAATAATAATATTTAATTAATTCCTGAATTTTATCCAAATGAAATCATAAAATTTGTAACAAAGCTTTCCTTATATATTTCTCTGGAGATTGTAAAGCTTTGAAATTCCAATTAACAACGTGTTCATTGAGTTTATTAAAACTGTGTGTGTATCATTGGTGTCATGGATAGCATTGTGGTTTATGGACTCGGCCATGTCGAGTTCAAATCCAACCAGATCTATTCTGGTAATTTACACACTAAAAAAAGGGTAAAGGTCGCATAGCCTGGACGCGCACGAGTGTCGTTGCCGATATCGCACACTGCCCATGGCCGTAGCGGCGGTGATTTGTTAAGAATCACCGTGTCTAGGGCACAGCATATGGAAGGCGGAGCCCATCCCTCTCCTTCCGCTGCCTTGAACCTTCCCTGAGTTTTAGTCAGGTACCTATTTACTGCTGGGTTTACACGCTAATATCGTTGCAAAATATATGAACTCACAATTTCCATGGATAAAATAGCAACTTGGGTCTAATTAATTGTATACAATAAATAGTTTTATACTCTTTCCCCACAAAGCAAATTCTTTTTTATTCCCCTCCCCCTTCCAATAAAAAGCTTGCGTAAAAATTTATTTTATAGTAGCAATTTTTTTTTTGACACCCCCACCCCCTACCTAAAAAAAAACCAAAACAATCACACGTTGCAATGTTCATTATTATTTAGAAAATTAATAATTAATGAATTCTCTTCCATATCTAACCTGCATAGGAAATTTTTTAATATTATTATTGATCAATTATATAATGAAATGAAAAATGCAATATCGTAAAGTGTTAAAAATAAAATGAGAAATTTCAGATCCTATAGATACGTTGCAACTACATTACCTATAGTAGGTATGATCGAAAACATAAATTCACCAAGAATAGACTAATTATTGTATTTCGATAATCTTTTCGGTATTAGAAGCGTTAAGAGATGATCTTTCTTTAAAACAATTGCTAACTCGAAATTTTGAAAGCAATCGTTTTTTTTTTTGGGGGGGGGGGGGGGGTCGTAACCCCCCCCCCCCCCCCAACTAATCAATGCTTGAAAAAAAAAATTAAAGTGCTTGGTACATGTTTAAATTAATGATTTTTAAAAGATAATTCCCTGTAGTTTAATATGTTATTTTGCTTTCTGAAAAAAAAAAATCAACTTCTAGTCGAATGGACCTCTTACTTTTGGAAATTTAAAAACGGTAACATAAATAAAATATTGCTCGTCGAGAAAGTTTTTTTTTGCTTTATATGTTCACTTAATTTATTATGAATACATATATATTTGTTTTATTATTCTAACAAATGTTGGCAAAATTGACAATTTAAAATGTTTTATTATCGAAACTTGAGTTCGACTGTGAGCTTTAGTACTTAAAAAAGACAACCCGATAAATAAAATGGCTGAAGTTGTTACAAAATTCAGATTTCGGAAAATTTCGTTTTTCGTCTTTAAATTTCGGTCCATTTTTACATACAATATCAGATCTGTTCTACAAATGCACAGAAGTGATACAAAAATAGAGGTGTCGTTAAGTGAGTCAATCAAGAACGGCGACAATTTTGATGATTGTGAACTTCCATAGTTCTGAAAAAAAGGGGTGTGGCTTAGTAATTACGTTTTTTTTTAAAACGATAGCTGTCAATGGCTGCCAAGCAGACGAAATTTGATCATCCCTACCTATAGATTATCGGTTTTAATTTTATTACAATTTGGTATTCATTTAAACATTAATGACCGAGCTATGTCGTATTTATTAACTTTTAGAAACAATAATATTAATATAAAATTAATTATGCTTATAACAAGAGAGAGAGAGAGAGAGAGAGGGAGAGAGAGAGAGAGAGGGGGGTATATATCGAGAGAATGAAGTATAGAGAGAAAGAGAGGGGAGAGAGAGTGAGAGATAGTTAGCTACCTTTATTTAACGTCTGTTTACTTTCAGATCTTTTTTTTTATCGATAAGAAACTTGGCCTTTTGGCTAAGATCAAAGTATAGTATCTGTTCCGATGGATACTGCACCCCATAGACTGGTATTGTCTTGGCCTTCGGGGCTTGATTTACGCCGGTCTATGGGTCTGTCCTGTGCAGTTCTAGGAGGTCCACCCTCCCAGGCTTCGCCTCCTTTCTTTGGGGAGGAGTAAGTTTATTGCTTAGTGCCTGAGGCGCCCCTACCGGGGAATGCCGACGGGGCTACCCAGGCAATTTTTAAACCCCACTTTCCCGACCCGACCTTGGGTCACATCTTACTTGTGGGAGTAAGATAAAAACTGGCCTTGTGCCTAACTCCTGGAGAGGAGTAAATCAATACCCGATGTTGCCCAGAAGTCATTTTAATCCATTTGATCTAAATATAACAAATGCCGGGCAATGCCGGTCCGGGTCAGCTTGTATAGATACAAATAGCACCCAATTACGACGAATGATTTGAAGGCCATATGTCAACAATAAAAATGCTAATAGATTGCAAGTAGAAAAATGTTTCATCACTTTCCCAACTCTCTGTTGAATTGAAGACAATTCCCTTTATGTCTTTTCCCGCCTCTCTCAACTGCTATTTCCAAATCTATTCATTGT
This sequence comes from Sepiola atlantica, assembly GCA_963556195.1. Taxonomy (NCBI): domain Eukaryota; kingdom Metazoa; phylum Mollusca; class Cephalopoda; order Sepiida; family Sepiolidae; genus Sepiola; species Sepiola atlantica. Next base: position 16,510,552 of record OY744536.1, on the reverse strand, counting down.
CTCAGTTGGCGATTATTTCATGCCATGATGCGAAAAACTCTCAGAAATACAAATCTAAGGTGTGAGACGACAAAGCCATCACGAATGAAAGCAGTGATCATCTCTTGTTTATTTGAATGTAGAGTATTGATTTACTCCTCTCCAGGAATTAGGCACAAGGCCAGTTTTTATCTTACTCCCACAAGTAAGATGTGACCCAAGGTCGGGTCGGGAAAGTGGGGTTTAAAAATTGCCTGGGCAGCCCCGTCGGCATTCCCCGGTAGGGGCGCCTCAGGCAGTAAGTAATAAACTTACTCCTCCCCAAAGAGGGAAGGCGAAGCCTGGGAGGGTGGACCTCCTAGAACTGCACAGGACAGACCCATAGACCGGCGTGAATCAAACCCCGAAGGCCAAGACAATACCAGTCTATGGGGTGCAGTATCCATCAGAACAGATACTACACTTTGATCTTAGCCAAAAGGCCAAAGAAAGAAACGTATTCCTCATCTTTGAAACCGAATACCATTTCTAAGTTACAATACATGTCCTTTCTCCGGTAATCATTACCATTACCGACATAAATTATTTGAAAGGAGATACCGTTGAGAAATTAGTAAAAAACAATTTATTTCGCTTTCTTTTTTTTTACTCATCTGTGACCTATTTGCGTTAGAAAATGTAATATCTAATAGAAGTTTTCAATTACCGTACGTATCGGTCCTGAGCAAAGTAAACATCTTTGTTTAGTTAGAGGAAGTAAGGTTCATAACGTAAACAAATATGGCTACTTCGCTCAGAATCAATATTGAATCTCAAATCAATTTATTAATATTTCACAGTTTAAATACCAAAACAGTAAATAGAAAAAAGGTTTACTGTCAAGCAATTTAAAAAAGGTCCGGAATAAACTTTAATTTTCGAGAGTGGAACCTCCCATTATCAAACTTCGGTTCTGTTCATTGTAGAGACTCACTGCTTGGTCCATATTGTAGTCAATCAAGTCCTGTATCTTATTTTACCTTGACCTTGAAAAATAAGGTCATGGTCGAAATTTTGACAGAATTTCAACTTCCGAATTTTTAAAATTTGATGTATGGATCTGATGTGCTTTGATAACAATAACCGCCATGCAAAATTTCAGTCTGATCAGACAAATAGTCTTTGAGTTATCAACGTTTCCATGGAATAATTTGGGAAATACATCATACAATATGGAGAAGTAAGGCTCAGATAAGACGTTGCTCTATCCTTATGTTGTCAGGTGGAGGTATGAAATCCCATGGGTGACTTATGTTCTTGTTACCTCTGCTAAGGAGAACATTTTACCAGAAATATATATCTAGGTAGAAAAATCCTCATTTCAACTTTTGAAGTTATCTAGATTTTTTTAAGGATTCTTCAGAGAGAGTATTTCAGAATTGGTTCATGCCTATGAAGTAAAAATCTACCCCCCCACTCCCCCAAAGAAAAAATTGAACGTTGATTCATCAAGTCATCTTGTCAGATGTGCTGAGATATGCCCTCTCCAAGTGCTTTTCTTTCTTAATTATTTTAGTAGGGAACTTAAAAAAAAAAAAAATGTAAATGAAAAATAAACCTGTGTCTTCACTCAGCTCGGGTTTGAATGCTTGACTATAAACTTGTTTATTTGTTTTTTTTTTTATATTTCCCTACAGTTAAATTCCGTTCTTCCTGTGATCTTTTTGCATAAACTAATGAGATGGGAAGGAAGCAAAAACCAAAAATGAAAACCCTGTCTTCACTAAGATTGTATTATAAATTAGTAAAAAAAATAAATACACCTAGGTTGTTTTCTTTTTTGTTTTGCTTTCAGCGATATATATTGGGGTGGGGCAGATTTCAAAAAGAGTAAATATCACAAACTAGCTGGGATACCTGATCCGGGACGGGTTCATAATGAAAAGGCACACTTGACTTATTTAACTTAATTGCAAAAAAATATTCACATTTCCTGGATACACAATCCTTCAATTTTTTTCAGTCATTTGCTAAACTTTCCACCGTTAGCAAAGGATGCTCTACATCGCTGTGGCTATAACCACAATGTCTTTTACAGAGAAATTCTTCTTTGAAAGAATAAATGAATTGGTAAACATTATCAATAGTGTCGGACATTTTTTTAATGGTCCCAAACAATTTATTTAGCTTCAAATACGTATTGGTGTTTAAACCAATTTAAAATTTAATATATATGCTAGAGTTTTTAATAAACCTTAATATTTACATGAAAACATGTTCAAGTTTTAGGACAATAATTTTGTCGACTGAAACAATAATCGTTGATATGAGCATAATATAAAATGTTTGGGCGTTATTTATTTTTTACCCATCATGCGTAAGTTTGAAATACCCATTCCTAGGTATCTTGTATATATTGCTTTCAGGATATCTTCTAACAATACGGCCAAACCAGTTGATTCTTCGTTTCTTGTTAACTTTGATAATACCATTTCGAAACCCAAGAGTTTCTTTAATTTGGGATTATTTTACAGCAATCCGGATAGGTTTTGCTGACCATGGTTCTCAGACATTGATTTTCAAATACAAAAGACCCACGTTCAACCTCTGCATTCAATCTCCAAGTCTGAGAAGCATATTTAGCTATTAGAACCATAAGTGCATTGTAGAGTTAGAACCACAAGTGTATATTTAGCTATTGGAACCACACATGCATTGTAGAGTTAGAACCACAAGTGCATATTTAGCTATTGGAACCACACGTGCATTGTAGAGTTAGAACCACAAGTGCATATTTAGCTATTGGAACCACACGTGCATTGTAGAGTTAGAACCACAAGTGCATATTTAGCTATTGGAACCACACATGCATTGTAGAGTTAGAACCACAAGTGCATATTTAGCTATTGGAACCACACGTGCATTGTAGAGTTAGAACCACAAGTGCATATTTAGCTATTGGAACCACACATGCATTGTAGAGTTAGAACCACAAGTGCATATTTAGCTATTGGAACCACACGTGCATTGTAGAGTTAGAACCACAAGTGCATATTTAGCTATTGGAACCACACATGCATTGTAGAGTTAGAACCACAAGTGCATATTTAGCTATTGGAACCACACATGCATTGTAGAGTTAGAACCACAAGTGCATATTTAGCTATTGGAACCACACATGCATTGTATAGTTAGAACCACAAGTGCATATTTAGCTATTGGAACCACACATGCATTGTAGAGTTAGAACCACAAGTGCATATTTAGCTATTGGAACCACACGTGCATTGTAGAGTTAGAACCACAAGTGCATATTTAGCTATTGGAACCACACATGCATTGTATAGTTATAACCACAAGTGCATATTTAGCTATTGGAACCACACGTGCATTGTAGAGTTAGAACCACAAGTGCATATTTAGCTATTGGAACCACACATGCATTGTATAGTTATAACCACAAGTGTATATTTAGCTATTGGAACCACACGTGCATTGTAGAGTTAGAACCACAAGTGCATATTTAGCTATTGGAACCACACATGCATTGTAGAGTTAGAACCACAAGTGCATATTTAGCTATTGGAACCACACGTGCATTGTAGAGTTAGAACCACAAGTGCATATTTAGCTATTGGAACCACACATGCATTGTAGAGTTAGAACCACAAGTGCATATTTAGCTATTGGAACCACACATGCATTGTAGAGTTAGAACCACAAGTGCATATTTAGCTATTGGAACCACACATGCATTGTATAGTTAGAACCACAAGTGCATATTTAGCTATTGGAACCACACATGCATTGTATAGTTAGAACCACAAGTGCATATTTAGCTATTGGAACCACACATGCATTGTAGAGTTAGAACCACAAGTGCATATTTAGCTATTGGAACCACACATGCATTGTAGAGTTAGAACCACAAGTGCATATTTAGCTATTGGAACCACACATGCATTGTAGAGTTAGAACCACAAGTGCATATTTAGCTATTGGAACCACACGTGCATTGTAGAGTTAGAACCACAAGTGCATATTTAGCTATTGGAACCACACATGCATTGTAGAGTTAGAACCACAAGTGCATATTTAGCTATTGGAACCACATATGCATTGTAGAGTTAGAACCACAAGTGCATATTTAGCTATTGGAACCACACGTGCATTGTAGAGTTAGAACCACAAGTGCATATTTAGCTATTGGAACCACACATGCATTGTAGAGTCTAAGTTTCAAAACACAAGACAAATCTTTTCTGCTGCAGATGGTTTTCTTTAGTCTGCCACAGGCAGTGGAGACTAACGCAATCCTTCTGTTCACGTCTTTTGATATATTCGGAACTGAGGATCCGAGAAAAAAGCGTTTCAACTTTATTTTGTTTGATTTTGATGTTTCGATTGACTTCATCAGTCATTAATCTGCATTTTGCTGCATTTATATTTAGTCCCCATTTGGAGAACGAATTTTCCAGTTCTTCAGTCAATAACTGTAGCTTTTACAAACACAACAAACAATATGGCAGTATCGTCTACATATCTTACATCACATGACATATCTCTATGCAGATGGAACTGGCTCAAACTTGCAACACCATCCATTACAAATTCCAGAAAGATGTTGAAGAGTGTTGCACTCTTGAGACACATTGGAACCCTTAATACGTGCAAGTGTGACATGACAGCCGGTCCCTTCCCTATTTTGTATTGAAGAAAACCCTAAAATTATTAAAATGGGGTTAATGCGCTGAAGAAGACTTTGAAATTTATCAGGACACATAATTTTAAATGAAAACAGATTTATTTCATTTTCTCACAGAACAAAGTTCATCTAGCATGGGTGTTGTTGTTAAGAACTAATTAAAGAATTGTGGTGGTGTTAGGTATGTAAAAATATGAAATAGACTGCAAGAGAGACAAACTTATGGTTCTCACTGTGTTGATGCGACTGTCACAATATCAAGAGATAGAAAAGGAAAGAAATAGACTGAGACGCCCCAAAGGTCAGCTAGCATGGGTGTTGTTGTTAAGAACTAATTAAAGAATTGTGGTGGTGATAGGTATGTAAAAATATGAAATAGACAGTGAGCGAGACAGACTTATGGTTCTCACTGTGTTGATGCGACTGTCACAATATCAAGAGATAGAGAAGGAAAGAAATAGACTGAGACGCCCCCAAAGGTCAGCTAGCATGGGTGTTGTTGTTAAGAACTAATTAAAGAATTGTGGTGGTGATAGGTATGTAAAAATATGAAATAGACTGCAAGAGAGACAAACTTATGGTTCTCACTGTGTTGATGCGACTGTCACAATATCAAGAGATAGAGAAGGAAAGAAATAGACTGAGACGCCCAAAGGTCAGCTAGCATGGGTGTTGTTGTTAAGAACTAATTAAAGAATTGTGGTGGTGATAGGTATATAAAAATATGAAATAGACAGCGAGAAAGACAGACTTATGGTTCTCACTGTGTTGATGCGACTGTCACAATATCAAGAGATAGAGAAGGAAAGAAATAGACTGAGACGCCCAAAGGTCAGCTAGCATGGGTGTTGTTGTTAAGAACTAATTAAAGAATTGTGGTGGTGTTAGGTATGTAAAAATATGAAATAGACAGCGAGAAAGACAGACTTATGGTTCTCACTGTGTTGATGCGACTGTCACAATATCAAGAGATAGAAAAGGAAAGAAATAGATTGAGACGTCCCTCTCCTGAAAGAGAAAAGAACTCAGAGGAGAAAAAAGAGAGAAAGAGAGAGGGAAAAACTAAGGCTACCCACCGCCTTTGTGTGCTACATTTTAAAAATTGTAAGAGAAAGATCAATGGACTCGGGGGGGGGGGGGAAGAGAGAGAGAGAGAGAGAGAGAGAGAGAGAGACATTTGTCACCACCTTTGTCCAGCATGTTTTAAAAAACTGATACAAAATTTGGTACTGGTTACGGATTTTGTACGAGACAAAACATACTCTCGTTCTGCTTTTTCCGACTGTTTACATAAACAGCCGGAAGATGCCGATGCGTTTATGCCATCAGAAGACGAGAAAAGCAGACAAGTTAAATTGTAAATTAATGAAATCGTAAATTGCCGATTGTCAAGAATTTCCAATAGAGAAAAAGGGGACAAAAAAAATAGTCGACAAATAACTGTTACCAAAGGCAATAAAAGTAGGTTAGGGTTAGATTACGGTTAGATTACGGTTAGATTAGAGTAAAAAAAAAAAACAGTTCGAATTTTGATTGGTTCGAAAGCTGGACCAGTACCGAAAAAACATTTTTTTTAAATTTGAGTTCCTCATGAAAAAAAATGATAAAAGTTGTTTCATTATTATTTTTCGTCAAAAAATAAATAATTTTTCATAAAAAAAAACATGAGTCTGTTTTTATTTTAGAGAAAAGATTTTAAAGTGATGGTTTGTGGAGAGACAGTTTGATTAATTTGGTTTAATGGCATTCCGTTGAGAGTCGTTCGAAGTCGAGTGTGTTAAAAGTTTACATATTTTATAAGGTTCTTTTGTTATATGCATATGCAGTTTTATGTGTGTAAGTTTTAGAATTTGTTTTGTGTTTGACATTTTTAGATTCTGATATAGATGTGCTTCCTTAAGGAAGGCTATAAAGTTATCTGCCCTTACTTTCTCGAATAGTTCCTTCATTAATTTCATGTTGTTGCAGTATTCGTTTGGCCAAAACGTTTGTTCGGTTTTTAGGAAGGAGGAACCTAAACATAAAGTTTAGAAACATAACTGAGTTTATGCAATTCATTTTCCACGTTCAATTTGAAAATCTTGAGAATGTCTGGGATTTGTCTGGTTGTCAAACTGCCATCTTGTTCAACTACGGCTTTCACTTGGTCACTGTCGATCATCTTTCGCCAGCCAGAACGAGGAGCATCTCTCACTGAAAAATTTTCTTTTCAGAATCGAGAAAACCATTTCTGGCACACCCGTTCTGTAACAGCATTCTCCCCAGACACACAGCATATCTTTATGCAGGTTTCTGTGTCTTTTTCCCCTTTTATGTAGTAAAAAAAAAAAGCAGATGTCGGTAATCTTCTGCTTGATCTTCTATTCCAAGCAAAAATGTAAGAATTCCTCTGCTCGGAGGCTTATTACAAACTGACATCAAAATACTTGCTACACCAAATACAGGATTTGAAGAATAGGAATATAAAACGATCTTTAGTAGGCCGGAAAGATGACATTCAAAAAACGAACAAACCTTTTGGCTAACCCAATACATTTGTCTGATGAGGGCACACCCACTACATTCTATCAGAATGTATGCAACTGGTTATTTGGTCCGAGAAGCCGAGCATTCAGGAGGCTGCCCCAGAATGAAGGAGTTGGTCAGTCTCGGATGACCAATATTCAATTAGAACATTGTCATCTATTTTCTACGCTCCCATCCTAGTTCCGATTCCTTCAGAGTACGCTTGATGGAATAAAATTTATTATTTTGGCAGAGGTTCCAAATTTCCTGCACCTTTTGAAAAATGTATTTTGTATGGTTTGTTTTAAGTCAGTGTACAGTATTTTTTATATTCTTAATGAATCATCACTTAGCAAGGTTAAAAGCAACTGGAGGATAAGGGTTTATGCGATGGATAGATTATCAGTTAAATGATGAAGAACATTATGAAAGGATTGAAAATTCTGAAAGGAAAAAACAAAATTTGATAACTCATGAAGACAGTTTATGACAAATATATGTTGACATTGAATTTGAAGACGACCATCTTGTAGCTTGCAGAAAAGCAGTACCGTGGTAACGTGTTCCACAGATTGAAAATTCGTAGAAATTCTATTTCATGTTAGGCATACAGAAGAAGAAAGAATAGCTCTTTGCAGTTGTGGTAATAAGACGAGTTCTTGTTGCAAATGTCGTACATTGAAGAACCAGAGATTGAAACTCAGTTGAGCACATTCCATGGATATAACGATTGAGTAGAGAAAGACTATCAACGTAGCAGTAAGGTGTAGTATCTGTTCCGATACTACACTTTGTCCTCGTTCAACGGCATAATCACGTTGACACGCCGGATACATGTTAGATCACCAAAGTTAAGCGACATTGAGCCTGGCCAGTACAAAATGGGTGACCATTTGGAAATACTAGGCGCTGTATCTCATCTCCCATAATTGGCTTATACATGCTGACTGGGGACCACATGTGAATTTGTATTCCCCATAATCTTCCACTTCTAGGGGAAGGAGGAATGCCCGATGCTGGGCGAATGCCACAAAATGTGGTATTACCGGTTGGTTCATTCGGTGAAGAACAAATCCTTCTTGAATGAGGAAATTTAGACCACAACATTATCAGGATTGCTGTCTCACTATTTTTTATAGTATTTTGCTTTCATTTTATTGATTCTTGTGCTGCTCTGTCGTTGGCATGGACACCGATGTGGTCAAGTATCCAGCAGGGTATGATTTTTTTTCTTTTCTTTTATTAATTTTTTTTATTCTGTTAAGCAGTTTGCGGCCATTTTTTGTTTGTTTTCAGTGCTGTTACAACTGATAAGGAGTCAGAGTAGATGATATACTAGTGTACACAAATGATGGAAAACAAAAGATTATGGTTCACCAGTGTTCGCACTACTATTCATATAACATCATAGAATTACTTCAGAAATTTAATTTTTAATACACAAATTATTACTATCATTTCTGATTATCTGAATATAAAAAAAATACATCGACCATTGACTTTTTATTTAGAGTGAGGTGACGGTGGTTAAATGGATATCGACACGGACTGAAGACCTGGGTGTTCCAAGTTCGAATCCAGTCGGTTCCATAATACTACTTTCACTTAGGGATGTTGGCAACCTTCTTGTGGTCCTTTCTGTAAGTAGCTAATGTCTTTCCAGAAAGATTCCTAACTAGAAAAAGCATCGGGGATACTAATGCCAACACCAGAATCATCGGATTCACACGAAAGAAGAAGATTTAGAGTGAGGATTTTTTTCCGAATTAATTTCAGGCAGCAGGGGGTTGTCTAAATTGTTATTTGTTTTCTCGCTTCCCCTCACCACTTGAAATGGTTTCGTCTGGGAGCTAGAAAAAGGCATGTTTTCTTACTTGCTAACTTATGTGTGATGGGACGGATTTATATATATATTTATATACAAATAAATACACATTGGTCTTTATTATAAAGTGGACGATTCTTTTATGGTTGTTTGTTGTTATGATATCGAGGGCCAGGTCAAGGGCTGCCATTTGTGTACTGTATACGGAAGCCCCTATTTAGGAGTCGTTTCAATAATTCGTTTTTTTTATGGACTGCAGCAAATTTCACTTTGTCACCTTCTTTTGATCTATATATATATATATATATATATATATATATATATATATATATATATATATATATATATATATATATATATATATATATATGCTATTGTATTTCGTATAGTTGTTTTTAATAATTTGGTGTTCCTCAAGAAACATGATTGGGTTTGTTGTTGTCTTGTCGTATTTGGTCAGGTCCAGTATAATATTTGGTTGTTTTATTAAGGAAGGTTTTTTTCTGAAATGATGGACTTGCGTATTTTTCAGCTTTCAATGTGGGTGTCTTTGATAAGCTCTTCCATGCCGGGATTAAAAGGTTTAATGGCTCTTTCTTTTTTTAATAAAAAATGATTTATATTGTGGTTCAAGGACACAATTATAGGTGGGATTTGAGTATTGATTTACTCCTCTCAAGGAGTTAGGCACAAGGCCAGTTTTTATCTTACTCCCACAAGTAAGATGTGACCCAAGGTCGGGTCGGGAAAGTGGGTTTGAAAAGCCAGCGCCAGAGAGGTGAGCACTCTGGCTATTAAAAATTGCCTGGGCAGCCCTGTCGGCATTCCCCGGTAGGGGCGCCCAGACAGTAAGCAATAAACTTACTCCTCCCCAAAGAGGGAAGGCAAAGCCTGGGAGGGTGGACCTCCTAGAACTGCACAGGACAGACCCATAAACCGGCGTAAATCAAGCCCCGAAGGCCAAGACAATACCAGTCTATGGGGTGTAGTATCCATCGGAACAGATACTATACTTTGATCTTAGCCAAAAATTTGAGTATTGATTTACTCCTCTCCAGGAGTTAGGCACAAGGCCAGTTTTTATCTTACTCCCACAAGTAAGATGTGACCCAAGGTCGGATCGGGAAAGTGGGGTTTAAAAATTGCCTGGGCAGCCCCGTCGGCATTCCCCGGTAGGGGCGTCTCAGGCAGTAAGTAATAAACTTACTCCTCCCCAAAGAGGGGAGGCGAAGCCTGGGAGGGCGGACCTCCTAGAACTGCACACGACAGACCCATAGACCGGCGTAAATCAAGCCCTGAAGGCCAAGACAATACCAGTCTATGGGGTGCAGTATCCATCGGAACAGATACTACACTTTGATCTTAGCCAAAAATTTGAATAGCACCAATGAAAAACTTCATTTTTTTAATAAGAACTTAAGCAGCCAAAGATGTGAAGGTTATTAGTAAAAAATGGCTCCATGTTAAAAATGTTCCAAATCAAACAGTGTTATTTGAAAGAAACTGAAGTGAAATACATTTTCGCATAAAAAAACATGGTCCAAGGGCAAAAAGAAAAATTGGCTAGTCAGAATCAAATATTGATTTATCAGATTAATTGCTATCGATGACAAACTCTGAAAACGTGACCTATAACTTTATATGTTAGATTATTGTTATACATGATTATATTATATTATGTTGGACAAATAATTTGTTCGTTATTTTAGGAAGACATCAGGTTTAGAAACATAACCGAGTTTATGCAATTTATTTTCCACACTCGATTTTGAAATCTTGAGAATGTCTGCGATTTGTCTTATTGTCAAACGGTAATCTTGTTTAACTACTGTTTTCACTTGGTCACTGTCGATCATCTTTGGCCAGCAAAAGCGAGGAGCATCTCTCACTGAAAAATTTGCTTTTCGGAATCGAGCAAACCATATCTGGCACACCCGTTCTGTAACAGCATTCTCCCAATACACATGGCATATCTTTATGCAGGTTTCTGTGTCTTTCTTTTCTTTTTCTGTAGTAAAAAAAGCATCAGATGTCGGTAGTGCTCTGCTTGATCTTCTATTTCAAGACCTGAAATACAAGCAAACATATAAGAACCCCTCTTCTCGGAGGCTTATCACTGACGTCTACATACTCGCTACACCAAATACAGGATTTGAAGAATAGGAATATAAAACTATCTTCAATAGACCGGAAAGATGCCATTTAAAAAACGAATTAACTTTTGTAGCAACCCAATATATTAATATTATAAAATAAGTTACGTATAAACTTTCTTGTTTTCGTATTTACTATAGCGTTTTTCCTTTTCTGTAGTAAAAAAAAGCATCAAATGTCGGTGGTGCTCTGCTTGATCTTTTATTTCAAGACCTGAAATACCAGAAAAAATGTAAGAACTTTGTCCGGAGGCTTATTACACACTGACGTCAACGTATGCGCTACACAAAACTCAGGATTTGAAGAATAGGAATATAAAACGATCTTTAGTAGGCCGGAAAGATGACATTCCAAAAACGAACAAACTTTTTGGCCAACCCAATATTTGGTTGTTTTATTAACCAAGGTGCTTTTTCTGAGATGATAGATCCATGTATTTTTCCGGTTTCAATGTGAGTGTCTTTCCACGTGGAGATTTAAAGGTTTAATAACTCTTTCTTTTTTAAAAGTGATTTATATTGTGGTCCAAGGACACAATTATAGGTGGGATTTGAGGGCCATGAGGCCAGTTTGGTAATATATTATAACGCCAATTTTTCTCTGCATAGTTTTAAGTGAGGTCCATGAGATTCCGTATACAGACTTTCTGTTATGGAGATTGTTACGGTGCCGTACCTGTACGAAGAACAAATGGACTCGTCCATCCATAATAAAATGCGAGAAGCATTTCAACTCACAGACTTCTTCCACCCCAGTTCTATACTGGCATTCCAGAATACCACTTCTTGTATATATATTCTTTTTCTTCAATAATATATCTTTGTTCCTGTAACCCCGTATTTCCGTGTCTTTATTTCGGCCCCTAACAGGGTCACAACAGAGATTTTAAAAACTCCAAGAACAAGTCTTAATCCTTGATGATGGATAGTTTCCAGTGTTTTTAGATATGATTTCCTAGCTGCTCAAAAATGAAATAACCATGATCTAATTTTGCTTATATCCGTGTTCGGTATAGCTTGAGTAGGGCCATTTGTTTTAGACGCACAGAGGAAGAAAGCAAAGTTCTTTGCAGTGGTGGTAATGACGAGTTCTTTTTAAAGAGCCGTCTGGTCCACAGCTGTAGTCTGGTCCCTTCCTGAGGTTTTGTTAGGGGTTGGCCATGACTGAGGAAGCTTCTCTTTGACTTATGTGATCATTAGTTATTATTCTGCATCTCGTTTAAATGTGTGACTATTACAATTAGAAGTTGGTCAATTTGTGACTTAATTGTTCTCTTATTTAAGGAGTTAACTGTTGAAATACAACCTTCATTTTTTCGCTCCAGACAAGGCATGAAGCCACTTGATGTAAGGAGCTAACAAGAACGAAGCATGATTATCGCAAAGACGGGAGATGCCTATTGACCGTAGTCTTGAAAAGACCAAAGCTATAGGTAGGAGGAAAACAGTTAGCAGGAATAGAGTTCCACAAGCCTGCAGTTCTTGGAAAGAAGCTACTGGAACAGGAAGCTGTATTACAATGAGGTATCAAAACAGCGAATTGATGAAGACCACTAGACCAACGAGTCAAACGAGCTGGAACAAAAGAAGCGGGGAATAGATCACACAATTCTGAAGAACACATGCCATAATAATATTTATAGAAAAGACTGAGACTAGAAACATTACATTTGTTAGATAGAGGGTGCAGAGAAAAAGAAAAGGTGTAGCCAATCAAATTACAGATACGTTTCTGCACCTTATCAAGAACCCTCAAATGGGGCAGAGATTCACCAGCCCAAATATGACAACAGTACTCCATACATAGTCTGATAGTAGATTTGTAGAGATAGAGAATAGCCTCAAGTGTGAGAAAGTGTTTGGAGCGATAGAGAGAACCAACTTTACGATAAGCAGAAAAAGCAATGGATCTAATGTATGAACTCCAAAAAAGATTTGATGAGAGAGAAAGACCAAGAAGTTTCAGAGTCGATTTCTCCTCAAGAGCAGAGCCATCCATGAGAATCTCAGGAAGAAAATGGGCACACCTACTATCAAAAGACACGAGATGAGTCTTAACAGGATTAAACGAAACAAGTCATTTTGTACCCCAATCCACAACTGAACCAAGGTAAACTTTTAGATAAGCTGCATATTTCGATTGATCCGAGGGAGGTGGGCGAGAAGCATTCATTCGTTTAATTTTTTGAGAGTTACCTCCTTAAGACGGTGCCCATGCTAACAGATTTCGTGAAAGATTTCAGTTTAAAAAGCAAGATATGACACACATATTTTTTTTATTTCTTCCATTTTGTTATCTAGGTCCCTGGGTAAGGCCGGGTAGCCCTGCTAGTATGTAATATAGATTTTTTAAAAAAATGACTTTTTTCTATATTTTAATAATACAAAAGTATTGGGACAGTAATAGGATGTCTTCTCTGCAAAACTACAACATGGTCGTCTTCAAATCCAATGTCAACAGATACTTAATGAGTAATCAAATTTTGTCTATTACATTCATTATTTTCAATCCTCTCATAATATTGTACATCATTAAATTGACAATACATCTATCTCATTAACCCTTATCCTCGAGTGGCTTTTGACCTTAATAAGTGATTACTCATTAGTAAAAACAAAGAATAACAGAATATAGATTCTCCCTGGCCTGTTTGGCTAGGAACTATTCTGTCCTCGGTCAATGAAAAAGTCCTTCTATACTGAGGCAATTTTAATTTTTGTTTCAATTCGGAGTGCCCCTTTTTAGGGGAGCTGGATTTTCCCCACACATTAAAAACTTTGCCCTCGTGGGGAGGCAAGTAAATAGGAACAGGATATAGATTTTTAAATTCTGATTAAATATTTTAAAATATATTCTTAATTAAAAAAAATGACTAAAGAGGGAGAGAGAGAAGGAGAGAGAGAGAGAGAGAGAGAGAGAGAGAGAGAGAGATTATGAGGCTTTTTTTTTTAAAGATCCTTGCTAAAATAGCTAAAAATAAATTTATATGCACCAGTAACTAAAGTGTCCTCTCGATAATCGATAGCTATTTTTCTAAAGGTTCAGGTGGAGTGCATTGGCGTATGTTAATGCACTTCACCTGAAAATGATATCTTCATTACTTTCAAATTCTGTTCTTATATTTAGTTGAAATTATTTTGCAAAAAAAAGTTTTTTAAAAAATGTCATAAATTGTCGAAAAGGTTGTCTTCATTAAAAAATATTTCTTTTTGCATTTGATAGTAAAAAAAATACACACTAACTTCTGTTGGGATTTTTCCCGCTGAAAATGGAGGACGAAGCCTCAAGTCCGCTGGAAGAGAACTTGGCGGCAATGTACGTGACCGGACAAGAAGAGAGAAGACAAACAACGTATATATATTGAGAAGGATATTTATATAAAAAGAGGGGGAAAAAGAAGAGAAGAAAGAGTTGTTTGCAAAAGAAGTGTCTTTTGCGGACTCACTGAAATGCCAGTCATCTTTTAACAGGATTCCTTCAGGTCACACTGGATTGTCCTTGTAAGTGGCTTCTTTAAGCAGAAAAAGGGAACTGTGCACACGCAAGGTGTGAAAGAATGGAGGCTCCCGGAATGGGTGGATTAGCCTAAAATGTTCGAAAGGGCCTTATCGTACGCTAAAAAAAGGGGGTGCCCGACGCAGCTAAAGGCAAAACGGTGTTCCCTGCTGGGCTGCTGGAATCAAAGAGGCCGAGGTTTTCAAAATCGGCGCTCTCCAGTGTTTTCTGCTGTGAATGAAACAGTGGTCTGCGATTGGCTGATGTTCATCCAATCACAGGGCACTTATAATTCACTCCGCTTAATAATTCCAATACTTAATCGATTATTTAATAAAAAAATATTTAAATATGTATTAAAATCTTACTTGAATGATTTAAATTTTTAAATTTTTAATGCATGCAGTTATATTTAATTATTGTGGTGATGTTGCGGAGAGACCGAGGGATAAGCGGCCACGACTGGTATGCGCCCGCTGCCAACAAATAGTGGTTGTATGCGGGAACGAACCTGGAACTGTCTGACTTTGATGCGACGGTCGAACAAACGTGATTATGCAAAGCAGGCGCTTTTGGCAGTCCAAAATGGCTCAATGAAGGGAGTGACAATTTTTTGCTCAAGACAATTTTTTGACGCCACGCAGTTAACATTATTCGTGTGTGTTTGGATTGCCAGCGGTAACATTAGTCAAGCATTCTTTTGTGGTTCGGCATTTGTTTTGGGCTCTATTTGTCTGAGGGTTCACACTACCACTTAATTGAATTGGAACGAATACTGCTGCTACTACTTCTGAGGCGCCCCTACCGGGGAATGCCGACGGGGCTGCCCAGGCAATTTTTAAATTGCCAGAGTGCTCACCTCTCGGGCGCTGGCTTTTCAACCCCCCACTTTCCGACCCGACCTTGGGTCACATCTTACTTGTGGGAGTAGGATAAAACTGGCCTTGTGCCTAACTCCTGGAGAGGAGTAAATAATACTACTTTTGGCCAAGATCAAAGTGTAGTATCTGTTCCAATGGATACTGCACCCCATAGACTGGTATTGTCTTGGCCTTCGGGGCTTGATTTACACCGGTCTATGGGTCTGTCCTGTGCAGTTCTAGGAGGTCCACCCTCCCAGGCTTCGCCTCCCCTCTCTGGGGAGGAGTAAGTTTATTGCTTACTGCCTGAGGCGCCCCTACCGGGGAATGCCGACGGAGCTGCCCAGGCAATTTTTAAATGGCTAGAGTGCTGGCTTATCTAATCCCACTTTCCTGACCTTGTGTCACATCTTACCTTGTGGGAGGTAGATAAATATATACTACTTTTGGCCAAGATCAAAGTGTAGTATCTGTTCCGATGGATACTACACGCCATAAACTAGTATTGTCTTGGCCTTCGGGGCTTGATTTACGCCGGTCCATGGATCGGTCCTGTGCAGTTCTAGGAGGTCCACCCTCCTAGGCTTTGCCTCCCCTCTCTGGGGAGGAGTAAGTTTATTGCTTACTGCCTGAGGCGCCCCTACCGGGGAATGCCGACAAGGCTGCCCAGGCAATTTTTAATGGCCAGAGTGCTCACTTTCTCGTGCGCTGGCTTTTCAAACCCCACTTTCCCGACCCGACTTGTGGGAGTAAGATAAAACTGGCCTTGTGCCTAACCTCCTGGAGAGGAGGTAAATAAATACTACTATAACGTAATTTCTTGGCCTTTTGGCTAAGATCAAAGTGTAGTATCTGTTCCGATGGATACTGCACCCCATACTGGTGTTGTCTTGGCCTTCGGGTCTTGATTTACGCCAGTCAATGGGTCTGTCCTGTGCAATTCTGGGAGGTCCACCTTCCCAGGCTTTGCCTCCCCTCTTTGGGGAGGAGTAAGTTTATTGCTTACTGCCTGAGGCGTCTCTACCGGGTAATGCCGACGGGGCTGCCCAGGCAATTTTTAAACCCCACTTTCTCGACCCGACCTTGGGTCACATCTTACTTGTGGGAGTAAGATAAAAACTGGCCTTGTGCCTAACTCCTGGAGAGGAGTAAATCAATACTACTATAACGTAATAACTTTTGCTGGTGAAAAAAATAAAAAATAATAATAATAATCCGGCGCTAAAAAAAGCGAACATACTGAGAGCTGGTATTCTTTGTGTTCTCGATTATCGATACTAACTTTCTTTCAATTATTGAAGTTGTAACCAGTGCTGCGGAGTCAGAGTCGGAAGTTTTGGATAGAGTAGGAGTCAGACTCGTAAGAATGCTAGGAGTCGGCGTCAGATTTTTTAATATCCGAAGAATAAAATGACCGTCTGAATATTGGAAGACTTCAAAATAAGAGTCGGATATTTTAAAATCCTAGGAGTCAGAATATTTGGAATCCTAGGAGTCAGAGTCGGACTTTATACCTTCCGACTCTGCAACCCTGGTTGTAAGCATCTATTATTATTTATGATGTTAACTCTCCTCGAGGTCATACAATATTTGACGTCATTTTTTTATGCCATGGGTACATTAGTTTGAACTATTCGTAAACTTAGTTAGATGAGAATCATAAACAAACAGAATAAACATATGCACTTAATATCTAATGCTAACATGTGTAAGATATTGAAAGGGGCAAACCAGAAGAATAGGCGACTCAAAATCAGCAGCAAACGGTGTTCTGTCAGATTCAGTTCCTGATATTAAAGACTTCCTGTTTTGGGTCGCTTACTCTTCTGGTTTGCCAAGTTTTGTACAAATTTTTATTTATTAATTTATTTATTAAATTGTTAAGTGAAATTACAGAATAGTTAACACAGCCCCCTCCTCCCCATGTTAAGAATGGCTTTCTAAATAATAAAGGAAAATATGATAAAATGTATTTGTTTTTTATTTTAAATAATTTCTTTTACAAAAATAAGTAATTAGAATGCTATTCTTAACAATGGAGAGGGGTGCTTTGTTAACTATTCTGTACTTTCAGCTCACAATTTAATAAATAAATGAATAACTTTGGGAAACTGAAACTCTCGCCTGAAGTTATATTATGGATGAAGTTTAATATCAGGAACTGAATCTGACAGAACACCGTTTGCTGCTGACTTTGAGTTGCTTACTATTCTGGTTTGCCATTGAAAGGTCTTTTGATAAACTAGACTGATCCAAATGTCAGATGTTTAAGAAAAAGTCAAGTGAGTTCAGGAACAAGCAGCTGATTCTAAGCTTGAGTAATGTCATTGAATTTTAATTGAAAAAAGATCTTTCTAAGAATAATTTATTAAGATGAATCCGCTTTTATTAGTTACTAGATGTAGCTGTGACCCATTGGGTCACAACCACTACCCACTATGTATTATATTTTGATTTCGTTCGAAAATTCATAAACTGTGACATAGAAAGTTTGAATGCCTATGGGACAGAGTTTGAGTGCCGACTAGACGCCATCCTCGAGTGGCTTTGGTCTCTCTGTACAGAGATTTGTCAGGACAACCTGACATCAGGATACTTCACCCTACAGGTAAACCCTTACCAAATATTCAAAATAACATACTATTCGAAGGCCAAATAAGATCCTCTTGACATGGCTGTATACTGGCTCATACAAGGAATGGTGCACCTTCTCCTAGTGATGTTACCTCAAGTAACAGCACTTAGCTGGATACTCCACCAGAACAGATGAATTCTTGTCCTGGAATTTGGTAAGACCAAGAAAAGACCATCATAACGATAAACTATAACAAAGTTAAGTGGTCAATTGGGGAGAGGAAAATTAGCGTTCTTGGCCTTTTGGCCAAGATCAAAGTGTAGTATCTGTTCCGATGGATACTGCACCCCATAGACTGGTATTGTCTTGGCCTTCGGGGCTTGATTTACGCCGGTCTATGGGTCTGTCCTGTGCAGTTCTAGGAGGTCCACTCTCCCAGGCTTTGCCTCCCCTCTTTGGGGAGGAGTAAGTTTATTGCTTACTGCCTGAGGCGCCCCTACCGGGGAATGCCGACGGGGCTGCCCAGGCAATTTTTAATGGCCAGAGTGCTCACTTTCTCGTGCGCTGGCTTTTCAAACCCCACTTTCCCGACCCGACTTGTGGGAGTAAGATAAAACTGGCCTTGTGCCTAACCTCCTGGAGAGGAGGTAAATAAATACTACTATAACGTAATTTCTTGGCCTTTTGGCTAAGATCAAAGTGTAGTATCTGTTCCGATGGATACTGCACCCCATACTGGTGTTGTCTTGGCCTTCGGGTCTTGATTTACGCCAGTCAATGGGTCTGTCCTGTGCAATTCTGGGAGGTCCACCTTCCCAGGCTTTGCCTCCCCTCTTTGGGGAGGAGTAAGTTTATTGCTTACTGCCTGAGGCGTCTCTACCGGGTAATGCCGACGGGGCTGCCCAGGCAATTTTTAAACCCCACTTTCTCGACCCGACCTTGGGTCACATCTTACTTGTGGGAGTAAGATAAAAACTGGCCTTGTGCCTAACTCCTGGAGAGGAGTAAATCAATACTACTATAACGTAATAACTTTTGCTGGTGAAAAAAATAAAAAATAATAATAATAATCCGGCGCTAAAAAAAGCGAACATACTGAGAGCTGGTATTCTTTGTGTTCTCGATTATCGATACTAACTTTCTTTCAATTATTGAAGTTGTAACCAGTGCTGCGGAGTCAGAGTCGGAAGTTTTGGATAGAGTAGGAGTCAGACTCGTAAGAATGCTAGGAGTCGGCGTCAGATTTTTTAATATCCGAAGAATAAAATGACCGTCTGAATATTGGAAGACTTCAAAATAAGAGTCGGATATTTTAAAATCCTAGGAGTCAGAATATTTGGAATCCTAGGAGTCAGAGTCGGACTTTATACCTTCCGACTCTGCAACCCTGGTTGTAAGCATCTATTATTATTTATGATGTTAACTCTCCTCGAGGTCATACAATATTTGACGTCATTTTTTTATGCCATGGGTACATTAGTTTGAACTATTCGTAAACTTAGTTAGATGAGAATCATAAACAAACAGAATAAACATATGCACTTAATATCTAATGCTAACATGTGTAAGATATTGAAAGGGGCAAACCAGAAGAATAGGCGACTCAAAATCAGCAGCAAACGGTGTTCTGTCAGATTCAGTTCCTGATATTAAAGACTTCCTGTTTTGGGTCGCTTACTCTTCTGGTTTGCCAAGTTTTGTACAAATTTTTATTTATTAATTTATTTATTAAATTGTTAAGTGAAATTACAGAATAGTTAACACAGCCCCCTCCTCCCCATGTTAAGAATGGCTTTCTAAATAATAAAGGAAAATATGATAAAATGTATTTGTTTTTTATTTTAAATAATTTCTTTTACAAAAATAAGTAATTAGAATGCTATTCTTAACAATGGAGAGGGGTGCTTTGTTAACTATTCTGTACTTTCAGCTCACAATTTAATAAATAAATGAATAACTTTGGGAAACTGAAACTCTCGCCTGAAGTTATATTATGGATGAAGTTTAATATCAGGAACTGAATCTGACAGAACACCGTTTGCTGCTGACTTTGAGTTGCTTACTATTCTGGTTTGCCATTGAAAGGTCTTTTGATAAACTAGACTGATCCAAATGTCAGATGTTTAAGAAAAAGTCAAGTGAGTTCAGGAACAAGCAGCTGATTCTAAGCTTGAGTAATGTCATTGAATTTTAATTGAAAAAAGATCTTTCTAAGAATAATTTATTAAGATGAATCCGCTTTTATTAGTTACTAGATGTAGCTGTGACCCATTGGGTCACAACCACTACCCACTATGTATTATATTTTGATTTCGTTCGAAAATTCATAAACTGTGACATAGAAAGTTTGAATGCCTATGGGACAGAGTTTGAGTGCCGACTAGACGCCATCCTCGAGTGGCTTTGGTCTCTCTGTACAGAGATTTGTCAGGACAACCTGACATCAGGATACTTCACCCTACAGGTAAACCCTTACCAAATATTCAAAATAACATACTATTCGAAGGCCAAATAAGATCCTCTTGACATGGCTGTATACTGGCTCATACAAGGAATGGTGCACCTTCTCCTAGTGATGTTACCTCAAGTAACAGCACTTAGCTGGATACTCCACCAGAACAGATGAATTCTTGTCCTGGAATTTGGTAAGACCAAGAAAAGACCATCATAACGATAAACTATAACAAAGTTAAGTGGTCAATTGGGGAGAGGAAAATTAGCGTTCTTGGCCTTTTGGCCAAGATCAAAGTGTAGTATCTGTTCCGATGGATACTACACCCCATAGACTGGTATTGTCTTGGCCTTCGGGGCTTGATTTACGCCGGTCTATGGGTCTGTCCTGTGCAGTTCTAGGAGGTCCACTCTCCCAGGCTTTGCCTCCCCTCTTTGGGGAGGAGTAAGTTTATTGCTTACTGCCTGAGGCGCCCCTACCGGGGAATGCCGACGGGGCTGCCCAGGCAATTTTTAATGGCCAGAGTGCTCACTTTCTCGGGCGCTGGCTTTTCAAACCCCACTTTCCCGACCCGACCTTGGGTCACATCTTACTTGTGGGAGCAAGATAAAACTGGCCTTGTGCCTAACCTCCTGGAGAGGAGGTAAATAAATACTCACTTTTTTGGCCTTTTGGCTAAGATCAAAGTGTAGTATCTGTTCCGATTGATACTGCACCCCATAGACTGGTATTGTCTTAGCCTTCAGAAGAGGAGGTAAATAATACATTTGAGAGGTAGAGGAGAATCTTAGTTGAACATTCGGATATCTATGTATCTCATATAGAAATCAAGTGTTAGCCCCAGAAAGGGACCCATTGATTTCTGAGAGCTAACTGAAGTAAAATAAAATAAAATTAAGACATCCTTCTGACATAAGGGTGACTGACAGTGCAGCTGGTTGGAACACATGTGATCATCATAGCATAATATCTTAGTAGGGGCCATGTCATAGATGGGAGGAGGGGCAAATGCGCCCCAGTGTTGGTTCTGAATGCTGGTACAACATCTCAGAGATATTCAGGGATCAAATCTTCAAATCTAGACTATTAAAATCATATTTTAGGGTTTTCTTGTGGATATGAAAAGTTATATTTATATGATATACTGCAATTCAGAGCTGGTGCTGTTACATACCTATGAATCAGGGTTAGCTCAAGCTTGCTAAAAAGCCTCGGTATTATTAGACTGGTTAGTGTCCAGGAAAGATGGAGAAATATTATAGTTTATTGTAACTTTTTTCTTATCAAACTTGCATTTATTCGTAAAAGGGAATATCTGCTCTTGTTTTAGTCACGGTATGTTGAATGTAACTTTTTTCTTGTTGAACTTGCATTTATTCTGAAAAAGGGATTATCTACCCTTGTTTTAGGCAACTTCTCTAACTACTTAGGTAAGCCACAAAAAAAAAAGAAGCAAAAAAGGTATTGATTAACAAGAATAACAATTCAAACATTTCTTCTTTGCATGAATGCAAAACAAAATATTAAAA
Organism: Sepiola atlantica; assembly: GCA_963556195.1. Classification (NCBI taxonomy): domain Eukaryota; kingdom Metazoa; phylum Mollusca; class Cephalopoda; order Sepiida; family Sepiolidae; genus Sepiola; species Sepiola atlantica. The sequence goes on along the minus strand of OY744536.1, from coordinate 16,488,494 downwards.
AACAAAACAATTGTGAAGTCTTAAAAGGAATCCGATTAATTAGTTAGACAATTTTAACAAAACAAAAACAGCAATTAAACATTTTTTTTTTGTATTTTATGTAAAATAAACATTAGTGCATCTAATTGAATTTGTAAACTTTCAATTTAAACAAAGAAACAAAAAAAATTCTAACACTAAATAGAGAAAAAAAATTTCTTATTTCTTTCAAAATCTCTTCATTTATCGAATCTTTTCTAAATTACAATTGGACCTTCAAAAGTTTAATAAAGAGGGCGAGATCACAAAAAGTGTTGATGCCTTTATAGTCCAGTATTCCCTTTGAATAAAGTTCATATATACTTTAGTGAAGATGGTGGTGTTTTCCTTGGAAGATGGTGACCCTTGTCTCATTAAATATTCAATTCCAGTCAGATATGTCCAGACACGTCTAACTCGACCAAATGGCTGTCTTTATCCTGACATTCTTCCAGACCCATCATCTAACCACTAAAACTTGTCTCCCCACGAGGGCAGTGTTCTCCCTGTTTCCGACATGCAGACATTTAAAACTAATGTGAACAAACACCTCGCTGTACAGCTCCCAATTTAGGATGATCCCCTAAAATGTCATCCTAATTCTCAGTAACCCCTTATGTCTACAGTGGCAACTTGTCTTGTTTGGGATGAACTCAATCAAAAATATATATATATATATATATATATATATATATATACAAGGTCGGTTTTTGATGTGGGGAAAATCTACCTCGCTAAAAAGGGGCACTTTGGATTGGTACAAAAATAAAAATTGTCTCAGTCAAGAAGTACTTCTCTTTCACTGATAGAGAACAGAACAAATACTACACTTTGAATTCAAATGCAACCCACTAAACATGTAGCATTGCACACGTTTACATACACACTCAAAGGTTCTGTTTAGTATCAGGAGGCCTACCCTCCCAGGCTTTACCTTTTCTTTGAAAGGAGATTAGTTTATTGCTAATCGCCTGAGGCGACCCTACCGGGGAATGCCGACGGGACTGCTCAGGCATTTTTCTAGGCCAGAGCCCGCTAATCCTGGTGCGCTGACTAACAACACCTGACCTTGTGTCTAGCCTGTTGGAGAGGAGGTAAATAAAAAAATATTTTGAGCTTGTGTCTAACCTCCTCAGAGGAGGTAAACAAACGTAAATTCAAAGTGAAACCTGGTGATGCCATGAAATTGCAGTAAAGTGTTAAGGTAAGTATTATTTATTATTGTTATATAGCACTACCTGAAAAGATATTGAGTCTTTCGTTTGTCCAAGGTTTGCCATCTTAATTCGGTTCTCTTCTGATTTTATGAGGTTCATATCACTCAGAAAATGGCCACTTGAAATAGGAGACAAGATTCTTTATAGAAAAAGTAATCTCCAGTTCAAATAGTCCAGTGCTTCACTGATATATATTTTTATTTCCAAAATACTGTGTAATGCTGAGGTTATACCCTCTCCTTCTTTCTTTTGATATCAGTTGGAATTTTAAGAGGACTAGGAGATGTTGGTGTAAGAGTAATTTACTCCTCTCCAGGAGTTAGGCACAAGGCCAGTTTTATCCTACTCCCACAAGTAAGATGTGACCCAAGCTCGGGTCGGAAAGTGGGGGTTGAAAAGCCAGCGCCCGAGAGGTGAGCACTCTGACCATCAAAAATTGCCTGGGCAGACCCATCGGCATTCCCCGGTAGGGGCTCCTCAAGCAGTAAGCAATTAACTTACTCCTCCCCAAAAAGGGGAGGCAAAGCCTGGGAGGGTGGACCTCCTAGAACTGCACAGGACAATCCCATAGACCGGCGTTAATCAAGCTCCGAAGGCCAAGACAATACCAGTCTATAGGGTGCAGTATCCATCGGAACAGATACTACACTTTGATCTCGACCAAAAGGCCGAAACATCGATGATGATATCTATATAAGTCGTCAGACCTTAGAGAAGGGGAGAATCTAGCTGCCAACAAGAAGAGATAGGCCGAACAGATTGGCTGGACAGACAGTAGGGCTCCGAGCAGGGATGAAGATGGTCACTATTAGAAGAACGTCACATTTTTTTTGTACTGCTAATCAAACGAGAGAGATTCATTTTTCACTGGTATCGTTCAATGTTACAAAATGTGAACTCTATGGATTGTGCTAAGAAATGTTGACTCAAATAATAAAAGTTGTTACTTGTTGATAGTACAGTGTTGTCTCTTCATTTCGATATGCCCCTTTATATCAGTCCATCAGACACATTACCATGGCTATGCTACCGAACACCTATCGATTCCGGACATGACAAATAACTTATACCAAACGCAGTAGAATTTAATTATTGAGTTCCAAATTGGATTCTACTAAGAAATGTTGACTCAAATAATAAAAGTTGTTAATTGTTGATAGTACAGTGTTGTGTCTTGATTTGGATATGTCCTTTAATATCAGTCCATCAGACACATTACCATGACTATGCTACCGAACACCTATCGATTCCGGACATGACAAATAACTTATACCAAACGCAGTAGAATTTAATTATTGAGTTCCAAATTGGATTGTGCTAAGAAATGTTGACTCAAATAATAAAAGTTGTTAATTGTTGATAGTACAGTGTTGTGTCTTGATTTGGATATGTCCTTTAATATCAGTCCATCAGACACATTACCATGGCTATGCTACCGAACACCTATCGATTCCGGACATGACAAATAACTTATACCAAACGCAGTAGAATTTAATTATTGAGTTCCAAATTGGATTCTGCTAAGAAATGTTGACTTAAATAATAAAAGTTGGTAATTGTTAATGACACAGCGTAGTACCTTTTAATTAATGTTTTTTAAATTAATGTTCTTTTAATTAATGTTCTTTTAATTAATGTTCTTTTAATTAAAAACAAACATTTTTATTTTTTTGTTTTGTTTTGTACTTCTATTCACCCCAAACAAGACAAATAGCCACTGAAATGTAAGGGGTTATTGTGAATTAGGATGTCCCTATAAATCTGGCCCCTAAGTGAGGAGTTGTACAGCGAGATGCTTGTTCACATTACATTTACATTTCTGTATGTTGGTACAGTCGGGGAAACAGGGAGCCAGGAAGGAATTCCGAAGGCAAGCGGTTTAGTATTTGCCAAAGTTAAAAGAAAACAAAATCATCATCATGATCGTCGGTTTAACGTCCGTTTTACATGCTGGCATGTGTTGGACAGCTTTAAGAAATTGAGTTCCAAATTGGATTGTGCTAAGAAATGTTGACTTAAATAATAAGTTGTTAATTGTTAATGACACAGCGTAGTACCTATATTTTGATGAGTCATTTTATTCCAGCTAGTCAGATATATTACCATGGCTGCACACGGGAATCGAACACCTACCAATTTCAGACAGAATGCATACACAATGAAGACGATCATCATCATCATCATCATATTCGGTTTAACGTCCGTTTTACATGCTGGCATGTGTTGGACGGCTTTAAGAATTTGACTTACAAACTAATCTATCTTTGTCCAGGTATTTATTTATCCCTCTTTCCCTTGGGCTCTTTTTATCACTAACCCCCATGTTTTCCTTGGCCTTCCCCTGTGAACTGAACCTGATATCTCAACTGTTCTACATCTACGAACCCAAGAACTCTCATCCATTCTTTCAACGTGGTCATACTATTGAAGTCTACTCTTCTGCACACATCTCTCTATACTGTCCAGATTTAATCTTCCTCTGAGGTCATAAGAACTAAGCCTGTCTTTAAGACTCACATTACAGATCAATCGTATAATTCTCATATCATTTCTCTCCGTGCAATGGACCGTAATTGGATGCTATTACAGTGACGCACCTAATTGCATGTTAAATTGTACTAAATGAAGATATAAGATTTGTTGTCTTCAATTAGAATATTATTATTAGGGGTGGACGTAATGGGTGAAAATTTCAGATTCATGTGAGTAGTATTTTTTTGTGTTTCTTCAAGCTTTTTCCACCGGAAGCCAGCGGTCCTCCATGTACTTCGCATCTGCCCCAAGAAAACATATGGATTCATACCTTTATCAAAGTCTCTATTTATTTTCCTCCCCACGAGGACAGAGTTAGACACAGGATTGTTTTTTTAATTTGAGGAAAATCCAGCTCCCCAGAAAAAGGGCACTCTAGATTGAGACAAAAATAAAAATTGCCTCAGTTTAGAAGGACCTCTCCCTTACTGACTGAGAAGAGAACAGATGCTACCCCTCGATCCCAGCCCGAAGGGCAGGAAAGTCTTGTTGTTTTCCAGCAGCTTTTGGCCTTTGTGAGTGGTGACTCTTTGTCAGTATTACTTGTTGTCCCTATTTACTTGCCTCCCCACGAGGGCAGAGTTAGACACAATGGCGGTTTTTAATGTGGGGAAAATCCACAAAAAGGGGCACTCTGGATTGAGACAAAAAATAAAAATTGCTTCAGTGTAGAAGGATCTCTCCCTCAGTAACCGAAAACAGAACAGATACTACACTTTAATCCCAGGCCGATGCAAGTGAACATAATAGCAGATCCAGTACCAGATCCGGTGGGATTTGAACTTGGCCCAAAAGTTTGTTTTGCGGGAGGCAGTAAGGGAATGGAGGGGATACAGAAATATAAATTCTTCAAATGTTTTAAGGCTGTGGTTCCCAAAACGGCGTAGCACAAGAATATGGCAGGTGTGGCGGGAAGATTCAAAGACAATCAAGGAGTCTTGAAACATTTTCGAAAATAATTTGATATGTTGTGCGGCATAGTCTTTTTTATTTACACTTTGGGATGTTCGTTGATCATAAAGTAGTTGTGTTCTTCATTATGAATCAAGCGCGAGTTGTTTTAATGGCCAGACAAATTTTAATGGCCAGAGTGCTCACTTTCTCGGGCACTGGCTTTTCAAACCCCACTTTCCCGACCCGACCTTGGGTCACATCTTACCTTGTGGGAGTAAGATAAAACTGGCCTTGTGCCTAACCTCCTGGAGAGGAGGTAAATAAATACTGCACCCCATAGACTGATATTGTCTTGGCCTTTGGGGCTTGATTTACGCCGGTCTATGGGTCTGTCCTGTGCAGTTCTAGGAGGTCCACCCTCCCAGGCTTTGCCTTCTCACCCTTTGAGAAGGGGTTAGTTTATTGCTAATCGTCTGAGGCGCCCCTACCGGGGAATGTCGATGGGGCTGCCCAGGCAATTTTTAATGGCCCGAGTGCTCAAATTCTCGGGCGCTGGTTTATCAAATCCCACTTTCCCGACCTTGTGTCACATCTTACCGCTGTGGGAGGTAGATAAATAACTTGAGTTGAATTCGGATTAATCAAAAAGAATTTGTGAATGCACACCTTTTTTTTTGTCTCAGTTTTCAGCACGGATGCAAATATTACGTTAGTGCCAACATGCTGGTCGTTTCGGAAAAGATATGGTCATCTTGCAGACAACAGTTCAATACAGTGCTAGATGCATCATGGTCACTGATCTTTGGATAATTACCCTTCACTTGAGCGGCGGGAGATGCGAGGGAGACGCGAGGGAGACGTGATTCTGCTATAAAAACATCAGTAGCAGGAATTTAAATCTACTTTTCAAAGATTTTTTTCACCCTAGCGCCAAATCGTGGTCTCCAAGCAAAAGATGTACTATCGGCGCTTTCATCTCATTAGAAGAAAGGCAGAATTCTCTGTCCATGTTTCTGCTCCGTGGAACAGCCTATCAGAGGAGGTTGTAATGATGCCTACCATATCCAGGTTTAAAGTCGCCTTGAACAAGTATTCAGATGGTATATAGACGGACACATCTTCTAACTGTCCTTTTACATGGCTTGTTGCACTTGGCTATTTTTTTGACAGTAAATTTGATTTACGGTTGGTTTGGTTTGGTTTGGTTTGGTTTGGTTGTTTTGTTTTACGATATATCAACCCTTTTCAGGTTATTTAATGCCGAATCAGGTCATTTTGGTAAAAGGTGTAAAAGATTCTATGCTTCAAGTTCTTTACATCTTCAAATATTTATTCATGGTGTTTGGTTTGGTTGTTTTGTAGAGGGAAATTGTAGTTTTTGTTTTTAGCTTTACAGAATACGATTGAGTTGTGCAAAGGGAAAGGAAAAAAACAATAACATCAATTTTTGGTGCATTTTAAGTCAGGAAGCCAGTATCTTCAGACAGCCCGATCTGGTAGCACCAGGATTTAAGGTTGAAAGTTCCTCTCATGAATTAGTACCGGAAAAGGGTGGTGAATAAGTTGAATGCCCTTTTCGTTGACTAATACCGGCAAACAGGGAATAACTTGCACACATTTACATCGACAAAAATTTTTACTGTGTTGCAAGCAAATTTCTTATTCCGAAAATTAAATCTGGAGAAAAAAAAGTTGAGGAACCATTGTTTTAGAGAATGAGTAAAATATCAGAGAGATGATATTCCAAATCATGCTAGGTGTGAGTATGCCCTGAACATAAAATAAGAAAGGAAGGTGCTCGACTGAGCTCCAATCTCTGGTTTCTCCTTGTAAGACATTCACAGCAAGAACTTGTCTTTTTATCACAACAAAAAATAACTTTCCTTTTTCCTTCCATGCGCCTAGCATTTGCGGAATTTCCATGAACAGAGATTCTTTGAAAGGGATTCCCGTCTGTGGAACACATTACTGCAGGACTGCTTCCCTGTAGATTACAATATAGTTGTCTTCAAATCCAATGTAAACAAATACTTGCCATAAACCACCCTGTAAGTAATCAAACTTAGTTCATACCATTAATTGTTCAGCATCTTTCGTCTGACAATCCTTCCATCTAATTAACCCTTATCCTTGAATAGCTCTTGGCCTTGAGAAGTGGTGACCTAACAGTGAATAAAAAGAAACTAAAAAAGGTAGGCACACAAAAAAAAAACTAAAAAAGGTAGTCACACAAAAAAAAACTAAAAAAGGTAGGCACACAAAAAAAAACTAAAAAAGGTAGGCGCACAAAAAAAAAAAAAAAGGTAGGCACACAAGAAAAAACTAAAAAAGGTAGGCACACAAAAAAAAAACTAAAAAAGGTAGGCGCACAAAAAAAAAACTAAAAAAGGTAGGCACACAAAAAAAAACTAAAAAAGGTAGGCACACAAAAAAAAACTAAAAAAGGTAGGCACACAAAAAAAACTAAAAAAGGTAGGCGCACAAAAAAAAAACTAAAAAAGGTAGGCACACAAAAAAAAACTAAAAAAGGTAGGCGCACAAAAAAAAACTAAAAAAGGTAGGCACACAAAAAAAAAACTAAAAAAGGTAGGGGCACAAAAAAAAAACTAAAAAGGTAGGCACACAAAAAAAAAACTAAAAAAGGTAGGCGCACAAATAAAAAACTAAAAAAGGTAGGCACACAAAAAAAAAACTAAAAAAGGTAGGCACACAAAAAAAAACTAAAAAAGGTAGGCGCACAAAAAAAAACTAAAAAAGGTAGGCACACAAAAAAACTAAAAAAGGTAGGCACACAAAAAAAAAACTAAAAAAGGTAGGCGCACAAAAAAAAAACTAAAAAAGGTAGGCGCACAAAAAAAAAACTAAAAAAGGTAGGCACACAAAAAAAAACTAAAAAAGGTAGGCACACAAAAAAAAACTAAAAAAGGTAGGCGCACAAAAAAAAACTAAAAAAGGTAGGCACACAAAAAAAACTAAGAAAGGTAGGCACACAAAAAAAAACTAAAAAAGGTAGGCGCACAAAAAAAAAACTAAAAAAGGTAGGCACACAAAAAAAAACTAAAAAAGGTAGGCACACAAAAAAAAACTAAAAAAGGTAGGCACACATAAAAAAACTAAAAAAGGTAGGCGCACAAAAAAAAACTAAGAAAGGTAGGCGCACAAAAAAAAACTAAAAAAGGTAGGCACAAAAAAAAAACTAAAAAAGGTAGGCACACAAAAAAAAACTAAAAAAGGTAGCCACACAAAAAAAAACTAAAAAAGGTAGGCGCACAAAAAAAAACTAAAAAAGGTAGGCACACAAAAAAAAACTAAAAAAGGTAGGCACACAAAAAAAAACTAAAAAAGGTAGGCACACAAAAAAAAACTAAAAAGGTAGGCACACATAAAAAAAACTAAAAAAGGTAGGCGCACAAAAAAAAACTAAGAAAGGTAGGCGCACAAAAAAAAACTAAAAAAGGTAGGCACACAAAAAAAAACTAAAAAAGGTAGGCACACAAAAAAAAACTAAAAAAGGTAGGCACACAAAAAAAAAACTAAAAAAGGTAGGCACACAAAAAAAAACTAAAAAAGGTAGGCACACAAAAAAAAACTGAAAAAGGTAGGCACACAAAAAAAACTAAAAAAGGTAGGCACAAAAAAAACTAAAAAAGGTAGGCACAAAAAAAACTAAAAAAGGTAGGCACACAAAAAAAAAACTAAAAAAGGTAGGCGCACAAAAAAAAAACTAAAAAAGGTAGGCGCACAAAAAAAAAACTAAAAAAGGTAGGCACACAAAAAAAAAACTAAAAAAGGTAGGCACACAAAAAAAAACTAAAAAAGGTAGGCGCACAAAAAAAAACTAAAAAAGGTAGGCACACAAAAAAAAACTAAGAAAGGTAGGCACACAAAAAAAAACTAAAAAAGGTAGGCGCACAAAAAAAAAACTAAAAAAGGTAGGCACACAAAAAAAAACTAAAAAAGGTAGGCACACAAAAAAAAACTAAAAAAGGTAGGCACACATAAAAAAAACTAAAAAAGGTAGGCGCACAAAAAAAAACTAAGAAAGGTAGGCGCACAAAAAAAAACTAAAAAAGGTAGGCACAAAAAAAAAACTAAAAAAGGTAGGCACACAAAAAAAAACTAAAAAAGGTAGCCACACAAAAAAAAACTAAAAAAGGTAGGCGCACAAAAAAAAACTAAAAAAGGTAGGCACACAAAAAAAACTAAAAAAGGTAGGCACACAAAAAAAAACTAAAAAAGGTAGGCACACAAAAAAAAACTAAAAAGGTAGGCACACATAAAAAAAACTAAAAAAGGTAGGCGCACAAAAAAAAACTAAGAAAGGTAGGCGCACAAAAAAAAACTAAAAAAGGTAGGCACACAAAAAAAAACTAAAAAAGGTAGGCACACAAAAAAAAAACTAAAAAAGGTAGGCACACAAAAAAAAAACTAAAAAAGGTAGGCACACAAAAAAAAACTAAAAAAGGTAGGCACACAAAAAAAAACTGAAAAAGGTAGGCACACAAAAAAAAGTAAAAAAGGTAGGCACAAAAAAAACTAAAAAAGGTAGGCACAAAAAAAACTAAAAAAGGTAGGCACAAAAAAAAACTAAAAAAGGTAGGCACACAAAAAAAACTAAAAAAGGTAGGCACACAAAAATATAAATAAAAAAGGTAGACACACAAAAAAAACTAAAAAAGGTAGGCACACAAAAAAAACTAAAAAAGGTAGGCACACAAAAAAAACTGAAAAAGGTAGGCACACAAAAAAACTAAAAACTAAATAAGGTAGGCACACAAAAAAAAACTAAAAAAGGTAGGCACACAAAAATAACTAAAAAAGGTAGGCACACAAAACAAAAAAAACTAAAAAAGGTAGGCACACAAAAAAAAACTGAAAAAGGTAGGCACACAAAAAAAACTAAAAAAGGTAGGCACAAAAAAAAACTAAAAAAGGTAGGCACACAAAAAAAAACTAAAAAAGGTAGGCACACAAAAATATAAATAAAAAAGGTAGACACACAAAAAAAACTAAAAAAGGTAGGCACACAAAAAAAACTAAAAAAGGTAGGCACACAAAAAAAACTGAAAAAGGTAGGCACACACACAATAAAAACTAAAAAAGGTAGGCGCACAAAAAAAAAACTAAAAAAGGTAGGCACACAAAAAAAAACTAAAAAAGGTAGGCACACAAAAAAAACTAAAAAAGGTAGGCACACAAAAAAACTAAAAACTAAATAAGGTAGGCACACAAAAAAAAACTAAAAAAGGTAGGCACACAAAAATAACTAAAAAAGGTAGGCACACAAAACAAAAAAAACTAAAAAAGGTAGGCGCACACAAAAAAAATCGGCAGAGGACAATTGCAAGAAAAACATTTGGTATGCCGCAGGCAAATTTTTTATTTTGAAAATACAGCAGAGAAAAAAAGTTAAGGAACTACTGTTTTATGACTAAAATGGAAAAAAAACAAAGGAGACTGTTTTCAACTAGTGTGCCTAGTTAGTGAGAAGATAATTTTAGATGAATTTGAACCGAATGAAAAGAGCACAAACAAAACTACCTTTGAGTAAAGGAGATTTTAAGAATAAAACCTTTGTTCCTTCAATTCTTTTGTGTTAATCCAAGGGTCATTTTCTCTGTCTGTCTGTCTGTCTGTCTGTCTGTCTGTCTGTCTGTCTGTCTGTCTGTCTGTCTGTCTGTCCGTCATAATTTTTCTCAGAAATATTTTAACTTCTTTTAGAAATGGAAAATATTGCATTAATAGTAAATAATGAATTCCCAACAAATAAAGCGGATGCCATGACCGGAAATAGAAAGCAACACCTTGAGATCTTCAGTCTGATGTTCTACAAACTGAGCTATTTAGATTTCCTTATAAATAGATCTTAAAACATTACCATAACAAAATAATTATAGCTTTGATGTGACGTCTTAAATCTATGATTTACGTCATGTTTGAAAACATGAATTCAAATATAAGCGATCATAAAAATAAATAAATGAATGGTTAAACATTAACCAATAGCGTTGTAAATTCTTTTAATAATCCAAAACAATATATTTTACGTATTGGTGTTGAAAAATATTTAATATATAGTATGAAAATATATTTATGGCAATTAAGTCTTTTAATTATTTTTATATTACATATATATATATATATATATATATATATATATATATATATATATATATATATATACTCGCCAAACTGTCTCGTCTACTTATAATATAACGAAGACTTTCTCTGTCAGGATGTCAGGATGTCTGTCTGTCCGTCCTGGGGAATTTTTGTAAACGTAATTTCAGAAATAAACAATAAATAATCCCCCCCCCCCCTATTTTTTTTTTTCCCGACAAAAAAAAAATTTTTTTTTTTTCTTTTTTAAACAAAAAAAAGTATTCGGAGACAAATATTTTTTTCTTTGTCTCACCACCAAAGAACGCGGCAGCCTAGCAAAAATAGACGACCGTTAGGGAGTCTATTTTCGCTAGTCCACTTATAATATAACGAGCACCTTCTCTGTCTGTCTGTCTGTCCGGGAGAATTTTTGTAAACGGGGGGAGGAGATAATGACTTTTTAATTAATTTCAAAGTCAGAAACATAACAAATACATTAGAGCACATATTAACGACTAAATAAACAATAAATAATTTTGACGCCAAGGCTGTGATTCGAACTCGCAAGCTTAACGCCAATCGACCAAGTTAAAAATAACCTTTTGATTTAACTACTTAAAGAAATGTCTTTTTCATTTCTTTCAGTTAGCAATGAATGATCGTATAATAACTGGTTCTTCGATATAATTTGGGTTCTGCGTTCGCGCTCGATTTTTTTAAGGGGGGGAATTTTCACCCCCCATCCCCGAATTTTTTTTTGTCGGGGGAAAAATCCCCCCCCCCCCAATTTTTTTCCCTTTTTAAACAAAAAGATAAATTTGAAAATTTTTTTTTTTTTTTTAACTAAGAATGTCTCACCACCCAAGAACGTGGCAGCCTAGCAAAAATAGACGACCGTTAGGGAGTCTATTTTCGCTAGTCTATTATATAAAGGGTAGTTGTCTGTCCGTGTGTATCCACTTAAAAGTCAGAAACTATACAAGGCACACCCACAAAGCTGATATTTTCTTTTTGCCTCGGACAGAATAAGGAAACATTTTTTTTGTAATATTCCTTTTTTCAGAGGGTCAACAGGAATAAAATTAGTCAGGGGGTGTCGATATTTGGAGTTATTTTTTTCTTCCATCTTTCTTTGGTATAAAATGGTACTTTTGAAAATGTAACGTGTGTATGTGGCAGTCTAAAAGTAAAAAACTACACAGGATACAGTTACAAACTTATATCATCGGATTTAGTATGACTCCAAATTGGTTGTGGTAAAAAAGAATATTGTAATATTCGTCCCCTTGGGATCACTAGGGACCAAATTAGTGCATGGAAGGGGGGGGGGATTAAAATTCTTACTGGTAGTTGTTTCAAAGCCACTGCAATTAGATCAGTCAGTCAGTCAGCTTTCTTTTTGTCTTTTTTTTCTTTCTTTTATATTGAACCGAGAGAGAGGGAGAGAGAGAGAGAGAGAGAGAGAGAGAGAGAGAGAGAGAGAGAGAGGAGGAGGAGGAAAGGATTACATACACTTTTTAACACTCTTCTATGTTGTTGTTCATGCTCTCGAGCAACGCTGGGTAGCCATGCCAGTCTGTCTCTCTCTCTCTCTCTTATATATATATATATATATATATATATATATATATTATATATTCTTTCTTTCTTCCCCTCTATAAAGGGCAGTTGTCTGTATGTCTGTTTGTCTGTTTGTCTGTTTGTATGTCCAGCTTCTCCTCAAAAACTACGCGGCGACATGTCAAAAAGTTGACATCTTCAGCACCGTACAACACCTGGGATCATAATATCTCAAAATTACAACAAAAAAACATGTTGTTGGGGGTCAACGGGGCCAGTCTTCGGCAGCGGGTCTGGTTTTTTCAAACTTTTCTAATGTTATTCAGTAGTAATTTGGAAATCATCCAATGTAATTATGTAATAATAATTTCGTTTTCAACCAACTTATTCTTGTGCACGTGACGTCACAGTAATAGGTATATGACGTCATCGTTATAGGTTTTGAATTTTTTTTTCTTTTCAAAATTTATTTTACTTCAACATATTTTTATACATAACATATAAAAGTGTATTCTTATGTAAAATTCACAGAGTAAGATGATGAGAGTATTCCTGAATCTATAAACCCACCTCTTAGGGGTCCATGGGGCATATTTTATCGGGGGGGGGGGGCTTTTCAGTTATTTTTCATTATATTTTATAGTGATGAAACAAGAAAAAAAGAGGAATTTGACAAGTACACGTTTACAGTGACCCGTTGAGTCATAACCACTCTATATATGTATAAAAAAAGAAAAAGAGAATTTAACCAGTACATGTTACCAGTGACCCGTTGGGTCATAACCACTCTATATATGTATAAAAAAGACCCAGAACCGGGGGTGCTTCTACAATATAGGACCCGGAGGCTTCTGCAGAATAGGGACCATGGGTGCTTCTACAGTATAGGACCCAGAACCGGGGGTGCTTCTACCATATAGAATCCGGAGGCTTCTACAGAATAGGGGCAATGGTGCTTCTACAGTATAGGGACCAGAGGTGCTTCTACAGTATAGGACCCAGTACCGGGGGTGCTTCTACAATATTAGAACACAGAGGCTTCTGCAGTAAAAGGACCATGGGTGCTTCTCCAGTATAGGGACCAAGAATGCTTCTACTGTATATGACCCAGCACCAGGGGTGCTTCTACATTTTAGAACCCGGAGGCTTCTGCAGAATAGGGACAATGGGTGCTTCTCCAGTATAGGGACCAGGGGTGCTTCTCCACTATAGGGACCTGGTGTGGTGCTTCTAAAGTATCACGGCCCGCCAGGAATGTTGGTGATTCTATAGTATAACAGTCCCTAGAAATATTGGTGCTTCTGAAGTATAACGGTCTCACCCCAGGAATGTTGGTGCTTCTAAATTATAATGGTCCCTACAAATGTTGGTGCTTCTAAAGTATAACGGTCCCCCCAGGAATGTTGTTAAAGGATAGCTAAGGAAGAGCGATAACTCACGTTTTTAAAAAAAAGTTGGGGGGGGGGGGCTGGAGAGATTTAGGGGTCGGGGAAAATTTTAGGGGTCAGGACGAACTTTTTAGGGGTCAGGCCAAATTTTTTACTTTTTTTTGGTTTTGAACTCAAAATATTTCTCAGGGTTGGGGAAGAGTGAAAAATAAGGGGGCTGGAGAGATTTAGGGGTCGGGGAAAATTTTAGGGGTCAGGCGGAACTTTTTAGGGGTCAGGCCAAATTTTTTTGTTTTTTTTGGTTTTGAACTCAAAATATTTCTAATGGTTGGGGGAGAGTGAACAATTAGGGGCCTGGAGAGATTTAGGGGTCGGGGAAAATTTTAGGGGTCAGGACGAACTTTTTAGGGGTCAGGCCAAATTTTTTTGTTTTTTTTTGTTTTGAAGTCAAAATATATCTCATGGTTGGGGGAGAGTGAAAAATTAGGGGGCTGGAGAGATTTAGGGGTCGGGGAAAATTTTAGGGGTCAGGACGAACTTTTTAGGGGTCAGGCCAAATTTTTTTGTTTTTTTTGGTTTTTAACTGAAAATATTTCTCAGGGTTGGGGGAGAGTGAAAAATTAGGGGGCTGGAGAGATTTAGGGGTAAGGGAAAATTTTAGGGGTCAGGACGAACTTTTTAGGGTTCAGGCCAAATTTTTTTCTTTTTTCTGGTTTTGAACTCAAAATATTTCTCAGGGTTGGGAGAGAGTGAACAATTAGGGGGCTGGAGAGATTTAGGGGTCGGGGAAAATTTTAGGGGTCAGGACGAACTTTTTAGGGGTCAGGCCAAATTTTTTTTTTTTTTTTTGAACTTAAAATATTTCTCAGGGTTGTGGGACACTGACAAAAAAAGTTGTGGGGGGCTTGAGAAATTAGGGGGTCGGGGAAAATTTTAGGGGTCAGGCCAAATTTTTTAGGGGTCCGGCCAAATTTTTTTTTTTTTTCTTTTTTTGAACTTAAAATATTTCTCAGGGTTGTGGGATAGTGAAAAAAAAGTTCGGGGGTGGGGCTAGAGAGATTAGGGGGTCGAGGAAAATTTTAGGGGTCAGGCCAAATTTTTTAGGGGTCCGGCCAAATTTTTTTTTTTTTCTTTTTTTGAACTTAAAATATCTCTCAGGGTTATAGGACACTGAAAAAAAATTCGGGGGGGGGGGCTGGAGAGATTAGGGGGTCGGGGAAAATTTTAGGGGTCAGGACGAACTTTTTAGGGGTCAGGCCAAATTTTTTGTTTATTTTTGTTTTGAAGTCAAAATATTTCTCATGGTTGGGGGAGAGTGAAAAATAAGGGGGCTGGAGAGATTTAGGGGTCGGGGAAAATTTTAGGGGTCAGGACGAACTTTTTAGGGGTCAGGCCAAATTTTTTTGTTTTTTTTTGTTTTGAAGTCAAAATATTTCTCATGGTTGGGGGAGAGTGAAAAATTAGGGGGCTGGAGAGATTTAGGGGTCGGGGAAAATTTTAGGGATCAGGCCGAACTTTTTAGGGGTCAGGCCAAATTTTTTTGTTTTTTTTTGTTTTGAAGTCAAAATATTTCTCATGGTTGGGGGGAGTGAAAAATTAGGGGGCTAGAGAGATTTAGGGGTCGGGGGAAATTTTAGGGGTCAGGCGGAACTTTTTAGGGGTCAGGCCAAATTTTTTTGTTTTTTTTGGTTTTGAAGTCAAAATATTTCTCATGGTTGGGGGAGAGTTAAAAATTAGGGGGCTGGAGAGATTTAGGGGTCGGGGAAAATTTTAGGGGTCAGGCGGAACTTTTTAGGGGTCAGGCCAAATTTTTTTCTTTTTTTTGGTTTTGAACTGAAAATATTTCTCAGGGTTGGGGGAGAGTGAAAAATTAGGGGGCTCGAGAGATTTAGGGGTCGGGGAATATTTTAGGGGTCAGGACGAACTTTTTAGGGGTCAGGCCAAATTTTTTTCTTTTTTTTGGTTTTTAACTGAAAATATTTCTCATGGTTGGAGGAGAGTGAAAAATTAGGGGGCTGGAGAGATTTAGGGGTCGGGGAAAATTTTAGGGGTCAGGACGAACTTTTTAGGGGTCAGGCCAATTTTTTTTATTTTTTTTGGTTTTGAAGTCAAAATATTTCTCATCGTTGGGGGAGAGTGCAAAATTAGAGGGGTGGAGAGATTCAGGGGTCGGGGAAAATTTTAGGGGTCAGGACGATCTTTTTAGGGGTCAGGCCAAATTTTTTTCTTTTTTTTGGTTTTGAACTCAAAATATTTCTCATGGTTGGGGGAGAGTGAACAATTAGGGGGCTGGAGAGATTTAGGGTCGGGAAAATTTTAGGGGTCAGGCGGAACTTTTTAGGGGTCAGGCCAAATTTTTTTGTTTTTTTTTGTTTTGCAGTCAAAATATTTCTCATGGTTGGGGGAGAGTGAAAAATTAGGGGCTGGAGAGATTTATGGGTCGGGGAAAATTTTAGGGGTCAGGCCAAATTTTTTAGGGTCCGCTCAAATTTTGGGGCTGCGATATGTACGTATTTAGCTTTCACACCGGGGCTGCGATAGGTACTTATTTAGCATTCAGCGGTGGTGATAGGTACTTATATAGCATGTGCACATGGGCGGTAATAAGTACGTATATAGTATGCGCACCGGGGCAGTGATAGGTATGTATTTAGCATGCGCACTGAGGCAGCGATCGGTTCACATATAGCACGCGCACCGGGGCAGCGATAGGTACGTATATAGCACGCACACAGGGGCGGCGAAAGGTACATATTTAAAATTCACACTGGGGCGGCGAAAGGTACATATTTAAAATTCACACCAGGGCGGCGATAGGTACGTATTTAGCATTCACACCAGGGCGGCGATAGGTATGTATTTAGCATTCACACCGGGGCAGCGATAGGTATGTATTTAGCATTCGTACCAGGGTGGCGATATGTACGTATTTAGCTTCTGCACTGGGGCGGTGATAAGTACGTATTTAGAATTCACACCGGGGCGGCGATAGGTACGTATTTAGAATTCACACTGGGGCGGCGATAGGTATGTATTTAGCATTCGCACCGGTGCGGCGATATGTACGTATTTAGCTTCCACACCAGGGCGGCGATAGGTACGTGTTCAGAATTCAGGGGTGGCGATAGCTACGTATATAGGATTTACACATGGGCAGCAATAAGTACGTACATAGCATGCGCTCTGCGGCGGCGATCAGTACATATATAGCACGCACACCGGGGCGGCGAAAGGTATGTATTTCGCATTCGCACCGTGGTGGTGATAGGTACGTATTTAGCATTCGCACCGGGGCGGCTATAGGTACGTATTTAGCATTCGCACCAGGGCGGCTATAGGTACGTATTTAGCATACGCACTGGGCCGGCGATAGGTATGTATTTAGCATTCACACCAAAGCGGCAATATGTACATATTAATTATTCGCACTAGGGCAGCGATAGGTACTTATGTAGCATGCACACCAGGGCGCAATTGGTATGTCTTTAGTATTTGCACTAGGGCAGCGATAGGTACTTATGTAGCATGCACACCGGGGCGCAATAGGTATGTATTTTGCATTCACACCAGGGCAACGATAGGTACTATTTAGCATTCGCAACGGGGCGGCGATAGGTACTTTAATAGTATCTGCACCGGGGCGGCGATAGGTACGTATATAGTATGTGCACTGGGGCGGCGATAGGTACGTATATAGTATGCGCACCGGGGTGATGATAGATACGTATATAGTATGAACACCTGGGTGGAGAAAGTACCTATATAGAAGGCACAGATAGAAGTGTTACTTTTTATAGAAATATGTCATACTATTACCCTGGGCAATAGGAGAAATGGTGGGGAAGAAACAGCTTTTGCAAAAGGCAAAATTAGAAAGTAGCGGCGAAATGGGGCGACCAGGGAAGAGAAAGGTAGCAGATAAAGAGACGGCTATAGAGAGAGGGGGCGGACATAGAAGTTTGAATATAAAGATGTTACACACACGATCTTTCTTCAAATATATGTTGTTATGACCCCGAGCAACGCCGGGTAGCCCCGCTAGTTTTCTTATATAAAGGGCAGTTGTCTGTATGTTTGTCTGTTTGTATGGCCAGCTACTCCTCAAAAACTACGCGGCGACATGGCAAAAAGTTTACATCTTTAGGACCGCACATATCCTGGGATCATAATATCTCAAAATTACAAAAAAAAAAAATGTCCCCGGGGGTCAACGGGGCCAGTTTTTGGGGGCGGGTCTGGTTTTTTGAAACTTTTTCAATGTTATTTACTGGTGATTTTGAAATCAGCCAATGTATTCATGTAACAACTTGATAAAAATGCACTGTCCGGTTGTATCAAGTCATCCCATAACTTCTGTCCGGATGTATCGATAACAGTGAAACAAGGGTTGCTCAATCACATCCGCACCTAGCAACCTAAACTTATATCTTTTAAAATAAAAATAGTTCTTTGGGGGGAGGGGGGGGAGAATGTTTGGGACGCGGGTGGGGTGCGGGTGGTAGGAGTGGGGGGGAATTATCAACATCTTCATCCTGTGGGGGTGCATATACAATATAGGACCCGGGTGCTTCTGCAGAATAGGGACCATGGGTTCTTATGCAGTATAGGGATCAGGGGTACTTCTACAGTATAGGGACCAGGGGTGCTTCTACAGCATAGGACCCAGCACCGGGGGTGCTTCTACAGAATAGGGACCATGGGTGTTTATGCAGTATAGGCACCGGGGGTGTTTCTACAGTATAGGATCCAGAGGCTTCTGCAGTACAGGCACCGGGGGGGGGGGGGCTTCTGCAGTATAGCCACCGGGGCGCTTCTACAGTATAGGACCCAGTACTGGGGGTGCTTTTACAGTATAGGACCCAGCACCGGGGGGGGGGGGCTTCGTCAATTAAGGACCCAGAGGCTTCGGCGTTGTCCGGGAAAAAGTGCTCAATATCCTATTTTGCTTGCGGAGAGGAGGAGGAGGGAGAGCCCCGGGCAACGCCGGGTACCC
This sequence comes from Sepiola atlantica, assembly GCA_963556195.1. NCBI lineage: Eukaryota > Metazoa > Mollusca > Cephalopoda > Sepiida > Sepiolidae > Sepiola > Sepiola atlantica. The sequence goes on along the minus strand of OY744536.1, from coordinate 16,469,790 downwards.
CTGCTAGTATTATATAAAGGCCAGTTGTCTGTATGTCTGTCTGTTTGTCTGTTTGTTTGTATGGCCAGCTACTCCTCAAAAACTACTCGGCAAACTGTCGACAAGTCGACATCTTTAGGACCGGACAACACCTGGGAGCATAATATCTCAAAATTACAACAAAAAAATGTCCCCGGGGGTCAACGGGGCCAGTTTTCGGGGGCGGGTCTGGTTTTTTTAAACTTTTTCAATGTTATTTACTGGTGATTTTGAAATAAGCCAATGTATTCATGTAACAACTTGATAAAAATACACTGTCCGGTTGTATCAAGTCATCCCATAACTTCTGTCCGGATCTATCGATAACAGTGAAACAAGGGTTGCTCAATCACATCCGCACCTAGCAACCTAAACTTATATCTTTTAAAATAAAAATAGTTCTTTGGGGGGAGGTGGGGGGGAGAATGTTTGGGACGCGGGTGGGGTGGGGGGAATTTTTGGGGGGCGGGTGGTAGGGGTGGGGGGAATTATCAACATCTTCATCCTGCGGGGGTGCTTATACAATATAGGACCCGGAGGCTTCTGAAGTATATGGACCTGGGTGGGGGGTTCTTCTGCAGTATAGGCACGAGGGGTGCATCTACAGTACAGGACCCAGCACCGGGGGTGCGTATACAATATAGGACCCGGGTGCTTCTGCAGAATAGGGACCATGGGTTCTTATGCAGTATAGGGACCAGGGGTACTTCTACAGTATAGGGACCAGGGGTGCTTCTACAGCATAGGACCCAGCACCGGGGGTGCTTCTACAATATAGGACCCGAATGCTTCTACAGAATAGGGACCATGGGTGTTTATGCAGTATAGGCACCGGGGGTGCTTCTACAGTATAGGATCCAGAGGCTTCTGCAGTACAGGCACGGGGGGTGCTTCTGCAGTATAGCCACCGGGGCGCTTCTACGGTATAGGACCCAGCACCGGGGGTGCTTTTACAGTATAGGACCCAGCACCGGGGGGGGGGGCTTTGTCAATTTAGGACCCAGAGGCTTCGGCGTTGTCCGGGGAAAAAGTGCTCAATATCCTATTTTGCTTGCGGAGAGGAGAGGAGGAGGAGGGAGAGCCCCGGGCAACGCCGGGTACCCCTGCTAGTATATATATATAAGAGAGAGAGAGAGACAGACAGACTGGCATGGCTACTGATGAGTCCCGATTGAAAAAGGACGAAACGTATACGTACATAGATAATAAACAATAACAAATATTTATTATTTGTCGCTCCTTGAAAGTAGAGCACTGTAATTGGTAGTATTAACACAGCATGACGTCACTTGCTTATAATGCATCATTCCTTCCCTTAATAGAAGTAGAATGCCTCGACGTCAAAGCCGCCGTTAAAGTGTTAAAATTATCATAGTTTATTCGCTGTTTACAATTGGCCCAGCGATTAGCGACGTCGGACTGGAGTTGAAAAATACTTGAGGTCCGGGGTTTCGAATCGCATGACCGGTAGTGAATAGTCATATCTCTATGCTGATGAGTCCCGATTGAAAAAGGACGAAACGTATACGTACATAGATAATAAACAATAACAAATATTATATATATATATATATATATATATATATATATATATAAAAGATGAACATAGTCTGTCTGTCTATCCACCTTTTATGATTTCTCCATTCAATGCAGTCTTAAAAAAACATTTTTTTTACTAAGTCACACTTATCAAGGCTAAGAGTCACTCGAGGATAAGAGTTAATGACTTATGACAAAGGTTTTGACATTAGATTTGGAGAGGACCATGTTGTAGCCCTCAGGGAAGCGATTTTGTGGCAACGTGTTCCACAGATGAGAAATTCTTGGAGAGAAACTCTGTTCATGGAAATTCTGTTTGATGTTAGGTGCACGGAAGAAGAAAAGAAAGTTATCTGCTGCGATAGTAGAGAGATGAGTTATTGCTGTGAAAAGGAGGAATCAGAGTGGAAGCTCAGTCTTGAGTAGAAAGAGACTAGCAACGTCTCTTCTGTGTATCAATTATAAATCACTCTAAACACTGGACTCTGGCTTTAAGACCAATCAATAGTAGGGAAGATAAGATATCCCTTTTAAACTCCACACAATGAACAAAGTGTCTTTTCTTTTCTTTTCTTTCTTTTACTTAGCAAATATGTGAGTGTTTATAATAAAATTTGTAAATTCATTTTATGTTTAAATTTGATAGAGAAAACAATTTAAGTAAAGAAGAAAACTAAACTTTAACCCACCTGAACACCTGTGTCCGAAGTAGCAGTAGTAGTGAATGATGAAAATCTCCAATCAGCAGTCTCTTTCAACCAATCACAGCACGATAAATATTCAACCCTTAAATTTTGCGAGCACTATAAAAACCCAAACACACAGATTTCTTTCTTTTTCTTTGTTTCGGTAATTTTCTTCCATACACGACATACGTGAGTACATCCTTAAAAGTTAACCTTGGCCCCCGGCTGAAAGGCCTCAATAGACGCAACGAGAAACTTTCAAGGACTACTAAGCACAGCGTCAGCATATACACACTGTTAACCGAAAACTCTTGCAGACAAGTAAGTACATACACTCTCTCTCACTAAAAAAATAGGCACACTAATATAAACGCACATCTTCATACCTATTCCCATTTACATACACGTAAACACAAATGAACAGGTGTATTCAATTTTTTCTTACAGACAAAACAACTCTTCTTTCATTAGAATCTTCTTGTGACTCTTTGAACTCTCGTATTTTACGAACTCGTTGTCTTGAGTTGTCAATAAAAATGTATTATTTTGACATTATTTCATTTGATATTTTCTTTCCTTCTCCACCTCTGCTGCCGAAATAGCTTGTTTTCTCAGCATGTAGTGTAAGTAAAACAAGATCTCTTTTTTTGGTGTCTTTAATTCTACATTTAACAAAAACTTTAATTATCGATAAATGTTATCTATTTAGTGATGAGAGGTAATTTATAATTTATCTTTATCCTTTTAAAAAGTTTTTAAAAAGTTTACTGAGTAAAACAAAAAAATTGAATAGTTTTTATTGCAATTTAAAGTAAAAAAAATATTTTGATACTTGTAAGGAATAGACGTCGAGAAGATTCTAGATCTTATGGCGTCAGTTTCGAGTATTGACGGAGAATCCTGCGTCAGTCCTGGAAATCTGGAAATTCTTGAAGCAGTTTACAATTTGAAAGTCACCTTCTTTTCTTTTTTCTTTTAGGAATATTTTCTAACTATTTTTTTGAGAGGCTAAAAGATTTTTTTAACACTAACCCTAACCCTTTCATATATTTAGTGTTGTCTGCCTTTTTACATTTTTTTCTCAGCTTTCAAATCGTAAACGGCTTCGGTCATTTACGGGAGTAAATCAGGATTTTCCATCAATACACGGAACTGATTCCATAAAAACTTAAATCCTCTGGCTACCCATTCCTTACAAGTACCCATATTTTTACAAGTTGAGGAAGAATTTGAAAACATGATGTAAACAGGTACTTCAGCTAGTATTAGAATTAATTACAAAATTTTAATTTTGATCATTTTATTTTCTCCTTATTTTCTCCTTCTTTTGTTCCCCTTTTTATTATTCTTTCTTCCACGTTTTCTCTTCATCTTTTATTTTATTGATGAGAATGAGGACTTTTTTTTTTTATCTTATCTATCATTTTTCTTTTCTTCATCTTTTACCTATCTTTCTCTTCTTCATCCTTTCCCGTTCTTCTTCATTTTCTTCCTTCCTTTATCTTTTTCCTTTCTTCTTCTTCAACTTCCTCTTTTTCCTTTTCTTCTCCATCTTTTTTCTTTTTCTCTATCGTCTTCCTCTTCTTTTTCGCTTTTCTTTCATATTCTTCCTTTCTTTATTTTCATCCGATTCTATTTCTTTTCTTCTTCACTTTCCTTCTTCATCTTTTTTCTTTCATCCTTCTTCATTTTCTTCTTCTATAATAATAATAATAATAATAATAATAATAATAATATTAATTAATAATAATAATAATAATAATAAGAAGAATAACAATCATCTAATCTTTATAGCTTCATCTAAAAATTCTTACTAACAAGAAAGATTAATATTATTCTTTGCACCAAAATAAATGCATAGTTCTAGAACAACTCTTATCCATTTTCATGACTATATTGAATGTGAACCTTACAAAATGAAGATGACCCACCATTAATTAAATGTGATCTTTAAAAGATCTATTTTGAGTCAGAAGACATTTTCCCAGACATAACCTTCATGTTGTCCTAGTTATTTTGTAGCAGAGCGCGGGAGAGATTTAACAGAGTTTGGCCAAGGGACGAAACTCATGGAAGCTTAAATGCCAGACACACTTTCATTAAGCAGTCAGTGAATGCCAACAAGAGTTGAAAAACACTACGACTGTGCGTGTGTGTCTGTGTGAGTGTGTGTGTATGTGTGATACCCAACAAATTGTTGGGCTTTCGATCTGGGGGGTGGGGGGTGGCTAGTATGATAAATTGAGAATTAAGACAAAAAAAAAATAAAAAATAAAATAAAACGACTATTTAGTATAATTAACTTGATATTTTGTTTGTAATTCCTGCACAATGAGTTTAGTCCGGCACTGTTCTTGGGAAAATGTCTAACCTTGATTTTAACTAAATTGATTTCATATCTTCATATGTTTTTTCTTATATTTTTAGGCTAGCATAGTAAATAGTTTGCTCCCTTGTGAGATTAAATCTTTCTTTCTTTCTCCCCCCCCCCACATCTTTCTCTCTTGATATATATATATATATATATATATATATATATATATATATATATATATATATATATATATATATATATATATATATATATACAGGGTGGGCAAAAATAAGGGTCCTATTTTTAAAAATTCATAACTTTTTTATTTATTGATTTTTTTATAATTTTTTTTAGAATAAGTAAAGGACCCCTTCCGAAGCAAGCATGAGCCGTATTAGCCCTAAGGAACGTACCCTCATTTAGAAAACATTATTTTTGCTTAAAAAACTCAAAACAGTGTAAAAAACAATACTTTAGTTTTTGTAAGTTTTAAGAAGTGTTTTTCGGCTAAAATTTGTTTTGTTTATTTCAAAAAATCTCGGAAGGGCTAGTCTACACACACATAAAGTTTGGTGAGTTTAACTTTTATTTTGTGGAAGTTATTCAAATTCAAGTTATTCAAATTTAAAGATAGGACCCTTATTTTGGCCCAGCCTGTATATATATATATATATATATATATATATATATATATATATATATATATATATATATATATATATATATATATATATATATATTTAGGCAGCAAGTCGTTATCTAAGCAAGCGTTGTTGAACGTCACGGAACTTTCTCGTTTGTATATCTTCTTCGTGAGGTTCTCAAACCGTCGAGCTATCCTTCTGGTTTCAGGTGGCAATCCGTAGAGTACTTCTCCGATTGTTCTTAATTCGGCCATTTTTTTCGAACGCTTTCGACTTTCATAGTCGTCTTCAGGATTAGGTTGTTGTTTTTTTTTCTAAATAAGAAGACTTGAGTTAATGTTTTATAGGTATCGTTAAGGGCGAATGAAAGTATATAGTAAGTTCAGACAAATAAATTTATGACATTATTTATTTCAGTTCCAAGAATTCAAGATCAACAATGATTAGACGTACGAGCGTTTCTGAGACGATTAGGAATTTTTATTCATTTATTTTTTTAATAATTTATTTATTAACTCCAATAAGGGCCTTCTTCAGTGCCTTTTACAAAAGATCACAAATAGAAGTTAAGCAAAAAACGTCAACATTTTCTTCTTATTTGACACAATATGTTTTACAGGTAAAAAGAAAGAAAGTGATTTTTCTATTGTACATTTATGCTCCACTATATATTTTGACTTTAATTTATATATATATATATATATATATATATATATATATATATATAGCATGTATCACTAGTTAGTAAAGAAAAACATCAAAGTGCTCGATTGTAGGTTTTACAAGAGCTAATATTAATTATTTTATTTAAATAATATACATTACTGTGTCTGTTAGGGATATCCGGGTTTCATCTATCTGGTCATCCTGGATTTGGGAAAAAATCCGGCTTGTTTATATTCCAGAAAGATTCATCGTTCTTGTTGAGAGCTGATGATGACCATTTTATTCCATATGATATCTATATCACTTTTTCGCTCTCTCTCTCTCTCTCTCTCTCTCTCTCTCATTCTTTTTCTTTCTTCCCCTTTCTCTCTCTCTCTCTCTCTCTCTCTCTCTCTCTCTCTGTTTATTTACAGTCGAAGATAATAAAGAAAAGAAAAAAAAGACTGGAATAATCCATTATAAACAAATGGAAATATCATCACAAGTTCTACAAAACCAAAAACAAAAACAACAGCCCCTCTCCCTTTCTCCCTCCCCTTTTTTATTTTATTTTTAGAACTTGAAGCATAAATCTTTTACTATGATGACCAGATTCGGCATTAAATAACCCAAAAAGGGTTGATATGCCGTAAAACAAAACTACCAAACCAAAAACGATGATTAAACATTTGAAGATATAAAGAACTTGAAGCATAAAAACTTTTACTATAATGACCAGATTCGGCATTAAATAACCCAAAAAGGGTTGATATGCCGTAAAACAAAACTACCAAACCAAAAACGATGATTAAACATTTGAAGATATAAAGAACTTGAAGCATAAAAACTTTTACTATAATGACCAGATTCGGCATTAAATAACCCAAAAAGGGTTGATATGCCGTAAAACAAAACTACCAAACCAAAAACGATGATTAAACATTTGAAGATATAAAGAACTTGAAGCATAAAAACTTTTACTATAATGACCAGATTCGGCATTAAATAACCCAAAAAGGGTTGATATGCCGTAAAACAAAACTACCAAACCAAAAACGATGATTAAACATTTGAAGATATAAAGAACTTGAAGCATAAAAACTTTTACTATAATGACCAGATTCGGCATTAAATAACCCAAAAAGGGTTGATATGCCGTAAAACAAAACTACCACACCAAAAACGATGATTAAACATTTGAAGATATAAAGAACTTGAAGCATAAAAACTTTTACTATAATGACCAGATTCGGCATTAAATAACCCAAAAAGGGTTGATATGCCGTAAAACAAAACTACCTTCCACACTTAATGAAGAAGATTTAGTTACAGAATGCTCCTTCACAAAACTCGTGTTTTTTTTTTATTTAACCTCCACACTTTTCTCCTGGGGATAAACTTTCTCTTTACCTCATAAGCTATCTTCAACATTAAGTCACAAGTAACTGGTTTATGCTGTATTCCAATTTCTTCAACAGATACTACTTTCACATAACTCAAGAGCTTTCTGTCCTTGTTCCTAACCAACAGATCATCTACTTGAATCTTTGTTGTTCCAGATTCATATGTAACAAAACAACTTTCTATTTTCTTAAAAAAAAACATATTTGCAATCAACATATCTCCGGCAAGACAAAATTCTAAGATTCTTTCTCCTTCTGTATTCCTATCACCATATCCATTCCCTACATGAACATTCTCAAAACCACCCCATGTCTTTCCAATATGACGATTCAAATCTCCTGTTACAGCAAGAACCTTCTTCTCACCAACCTTACTAGTTGTTGTAATAAGCCTGTCATAAAACTCATCTTTCGCATCTTCACTCAGACCACATTGGGGCACATAAACAGAAATTGCTGTGAATATTTTCTCACCAACCATCAACTTCATCAGTATGATTCACTGACTTACACGATTAACTTCAATCACTTTATCTACCCATCTCTCTGCAATAAAAATATCAACACCACCTGTTCCCTTTTCATTTTTAAATCCAAAACAGCTTATATCTTGCATTCTTTCTCATAATCATTTACCTCTCCATTGTACTGTCTAATATTTCTTAATGTCTCTGCGAGTATCTAGAGAAAGATTATGCCCTTTTTCAGTGTTGCCATCTAATTTACATAGTGTCCTATCACCATATCCATTTGGCCTGTTGCCCCAAGAGATTCTTAGGCTTTGGCCCCGCAACCGCATCTGTGTCTGCGCCTGAGTCTGACTTGGATTGGATAAGACCATGTCCATTGGCAAGTCAATGGAGATGACATCACAGAACTCGTCGAGGAGCATCATGATGAACTCGCCACTGATGAACTAAAGGAGCTTGAAGCGATGCAGAATGCGAAAATCCATAAGCAGTTGAGTGAGGATGAGGTCGAGGATATAGAGGATATAATAAGTTCAGCTGAAATCAAGCGGATCGGTGCTTATGCTGTTCAGCGACCGTATTAAAAATATATTTTTATAAAAACAATATTATATACTTATTCAGCGTTATACTCTTACTCACTGTACAAAAAAAGTAGAAAAAAATATCCACTAGAACTTTAATTACAAGTATTTTTCCATTCTGCATATCATAATAGCGATTCGTTCACTAAGCGCCCATCTTCTTTCTTAAGAAGATTTCAAGGGCAGATAACTGAAATCTTCTTAAGAAAGAAGACGGAGGCTTACTGAACGAATCGCTGTTATGATACGCAGAATGGAAAAATACTTGTAATTAAAGTTCTAGTGGATATTTTTTTCTACTTTTTTTGTACAGTGAGTAAGAATATAACGCTGAATAACTATTTAATATTGTTTTTATAAAAAAATAATTTTTTCATACGGCCGCTGAATAGCATAAGCACCAGCGGATCTTAGGCTGCTATCAAGAGGTGGTTGACTTCGTTGAGAAGAATCACCCACAAAAACTTCAGGTTTGCCGTACGACTTCACTGTTTAATGGCAATTGTCTTCCTCATTTCAGAAGCAAACTTTTTTGGATAGATTCCTTAAAAAAACTACAAAGCGTCCTAGTATTATTTACCTCCTCTTCAGGAGGTTAGGCACAAGGCCGGTTTTATCTTACTCCCACAAGGTAAGATGTGACCCAAGGTCGGGTCGGGAAAGTAGGACTTGAAAAGCCAGCACCCAAGAAAGTGAGCATTCTGGCCATTAAAAATTGCCTGGACAGCCCCGTCCGCATTCCCCGGTAGGGGCGCCTCAGGCAGTAAGCAATAAACTTACTCCTCCCTAAAGAGGGGAGGAAAAGCCTGGGAGGGTAGACCTCCTAGAACTGCACAGGACAAACCCACAGACCGGCGGAAGTCCGAATGACAAGACGACACCTGTCTATAGGGTGCAGTATCCATCGGAATAGATACTACCCCGGCTAGCAAAGAAAAGAAAGCCTGAAACGATGGAAAGTGAACAGGCTGAAGGTGAAAAGTAAAAAAAAAAACATTAAAAAAATATTAAAAAATCAGAAAAATTATAAAAAATATAAAATATAAAAATTAAATAAAAAATAAATAAGCTACGTTAGCTTTAAGTTTACATAGTGTAAGTTAGAGTAAGTTACAACATCTCCGTCTCCACCTCCCTCTCCTGTACCGCCAAGCCTACACCTCTGTTCGCCGCATTCGTCTCTCTCCAAGGTAAACTGACAATAAACCCCTTTTTTATTGCTTATTTCTTTATAATTTATTTCTTTTTAAATGTCTAATATTTTACCATTTCTGTAGGTTTCCTATCCGTAATTATCTATGTATTAAGGAGTTATGGTAGGTTTTAGGGTTGTGGAACAAATTAAATGGTTTTACATGTATTCTTATGGGAATAATTGATCCAACATACGAATAATTTAACATACGACATAGGTCCCGGAACGAATTAAATTCGTATGTAGAGGTGTTACTGTATTAAAAGCAATGGCTAACTTCTGTCTGTTCACTTTTTTTATAAGTTTTTAAAATTGACATATAGCCCCTCTTGTTCTTTTGCCAAATACAAGCCTTTTGGGGCGTCCCAAAATGCTTGGTTTCGGCTGTACCCTGGAAGCTTCAGTTTTATTTATTTTTTGTTTCCTTACTTAAAATGTTGCCAACAAAAAAGTATATAGAGTCGTTTTTAACAGTAGTAATAACATTAAAAGAAAAGAAAAACGTTACTCCAAAATAAATTCTTTCAAACTTCTATTATTTAGAAAATGGCTATGATATTAAATTTGAAAACTTATGCTGCTTATATTTAAATAATTTAAAATTAAGTTGCTCTGATTTTCAAAGTTTGACCTAAATAGCATTGCATTTGACAAATCGATATTTGATTCTGCTAACCAGTCCTTTGCGCACATTTTTAGTCTGTGTCCTTTACATAAAAAGAAAAATTCCAATCGATTTCAGCAATTACATATTCTACCCGGGTTGATAATTCTTTCAATAGCATACACTGCATGAGATTCACCGTTTAAATATATCTACTTTAATTTTATGCTTAAAAATAAAATTAAAGCAATTATTATATATATGATGATTTAAAGATTTTTTTGGTCTTTTAATTCGTTGAGAATTTGAAGGTCATTTTTCTAACTTCAAACTTACGTTATAACAGCCCGTAAACAATATGCTTCCTTGCTTACCATGTTGACAAAAACTATTACAGAGAAACTTAACAAAATCGATAATTCTCTGCTTATCTCATTAATTTAATAAATATTGTTCAGTTTGGCTTTATTGGAAATACATACACAAACACAAACTACTACTACTACTACTACTACTACTACTAAAACTAATTTTTAAAAAAGTAAAGTTGTCGACCCGAAGACTCCCTTTTCACTAGCTACTATACCGAGATGTAGGGGAGGGTGCCACTCCTTTCCCAGGATTGCTCCACTTACCCTTGATCCTCACCTTTATGATGCTGAGTGTTTAGCAAGGGGGCATCAAGTACCATTTTTTGAGTCTTTGGTATGACTCAACTAGGGATTGAACTCCAGTCTTCCAGCCCATTAGCGAACACTTTTATCATAATAATAATAATAATAATAATAATAATAATAATAATAATAATAATGATAATAAACTTATAAGTAAATAGACTTTTTGATTTTAGTTATGTAAGAAGAATGTCTCGAAAGATATGTCATAGTAGATGAAATCAAAGTAGAATAAATGGTAGTAGTGATTGTGACCTAACGGGTCATAGCTACATCTGATGATAATAATAATGATAATTATAATAATAATAATAATAATGATAATAATAATACTGGAAATCTGGGGAGGCTTGTTGTCACTCAGACTCCAGGAAATACGACTGGTTGTTGTTGGTGAGCAATCACTGACGATGATCTGTGTGAGAACTCCTAGTGAGTACAAATAATAATAATAATAATAATAATAATAATAATAATAATAATAATAATAATAATAATAAAAAAAACAAACTGATAAAAGATAATCTTGTTCTTTACATCAGTAAAAACAATTGAAAGAACCCAGTTAGGCACAAACGTTTCTTAATATACAAAACAAGAAGACAGGCCAGAATAGAACAGGAATAAAACTATGCTAATCGATCTAAAAAAAAAACAGCTGTGCATTCATACACCTATGCGATAATTGTCGCGTTTCTGTCTCTCTGTCTGGGGATGCAATCAAAAACAAAGCCAATGTCAAGATCAAACACGACCATTTCTATTTGTCAACCAAAATTGACGCGAAATCAATGAAAAGGCATAAAATATCCAAGACCAGAATATACGGCGCCATCTTGTCACTGCTCCACCATAGAAATATGTGAAATAATTTTTTTCCTTACTGGAGAAAAGATAGAAATGCAAATACTTGCCAGGAATAATCGATAATATAAATGAGGACTTTTTGTTTGTCATTCTGTCTCTCTGTGTTATATATTGTGGTGATGGTGGTGGTGGTGGTGGTGTGAGGTTTGATGGGATCACGCGTTAGTGTGACGTCATGTTTCACCCTCTCTCTCTTCTGATTTTGACTTCAGCCATGCAAGATGTGGTAAGTGGTTGCTCATGACAAGTCAGCACCTTCCACACCAACACAGCTCAGGTGGGGTTTTTAGTATGTAAAAATCTGGACAATAAATACCATGGTTCATGTCAAATGTTTCTCTGAAGAAATGATTTTCTTGCGTTATTTCATCCCAAACGGAAGCTGGCCACATGCGAGAAAGGAAAAAAAAATCAGAAACGAGCATATAACATCTGTCCAGGAATTCAATCGAAAACAAAACCTTATATCAAGATCAAATACAACTTTGCTTGAGTAAAATTTCACGGGGAATCCAATGGTGGTATTAATTTTGTATTTGGGATTTTTTACAATAATATCGTGAGGTCTTCGTTAATGCCGTACATTCATTAACAGTAAAAACAATGTCTTATTCTTTCATTTCTCAAACAAAGTAAGATAAAAATGGTAATATGGGGTTCTGGGCTAGGAGAATTAGTAAAAAGGGTTCTCAATGCTGGTGGGTGCCATATAGCATTTATATAGATATATAATATTTAAAAAAAAATCAATAGGATTCCTGAAGTAAGACCTAATAGCATAGCATCTGACAAATCGATATTTGAATCTGACTAGCCAATTTGTCTTCTTCTTTCTACCATGGTCTCTGCAAGAAAAAAAGTGTATTTCACTTTAGTTTCTTAAAAAAAATATGTATTCCGGCTAGGAAGATTGTTAGAATGGAAGCATTTTTCCGTTTATGACCAGCACCAGCCACTTACAAAATTAATAAACATAAATTTCTGCATGGAAAAAATCAGAAACGAGTATATAACATCTGTCCAAGGATTTAATCGAAAATAAAGCACTATATAAACATCAAATACGACTTTTCTTGAGTAAAATTTTACAGGGAATCCAATGGTTGTATTAATTTTATATTAAGTGTTTGTGTTTCACCCAGAACATTAATAAACAGCAAAGATGACTTTTAATTTTAGCTTATTTATAAACTGGATGAACCTAGCTGGCGTTGTCCGGGAGTCTTTTTACTTTCTTTTTTGTTTTATTTCTTAGACTACACCCCCCTTTTTTACTATATGGACTTACTATAGATAGAGTTAGCACTGATTGACAGATGACGTTTTTTAATTTTTTTGTTATGGAAATCGCTCCAGACAAGGCATGAAGCCACTTGATGTAAGGGACTAAAGCGAATGAAAGATGATTAATGCAAATGTAAACCCCACACGTGGGGATCGTGGTCAACCGCACACACAGGTGTATGATATCCTGGTCGCGGTGCCAAATTGTAAACCCCACACGCGTCTGAACGGTTGTCTCGTCGACCTCACACGTGCACCCGATCGTCGTAGTGGCAATAAAAAAATATATAGATCGAAATTCCTCTCAGCCGGGATGGCGACGATGATGATGATGATGACGTCGCTGATCTTGTCGTCTCGTCCAGCTACAAATACACTCCCACGTTGAAACTGTTTCTATCACCGAGCGATCACTGGGCGAACAGCAATCGGTTGGCTCTGTGGGGGCGAAAGATCATTCAAAGCAGAACAAAAGGAAAAGAACAATGTTCAACAACTCGGTCGGGTTTTGGAAGAGTAATTATTAATAAAATAAAAGAATTGATTTTACATTAGATTAATATCTACCGTGCTCATAAATGTTGAGTTTTCTCCAAGTTATTTCGTTGGCTCTCTCTGTGCGCGAATTCGTTTCACAAGTAGTTGTTTAGTCACAAATTAACTGGCTAAGAAAACGATGAGGATTTCGTCCGGTTTTCTATTCGTTCACCACGCATACCATCTTGGCTCGCATCGGACGAACATCCAACACTCAACAATTCAACTCCGACTGTTCTGTTTTACTCGTCTCTACTCTTCTCGTCTCTATTCCTATTATTGAAGGTGTCTATCGTCATACACCCCCTTCTCCGCCATCTTTCTTCTCTACATGTCCTCCTCACTCAAGGGGGGTGGGAACACGGGCCTCGCTCCCCCCTCCCTAAAATAAATGGAATTTTCTTTCTGGCCTGGCGTTATTGCTAAAACAATTGCTTTTTCATTCTGCCGTGTGGGCTGAAAGTAACGATGACAGGCTCAAATAATTCTCTGCCAAGTTAAAAAAAACAACATCGTTTTATTGATATTATTGGAATTAAATCTAAGATTATGGATTTACATTATCTGTAACTTCCCATCTGGTAACTGTCTCCTTACCTGGAAAGGCAATGGATTTTGACTGGAAAACACGACCTAACAAAGCTGACTGACGCCTCGTTCTTGTTGTTTGATTAAGTTCGTTTCTACGTCAAATATATACTAGTTTTATATCTCCACTTCATCTCTACGCAGGGGCTAGCATCATCACCAAGATGCATACTAGCGTGTAACTAGGGTACCCGATCCCCATGGGTCGCCGGATACTTTGTCACACAAAAACAGGAGATGCCTATTAACATTAGTCTTGAAAATACTAAGGTTATAGGTAGGAGGAAAACAGTCAGCAGGAAGTGATTTCCACAAGCCTGCAGTCTTGGAAAGAAGTTACTGGAATTGTTGCATAGCCTTGGGCTGCAGCAGTTCTCGCTTTGTATACCTGTCCCGGAACGGCCTTGGCAGTTCTCGTTTAAACACTCGTCATTTTTAACACCATAAATCATATAGTTTGCATACCTTTAAAGTTCTCCGTCGCTGCGTAGAGGGTGCGTGTCGTCCAGTGGTTGTCTTCTTTCTTCTCTTCTGTACTGCTGTGAACATCGCCGCTACAACAAAAACTTCATGACCGACTCAATCGACAAACAATCCTTTAAACTTTCAATTCTGTTTTATTTCAGGCGTTAGTTATCCACCGGCTTAGAGATATTCACTAACGTCGAGAGAGAGAGAGAGAGAGAGAGAGAGAGAGAGAGAGAGAGAGACAGAGACAGAGACAGAGACAGAGACAGAGACAGAGACAGAGACAGAGAGTAAATTACTGCTTTACTAATCAATTATTTCCTTAACCATTCGTGGGGGAAAAGAGATCTTTCGCCTGTATTTTCTTAGGGAAATAATTCCCCTATGTATGTTGTATACTACATCATTAAAAATCACGTTTGATAGGTTCGCCTCCAAAACCCAGACTGCTAAACTCTCTTCTCATGAAGAACGAGTGACGCCACGGATCCCTCTGCTTCCCATGCAAAAGCCTGTGACATCACAGAGCGTCTATCGCAGGTGCACATTCACCCTTGATCTGAGGTCTCGTCACGCGGTGACCCTGTCATGTCTGTGAGCTCCGACTGTGAGAACAGCCCTTATTCTGCATGGGTCCACCCGCACTAATTCGCACAAGTCACACCAACCATTTCCAACAGATACGTCCATTCCCATTGGGCCATTATCCAACAGAATAGGAAGATGTATTATAACGAGGTATTGGAACAGCGAATTGATGAAGACCACTAGACTAACGAGTCAAACGAGCTGGAACAAAGGAAGCAGGGAATAAATCAGACAATTCTGAAGAATACCTATAATAATAGTACTTATAGAATAGAGTGAGAGTAGAAACACCACAGTTGTGAGAAAGCGGGTGTAGAGAAGAAGAAAGGGTGAGGGTCAACCAAATTATGGATACCCTTTTGAACCTTATCAAGAATCCTCAAATAGAACAGATTCACCAGCCCAAATATGACAACAGTACTCCATACAAGGCCTGATAATAAATTTGTAGAGACAGACTTGTTTCAGACATTAGTAATATCTTATTAATGTCTGACTCAGATTGAAATAAACCTTTCTACCTTCCTTATACTAACTTGTTGTTTGTTCTTCTCACTCGGTAACAACCTTGTTGCAGACATTAGTAATATCTTATTAATGTCTGACTCAGATTGAAATAAACCTTTCTACCTTCCTTATACTAACTTGTTGGTTGTTCGCCTCACTCACTAACAACCTTGTTTCAGACATTAGTAATATCTTATTAATGTCTGACTCAGATTGAAATAAACCTTTCTACCTTCCTTATACTAACTTGTTGGTTGTTCGCCTCACTCACTAACAACCTTGTTTCAGACATTAGTAATATCTTATTAATGTCTGACTCAGATTGAAATAAACCTTTCTACCTTCCTTATACTAACTTGTTGGTTGTTCGCCTCACTCACTAACAACCTTGTTTCAGACATTAGTAATATCTTATTAATGTCTGACTCAGATTGAAATAAACCTTTCTACCTTCCTTATACTAACTTGTTGGTTGTTCTTCTCACTCGGTAACAACCTTGTTTCAGACATTAGTAATATCTTATTAATGTCTGACTCAGATTGAAATAAACCTTTCTACCTTCCTTATACTAACTTGTTGGTTGTTCGCCTCACTCACTAACAACCTTGTTTCAGACATTAGTAATATCTTATTAATGTCTGACTCATATTAAAATAAACCTTTCTACCTTCCTTATACTAACTTGTTGGTTGTTCGCCTCACTCACTAACAACCTTGTTTCAGACATTAGTAATATCTTATTAATGTCTGACTCAGATTGAAATAAACCTTTCTACCTTCCTTATACTAACTTGTTGGTTGTTCGCCTCACTCACTAACAACCTTGTTTCAGACATTAGTAATATCTTATTAATGTCTGACTCATATTAAAATAAACCTTTCTACCTTCCTTATACTAACTTGTTGGTTGTTCTCACTCAGTAACAACCTTGTTTCAGACATTAGTAATATCTTATTAATGTCTGATTCATATTGAAATAAACCTTTCTACCTTCCTTATACTAAAGTGTTGTTTGTTCTTCTCACTCGGTAACAACCTTGTTTCAGACATTAGTAATATCTTATTAATGTCTGACTCAGATTGAAATAAACCTTTCTACCTTCCTTATACTAACTTGTTGGTTGTTCTCACTCAGTAACAACCTTGTTTCAGACATTAGTGATATTTTATTAATGTCTGACTCATATTGAAATAAACCTTTCTACCTTCCTTATACAAACTTGTTGGTTGTTCTCACTCAGTAACAACCTTGTTTCAGACATTAGTAATATCTTATTAATGTCTGACTCATATTGAAATAAACATTTCTACCTTCCTTATACTAACTTGTTGGTTGTTCTTCTCACTCAGTAACAACCTTGTTTCAGACATTAGTAATATCTTATTAATGTCTGACTCAGATTGAAATAAACCTTTCTACCTTCCTTATACAAACTTGTTGGTTGTTCGCCTCACTCACTAACAACCTTGTTTCAGACATTAGTAATATCTTATTAATGTCTGACTCAGATTGAAATAAACCTTTTTACCTACCTTATACTTACTTGTTTGTTGTTCTTCTCACTCACTAACAACCTTGTCTATTGTGTCTCTTCATCAAGGATATAACAGCTTCTTTTTTAAAACTATGCCATTTGTTTTTCACCAAATTATTATTATTTTCTTCAAATAGTATTTTGAAAGTAAATTTCCTTATTACAGTATCGTTTGGTTAGTAAATTATCAATTGAACCAAATTTTTATAAAATCTATAACTAACTGTGTTACGGTAATGTTTTAATCTCTATTTATCGAACTATTATATGTAAATAACTTCCCAAACTTTCAATACATGAAGATTTGCTAAGAAGTATAAATTACTTTCTATTCGACAGGTTAAAAGCTTCCAAATTCCTTTCAAATTTTGAAGAGTCACAAAGTAACTCATTCTTTTTTTTTCTCAACGATAAACAAAAGATTAAAGTAGTCGACTTATTTACGAATAAATGGAAATGCATTGTGGTGGATTTAATTTCATCATTAAATTATTTTTTCCAATAGGATTTTTAAAAATTGTTTTATTTTATGTTATTGCATTTTTTAAATTTAAATAACTATTCAATTAATAGCAAATAATAAAACATAATAATCAAATTTGTAATTATAAAAGTTATGTGGATGCAAGAAATACACACACAGACACACGAGAAGTGATCGCACAGTTTTATTAGTATTGAGATTAAAAATTTAAAAAATAAAAAAATATGAATAAAAATGGTAATATGGGGGTCAAGTCTGGTAACAGGAGTAAACAGTGGTCCGTGTTCAGTCCCAAGCAACACCATGTGTGCGTGCTAATATATTGTATATATATTGCCATAATATGTAGATACGTTACAAAGGCTAATATATTACATGTGCCACTCATTTACATACTGTTACGGTCTGTGTTAGTCAGATAAAATAAAATAAATTCCAATCGTTTTCATCGATTTCATATTTTTTCCAGACAGTTATTTTAGTAACTAAAAATCTAAAAATAGAAATTGAACTGCTATACAAATGCAATCGTATTTCAATCTTAGATCTTCTCATGCCATGGCTTGTTAGTATTTTTAAATGTGTATTCTTACTTTTTTACCATTCTATCTTGTTTACAAGTAAAAATCAGCAAATTGAAGGAGTTATAAGGATTCAAAGGATGCATACTTATTTTTGGGACACTCTGTATATATATATATATATATATATATACATATATAATTTATTACTATTTCATGTATATACACATATGACATTATAAGGTAATATAATATATTGTGTATATATTTTTTCTAGTATTTGCTTCAACGGTGCTCAATATGTAAGTAGAATTTAGTAGTAATATGAAATATATGTATAAATGGCATTTAGCCTGATGATTTCCTTCTGGAATGAAAAATAAACGTTTCTGTGTAGATTGCTTGAATACATATATTTTCATACTACTATATATGTTGTTTTTCATTATTATTATTATCATTATTATTTATTTATTTATTTATTTTTTAACTTTGTACTATTTGTTATTATTATTATTATTATTATTATTATTATTACTTTTTTTAACTTTGTACTATTTGTTATTATTATTATTATTATTATTATTATTATTATTATTATTATTATTATTATTATTATTATTATTATTTTTTAACTTTGTACTATTTGTTACTATTATTATTATTTTTTTTTTTTTTAACTTTGTACTATTTGTTATTATTATTATTATTATTATTTTTTTTTAACTTTGTACTATTTGTTATTATTATTATTATTATTATTATTATTACTTTTTTTAACTTTGTACTATTTGTTATTATTATTATTATTATTTTTTAACTTTGTACTATTTGTTATTATTATTATTATTATTATTTTTTTTTAACTTTGTACTATTTGTTATTATTATTATTATTATTTTTTTTAACTTTGTACTATTTGTTATTATTATTATTATTATTATTATTATTGTTTTTTTAACTTTACTATTTGTCATCATTATTATTATTATTATTATTTTTTTTAACTTTGTACTATTTGTTATTATTATTATCATTATTTTTTTTTTTAACTTTGTACTATTTGTTATTATTATTATTATTTTTTTAAAACTTTGTACTATTTGTTATTATTATTATTATTATTTTTATTTTTTTTTAACTTTGTACTATTTGTTATTATTATTATTATTATTATTATTATTATTATTATTATTATTATTATTATTATTTTTTAACTTTGTACTATTTGTTATTATTATTATGAATCCTTTATATACGTGATTTTTTTAAATATAATATGTGACAATTTACGGAAAATACGAATTGTGGTATACCCCCTCCCACTTTATCTGTAATTACTGTGTATAATACTGAAGTTTTGTTCAACCTCTCATTCTGCTGGTCTAAAATCTGTGCTGATGAAGACACAACTTGGTATCAATAAAGACCTTTCGTCTCAGAAACGGTCGTACACCTAAATTGTTGTTGATAGTGAACTCTTTGAACTAATATAAATGAATATGTCATAAATTTGTTCATTTCAAAATTAATATATATATATATATATATATATATATATTTTATATACATTTTTATATATATTTTTATATATATCTTTATATATATTTTTTAATATATATTTTTGTATATATATATTTTTTATTCTCTTTCTTACTTTATATTTTATATTTTTTATTCTCTATCTTACTTTATTTTTTCTTCCCTTCTTAAGTGACCCCAAGAAAATCAACACCACATTGTGTATTGCCGGGTGTTGTTAATCTTATTCAAGGTGTTAAATTTTTCCCTGATGATCTGCCAAGCAAGTACCTGCTTGGTAGTGAAACACGTGTAGGTAATAAACACTTTAATTTGAAAAATGATAAATAGATGATTTCTTAATGAAAACATCTTCTGTGGTGTTGTTTGGGCTCCTGAACGGAATGCTTTGGTAAGCTTTCAAAAAATCACACACACACACACACACACATATATATATATATATATATATATATATATATAATGTAATTCAGTGTTATAGGAGAAATAACAAGAGAGCTGATTTACTGGTGCAATAGCATATATATATTTTAATGGTCACTATATATATTTACGATCATCCATTAGTACCTTCGGTTTGACAGAAACACTGAAAACTCAACCCACAGTGTTAAAATTTGTCTGGTTCATCAGCCAATGTAATGATATATATATATACTACTCTCCAAAAATTTCACACCTTACCACAACAAAATCTCCCCTCTCCCCCTCTCACCCATTTCACCCTTTCGACTACTTCTCTCACACTCTTACCCACCCACCCCTCCTACTTTCAAACCACCTTCATCATTTCATCATTTTTTCAAATCTTTTCTAAAACCATGACATTACCCACACACAAAAATCACAGAGCCTCCCCCTCCCCTCCCCTCCCCTTTCCCCACCCTCCACTTCTTCACTAACAACCATCTACATTATTTCCGTTCACCCCCACCCCTCCACTTTTTCACTCAGAACCATCCTCATTAATCTCATTCCATGCTACTGACTTCACTTAGCCCGGACCTCCGTCCTGCGCACCCAGTAGTGGCTACTACTTTTTCTCATCAACCCATCATGTCAACCCAATATTTTCACGTACTTGCATGACATTTTTCTTAAAATTATCATCCTGAGGAAGTCTCACAAATAAATACGAAATGTTGATGAATATATAAAAAAAACATCCTTTTTGGTTTTTCCTTTTCATTTCCCATTACGCCGGATTACCTTCATCCTTCCTTTCTCATATATATATATATATATATATATATATATATATATATATATATATATATATATGTCATTTATTTGTTTATTTTGCCTGCGATACATTTGAACGGGAAGCACTGTACCTAAATGCTAATTGGGAATAGTTTCTCCTCACCAATGTGATGCCCCCAGATGTGGAGCAACATATATATTTTTTAATATAATTATCCACGGACACGTGTTTCGTCGTCATACTATAGTCCAAAAAATGTTTAAATAATGGGCAGAAAGTCATCAACAACGCCACTGATACATTCACTACTACAATTACTTCATGCAGTATTGAAACATTTCTTTTACTATTTTTGCTTTAAGCATGACTTAAAATTGTGTTGTAAATTTTTCAAATCAATACTCACCAATAATTAGCAAATTATTGTTTTTTTCTTTCTGAAGATAAAAGTAAATTCTTTGAAAATCCATGGATTAAAGAAAATTCTCATATTTATTTTATTCCTTGTTTAAACACCTGATGATTATAATACACTTTTAAAGTATGTAACTTCACTTTTGTTTCATTATTTCAATATTTCCAATAACAATGCTCTATCACCAATATCGAGCTATCCCTATCATGATGGAATCTAATATGAAATAATTATCTTCATATTTTAAAAATAATATATGTATATGTCTATATTATTATATATCGAATTATTTATTGAAATCAACAATAAACCAAGGGAAAACTAAAACTGAATTTTAAAAATGCTATTTAAAAAAAAAGAAGAAAAATTGTAACCATGACTATTATGTGAATTATTTTTCTCTAAGTTTCCAACCCAGCAATATGTCTCCACCTGAGAAACGCCAGGCTGGGACAGCTAGTATCTAAATAAAAAGTTGTCAAATTTATATCCCTGATGCTTGCTCTATGATTTAATATCTTAAATTCTTTCCGCCTGAATATACCCTGCTGAAATGTGGTATTCCCAAATAGTCACTCATCTGGTACTGACCAGGCCCAACGTTGCTGAACTTTGGTGATCTAATGGGAACCAGCGTGTCAACGTGATTATGCCGTATATACACTGTGTATACTATTTAAGTATACACATCTAGACAATGAAAGAAGCATGAACATATTCATTGGTGTGTAGTACACACGTATATATATATTTTTAAGACTATCATCCTGAGGAAGTCTTACAAATAAAGACGAAACGTTGATGAATATATAAAAAAACATCCTTTTTGGTTTTTCCTTTTTCATTTCCCATTATGTCGGATTACCTTCATCCTTCCTTTCTCATATATATATATATACATATGTCATAATCACATTGATACATCAGTTCTTGTTAGATCGCAAAAGTTAAGCAACTTTGAGCTTGGGCAGTACCAGGTGGGTGACCATTTGAGAATAAAAGCGCTGTACGTTGAAGGACAGTGACACCTACCTTATTAATAGACTTAGTATATACAGCATAATTACGTTGACAAACCGGTTCTCGTTAGATCACCGAAGTTAAGCAATGTTTTGCCTGGTCAGTACCACATGGGTAACTACACCAACTAACATTGTTAAAATTATCTCCCCTGACTGGGATACACATGCGACTGAGGATCACTTGTGAATTTGATATTCCCTAGAAACTCCCATCCTTTGGAAGAAGCCGGCTCAACTCACTTAGGTTGCATGCTGCACCAGGATCAGGACACATGTATACGCACACACATTTCATTTGTTTCGTATATATTTGCGGGGGAGGGGGGGATTTCTATATTTCTGAAAACTGGCGAGGATTAAAAAGTGGCAAAGATCCTCTGAACGGAACACGACACTTATACAACTACTCCTTCGGAAAAAGCAAAGTATCGCAGACGTTCCTGCAGTCAATTCGTGGGGACACATTTTTGATATGTACATTCCAGAATTAACCCTCCATCTGACAAACGTTTGGAATGCTGCGGCAGAAGGAAGTGGAGGTGTCAACTGTTCCTCCTCCTCCTCCTCCTCCTCCTCCTCCTCCTCCTCCTCTTCTCTCCCAACCGCCACTTTCATTGAGCATTGTTATGCAGCATGCTGAGTCGATTATCCAACGTGTGAGCAAAAAAAATTCAGTTAACACGATTACACATTTTCTACGAGTACACTTGTACCTTGAAGGCTGTTTAAACATTCAAACCAATAACAAGAATTTTCTATTCTCAAAGTTTATCCTACACCGGCATATATATATATTTATGTATACAAAGTTAGGTAAATGTTTATGTTTTTATGTATAGGATTCACTCCTAAACTAATGAACTAATCCTTAAGAATTATAGAAGATATATTCTAGGAAACACGGTGAGTAATATGAGCATATCATTTTTTTATGAACTTTACCATTTAGAGGGGTTGCCTCCCAAACTGCATATATATATATATATATATATATATATATATATATATATATATATATATATATATATATATATATATATATATATATGCCACTAATTTCAGTGTCGACTTATTCTCCATTCTTAGTAAGTCACACTCTTCCTATCATCTCAAGATCCTAGAAACAATCTATATTAAGTCCTTGAGACCTTCTCTTTGCAAGCAAAGAGAAAATCTCCTCGGGCTTAATGTTGTTTCTATTTGATTGAACTTTTTTTAAAAATTTGTTTTACTACTTTCCCTAGCTATAATTCTCATAGCATCTTTATTATAGTTTTTACACGATACCTCGATATTTGGCTCTGTTGAGCGAGGTACGAAACCGGTCAGCTGCCCTTTCATCTTTTTAATTCTTAATTCATCATGATTAATAAATATTGTCTCTTTCATGCCAATATATATATATATATATATATATACATATATATATATACATATATATATATATATATATATATATATATATATATATATATATATATATAAATCCGTTTCTTAGCTAAAATAATGAATTTCTTCACAGTTGACAAATAAATAGCCTTATGGAAAACGTAAAAGCATGTAAAATTATAGGTGTTATGATAATTTTAATATTTCGAGCAGTCCTCTGCTCTTTTTTCCAAAAATGATAAAAAATGAAAATGTTGAGATAAACTTTATCCCTCTATATATGATTCACTTCTTATATGATTAACTCTTAAACCAATAAACAGATCATTATGAATCATGGAATATATATTCTAGGCAACACGGTGAGTAACGTGGGTACATTACTTTTTATAAACTTTACAATTTAGGGAGTTTGCCTTCCAAAACTGGCCATCTCCCCCAAAATAAATTCTAATTAATAAAATGCAAAAATATAACAGAGAAAAGAATTACTCTACATCAAATTTTAAGTTAGGTTACGTTATAATATTTTAATCAGATTGATTCTAAATTTATGAACTTATTATGACATATAGGATATATATTCAAGGCAACACATGGACACATTCTTTTTATTTTTCGTATAAACGTTATCATTTAGGTGGTGTGCCCCTGAAACTTCACCCTACTCCCCCAAAAATAAAAAAAATAAAATAAAAACTTTAGCTATAGATATTGCTTATACCCATACAAGGAGAGGTATTTTATATATATCTATATATATATATATATATATATATATATATATATATATATATCTATATATATATATATCTATATATATAGATATATATTTTTTTTTTACATGATTCACCCCAAACAAGGCAGGACGCCACTGTAAACGTAAGGGGCTACTGAGAAAAAAGGAAAAGGGGAGAAGGATTGGTGGTTCAGCTTAAATTGGGATCTGAGCAGCAAGATGTCTGTTTACATTAGTTTTAAATTTCTGCATGTCAGAACTGTCGGGGAAACAGGGGGCAGGGAGGGAGTTCCAGAGGCCAGCAGCACGAGGAAAGAAGCTATTTGAGTAGAATGTTCTCCGGCATCTGGGGACCTCCACAGTGAATGAATGAGATTTAGTAGATTGTCGAGTTAGTCTAGTGAATTTATGTCGAGGGGGCACCAGAGCAGCACACTCATCGGAGCATAATCCATTGAAGTATTTGTAAAACAAACACAAGGATGCTACATTGCGGCGATGGGACAGGGGCTGGAGCTTAGCTGACAGTGAGGGACCTATTAGGTTGACTACTCTTTTTTGGACTTTGTCAAGGAGGGAGAGACTAGTAGATGATGCACCAGCCCAGATGTGGCAACAATACTCCATGCATGGGCGAATGGTGGCTTTGTAGAGATACAGGATAATGTCAGGTGTAAGGAGTCCACTAACACGGTAGAGGGAGCCAACCTTCTTTGCGGCAGCCTTGGCAATTATACAGGGCTTTATGGAGCCCTCCAAAAAGGAGCGCGCTCCAGGAGCACGCTTCTTTTTGCTGGATCGAAGGAGAGGAGGGCTCATTTTATATTCAGCGGGAGTGGAGCGGGAACAACTCCATTTGAGACTAAAGAGCGGTGGTTTTATCGCTCCGCGCTCCAAAATTATTTGATTTTTTTTGTTTAAACATTAGTTTTTTATTCAGCAATAAAAAAGAAAAAGAAAAGAAAGTCTCAGAGTTTACTCTGGGTTATTTTTTAAAATTATATCTCTGGTAAATGTATATGAGAGAGAGAGAGAGAGAGAGAGAGAGAGAGGCTTGAAAATAGAACATTTTTACATAGAAATGTTACATTTTTGATGGGACAGTTTTCTTAAGGCAGTAGACAATTTGGGCAACAAATGTCGCCAGTGAGTCTATAGATGTCTTTGAAGTTATTTTCTTACAGATTTGAACTTTTGTATTTATGACAAGGATGTTTATTGCTGATTGAATAAATAAGCCAATTTTTTTTTTAATTTTGTGCTTTTAAATAAAGAATTTTAAGTTCAATTATACTATAGGGGCCGTTGGATTTTCTCGCCCATTTCGCTCGGTATTCACCCAAAAATGTTCGATAAAATCGATTTTGGGTGCGAAATGGTACATATTGCCCTGACAAAAAATTCTAATTTATTTTTAGCATATATCAAATTGAACTTTTATGCCACATTTTTACCTGTCGCCGAAATTCTTAAATTCACGACTAGTATGTTTTAACCTTTTCATGTTTGCTTTTAAATTCGTTAAATTCCGTTAAAACTTGCTTTTGCAAATAGAATTTTCAAAGTTTTTTTGTGTGTTATAAAATGTTAAAGCAGAAAAACTATCTTTAGTCCAAGGAACAAAACAATAAAAATCAACATGGCAGCCAGCGATTAAAACCTAGAATTAAAGTTAGATTCTCAACACTTTAAAAAGTAAATGAGAATTTTATTTCAGGAACAAAAATATAATTAAGACCAACAATCAGTTTTATCCAAAATTTGAGTGAATACCAAGCGAAATGAGCGAAAAAAAACATTGGCCCCTATTCTACAATTAAACCGATGTTTAAACTTAATTAATTTAAAGAAACTATCTTAAATTTTAATTTAAAAAAGCAAATAATTAGACTTTCTGACTAATTTGTTGTTGTTTTTTAGAACCGAAAGTAGATAAGATATCTTTCTTTATCTAAAAATATCTATTATCGAATATTAAAATTCTAAACAGTTTGTTTTTGTTAGAGATTTCAAATATAGACATTTTCACTTTTTTTTCTTCAAATTTTTAATTTTAATAAATGTTTTTGCCCGACCTAGGAAAACTTGCTCCAGTTAATTTTTCGGGGGAGGAAAATTTAACCTGATATTTTTTCAAGTCCTGGTCTAGGCCAGATATTTTGTATGAAATTTTAAGACATTAAATGGATCTCTGAATTGATTATTGACAATTTATTGATATTTTTTGGCCAACTTATGAAACATATTTTTTATTCAATATTTAAAAAATAAACTTCATTGTTTTTTTTTAGCCCCAAATTGTACTATTGAAAAAATAAATGGATAAATCAGTTTGTTTAAAAGTACTTGCGCGTTTCTCTGTGGTAAATAATAATATACATTATACAATATAGTTACGTTCGTAAAACAAACAAATATTTAAACACCACCACAACGATTAATGTTGCCCTGGCTGTGTCTCCTCTCCCAGAGAAATGTTTTCTTTAAAAAGAAAATAATCACTAATAATGTTTAAAAGTAAAACTTTATTTACTTAAAACAAATCTAAATTCCCTTCCAAAATAAATAGAAAAAATATCGGGTAAAATTTTCCTTTCCTGAAAAAATAGGTTGTTAATGTAAAGTAAAATATAAATTGTTTTAAAATACTTCAGAGATTTTTCTATTTCTATTTTATACCTCAGGAAACGAAAATTTACGTATAATCCTATACTTCGTCAGTAAAGCCCTGTATATATATATATATATATATATATATATATATATATATATATATATATATATATATATATATACATATATATATATATATATATATATACATATATATATATATATATATATATATATATATATATATATATATATATATATATAAGGGTTATTTTTACTTTTATTTTAGTTATTTTTCTTTCTTTTACGAACATATCTTTTTCAAATATGATTTAGGAAGTTAAAAATAATTATTCCGGTATTGTTCGGTCAGTAAATAATTAATTAAGCCAAATTATTATAAATCTAAAATTAATTAAATGATTAACTTGAAATGCATGCTGGTCAATTTAATTACGCGATTGAAGCTGTCACTAAATGTGTTGTTAATTCTAACACGACTTTGAGCATTCATGTACATTGCTTTAACAACCTTTACCAACCATTTTATGCAAAGCCCATCAGATAACATCTCTTGGCACTCTCAAAAAAGCTTTCTCAAAATCCACAAACAAAAAATACAGGTTCTTCCTCTTATCAAGATACTTCTCCTGCATTTGTCTAAGGATAAATATAGCATCAGTGGGTCCTCGAGCATGCATAAAACCAAACTGCAATTCATCTGTGTTTATCTGACTTCATATTTGCTGCTAAATTATTCTCTCAACCACTTTAAGGACCTCATCCATCGACTTTAAGCTTTTGTAATTACCTCCATCCAGTGCTCCTTCTTTACCTTCGTAACAGTTCACAATTTTACTAAGATCCCAATCTTTCAGAACAGCCCACTTTTTATGATCTGATTTGTCAAGTCTGTCATAATCTCATTGCCCATTTCCCCATCAGCCTTTAACATTTATGCAACAATACCTGAGGATCCTACAGTCCTAGCCTTCTTCATCTTACTCGCAACTTCACATACAATTGAGGATCCTACACACTTAGCCTTCTCATCAGACTCACAGCTTCCCATACCATTGAAGATCCTACAGACCTAGCCTTCTTCATCTGACTCACAGCTTCCCATACCATTGAGGATCCTACAGACTTAGCCTTCTTCATCTTACTCACAGCTTCCCATACAATTGAGTATCCTATAGACTTAGCCTTCTTCATCTGACTCACAGCTTCCCATACCATTGAGGATCCTACAGACTTAGCCTTCTTCATCTTACTCACAGCTTCCCATATCATTGAGGATCCTACAGACTTAGCCGTCTTCATCTGACTCACAGCTTCCCATAATATCATTGAGGATTCTAGAGACTTAGCCTTCTTCATCTGACTTACAGCTTCCCATACAATTGAGGATCCTACAGACTTAGCCTTCTTCATCTTACTCACAGCTTCCCATACTATTGAGGATCTTAAAGACCTAACCTTCTTCATCTGACTCACAGCTTCCCATACCATTGAGGATCCTAGAGACTTAGCCTTCTTCATCTGACTCACAGCTTCCCATACCATTGAGGATCCTAGAGACTTAGCCTTCTTCATCTGACTCACAACTTCCCATACCATTGAGGATCTTACAGACCTAGCATTCTTCATCTGACTCACAGCTTACCATACCATTGAGGATCCTACAGACCTAGCCTTCTTCATCTGACTCACAGCTTCCCATACCATTGAGGATCTTACAGACCTAGCATTCTTCATCTGACTCACAGCTTACCATACCATTGAGGATCCTACAGACCTAGCCTTCTTCATCTGACTCACAGCGTCCCATACAATTGAGGATCCTAGAGACTTAGCCTTCTTCATCTGACTCACAGCTTCCCATACCATTGAGGATCTTACAGACCTAGCATTCTTCATCTGACTTACAGCTTACCATACCATTGAGGATCCTACAGACCTAGCCTTCTTCATCTGACTCACAGCTTCCCATACCATTGAGGATCTTACAGACCTAGCATTCTTCATCTGACTCACAGCTTACCATACCATTGAGGATCCTACAGACCTAGCCTTCTTCATCTGACTCACAGCTTCCCATACCATTGAGGATCTTACAGACCTAGCATTCTTCATCTGACTCACAGCTTACCATACCATTGAGGATCCTACAGACCTAGCCTTCTTCATCTGACTCACAGCGTCCCATACAATTGAGGATCCTAGAGACTTAGCCTTCTTCATCTGACTCACAGCTTCCCATACCATTGAGGATCCTGCAGACTTCCTAGTCTTTATCTTACAGCTTTCCATACCATTTCTTTCTCAATTCACGTGGCTGGTACATTAGTATTAATATGGAGCACTGCGGCCACATCTGTGCAAGTCATCTTTTTTGCCTTGACAGAGTACAAAATCAACTTCGCAGTCTAGTAAGAGATGATCCCTTCTCTTCTCTACAACATCTTTCTCACAGAAGAAACGTTACTAGTCTTTCTCTACGATATCATTATTTCCATTGAAAGTGATCGACTGAGTTTCAAGCTCTACCCCTCCCCCCCCTGTAAAACATTCACAGCAAGAACTCGTCTAACTGCAAAAATCTTTCCTTTCTCTGTATATCTAAAAGCAAATGGAATTTCCATGCGTAGAGTTTCTTTCCAAAATCTGTGGAACACATTAGCACAGGACTGCTCCCTGTAGACTACAACATGGTTGTCTTACAAATTTAATGTCAACAAATATTTACCAAGCCGTCCCATTGTTTATTCCGTCCATCTTTTTTAATCTTCTCATAGCATTGTTCATCATCCATTAACCCTTATCCTCGAGTGGCTTTTGGCCTTGGTAAGTGGTGACTTGTTAGTATAAAAACAACCTTTGAAAACATCTGATTACGAGTAATTCCATCTGGTTGCTGTGATGCTAGACTGACTCAACATGGATAGACTCAAGCTGAAGTCACAGCTATTTGTGAAGTCCTTAATTGGTACAATTACCTAAACAAGAACAAAGATTAAAAAAAGGAATATAATATTCTTTTTTTTAATCTTTGTTCTTGTTATATATATATATATATATATATATATATACAGGGTGGGCAAAAATAAGGGTCCTATTTTTAAAAATTCATAACTTTTTTATTTATTGATTTTTTTTAATTTTTTTTTTTAGAATAAAGTAAAGGACCCCTTCCGAAGCAAGCATGAGCCGTATTAGCCCTAAGGAACGTACCCTCATTTAGAAAACATTATTTTTGCTTAAAAAACTCAAAACAGTGTAAAAAACAATACTTTAGTTTTTGTAAGTTTTAAGAAGTGTTTTTCGGCTAAAATTTGTTTTGTTTATTTCAAAAAATCTCGGAAGGGTCAGTCTACACACACATAAAGTTTGGTGAGTTTAACTTTCATTTTGTGGAAGTTATTCAAATTCAAGTTATTCAAATTTAAAGATAGGACCCTTATTTTGGCCCACCCTGTATATATATATATATATATATATATATATATATATATATATATATATATATATATATATATATATATATAAGGAATTCATTAAAACATTGAATCTCTTTGAAGAACTCTGACCCCCTTCTTTTTTATCCCACACTGTGCCTGTAATTAAAATCGTTTACACGATTTTGAATTGAATTCATTTTAATCGCCGATCGTTAATTTCTTGGAACATTCAGTTCCCCTTGTACTCTTTAGTTTTATCAATATTATTTATTTAGCTGAACTATCGATTTTCTCCTGACGAAATAATAGTTGAAAGAACCTTAGAGAGATTTTTGTTAATTTTTTTTAAAAGCATATATAAATTTTGTACTTCCAAACATTTATATATATATATATATATATATATATATATATATAGCTATTTCATGTATCCACATAAAAGTTTATAAGGAGATATAATTTTTTATTTATCAATTTTAAGTATTTACTTCAACAGTGTTCGATACGTAAGTAGAGCTATGTAGTAAGCTATGAAAATATATTTATGGCAATTAAGCTTAATTGCCATAAATATATTTTCATAGCTTACTATATATATATATATATATATATATATATATATATATATATATATATATATATATATTAATTATTTATTACCTACATGTTTCATGCTTACACAATCTTCAGTGCAGGAAGCTAATTCCCGACGGTCAACGGGCGTGAACTCCGACCAAAAATCGCCACTGATTCGCAAGTCAGGAGAGTTACCGGTTGCCCACCAGAAATCAGCTCAGAATTTAGGAGGAATTTAACTTTGTAAATAACAAGTCGGCGGGTATTCACAGCAAGCAGCTACCAGTGATCTAACAACAACAAATCGTGTTGAATCTCGCAATGAAGCTAGTAGTACTCCTTATTATGAAATTCACTCAGAGTGTCAAGCCTTAGTAAAGGGGGCTATACAATAATATTAATTATTTATTACCTATCTCTCTCTCTCTATATATATATATATATATACGCTACTCCGATCAAATCATTTGAATCCTGAATTTTGAACATTATATTTGATCTGGTTCATTTATCGTTGTATTAATTAACATAAACATTGGATGCATTTTTCACTGTGATTTACTGCGTCGATTGCGGACGCATTTCCCGACTGGATAACTTTTTCGGTTTTTCAGTTCTTTCAATTTTTTCGCTTTTGGACTGTCACTCAATACCTGGATCAATCATCAAGCACCCTCTTGGATATCTTTCCTGAATATGTTTTAATTTGTATGACTTGGATGGATTTTATAACTTTAACAAATAAGTATGTTTTTGGCTTGATATATTTGATGTGTTATTGTTGTGTGTTACAAATCACCCCTATTGAAGAACTAATGGAAGCAACCATCTATAATAAATACCATGGTTGCAAGGACTCAAACAGATGACATTCCTATCATGTGAGTGTCCACGTGTGGTATCTGTTCCGATGGATACTACACCCTATAGACCGGTGTTGTCTTGGCCTTCGGGGCATGATTCCGCCGGTCTATGGGTCTGTCCTGTGCAGTTCTAGGAGGTCCACCCTCCCAGGCTTTGCCTCTCCTCTTTGGGGAGGAGTAAGTTGATAGCTTACTGCCTGAGGCGCCCCTACCGGGGAATGCCGACGGGGCTGTCCAGGCAATTTTTAATGG
The DNA here is from genome assembly GCA_963556195.1 of Sepiola atlantica. Lineage (NCBI taxonomy): Eukaryota > Metazoa > Mollusca > Cephalopoda > Sepiida > Sepiolidae > Sepiola > Sepiola atlantica. The sequence goes on along the minus strand of OY744536.1, from coordinate 16,437,557 downwards.
CTAAAGCGCTCACGTTCTCGGGCGCTGGCTTTTCAAATCCCACTTTCCGACCTAGTGTCACATACTCCTATAGTGGGTAGGTGTTAAATATTGAGGACATCTCCTATTATGTGAGTGTCCACGTGTGGTATCTGTTCCGATGGATGCTGCACCCTATGGACCGGTGTTGTCTTGGCCTTCGGGGCATGATTCCGCCGGTCTATGGGTCAGTCCTGTGCAGTTCTAGGAGGTCCACCCTCCCAGGCTTTGCCTCTCCTCTTTGGAGAGGAGTAAGTTGATAGCTTACTGCCTGAGGCGCCCCTACCGGCGAATGCCGACGGGGCTGTCCAGGCAATTTTTAATGGCTAAAGCGCTCACGTTCTCGGGCGCTGGCTTTTCAAATCCCACTTTCCGACCTTGTGTCACATACTCCTAATGTGGGTAGGTGTTAAATATCGAGGACATCTCCTATCTTGTGAGTGTCCACGTGTGGTATCTGTTCCGATGGATACTGCACCCTATAGACCGGTGTTGTCTTGGCCTTCGGGGCATGATTCCGCCGGTCTATGGGTCTGTCCTGTGCAGTTCTAGGAGGTCCACCCTCCCAGGCTTTGCCTCTCCTCTTTGGGGAGGAGTAAGTTGATAGCTTACTGCCTGAGGCGCCCCTACCGGGGAATGCCGACGGGGCTGTCCAGGCAATTTTTAATGGCTAAAGCGCTCACGTTCTCGGGCGCTGGCTTTTCAAATCCCACTTTCCGACCTTGTGTCACATACTCCTATAGTGGGTAGGTGTTAAATATCGAGGACATCTCCTATCTTGTGAGTGGCCACGTGTGGTATCTGTTCCGATGGATACTGCACCCTATAGACCGGTGTTGTCTTGGCCTTCGGGGCATGATTCTGCCGGTCTATGGGTCTGTCCTGTGCAGTTCTAGGAGGTCCACCCTCCCAGGCTTTGCCTCTCCTCTTTGGGGAGGAGTAAGTTGATAGCTTACTGCCTGAGGCGCCCCTACCGGGGAATGCCGACGGGGCTGTCCAGGCAATTTTTAATGGCTAAAGCGCTCACGTTCTCGGGCGCTGGCTTTTCAAATCCCACTTTCCGACCTTGTGTCACATACTCCTATAGTGGGTAGGTGTTAAATATCGAGGACATCTCCTATCTTGTGAGTGTCCACGTGTGGTATCTGTTCCGATGGATACTGCACCCTATAGACCGGTGTTGTCTTGGCCTTCGGGGCATAATTCCGCCGGTCTATGGGTCTGTCCTGTGCAGTTCTAGGAGGTCCACCCTCCCAGGCTTTGCCTCTCCTCTTTGGGGAGGAGTAAGTTGATAGCTTACTGCCTGAGGCGCCCCTACCGGGGAATGCCGACGGGGCTGTCCAGGCAATTTTTAATGGCTAAAGCGCTCACGTTCTCGGGCGCTGGCTTTTCAAATCCCACTTTCCGACCTTGTGTCACATACTCCTATAGTGGGTAGGTGTTAAATATCGAGGACATTCCTATCTTGTGAGTGTCCACGTGTGGTATCTGTTCCGATGGATACTACACCCTATAGACCGGTGTTGTCTTGGCCTTCGGGGCATGATTCCGCCGGTCTATGGGTCTGTCCTGTGCAGTTCTAGGAGGTCCACCCTCCCAGGCTTTGCCTCTCCTCTTTGGGGAGGAGTAAGTTGATAGCTTACTGCCTGAGGCGCCCCTACCGGGGAATGCCGACGGGGCTGTCCAGGCAATTTTTAATGGCTAAAGCGCTCACGTTCTCGGGCGCTGGCTTTTCAAATCCCACTTTCCGACCTTGTGTCACATACTCCTATAGTGGGTAGGTGTTAAATATCGAGGACATTCCTATCATGTGAGTGTCCACGTGTGGTATCTGTTCCGATGGATACTACACCCTATAGACCGGTGTTGTCTTGGCCTTCGGGGCATGATTCCGCCGGTCTATGGGTCTGTCCTGTGCAGTTCTAGGAGGTCCACCCTTCCAGGCTTTGCCTCTCCTCTTTGGGGAGGAGTAAGTTGATAGCTTACTGCCTGAGGCGCCCCTACCGAGGAATGCAAACGGGGCTGTCCAGGCAATTTTTAATGGCTAAAGCGCTCACGTTCTCGGGCGCTGGCTTTTCAAATCCCACTTTCCGACCTTGTGTCACATACTCCTAATGTGGGTAGGTGTTAAATATCGAGGACATTCCTATCATGTGAGTGTCCAAGTGTGGTATCTGTTCCGATGGATACTACACCCTATAGACCGGTGTTGTCTTGGCCTTCGGGGCATGATTCCGCCGGTCTATGGGTCTGTCCTGTGCAGTTCTAGGAGGTCCACCCTCCCAGGCTTTGCCTCTCCTCTTTGGGGAGGAGTAAGTTGATAGCTTACTGCCTGAGGCGCCCCTACCGGGGAATGCCGACGGGGCTGTCCAGGCAATTTTTAATGGCTAAAGCGCTCACGTTCTCGGGCGCTGGCTTTTCAAATCCCACTTTCCGACCTTGTGTCACATACTCCTAACGTGGGTAGATGTTAAATATCGAGGACATCTCCTATCTTGTGAGTGTCTACGTGTGGTATCTGTTCCGATGGATACTGCACCCTATAGACCGGTGTTGTCTTGGCCTTCGGGGCATGATTCCGCCGGTCTATGGGTCTGTCCTGTGCAGTTCTAGGAGGTCCACCCTCCCAGGCTTTGCCTCTCCTCTTTGGGGAGGAGTAAGTTGATAGCTTACTGCCTGAGGCGCCCCTACCGGGGAATGCCGACGGGGCTGTCCAGGCAATTTTTAATGGCTAAAGCGCTCACGTTCTCGGGCGCTGGCTTTTCAAATCCCACTTTCCGACCTTGTGTCACATACTTCTATAGTGGGTAGGTGTTAAATATCGAGGACATCTCCTATTATGTGAGTGTCCACGTGTGGTATCTGTTCCGATGGATGCTGCACCCTATGGACCGGTGTTGTCTTGGCCTTCGGGGCATGATTCCGCCGGTCTATGGGTCTGTCCTGTGCAGTTCTAGGAGGTCCACCCTCCCAGGCTTTGCCTCTCCTCTTTGGAGAGGAGTAAGTTGATAGCTTACTGCCTGAGGCGCCCCTACCGGGGAATGCCGACGGGGCTGTCCAGGCAATTTTTAATGGCTAAAGCGCTCACGTTCTCGGGCGCTGGCTTTTCAAATCCCACTTTCCGACCTTGTGTCACATACTCCTATAGTGGGTAGGTGTTAAATATCGAGGACATCTCCTATTATGTGAGTGTCCACGTGTGGTATCTGTTCCGATGGATGCTGCACCCTATGGACCGGTGTTGTCTTGGCCTTCGGGGCATGATTCCGCCGGTCTATGGGTCTGTCCTGTGCAGTTCTAGGAGGTCCACCCTCCCAGGCTTTGCCTCTCCTCTTTGGAGAGGAGTAAGTTGATAGCTTACTGCCTGAGGCGCCCCTACCGGGGAATGCCGACGGGGCTGTCCAGGCAATTTTTAATGGCTAAAGCGCTCACGTTCTCGGGCGCTGGCTTTTCAAATCCCACTTTCCGACCTTGTGTCACATACTCCTATAGTGGGTAGGTGTTAAATATCGAGGACATCTCCTATCTTGTGAGTGTCCACGTGTGGTATCTGTTCCGATGGATACTGCACCCTATAGACCGGTGTTGTCTTGGCCTTCGGGGCATGATTCCGCCGGTCTATGGGTCTGTCCTGTGCAGTTCTAGGAGGTCCACCCTTCCAGGCTTTGCCTCTCCTCTTTGGGGAGGAGTAAGTTGATAGCTTACTGCCTGAGGCGCCCCTACCGGAGAATGCCGACGGGGCTGTCCAGGCAATTTTTAATGGCTAAAGCGCTCACGTTCTCGGGCGCTGGCTTTTCAAATCCCACTTTCCGACCTTGTGTCACATACTCCTATAGTGGGTAGGTGTTAAATATCGAGGACATCTCCGATCTTGTGAGTGTCCACGTGTGGTATCTGTTCCGATGGATACTGCACCCTATAGACCGGTGTTGTCTTGGCCTTCGGGGCATGATTCCGCCGGTCTATGGGTCTGTCCTGTGCAGTTCTAGGAGGTCCACCCTTCCAGGCTTTGCCTCTCCTCTTTGGGGAGGAGTAAGTTGATAGCTTACTGCCTGAGGCGCCCCTACCGGGGAATGCCGACGGGGCTGCCCAGGCAATTTTTAATGGCTAAAGTGCTCACGTTCTCGGGCGCTGGCTTTTCAAATCCCACTTTCCGACCTTGTGTCACATACTCCTAACGTGGGTAGGTGTTAAATATCGAGGTCATTCCTATCTTGTGAGTGTCCACGTGTGGTATCTGTTCCGATGGATACTACACCCTATAGACCGGTGTTGTCTTGGCCTTCGGGGCATGATTCCGCCGGTCTATGGGTCTGTCCTGTGCAGTTCTAGGAGGTCCACCCATCCCAGGCTTTGCCTCTCCTCTTTGGGGAGGAGTAAGTTGATAGCTTACTGCCTGAGGCGCCCCTACCGGGGAATGCCGACGGGGCTGTCCAGGCAATTTTTAATGGCTAAAGCGCTCACGTTCTCGGGCGCTGGCTTTTCAAATCCCACTTTCCGACCTTGTGTCACATACTCCTATAGTGGGTAGGTGTTAAATATCGAGGACATTCCTATCATGTGAGTGTCCACGTGTGGTATCTGTTCCGATGGATACTACACCCTATAGACCGGTGTTGTCTTGGCCTTCGGGGCATGATTCCGCCGGTCTATGGGTCTGTCCTGTGCAGTTCTAGGAGGTCCACCCTCCCAGGCTTTGCCTCTTCTCTTTGGGGAGGAGTAAGTTGATAGCTTACTGCCTGAGGCGCTCCTACCGGGGAATGCCGACGGGGCTGTCCAGGCAATTTTTAATGGCTAAAGCGCTCACGTTCTCGGGCGCTGGCTTTTCAAATCCCACTTTCCGACCTTGTGTCACATACTCCTAATGTGGGTAGGTGTTAAATATCGAGGACATTCCTATCATGTGAGTGTCCACGTGTGGTATCTGTTCCGATGGATACTACACCCTATAGACCGGTGTTGTCTTGGCCTTCAGGGCATGATTCCGCCGGTCTATGGGTCTGTCCTGTGCAGTTCTAGGAGGTCCACCCTCCCAGGCTTTGCCTCTCCTCTTTGGGGAGGAGTAAGTTGATAGCTTACTGCCTGAGGCGCCCCTACCGGGGAATGCCGACGGGGCTGTCCACGCAATTTTTAATGGCTAAAGCGCTCACGTTCTCGGGCGCTGGCTTTTCAAATCCCACTTTCCGACCTTGTGTCACATACTCCTATAGTGGGTAGGTGTTAAATATCGAGGACATCTCCTATCTTGTGAGTGTCCACGTGTGGTATCTGTTCCGATGGATACTGCACCCTATAGACCGGTGTTGTCTTGGCCTTCGGGGCATGATTCCGCCGGTCTATGGGTCTGTCCTGTGCAGTTCTAGGAGGTCCACCCTACCAGGCTTTGCCTCTCCTCTTTGGGGAGGAGTAAGTTGATAGCTTACTGCCTGAGGCGCCCCTACCGGGGAATGCCGACGGGGCTGTCCAGGCAATTTTTAATGGCTAAAGCGCTCACGTTCTCGGGCGCTGGCTTTTCAAATCCCACTTTCCGACCTTGTGTCACATACTCCTATAGTGGGTAGGTGTTAAATATCGAGGACATCTCCTATCTTGTGAGTGTCCACGTGTGGTATCTGTTCCGATGGATACTGCACCCTATAGACCGGTGTTGTCTTGGCCTTCGGGGCATGATTCCGCCGGTCTATGGGTCTGTCCTGTGCAGTTCTAGGAGGTCCACCCTCCCAGGCTTTGCCTCTCCTCTTTGGGGAGGAGTAAGTTGATAGCTTACTGCCTGAGGCGCCCCTACCGGGGAATGCCGACGGGGCTGTCCAGGCAATTTTTAATGGCTAAAGCGCTCACGTTCTCGGGCGCTGGCTTTTCAAATCCCACTTTCCGACCTTGTGTCACATACTCCTATAGTGGGTAGGTGTTAAATATCGAGGACATCTCCTATCTTGTGAGTGTCCACGTGTGGTATCTGTTCCGATGGATACTGCACCCTATAGACCGGTGTTGTCTTGGCCTTCGGGGCATGATTCCGCCGGTCTATGGGTCTGTCCTGTGCAGTTCTAGGAGGTCCACCCTTCCAGGCTTTGCCTCTCCTCTTTGGGGAGGAGTAAGTTGATAGCTTACTGCCTGAGGCGCCCCTACCGGGGAATGCCGACGGGGCTGTCCAGGCAATTTTTAATGGCTAAAGCGCTCACGTTCTCAAGCGCTGGCTTTTCAAATCCCACTTTCCGACCTTGTGTCACATACTCCTATAGTGGGTAGGTGTTAAATATCGAGGACATCTCCTATCTTGTGAGTGTCCACGTGTGGTATCTGTTCCGATGGATACTGCACCCTATAGACCGGTGTTGTCTTGGCCTTCGGGGCATGATTCCGCCGGTCTATGGGTCTGTCCTGTGCAGTTCTAGGAGGTCCACCCTCCCAGGCTTTGCCTCTCCTCTTTGGAGAGGAGTAAGTTGATAGCTTACTGCCTGAGGCGCCCTTACCGGGGAATGCCAGCGGGGCTGTCCAGGCAATTTTTAATGGCTAAAGCGCTCACGTTCTCGGGCGCTGGCTTTTCAAATCCCACTTTCCGACCTTGTGTCACATACTCCTATAGTGGGTAGGTGTTAAATATCGAGGACATTCCTATCTTGTGAGTGTCCACGTGTGGTATCTGTTCCGATGGATACTGCACCCTATAGACCGGTGTTGTCTTGGCCTTCGGGGCATGATTCCGCCGGTCTATGGGTCTGTCCTGTGCAGTTCTAGGAGGTCCACCCTTCCAGGCTTTGCCTCTCCTCTTTGGGGAGGAGTAAGTTGATAGCTTACTGCTTGAGGCGCCCCTACCGGGGAATGCCGACGGGGCTGTCCAGGCAATTTTTAATGGCTAAAGCGCTCACGTTCTCGGGCGCTGGCTTTTCAAATCCCACTTTCCGACCTTGTGTCACATACTCCTAACGTGGGTAGGTGTTAAATATCGAGGACATTCCTATCTTGTGAGTGTCCACGTGTGGTATCTGTTCCGATGGATACTACACCCTATAGACCGGTGTTGTCTTGGCCTTCGGGGCATGATTCCGCCGGTCTATGGGTCTGTCCTGTGTAGTTCTAGGAGGTCCACCCATCCCAGGCTTTGCCTCTCCTCTTTGGGGAGGAGTAAGTTGATAGCTTACTGCCTGAGGCGCCCCTACCGGGGAATGCCGACGGGGCTGTCCAGGCAATTTTTAATGGCTAAAGCGCTCACGTTCTCGGGCGCTGGCTTTTCAAATCCCACTTTCCGACCTTGTGTCACATACTCCTATAGTGGGTAGGTGTTAAATATCGAGGACATTCCTATCATGTGAGTGTCCACGTGTGGTATCTGTTCCGATGGATACTACACCCTATAGACCGGTGTTGTCTTGGCCTTCGGGGCATGATTCCGCCGGTCTATGGGTCTGTCCTGTGCAGTTCTAGGAGGTCCACCCTCCCAGGCTTTGCCTCTTCTCTTTGGGGAGGAGTAAGTTGATAGCTTACTGCCTGAGGCGCTCCTACCGGGGAATGCCGACGGGGCTGTCCAGGCAATTTTTAATGGCTAAAGCGCTCACGTTCTCGGGCGCTGGCTTTTCAAATCCCACTTTCCGACCTTGTGTCACATACTCCTAATGTGGGTAGGTGTTAAATATCGAGGACATTCCTATCATGTGAGTGTCCACGTGTGGTATCTGTTCCGATGGATACTACACCCTATAGACCGGTGTTGTCTTGGCCTTCAGGGCATGATTCCGCCGGTCTATGGGTCTGTCCTGTGCAGTTCTAGGAGGTCCACCCTCCCAGGCTTTGCCTCTCCTCTTTGGGGAGGAGTAAGTTGATAGCTTACTGCCTGAGGCGCCCCTACCGGGGAATGCCGACGGGGCTGTCCACGCAATTTTTAATGGCTAAAGCGCTCACGTTCTCGGGCGCTGGCTTTTCAAATCCCACTTTCCGACCTTGTGTCACATACTCCTATAGTGGGTAGGTGTTAAATATCGAGGACATCTCCTATCTTGTGAGTGTCCACGTGTGGTATCTGTTCCGATGGATACTGCACCCTATAGACCGGTGTTGTCTTGGCCTTCGGGGCATGATTCCGCCGGTCTATGGGTCTGTCCTGTGCAGTTCTAGGAGGTCCACCCTACCAGGCTTTGCCTCTCCTCTTTGGGGAGGAGTAAGTTGATAGCTTACTGCCTGAGGCGCCCCTACCGGGGAATGCCGACGGGGCTGTCCAGGCAATTTTTAATGGCTAAAGCGCTCACGTTCTCGGGCGCTGGCTTTTCAAATCCCACTTTCCGACCTTGTGTCACATACTCCTATAGTGGGTAGGTGTTAAATATCGAGGACATCTCCTATCTTGTGAGTGTCCACGTGTGGTATCTGTTCCGATGGATACTGCACCCTATAGACCGGTGTTGTCTTGGCCTTCGGGGCATGATTCCGCCGGTCTATGGGTCTGTCCTGTGCAGTTCTAGGAGGTCCACCCTCCCAGGCTTTGCCTCTCCTCTTTGGGGAGGAGTAAGTTGATAGCTTACTGCCTGAGGCGCCCCTACCGGGGAATGCCGACGGGGCTGTCCAGGCAATTTTTAATGGCTAAAGCGCTCACGTTCTCGGGCGCTGGCTTTTCAAATCCCACTTTCCGACCTTGTGTCACATACTCCTATAGTGGGTAGGTGTTAAATATCGAGGACATCTCCTATCTTGTGAGTGTCCACGTGTGGTATCTGTTCCGATGGATACTGCACCCTATAGACCGGTGTTGTCTTGGCCTTCAGGGCATGATTCCGCCGGTCTATGGGTCTGTCCTGTGCAGTTCTAGGAGGTCCACCCTTCCAGGCTTTGCCTCTCCTCTTTGGGGAGGAGTAAGTTGATAGCTTACTGCCTGAGGCGCCCCTACCGGGGAATGCCGACGGGGCTGTCCAGGCAATTTTTAATGGCTAAAGCGCTCACGTTCTCAAGCGCTGGCTTTTCAAATCCCACTTTCCGACCTTGTGTCACATACTCCTATAGTGGGTAGGTGTTAAATATCGAGGACATCTCCTATCTTGTGAGTGTCCACGTGTGGTATCTGTTCCGATGGATACTGCACCCTATAGACCGGTGTTGTCTTGGCCTTCGGGGCATGATTCCGCCGGTCTATGGGTCTGTCCTGTGCAGTTCTAGGAGATCCACCCTTCCAGGCTTTGCCTCTCCTCTTTGGGGAGGAGTAAGTTGATAGCTTACTGCCTGAGGCGCCCCTACCGGGGAATGCCGACGGGGCTGCCCAGGCAATTTTTAATGGCTAAAGCGCTCACGTTCTCGGGCGCTGGCTTTTCAAATCCCACTTTCCGACCTTGTGTCACATACTCCTAACGTGGGTAGGTGTTAAATATCGAGGACATTCCTATCTTGTGAGTGTCCACGTGTGGTATCTGTTCCGATGGATACTACACCCTATAGACCGGTGTTGTCTTGGCCTTCGGGGCATGATTCCGCCGGTCTATGGGTCTGTCCTGTGCAGTTCTAGGAGGTCCACCCATCCCAGGCTTTGCCTCTCCTCTTTGGGGAGGAGTAAGTTGATAGCTTACTGCCTGAGGCGCCCCTACCGGGGAATGCCGACGGGGCTGTCCAGGCAATTTTTAATGGCTAAAGCGCTCACGTTCTCGGGCGCTGGCTTTTCAAATCCCACTTTCCGACCTTGTGTCACATACTCCTATAGTGGGTAGGTGTTAAATATCGAGGACATTCCTATCATGTGAGTGTCCACGTGTGGTATCTGTTCCGATGGATACTACACCCTATAGACCGGTGTTGTCTTGGCCTTCAGGGCATGATTCCGCCGGTCTATGGGTCTGTCCTGTGCAGTTCTAGGAGGTCCACCCTCCCAGGCTTTGCCTCTCCTCTTTGGGGAGGAGTAAGTTGATAGCTTACTGCCTGAGGCGCCCCTACCGGGGAATGCCGACGGGGCTGTCCAGGCAATTTTTAATGGCTAAAGCGCTCACGTTCTCGGGCGCTGGCTTTTCAAATCCCACTTTCCGACCTTGTGTCACATACTCCTATAGTGGGTAGGTGTTAAATATCGAGGACATTCCTATCATGTGAGTGTCCACGTGTGGTATCTGTTCCGATGGATACTACACCCTATAGACCGGTGTTGTCTTGGCCTTCGGGGCATGATTCCGCCGGTCTTAGGGGCTTGTCCTGTGCAGTTCTAGGAGGTCCACCCTCACAGGCTTTGCCTCTCCTCTTTGGGGAGGAGTAAGTTGATAGCTTACTGCCTGAGGCGCCCCTACCGGGGAATGCCGACGGGGCTGTCCAGGCAATTTTTAATGGCTAAAGCGCTCACGTTCTCGGGCGCTGGCTTTTCAAATCCCACTTTCCGACCTTGTGTCACATACTCCTAATGTGGGTAGGTGTTAAATATCGAGGACATTCCTATCATGTGAGTGTCCACGTGTGGTATCTGTTCCGATGGATACTACACCCTATAGACCGGTGTTGTCTTGGCCTTCGGGGCATGATTCCGCCGGTCTATGGGTCTGTCCTGTGCAGTTCTAGGAGGTCCACCCTCCCAGGCTTTGCCTCTCCTCTTTGGGGAGGAGTAAGTTGATAGCTTACTGCCTGAGGCGCCCCTACCGGGGAATGCCGACGGGGCTGTCCAGGCAATTTTTAATGGCTAAAGCGCTCACGTTCTCGGGCGCTGGCTTTTCAAATCCCACTTTCCGACCTTGTGTCACATACTCCTATAGTGGGTAGGTGTTAAATATCGAGGACACTCCTATTCTGTGAGTGTCCACGTGTGGTATCTGTTCCGATGGATACTACACCCTATAGACCGGTGTTGTCTTGGCCTTCGGGGCATGATTCTGCCGGTCTATGGGTCTGTCCTGTGCAGTTCTAGGAGGTCCACCCTCCCAGGCTTTGCCTCTCCTCTTTGGGGAGGAGTAAGTTGATAGCTTACTGCCTGAGGCGCCCCTACCGGGGAATGCCGACGGGGCTGCCCAGGCAATTTTTAATGGCTAAAGCGCTCACGTTCTCGGGCGCTGGCTTTTCAAATCCCACTTTCCGACCTTGTGTCACATACTCCTATAGTGGGTAGGTGTTAAATATCGAGGACATTCCTATTATGTGAGTGTCCACGTGTGGTATCTGTTCCGATGGATACTGCACCCTATGGACCGGTGTTGTCTTGGCCTTCGGGCATGATTCCGCCGGTCTATGGGTCTGTCCTGTGCAGTTCTAGGAGGTCCACCCTCCCAGGCTTTGCCTCTCCTCTTTGGGGAGGAGTAAGTTGATAGCTTACTGCCTGAGGCGCCCCTACCGGGGAATGCCGACGGGGCTGTCCAGGCAATTTTTAATGGCTAAAGCGCTCACGTTCTCGGGCGCTGGCTTTTCAAATCCCATTTTCCGACCTTGTGTCACATACTCCTATAGTGGGTAGGTGTTAAATATCGAGGACATTCCTATCATGTGAGTGTCCACGTGTGGTATCTGTTCCGATGGATACTACACCCTATAGACCGGTGTTGTCTTGGCCTTCGGGGCATGATTCCGCCGGTCTATGGGTCTGTCCTGTGCAGTTCTAGGAGGTCCACCCTCCCAGGCTTTGCCTCTCCTCTTTGGGGAGGAGTAAGTTGATAGCTTACTGCCTGAGGCGCCCCTACCGGGGAATGCCGACGGGGCTGTCCAGGCAATTTTTAATGGCTAAAGCGCTCACGTTCTCGGGCGCTGGCTTTTCAAATCCCACTTTCCGACCTTGTGTCACATACTCCTATAGTGGGTAGGTGTTAAATATCGAGGACATTCCTATTCATGTTTTACTGCATGGTAGGAATCCGGTCATCTCCTACCACATTTAGTGGCGTTACTGTATTGCTATGAATAAATACATTGTATATTTTAACCTGCCACAATTTGTGGTTGTTATCTTTGTGACCCCTAACACGGGTCTACAACAGTTATGTACTTTTATGTATTTTTGTATATATTTTTATATATTTTCAATGTGTAATTTTATCACCTGCAGTAACGTCACTGCGGTAATGGTCTTCTGAGGAGAAGAATTATCTTTGAAAACTCATGAGTTAAGGACGTTGAAATACTTTGCCTGAACTTTGAATTCTAATGAAATTTGATTCGCACCTTATTTTATTATTTCATTTCATATTATGCTATTAATGCTCTATCCAGTATATTGAGATTCAGTTTTTATCCGGATGTTTCACTAATTAAAAGATATTAGTTGCCTCTTATATCTTTTGTTGGATTAACTTATATCTATATATATATATATATATATATATATATATATAAAAACTTAACTTTTTCCATCAAAGTGAAGGTCCCCCTCCCCATCACACCCAAGCCCTGGGAAGGAAGTCCCCCACCTACACCTGATATGAAGTGTTATCCATTTTTTCAGAGGTGAATTCAAATTGTTCAGTTGGAACTGAAGATGCTGTGAAAAAAAAACAGATGAAATTATAACCTATAAGTGACGGGGTAGTTTCAGTTTTCTTCATACAACTTTGCAAATATTGCTCGGTAATTACACTCAGCTCTCTAAACAGTGACCCTGAAAAATACCCTACATCCGAAAAAAATAAAATGTTTAGGATATTGAATAGTGGATAAGCATGAACACAGACTAGTAGAAATAATAACACAGACACATCTCGAATGCCAACCGATATTTCGGTTGAGTCAAACAACCTTAATTTTCTACACCAGACAAAGATTAAGGTCGTTTGACTGAACTGAAATATCAGTTGGCTTTAAAGATGTGCTGTATTATTTTTTTTACTAGTTTGTGTTCATGCTTACCCACTATTCCATATACTCAATATTCAATATATATATATATATATATATATATATATATATATATATAGAGAGAGAGAGAGAGAGAGAGAGAGCAATACTAGTATATCGAGCACTGACTTATCACGATAGGATATAATATAACGATATTATATTTATCTTTATTGTTTCATTTCTCTGTGTGTATATATATATATATATATATATATATATATATATATATATATATATATATATATACAGGGCTTGACGCGCTCCACTACTTTTGGAGCTACTCCCGTTCTTGCTCCAATGCCCAAAATTGGAGCTGGCTCCTCTCCCGCTCCCCATTTTCAAAAAGGAGCCGCTCCTGCTCCAACTCCTATAAAAAGGAGCGGCTCTTTTTCAGCGCTCCATAATGAAAATGTACTTTCTTTCATAAACGTTCTATTCTGCCAATGAATGGTCGAAGGATAGGGGTGGGCGTCAAAGGATCTCGTCAATATGGGTTGGGATGTCACTTTAAGTGTAAGACCGTAAGATAATATTTGACAAAATCTTGCTAATATTTTGAGAGTTATAGGAGAACATGTTGGACGAAGTATAGGATTATATGTAAATTTTCATTTTCTGATGTATAAAATAGAAATAGAAAAATCCCTGAAGTATTTTAAAACAATTTTAATATTCATTACATTAACAACCTATTTTTTCAGGAAAGGAAGATTTGACCCGATATATTTAGATTTGTTTTAAGTAAATAAAGTTTTACTTTTAAACATTATTAGTGATTATTTTCTTTTTGAAGAAAACATTTCTCTGGGAGAGGAGACACAGCCAGGGCAACATTAATCGTCGTACTGTTGTTTAATATTTGTTTGTTCTACGAACGTAACTATATTGTATGATGTATATTATTATTTACAACAGAAAAACGCGCAAGTACTTTCAAACAAATCGATTTATCCATTTTCTTTTCAATAGTACAATTTGGAGCGAAAAAAAACCCAATCAAGTTTATTTTTTAAAGATTTAATAAAAAAAAATATTTCTCATAAGTTGGCCAAAAAATATCAATAAATTGTCAATAAACAATTCAGAGATCCATTTAATGTCTTAAAATTTCATACAAAATATCTGGCCTAGACCTTGGGAGTTGAAAAAATATCGGGTTGAATTTTCCTCCCCCGAAAAATTAACTGGAGCAAGTTTTCCTAGGTCAAGGAAAAACATTTATTAAAATCAAAAATTAGAATAAAAAAAGGCGAAAACGTCTATATTTGAAATCTCTAACAAAAACAAACTGTTTAGAATTTTAATATTCGATAATAGATATTTTAAGATAAAGAAAGATATCTATGCTACTTTCGATTCTAAAAAGACAACTAATTAGTCAGAAAGTCTAATTACTTGCTTTTTTAAATTAAAATTTAAGATATTTTCTTTAATTTAATTAAGTTCAAACATCGGTTTAATTGTAGAATAGGGACCGCTGTTTTCTTTCGCTCATTTCGCTTGGTATTCGCCCAAATTTTGGATAACACTGATTGTTGGTCTTAGTTATATTTTTGTTCCTGAAATAAAATTCTCATTTACTTTTTAAAGTGTTGAGAATCTAACTTTAATTCCAGGTTTTAATCGCTGGCGGCCATGTTAGTTTTTATTGTTTTGTTCCTTGGGCTAAAGATATTTTTTCCTCAGACTAAAGATATTTTTTACTACTTTAACATCTTATTACACACAACCAACAAACTTTGAACATTCTATTTACAAAAGCAAGTTTTAACGGAATTTAACGATATAAAAAGCAAACATGAAAAGGTTAAAACATATTAGTCGTGAATTTAAGAATAACAAAATGTCGCCGAAAAGACGACGGGTAAAAATGTGGCATAAAAGTTCAATTTGATATATGCTAAAAATAAATTAGAATTTTTTGTCAGGAGAAAATATACCATTTCACCCCAAAAATCGATTTTATCGAGCATTTGGGTAAATACCGAGCGAAATGGGCAAGAAAATCCAACGGCCCCTATAGTATAATTGAACCTAAAATTCTTTATTTAAAAACACGAATTAAAGAAAAATTGGCTTATTATTCAATCAGCAATAAACATCCTTGTCATAAATACAAAAAAGTTCAAATCTATAAGAAAATAACTTCAAAGACATCTATAGACTCAGTGGCGCATTTAAAGACATTTGTCGCCAAATTGTCTCCTGCCTTAAGAAAGCTGTCCCATCAAAAATGTAACATGCCGGTGTGAAACTTCAAATGTTTTGTTTTTATGCTTAACTCTCTAGTTCTTTCTCCCTCTGTCTCCCTTCCTCTTCCGCTCTCTCTCTCTCTCTCTCTCATATACATTTACCAGAGATATAATTTAAAAAAATAACTCAGTGTAACCTCTGAAACTTTCTTTTCTTTTCCTTTTTATTGGTGAATAAAAAAATAATGTTTAAAAAAAAATCAAATAATTTTGGAGCGAGGAGCGCGGAGCGATAAACCACCGCTCCTTAACCCCAAATGGAGTTGCTCCCGCTCCACTCCCGCTGAATATAAAATGAGCCCTCCTCTCCTTCGCTCCTGGAAGAATAATATGGAGGATAAGAGCCTCCGAGTCAATATGGCTAAGACAAATCTAATGATTGCTGGCCCTAACGTGAATTCCATGAAAAGATCGGGAAAGTTCCGTTGCGCAGTCTGCCTGAGTGGTACAGGAAGAAACTCCATCTTTTGCCTCGTCTGTTCATACTGGGTCCACAAGAGATGCAGTGGAATTAGTGGCCTACTCCTACCGGATCAGCAATACAGGTGTCATCATTGTATGGGCACAGCTTGACCAATTGACGGCAGGTCAGTGAAAGAGGTTGTGGTTGAGGATAGCTAACTGGCAGCTGTAGTTGAGTTCTGCTACCTGGGCAACTCCCTTTCAGCCGATGGTGGTTGTGAGACTGCTGCTTACCTGGAGGGGCTTTAGAAAACTCCTGTCCATCTTGACAAATAAGCATCTGGCGATCACGACTAGAGGACAGGTGTACACCAGCTGTGTGAGGACTGTTATGCTTTATGGCTCTGAAACATTGGCTGCAAGGACTCTCAAGAGACTGCAGCATAATAAAAGAGCCATGATTAGATGGATCTGTCATGTCAGGCCGGAAGACAACACTCTCTTCGAGACTCTTCTCTCTAAGCTTGGTATACGGGAAATAACTGATGTCCTTAAGCTAGGCAGGATGAGATGGCTTGGCCATGTCGAGTGAAGCTTCAGCTGGATCTCTCGGGTCAGAAACATGTCCATCACATCAAGTCGGCAAGCTGGAAGACCAAAGCTTTCTTGGGATGAGCTGTGTAACCGTTACTGTGCAGGCCTGAGGATTGCAAACTTAGATCCTCGCGACTGCCGAGCCTGGAGTGGAAGACCGATCAAGACTGACAAGCAGGCCTACACCCTCTTATAGAGGTCTAATCACCTCCTTTTTACTCCCTTTGCATAAAACTAAATTAAACTAAATATAGCCCACATTGCACTCCTTCTGCCTGTTCCGAAATTCATAATGAGCGGTTAATTAGTTTAGGAGTGAATCCTGTTCATGCAAATATATAAACATATACACATACCTAACTTGAGTTTCATATTATATAGTTTTCTTGTATATAAAGTCAAGTTAAACTTTCACCTATTTCATTGATCGGAATAGCTTTCTTAACAAAATGTAGATAAAACAATCTGTTTCGTCAGATTTATATGCCAAACATTGGTCCGTGTTCTTAAAAAGAAAAATATTTCATCGATTTTAAGTTAAGGGAACAAAAAATAGCATGTTGTTCTTAGTAATGTAGTGGTAAATAATTTTAAATTATTTTATTGTAAATGTAGAGGGTAATTCAGTAGAAAAGGTGAATTTATCTGTCACTTAGAATGGATTACTACTTAGCGCTTATATCCATCGCGCCACGAGTCAGCATGATTCAAATTATCTCACCTCGTCTAAAAAAGTTCCGAAAACATAATATCGTATATATATTTGTTTCAGTATTTACTTTGACACGGCTTTATACACGAGTAGTAGTAGTAGTAGTAGTAGTAGTATAAAATCTAACTCCGCCCTCCCCAAAGATCTAGAATACAATTATACATCAAACCCAGCAAAAGTGGGCAGAATATTAGCAGAGACAAAAGAGAGAACGTAGCTGTTAGTTAAAGGGAACAACAAATTGTTCTTACTTACATAGCACTAACCCTTTCAATCATACTGTTGTTGTCTGGTACTACCAGATCAGGCTGTATGAAGATACTGGCTTCCTGACTTAAAATACACCAAACATTGATGTTATTGTTTTTTCCTTTCCCTTTGCAAAACTCAATCATGTTCTGCAAAGCTAAAAACAAAAACAACAATTTTTCTCTACAAAACAACCAAACCAAACCAAACCAAACCAAACATCATGAATAAATATATGAAGATATAAAGAACTTGAAGCATAAAAACTTTTACTAAAATGACTGGATTCAGTATTAAATAACCCCAAAAGGGTTGATATGCCGTAAAACAAAACAACCAAACCAAACATCATGAATAAATATATGAAGATATAAAGAACTTGAAGCATAAAAACTTTTACTAAAATGACTGGATTCAGTATTAAATAACCCCAAAAGGGTTGATATGCCGTAAAACAAAACAACCAAACCAAACATCATGAATAAATATATGAAGATATAAAGAACTTGAAGCATAAAAACTTTTACTAAAATGACTGGATTCAGTATTAAATAACCCCAAAACGGTTGATATGCCGTAAATCAAAACAACCAAACCAAACATCATGAATAAATATATGAAGATATAAAGAACTTGAAGCATAAAAAACCTTTACCAAAATGACCGGATTTGGCATTAAATAACCTGAAATGGGTTGATATGCCGTAAAACAAAGCAACCAAACCAAACCATACTGTTGTACCACAACAACAAATAGAAAAGTTGTCATAAATTATTATAACATTTATTTGACTAATTATATTTGTTTTTTTCTGAGAATCAGGGATATTGAGGAATACATTTTGCTTTCATTATTGGTTGTTAGTTTGGAAGTCAGCTCAACTTAAAGGCACGTGGTTCAAGAACAAGTTAGATCAGGTACGTAGAACTTCTGTAAAGAATCATGCATGAAAGAGTTAAACAATTTAAATATGAATTGAAATTGAATATTAAACAAATTAAATTTGTCTAGCATTAAACAATTTCAAATCATTTTTTGTTTAAGAAAAACCCTGATATATAAAGGATTATTAAATAAATAAGGTGAATTTATTTGAAAAAAAATTGTAATTAAGCATTTTTGTTCGTGTGTGTGTGTTGGTCACTTATAGGTGCCAAAATTATTTGACATAATTGCACCAAAGTTGTCACAAAGCACCCTTGGCATATTCTAATAGTACTATTGTTACTACTAATAAATTCTGCACTGTTTGGAATTGATTGATTGCAGCAATTATTTTATTTCCTGATTAATTATTTTTTAAGGCTGCTATTCAAGATGCCGGCAAATCAAATGGAGTGCTCCAGGCTTGAACAGTGGCTTAGATGAGTGCAAACTATAAGACATGTACAGAACAATGGGTGATGCACACGGAAGTTTTAGTAAATGTTTACAAATGGGGCAATTTAAAAAGAGACAAAACGAAGAGGCCTCAAAATCATCCTGATGGGAGGGGGGGATCATATTTCACCAAGACAATGCAAAGCCTCATACTTCAGGAAGAACTGTTCTCTTCCTGTCCTGGTTCGGTACACACTCTGTGCTTGTTTAACCGGCTTCCTCTAAGAGAGGATGTTTCTAGGGAATATCAAATTCACAAGCGGCCCCTAATGAATGTGTATCTCGCTCAGGTTAGTTTTTGCAGTTTTTTGCAGGGAGGTGTCACCGTCCTCCCACATATCGTGCTTGATATTCTAAAATGGTCACCCAGGTTCGACGTTGCTCAAGTTCAGTGTGTCAACGTTATTATACAGGAATAAAAGTGCAGGAGAGTAGAAAGTGACTAACTTGGGTTTACTTTCGGCAGCCTTGTAATTCTTGCTTCCCTTATTTTGTCCTTTAGTCTCCACATTCCATGAGCGATGTTTCTGACAACGGAGGAAGAATTGTTGTTTTCATGGGTTGGAATCCATACAACACTTATCGTTTGCTAGTTTTTGACCTTGAAGTAGTATTTTTTTTCAGCTCCTTACATCAAGTGGCTTCATGCCTTGTCTGGAGTGATTTTCATTAAAAAAAAAACAATAGGTTGGGAACAGCTGCCACATTCTCCTTTACAGTGCAGATATGCCAACTTCTGATTTCCACTTGTTTTTGGGCCCATCAAAGAATGTTTGGATACGACAAAGTTTACAAGCGATGTTCATCATAAGCAAATGGCTAAAAACACAGTCCATCGATTTCTATATTTAAAGAATACAAAAGTTTGGTGTTCGATCAGAAAAAAATGACTTTCAAATATATTGAAAAATAAAGCTTTTTGTTGTTGTGATTTTTTGTTGTTGTTTTTTTTTACATAGTTCACCCCAAACAAAGCAGGCCACCACTGTAGACGTAAAGGGCTACTGAGAAGAAAGAAAAGGGAAGAAGGTTGGGGGGGGGGGGGTTCTACCTTAATTGGGATCTGCGCAGCGAGATGTCTGTTTACATTAGCTCCAAATCTCTGCATGTCAGCACCGTCGAGGAAACAGGGGGCAGGGAGGGAGTTCCAGAGGCCAGCAGCACGAGGAAAGAAGCCATTTGAGCAGCGAATGAATGGGATTTAGCTGATTGTCGAGTTGGTCTAGTGAATTTACGTCGAGGGGGCATTCGTCCTAGTCAGGTTGAGCCGGCTTCTTTCCTTGCCTGCATCTCATGGCACCCTATGCACAGCAGTCCTGGGCAAGGTCGCACGAGACGACTGACCAATGAATGGACAGACTGACAGAGCCTATTGTTAAAGACATCAATCGCCTGTGCGTAGAGTATTCTTGCCATATCTGAGCTGGTCTACCAACCACTAGCCTCTTCCTCTTGGATAAGGTGCAAACAAGAATTTCTAACCTAATAAGCCCCACACTGTCTGCTAAGCTCTAGTCCCTGTCGCATCACCTCTGTTTTGCATCCCCGTGTTTGTTTTACAAGTACTTCCACGAAAGTTGCTCCAATGAACTTACTGCAGTTGTACACTCTCAACAAAAATACCCCAGACCCATCCGACTAGCAACAAAATCCACCCCCTTCACTATAGAGGTCCCTAAATGCTGGAAGAATTTCTACTCTAATAGCTTCTTTCCTCGGACAACTTGCCTTTGGAATCCCCGCTCCCGGTTTCCCCGACCGTAACAACATGCAGAAATTGAAATATAATGTGAACAAACATCTTGCTTTCGAATTCTCCACCCAGGTCACCCACTATAAATCTGGCCCTATCACAGTAGTGTAGACACAACATCTAATAATTCAGACATCAATAAGATCTTATCGTCTTATCATCTTCGTTGTGTGCACATAAACAATTTGTCTGTAGTGAATACTTCCGCCAAAAAGATGATTTCAAACTCATCTGTATTCAGTTTCTCTCTTTGTAACCATGGATATTGATTGATTCAATGCAACAAAATTCATTGAAAGAACTTAAAAGGAATGATCAAAATCAGTCCGGGTCATTTTCTGGCCCAGATTTGCTTTGAAATTTACTATGAACATTTCGATTTCTTTGGTCAAATAGAATAATAAAAATATTTTTAAAATGCTGTTCTTCACGTTGCCGTTAAGTGTGGGTTTGAGGGGGGGGGAGGCGACTGGGTTTCACTTACAACTGTAACCATTGAACCGTGATCAAGGTGACTGTAAACGGTCTGGTGCCATTACCATTCTTCTTTTCCAAAATGAAAAGCTCTTATCTCGAACGCCACTTGGTACATTCTCCTCTACAAGCTGTCTATCTTCACCAACTGTCTTACAGAGAAAGGCTGAAGCGCGTAAACTCTCAAAAAACGTGAAGCCCTAGAAAACAGATATATTTTTCAGCCAGTATCGGTCAAGACTTTTGAACTTTTTGATTCTAGAATTATTGAATTTTTGAGTGATTTTTATTGAAGTGGGAAGATAGAGAGTGTGAATGGCTGCTCTGCATAATTTCTTTGACTATTGTCTGAGGAAACATCAGTGCCACACTTTCTGATAGATAGTGGAAGAATACAAAATTAAAATAAAATTATATCGATACTTTTCTCTCAACCAAGACTATTTATATATATATATATATGAGGAATAAAAGAAACAATGTTTCAGACAAAATGTAAAAATAAAAATGGAATAAAGGATAAGCAAATCAACAACTAGCAAAAATAAACTCAAAAACACATATTGAATAGTTCTACTAAAATATTTCGATTGTTAAAATACAATCATCATCAATTAAAGTTCTGCTACCAATTGATGATGATTGTATTTTAACAATCGAAATATTTTAGTAGAACTATTCAATATGTGTTTTTTAGTTTATTTTTGCTAGTTGTTGATTTGCTTATCCTTAATTCCATTTTTATTTTTACATATATATATATATATATATATATATATATATATATATATATACTAATGGTTCACCACTCACCCCTTATCAAGGCCAAAAACCACTTGAGGATAAAGGTTAATGAGATTGTCAAGCACTATGGAAGGATTCAGAACAATGGACGAAATGGCCAAAATTTGATTAAATCAGAGGACGGCTCGATGGGCATCATTTGTTGATCATGCTGTAGCCTCTAGGGAAGCAGTTCCGCAGTAACATGTTCCACAGATGGACAGTTCTTGGAAAGAAACTCTGTTCATGGAAGTTTTATTTGGCTTTAGGTACACAGAAGAAGAAAGGAGAGTTCTTAAAAAAAAACACAAGAAAAAGTCACTGATCAGATCGTTTATGGGTCTAATCATTAACTTTTTCGGACCAATTAGGTTTTAAGGACCCCAGAAATAAGCAAATATGAAAGGGACGCATTCGGGTGTACACCGGTTTCTTCCGATTGACCATCGCACATTGTAAACAAACGGATAATAAACCTGAGTGGCAGATGCGCATAACAAGGAGGAATGCTGGCTTCCGGTGGAAAAAGCTTGAAGAAAGTGTCTACGGATGCCTGAAAGTGATACAACAATTTTTTTTATTCATATTAATTTCAGACTTTTCTTTCATCATATTCTAATAATTAACATAATATAGACTATTTGAAAAATAAGTTATTTGATTGTTTTCAAAACTTAAAAAAAAATTTCATTGAAGAAAATAAACAAAATAGAATAAGCTTTTTTTTTTCAAGAAATAATGTTTTTGAGCACCGGAATGGGTTTTTTTTATTTAATGTTTTTTTTGAAATATTTAGTGAAAATAATGTTTTTTGGGGAGGGTTAGGGTTTACGGCTAGGGTTTAGGGTTAGGGTTAGGGTTTAGGGTTAGGGTTTAGGGTTTACGGTTAGGGTTTAGGGTTAGGGGTTAGGGTATTTCCATTTCTAAGAAAAAAGTTTGATTCCGGAAGTTACTCCATTTCCAAGAAAAAAGGTTTTCACTATTATTACAAAAAAATGTTTTGAAAACAATCAAATAAAAACAAATAAATTATTTTTCAAATAGTCTGTATTATGTTAATTATTAGATTATGATGAAAGAAAAGTCTGAAATTAATATGACAAAAAGGAAAGTCTGAAATTAATATGAAAAAAAGAAAAGTCTGAAATTAATATGAATAAAAAAATTGTTGTATCACTTTCAGGCATCCGTAGACACTTTCTTCGGGCTTTTTCCACCGGAAGCCAGCGTTCCTCCTTGTTATGCGCATCTGCCAACCGGAGTTGTTTGGTTTTTCGTCACAAGGTCAATTTTAATATAGGGAAATATTTATTTAAAAAAAAGAGATTGTGTCCCTATTTACTGGCCTCCCCACGAGGGCGGAATGCATAATAAAATCTTATAGGTGCGTCTTTTTTATTTTTACAAAACGTCCAAATGGTGAATGTGTTGGCATTAAAAATTGAAGAAAAAATGGCGTGAAAATAAATAATAGCTAAGTCCATTTGAGAATCATTGTCCCTATTTGTCAAAACAGAAGATTCTATTTTTCGAGTTGTGTACGCTTTCAGCGTTCCAAATTCTCGTCATTCTCTACGATTATTCGATTCATATTTAAATTATAATAATTCTAATAAATTTATACATTTTTTTCTTTTAAAGAGGAATAATTATTTTACATTTTAATATTTATATTAATTTTCTTATGTAATGCATTTTATGTTTCGAATTAAAATTTTTGAAACACAATTAAAAATAATAAGTTATTCACCACTTTGGCGAATATAAATTTGAGAAAACATTTAAATCATCTGTTAAACCTATTATAGATTTTGAATTGCTAGCGTATCTGCCCCTTAAAAACTGATAAAGAGAATTGTTATATTTTTGGAACAAATCATTGAAAATCTAGGTTGGGAAGCCAAATATACGTCTACAGTCTTACCCGGACGCAATACACGTGCCTCGAACTTCTCATACGCTGTAAATCTGTCATCGGCAAAGGCAGTAAATAGAGCTCCCTTAATTCGTGCTGCATTGAATTTTTCTTCTTGTGTTAGTTGCTAGTAAACTGCGAATGCTCCCCCAGTTAGCCGAAGTGGGATGACATTTTCAAGCCGCTTCACTCCAGATAAGTCACACACTAATTCCACCTTCTCAATCCATTCAGCGACTGCTCCAGTCCCATCAAACTCAGGAATTATCTTTAGGTCAAAACGGTTGTCCATTTTAAGCCGAGATAGCTTGTTAACTTACTGTGCCAGAAAAATAAAATAAGAAAAGTTTTGACTGTAATTCAACCGAACCGAATTTCGTGCAACCCACTTTCTGCCTTTTTCTCCAAACGTTTTTTTGCTGTCTTTCACATTCCAACAAAATTTCGTGCAACCCACTTTCTGCCTTTCTCTCTCCAATCCAAAATCGCTTCTCGCCTTCACAGCTGTCCTCTTGATTTATCTCACCTCATATCCACATATGCAAATCGCATAAACACCTGAACCAATGAAGAGAAGCCCTTTTTAGATGTGCATACGACATGCAAAGCACTTCCTTCCTTTTCCTGATGGTGCGTGTTCCTCTTTATTGTCACACATTGTTATATCACAATAACATTTATTTATATTCAAACAATAAACTATCTGCATGCTTGTATCGTTTATTATAGTTGACAATATACAAAACATAAACAGCATTATACATATTAGTTATAGAAGACAGTTCGTATCTTAATGTATTAACTTAAGGTAGAATACATATTGTAATGACAAACGAGAACAGTCGTAACTTAAGAAAGCTTTATTCAGCATAAACTGTCAGTACAATGTTAGTGCTGCTAGTTATATGGTTAAGACGAAAAGGAGAGTTCTTCAAAGGGGAGATAATTTAGAATAGGGAAATTATTCGTAATTGTTCATTACACATATCTATCTGAATATTACAGCTGTACCGGAAGTGGACGTTGTTACCATCTTCCCCACTTCCGGTTTATCTTTCGTTTACAGATCAAACATAGCTGACGAGCGATACGACAGATGACACCCGGCAATTTTTTTTCTAAGTTCCATTTTAGTCGCGAAACCTTTAGCATCATGAGACGATCTAAGCTAAAATCATAAATAAATATTAGATATTCTTTATCTCAACTGGACATTAAGAATTATTAAGAATACTGTACCCTATAGACCTGTGTCGTCTTGTCCTTCGGGGCTTGATTCCGTCGGTCTGTGGGGTTGTCCTGTGCAGTTCTAGGAGGTCCACCCTCCCAGGCTTTGCCTCCCCTCTTTGGGGAGTAGTAAGTTTATTGCTTACTGCCTGAGGAATGCCGACGGGGCTGCCCAGGAAATTTTTAATGGGCAGAGTGCTCACCTTCTCGGGCGCTGACTTTTCAAGCCCCACTTTCCCGACCCGGCCTTGGGTCACATCTTACCTTGTGGGAGTAATATAAAAATGGCCTTGTGCCTAACCTCCTGGACATTAAGCAATAAACATCTGACTTGATTTACCTCCCAATTCTCTCTGATAATTTTAGTGGCCTGTGTCATGTGAATGATGAGATCGAGGATTTGTTTGATCTCTGCAATATCCCCCCCCCCTCCCAAAAAAATAATACAGAGTATCTAAACATGAAAGTAAAAACACAAAAACTTACATGGAAACAAAATCTTGTAAATTTCTAGGTTCTCTAACATGCTTTTTTTTTATAATGATGGTTTTTCGGATGTCAGAGACAAATTCGGATGGTGCAACTTCTAGGTATGTGTGTTGGATAATGGCCCTGTGGGGTCGGACGCATCTTGAAGTGGGCGTATCTGTGGGAAATCGTTTGGTTTGGCTTGCGTGGTTTAGTGCGGGTGGACCCGTACAGTCGAGTGCAGAATAGGGCTGTTCTCATTGTTGGAGCTCACAGACGCTGACAGAGTCACCACATTGATGAGACCTCAGATCAAGGGTCAATGTGCACCTGCGATAGAGGCTCTGTTACGTCACAGGCTTTTGTTTTGCCAGTCTGGGTTTTGGAAGCAGGCCGAACAGACGTGTTTCTCTATGTAGTCTTCAACATGATTAGGAGAATTAAATTCCCTAAGAGAATACAGGCATGATATTTCTTCTTCCCCCCCCCCTCCTCGAATGGCTAAGGACTTAAATTAGGAATTAACTACGATAGAGCAGTAATTTGGTCTCTCCCTCGGCGTTAGTGAAACATCTCCAAGATCGACGGTAGACTAACGCCTGAATAAAACAGAATTAAAAGTTTAAAAGATTGTTTGTCTCGTGAATCGGTCATGAAGGTTTTGTTGCAGACACAGTGAACGGCGATGTTCACGGCAGTACAGAAACGAAGAAAGAATTCAACCACTAGACGACATCGAGACGGCGCCCCTCTGCAGGGAAGAAGAGAAGGTACGAGAAATTAAAGGTATGCAACATATTCCTTTTCGGTGTTAAAAATGACCAGTTGTTTAAGCGAGAACTGCCACGGCCCATTCCGGGACGGTTATGCAACATGTGTCCTCTAATACTGTTGGTTTTATCCTGTCTACAGAAGAGTGAAAAACTTGCCGTGTTAATTGACAATTTTAAAGAGACTGCAATACGGTTATTGCAGAGTGCACGACCTTTATCATGGATAGATACCTGGTGCTGTCTTGGTGTAGTGATACACCCTGGGTGGGTTGTGTCAACTTCCTCCGAAAGAGGAAGTTTCTAGAGAATGTTAAATTTACAAGCGGTTCCCAACCGCATGTATATCCCGGTCAAGGAAGATGACAGCTTTAGTGTTTGCAGATTCTTTTTTTGCACGGAGGTGTCGCCGTCCCCCCCCCCCACATACTACACCTGGTATTCACAAGTGGTCACCCATCTGGTACTGATCAGGCTCAATGTCGCTTAACTTTAGTGATTTAACGAGAATTGGTGCGTCAACGCGATTGGGCCGCATATTGGATGAATACATGCGAGTATGTCTCAAAATGTTTAGGTAAGTATACTTTGGTGGTTTTATTTTCTCCTAAAGGATAATATGCCATCTTAGCTATTTTGGTGGTAAATCTATCGATGAACGATGTCACATCGTGCGTTGAAGAAAATACTACGCTGGTAGCTACAACGTGGTTCCATACAATGCTTGCACAGTTCATTTCTTTCTTTACTGTGGTGTCAAAAATATTAGTGGAATATGTGTTGGATAACCACTGAAATTAAACGTCACGGGAAGCAAAGGGGGGGGAGAGAGCTTATTTATTACTACAGGCAGAAATCCTTCCGACTGAGGCAGTTCTCCAAAACCACCTCACAGTTCGCTATTGCATCCTCTCCGGCCGAAAACAACGCGAAATGTTCACGAGAGGATTAATAGTGATTTCAATCTTTTTTCTTAATACTTCTGATGATACAATCTTCATAGACACTTTCATAGTCATTCTTTAAGCAAACATGTTTCTCAGTAATTTTAACACATTTTGGAGAGTCATTTTTCAACAGGGACCTTAAACACACTTTTCTTAAGAGTCATTTAAACAGATTTCTAAACACATTTTTCAAGAGTCCAAAAGTCACTTTGAAACACAGTTTCCAGATATTTTACATTATAAGAAAGTTACCTTTGTAGTTCTCGTTCGTCGCTGGCCCTCATCTTGTTGCTGGCTGTGATCGCCGCGCGGCACCTGTTTTTGTGGGCAAATTCTATCTTTAAGCAGAGGACAAAGACACTCGAAGTCGGATTTTCTGAGAGATTTCTTTTGTTCTTTTTATTTCATGCTTTCATTCGAGTGGAGGGGTTTCCATTATTGGTTCTTCATTCACATCTTCTTAAGTTCGTACTGTGTGGGACGTTAGACGCTGTTAGTTTTTCTTAGTAGCTTTGGCCCATATCTCTTCGATTCACACCCGAACTCTTGCGTTCGAGAGCATCCTCATCTGCATGCGCTCGCCACAAGCTTCCATGGTGATCTGTTTTAGATACAGCCCTTATCGCGAGCGATTACATTCTTGGGAAAACTTCGCTCGCTTTTCCGAAACGACGTTGTCGCTTCGAGCTCCCATGGCAGACTCATTCTAAAAAGCTAAGTTCTTGTTCTCCGTGGTGACGTAATCATCATTCCCACGCACGAGATGGGGACAAAAACGACTCACTCTGATCTCTGACTCAAAGGTCACGTCAGGTGTCTAAATTTATTATGACTATTCTTGGATCAAACTCTTCTCTGAACTCACTTCTGAGTCCAGAAACAAAACCTATTTTTCAATAACAAAATTAGCTATTTGATACTAGTTAACCTACTGTGCCTTGCATAATGGGGCCCTACAGTACTGTAACAGATGTTGGTGTTGTTATAATTATTATTATTATTATTATTATTATTATTATTATTATCATTATTATTATTATTCATCTCTCTCTCTCTCTCCCTCTCTCTCTCTCTCCCTCTCTCTCTCTCTCTCTCTCTCTCTCTCTCTCTACATATATATATAAGCAAAATACGGCATAATCATGTTGACACACTGGTAAGATCACCGAAGTTAAGCAACGTTGAGCCTGGCCAGTACTAAATAGTTGACCATTTTGGAACACCAGGCGCTATATGTGGCCTGGAGAAGATATGGGCACAACCAGGTTATATCATGCCCACAGAAAAGTTAAGACAGATAAAGTATCTGCCTGACTCCCCGAGGACGTCCCCGAACGTTATGGGAAAAACAACAAAAACAATATAAGCAAACAATGGTATTTTAAATTTTAAATTTCAATGACCAAGTCTTTATTTATATATTTACTTGCCGAATTAAAAAAAAATTCAATGTAGCTCTTGACAATTGTTTCACGCAGAAAATGAACAACCTGGAATAAACACATAATTATCAGGATCTTTCGTTTATAACGCTCATCAGAAGATCGTCAGATCACTTCCGGAGAAAACCATCCTCAAGCAAATAAAAAAAATCCCAAAACCTTTTTTATGCATTTTCTAAAGGAACCATAAGATCCATTCATAGACAATCGGCCATTTTGTATCTCTTGATCTTCTGAGGAGCCTGCATGAACGAAAGATCCTGCTAATTATATGTTTATTCCTGGTTGTTCGTTTTCTGCATGAAACATTGTCAAGAGTTACATTGAAATGCAATGTTTTTAAAGGGGGCATGATAGAATCAAGTGTTGAATAATGGCCCTATGGGAATGGACGCATCTGTTGGGGATCGAATTTGACTTGCGCGATTTGTGACAAAGTCATCTCGTGCAAGTTTGGTTCGATGTGTTTCCCACGGATCGCGGTGACAGGTGATGCGACCTTAAGGTTAGGGGTTGAGGGCACACCTGACGGATCACAAGGTTCGTGATGTCAGAGTTGTCCGCTGTGAGAGAATCGAATTGAGATTTGAACAGAGACTCTCTTGGAAGCGTCGAGGGAACAACTCACGATCATGTAGCTGTTACAAGAAGGGACAGAGGGTCCCAAAATATAAGAGCCTTAGTGAATCTTTCATATTCCTCTCTCTGCAAGCAATTACGAAATTAACTTAGTAGATTTAATTAGTGTGGCCTCTCTCTCTCAAATTACCAACGAACTTCTCATTTGTCGGCTAGTTAAATAGTTAATAAAAGGCTCAGAATTTAAACAGTAAAAGATTGTTGTGCTTTATTTAAAGTGGAAAAATTGATTTCAGCCCACAAACAAACCGCCGGTGTGAAGAGACGATGGCAGCCCGAACACGAAGGAAGCGAATAGTAGTTCACACGGCAGCGACATGATGGCGGTGGCGACGGGCTGCAGACAACAAGGAAGTGCGAGTAGTCGCGACGCACGACGACAGCGAGATGAAGTACGACAGAGCAGTACGAATAGTTCCCGGGCAGTTGAAATTCGCGGAATCAAGTAAACGACATATCACCCCATTTTGAATCAACAGCGAAGGTTCTTCTACGACACGCGACAATAAAGTTATGTCAATAACCAGACAATGTAACACAAGATCAAGTAATGGAATAAGGATTCTAAACATAAGATTTAATAGTATTATGTGTTGTATTAATCTCCGTAAGTGGTACAAAACTGTTCAGGGAATGATATTTTAAAAATCGGTCCAGCTTTTTCTCCGTCAGTTGTTCGCAAATATCTTCAGCATCCTTTCTTTAGAGTCCAGGTTTCAGAATCATAGATGATGTCAATACGATTCCCACTGCTATTTTACGGTCAGTCGGAGGGAAGTAAAGGTTCATAGAAGTTACTAATTTGAAACTCTGGTACAGGAATGAATGCACTTTATGTGAGAATATGGCCACCCATCTAAGTAGTGACCAGCAGGTGCATAGCTTGGGGTCACCACTATAGAAATGAGACAAAGTCTCATTTTAACATTTAAAACAACTTTATTGGTAATCTTCATGTTAACTAACTGTGCCAGAAAAATAAAAGAATTAAAAAATAAAAAAAAAGTTTTGACTGTAATTCAACCGAACCGAATTTCGTGCAACCCACTTTCTGCCTTTTTCTCCAAAAGTTTTGCCTGTCATTCAATTTCCAACAAAATTTCGTGCAACCCACTTTCTCTCTGTCTTTCTCTCTCCAATCCAAAATCGCTGCTCATCCCTCCCAGCTGTCCTCTTCATTTATATCACCTGATATCCACATATGCAAATCAAACCACCATAAACACCTGCACCTATGAAGAGAAGCCCTTTTTAAATCTGCATACGACATGCAAAGCACCTCATTCTTTTTCCTGATGGTGAGTGTTCCTCTTTATTGTCACACTTCATTAACAGATATAAAAGGAGAAATGAAAGAAGGGTGTTAGTGAATAAACGCATCCATGAGTATGGATGAAGAGGAAAAGTTAGAAAGTCCACATGGTGTTAAATAAATGTCCCGTTAGTAGGGAAGAGAGAAGAGTTCATATATGAAGGATGTCTTGTTTGTAATAAAAGAGATAGAGTTCACATATGAAGAATGTTTATGTCTGTACACAGGCGTTGAAGTCGGCAATGTGTATGTAGTTATGTGAGGGCGTGTGTGTTATATTAAGTCCGCGTGTAGCCATGTTGAATTCTTAGGTCTTCTTGTCGAAGTCGAACCCCTAACCAAAGGTCCGGGTGTGTTTCTATTCCATTGAGTCCCAAGAGAGAAGTTTGGGAGATGGTCCAAGCAAAGTTGAGTTGTTGTCGGATGGGAAAGAAAATGTTCATCTTGTGTTAATCCTTTTATAATCTCTCATCATGTGGTCAGCTCCCATGGGAGATGGCCTCTGATTTGGGCAAGCCAGAAAGGAAGTTAAATGCTTGCATCAATCAGCGCCCAGCTAAGCACAGATTCGAAATCGTAATGGCTGCTGTCGCTGTAGTTCTACGACCGCTACAGCCCAACGCGAACTGTAATTTAAACCTGATATAGCTGTAAGCTAGTGTTTACTAATCAAATTGTGGAAGTGGTTGTTCAAACTTATTTTATAAATTTAGAAACTGGTTTAAGACACTTCTATCATTACTAACTAGCAGAGTGTTACAACTGCCGATCAAGGAAAGGGTCTGTCAGGCACATGTGCACAGTGTGATAATGGACGAAAGTTAAACCTGGCCAGTGAGGGTTGAGGATATGTGTTGCATGGAGAGAAATAATATGAGAATGATACGATAGATGTGTGATGTGAGTCTTAAAGATAGGCTTAGATCAGATGATCTCAGAGGAAGGT
Organism: Sepiola atlantica; assembly: GCA_963556195.1. Lineage (NCBI taxonomy): Eukaryota > Metazoa > Mollusca > Cephalopoda > Sepiida > Sepiolidae > Sepiola > Sepiola atlantica. The sequence goes on along the minus strand of OY744536.1, from coordinate 16,406,499 downwards.
TAAGTCTGGGAGATGTGTGCAGAATGGGAGACTTCGATGATATGGTAAGTGAAAGAATGGATGAGAGTTCTTTATTTAGTAGATGTAGAATAGTTGAAGTAGCAGGGTCAGTTGGCAGGGGAAGACCAAGGAAAACATGAGAGGAAGTGATAAAGATGGATTTGAGAGAAAGAGGGATAAATGAAGACCTGGATAGATATAGGTTATTTGGAAGTCAATTTTTAAAAGCCGTCCAACATATGCCAGCATGTAAAACAGACATTAAACCAAATATGATGATGAAACAATGTATGCAAGTGCTTGGGTAAGTAGATGTAGAACAGTTGAGGTAGCAAAGTCAGTTGGCAGGGGGAAGCCAAGGAAGATGTAGAAGGAAGTAATAAGGATGGATTTAAGAGAAAGAAGGATAAATAAAGACCTGGTCAGCGATAGGTTAGTTCAGCAGTCAATTTCGGTCCAACACATGCCAGCATGCAAAACAGACGTTAAACTAAATATGATGATGATGATGATGATGATGATGATGATGATGATGATGATATTCAGGAATTGAATCCTGCAACAGAATATTATGAATAAAGAATGAAAAATATTTAGCAAACAAGACTGACCTTTGTATTCTTTGGAAAATTCTTGCTTGCATCCTAAAAGAGGAAATAAGGGAAAAAAATGTTGAGAAAAATTGTTAGCATAAAAGTAAAAAAACAAACAAAAAAGAATATCGATTTTCATAATTTTTTTTAAACATTAGAATGTTTCGATCAATTTGTCCAATTTTGAAAAAAAAAATTAATTAAAAAATTTTTAAATGCTCAAAATCCAGAAAGAAATTCGGTTATTATTATTTTGTCTATTTTATATTTCTTGTCTTTTCTTCATCAAATGGAGCGACTTCTAAAAACACGTTTTTTTGCTAAAAATTTAATGTAATTTTATAATTTGTGACGTTTTTTCCCACTTTCCTAATTTTTTAAAGTTTGTTATAAATTGTTTTATATTCTATAAAAAAAAAATTGATATCAGAGTTTACCACACCACCCACCCCAACGAAAAACATCTAAAAAATAAAAAAACAAATAAAAAATATATCATTTCAGGCATCCAGAATTTATTATTTCTCAACTTGGAGAACCAATATCCTACAATAGAGAATCCAATTCCAATTTTATTGAAATTTAAAACATTTTTCTTTACATTTCAGAAAAAATAAAATTTTAAAAGTCTATAAATAAATAAGAAAAAAAAAGTAAACCCTGTCCCCAATTGGATGTTTTTCGATTTTGCTGAGGATTTCGAATACACCTGTTTCAAAAAAAAATCTATATCATAAAGTAAAGGCAGCCAGATTGTCGATTTTCGTCATCAATAACCCTCTTCCTACAAAATGAATATTTGATTCTGTTTCATCAGTTTTTCTTGGGGATCGTTGGTCCATGTTGTTCAGAACAATAAAAATGTAATTCCTTCCAGAAAATAATTTATCTGGTTCAGAATTATTTTCGTATAGCTGACATTTTTGTAAATGTATGTAACTCTGTATTCGTCTGTTACAGATGTACTTCTTTTTGATCGGAACGTAAAAAAAATAAAATTTAGAAAAGAAAAAAAAAATATGACAGTTTCCAAAAAATATACTACCGGGCAACACCGGATAAGTATACCTAGTATTTTAATATTTTGTTTTGTGATATAATTTTCATACATCTTTTCTTTTTCAAAAGATTTTAGAACAGAGTTATTAGAAATTAAAAAAATGAAGAAACAATTATACAAAAGGTTCCCTACATCAAAAAGTAACAATGAATCACAAAAAAAAGAGAAAGCATTTGTTTGCAAACCAATTATAGTCCGTTGGGGCTTTCATTAATTTTTCAATAATAGTCGGATGTCGACCATCAATTTTCTTTTATGGTGTAAGGTCTTGCATTCATTTTTCTGTTATATTGTACGAGGTCTCTGACAGAAGTTTTCTGTTATAGTATGAGGTGTCTCTAACAGAATTTTTCTATTATAGTATGAAGTCTGAGGAAGTTAGCCAACACTTCGGCAACGTCTCCCCCTTATATATTTTCTAATACAATCATTTACAAATGAAACAAAGAAACAACATGGAAACGATAATGCATGCAAAAAACATTTACTTCTCACAAACATGACAGGATTCGCTTTGCGATTGTGTCCATAAAAATGTGAACAATAAAGTCTCGAAAATGATGTGTATGGGTGTTTGTATGTGAAAGCTGAGGGAAATATCTTACATACCATGAAATGCGTATGCGTGGCATACGTGTGCCGGGGAATGTGGTCATCAGAGGCGGAAGAAAGAGCTCTGATGTCGACAATGAATGCTTGGTTATGGTATAAGGCCGAGCAGTAATTTATTGTTATAGGATGATTTTTACCATCAATTGTTCTATCAGGGCAAATGTAACGAGGTTGAAAGGGAGAACCCTCAGACTGCTGACGTTGAGCCAGATGCGGTTCGTCGTCGTTCGAAGAGGCAGCGGGTGGCGGGCTGTGTTTGCAAGCAAGACTGGATGCTTAAGTAAAATATAGATTAAAGTAAATTAAAATAAGTGAATTTATGAATCACGAGTCTCGTCTTGAGCAAAACGAGATTTGTAATGTATGCAAGTTAGGCACAAGGCCATAATTAATATAAAAGTGACAGTGTCAACGGCAAGGGTGTTGTCTTTTTTTTCTCCTTTCCGACAGAAATAAGGCGCGTATTTGGAGTGACTTATACTCGGCGGTTCTTTGATACAATAGAGGCGCGTTCAAGCTATTTTGGCCCTATTAGAACTATGGCGTCCAGACAATTTGACAATCGGCTTATCCCCGAGTTCTGCGGCACGGTGACAGATGTACCAACAGCAGAATGGTTGGAAGACCTGGAATTAACGTGTGAACTTTGCGAGATAACCAAGATAGAGCGAATTCTGCCACTACGGTTGAAAGGCGCGGCCCGGGAAACATATTGGCAGCTATCAAAAGAGCAGAAAGATGACGTTGAGGAGATCAAACATGCTTTTGTAAAAGCCGACAGAACGGATTCGTTTGTGGCTTTCGAACTATTTACCATGTGCTGCCTTCGTCCAGGAGAGACTGCAGACGAATTCCTAACAGACTTGCACCGGCTAGCACGGCTGGTAGATGAAATTCCTCTAGAATGTTGGATATAAAGTACCTTTATCAATGGGCTACCAAGTCATGTCAAAGAACTCTTCTGATCGTCCACCAGAATGGAAACGCTAACGTTAACAGAGATACTTGAAAGAGCTTGCACCGTATTGGTAGACACCAGGGACGAACATTTAGCCACTGCAGTGTGACCTCAGCAGGCCATGCATACACCGAATCTTCACAAAACTAGTCAGAGTGATGTCAACTGTTTCAGATGCAGGGGTCCGAACCATCTGACTAGAGATTGCATGCAGCGCAGTAGTTTTAGAAACCAGAGAGAAAGATCGGCTATTCGTTGTTATCTTGTTATTGTGGCAGATCAATAGATCGATGAGACGAACGGGCATTGAAGGAAAGTGCTAGCCTGCTTAGTTACCACTTTTCTTTCTAAATTCATTCAGCTTACTCTCTCCTCTTCTTTCCTCTTCTTCCTTTTCTTTTTCTTTCTTTCTTTCTTTCTTCTGGAATAGGGGATCACCTAGCGGGCAGTTGCTCGTAAAGATAATTTATAACAGATGTGGCCAAAGTGTGAACTCAGAAAAGTGTTCACACATGTTTTGAAGAAGTGGGTGCGAAATAAACTTTTATAAAACCAGGGAATTATCGGAAAGAAATCAGTTTTCTTGGCGACAACGGATAGCTCGCCTCGCTATCAATGAGGACAGCAACAACAACAAAAAACACCCGACTTGAAGTGCGAACGCGAGATTCACTTTTAAGCACGCCTGCTGTCTTCCCCACAATAACATGCTTAACCAAGAAAACACACACGCACACACGCACGCACAAACTTTAAAGACAACGTTAACGCTCGTGTTGTTTCAAACATTTTCTATCCAGCACAAACTTTGTTATATTTTACATTTTTGTAAAATTGTTTATATATATATATATATAAAGCTTTATTTTTTTTACTTTACAGTTTCTCCTTTTTTTTATATTAACAATATTATATTGTTAAAAGCTAGCACTCGCTAACTGGTGATACTTGTTCTTCAACAAAACAGGGCACCTCATGAAAAACTGTCCGGGAAATGGAAGCAAGTGCAAGATATCAGCGCCACTCTCTCTCCTCATTCAAATTAAAAGAGGCACTCCCTGTGATTAAAGTTGTTGTTAATGACAAAAAGGTGCATAGCACTGGTGGATTCTGGATGTTCTCGGGGTGCTTATGCTTATCAACTCTGACATGTTAGACCGCTCTTAAAAATAAAATAGCTAAAGAAATGTATAAACTTTGTTATGTACTTACGTGGTAGATGAAAAAAAGACTGTACACCAAAAATTATGCAAATTCATCCAGTATTTATTTAATTATAAATAAAAAACGATTTTATCACTCGGTAGATATTTCCACCATTTTCCAGTGGTCAAGGACGATAACTCATATTTTCACGATTTCGGGGTTTGGGGTCTCCATTGTTTACAAAAATGTCAAAATGTACCTAAAATCATTTTTTTTCTTCTTTTTCTTATAATTTAATAACTACTGGATGAATTTGCGTAATTTTTTTCTGCACAATCTTATTTTCAGCTAACACGTAAGTACATAATAAAGTTTATACATTCTTTAAATATTTCAATGTCAGGGTTGATATGCATAAGCACCGTTCTCGGTCCCTTGTAACTGGATCAGTGTGCGATCCTTGGAGTCGGCAAGAATCAGACGTCCTAACAGTCGACGGTGAAATTCTCCGTAGTAGTGGCATCGGGACTATCATGCTGGCAGTAGATAGCATAAGCCCCATAAAAGTTGATGTTCTGATCGTGGACGGTCTGCTGTTAGGCTTTGATAGGCTAATTGGAATGTATGTCATTAAGATGGAGTCGGCATAAATCAGTTCGGTGATGCTATCTTCTTAAGGACGAAACCATGTGCCTGCGCCACGATCAAATCGAGGAACCAGATTTCAGCACCGAGCAGATCCGGGCTTGGACAGCGTCGTGGAAATAGTCAGGCAGTCAGCCACCCAGTGGACTTAAGAATAAGGGGCCTGAGTATACCATGTCCACTCAAGTTCGGCGACTTGGTCCCTCAAAATGCTTTATTCCATTAATGGCTGTATTTCAACAGAATAAGTCTAAGGTGTGCCTAGTGTTAGATTTTCGTAAGTTAAATAGATACGTCGATGCCTACACAGCAATGTCGACGTCTGTGTGTAAAAGTTAAGAGAGTGAAGAAAGAAAGGCTCCGTGTCGTTGCTCGATCTCCGAAGGGCCTATTTACAAGTGCGTATGCACAAATCCTTGTAGCCGCACCAAACTGTTATCTTCGAACGAAAGAGGTATTGCTTACTGTGCATGGGTTTTGGACTCAATGTGGCACCATCCATCATGCGAGCTATTGTTGAGTCTAGACTCTCAAAAGATGACGCTATCCAGCAACAACTTCGACATACATTGACAACGTTTTCATCAGCGAAGATATAGCTTCTGCAACTAGGATGAGACAACATTTGGCTAACTTTGAACTAGCGAGCAAAGAACCGGAGTGACTGCAGAATGGTGCACGAGTGCTTGGCTTAACAGTTCGGGAAGAAGGCAACATGCTGATATGGGAACGAGGTCCCAAGTGTGCCACGTGTTCTTACCTGTTACAGCATGTTCTTATTTTGTGGCAAGCTATTCGAGCACTTCCCAGTGGTTAAATGGCTCAGGGTGGCTGCAGCATTCACTAAGAAGAGAGTGGCAGACATAACAAAGGGTTTGAACGACAAGATGACCGATATTCCTCTAACAACAATGATAAAAGAAGTCGCCGCAAGAGTGCACCAAGAAGACCCCGTGCAAGGGGAAAGTGGTGTGTTAATGGTCCTGAGATCAACGTTTGGGTTGATGCAAGTACTCTAGCTACCTGAGTATCACTGAAGCACGATGGAGCTACTGTGAAGGATGTAAGCTGGTTACGAAAGGAAAGGGATACGCAGCACATAACCTTGGCGGAGCTTAATGCTGTGCTAAAAGGTGTAAACATGGCATTAATGTGGAAAGCGACGATATTGTAACTTCACACTGATTCCGCCTGTCTGCACAAATAGGTCACAGATACCCTCACGGGGAAAGCCAGGGTATGTACCAAAGTGGCAACTAAGATGTTCAAAGAGTATGAACTGTCTGTAGATGAAGTCCTGGTGAGGTCGAAACATAACCAAGCAGATAATCTGACGAAAGTACCACAGCGATGGCTTGATCTTACCAAGAATACGGTTTAAACTACATACTGTGCACGTGCTGGATAAGGTCCATCCATCACCGAAGCGGCCACCTTGGCATATGGCGGATACTGTACTTTGTCAGGCAGGTTGATCTCACAGTTTTTAAAGCATCAGTGAGGGCTGTGGTAAGTAATTGTGAGAAGTGTCAGTTGATTGACCCACCACCCACGTGTTCACCGAGGGGGAGATTGAATGTTAGCGACATTTGGTTTCGAGTGAGAATGGATGTAACCCACTACCAAGGCAGACACTATCTGTCGCCCATTGACTGCCGGCCCACGTGGTTTTCAATTTGGTGTCATCTGAGACGACAAGATGCAGCAAGCCATTTAAAAGACTTGTTCTGCGAACATGGGCCACCAGCTGAAATACTTGTTGATAATGACACACCATTTTGTAGCAAAGTTCTCGGGGACTTTCTAGGTGAATGGAGAGTACGATTGCATTTTTGTTGTGCACATGTCCCCTCCGGTAATGCCATTGTGGAGCGATGTCTTCAAAGTGTAAAGCGGATAACAGCGAGGAAACAGTGCACCATAACAGTGCACTATTGGTACAGTGTTACCGCAGGTGATATGTTGCCGCTGACTGCCCCTGCCAACTTGGTTCATTGCTATCGTGTCCAACTGAAGAGTATCGATGCACTTCCTCTAGAAAAACCCAAACAGCAGCAGATTGGATACAATGTGGGCGATCGTGTCTGGATGAAAACCCCCATTGGACGATGCACATCCCCTTATACACGGGGATTTGTGACGGGTGTGATCAGCCCACAGAACGTCTTTGTCAATGGGATGCCCTGCCATGTAAGGGACCTGTGCCCTGTCATAGGCATGAATACTTCAGAGAGTGGGAGTGACGGCGAACTCTCAACCAAAAGTGCAAGGGTGATCACCATTGAGGTAAACAATGCATATGCAACAGATGACACTTTTGCAGATGAAACGTCCGAGGAGGAAGTATGATTACCACAGAGGAAAGCTAAATGCAAAAGACCCGCTCCGAGTGGGAGTATAACGAGGTTGGAAGGGAGAACCCCCAGACTGCTGATGTGGAGATTATAAAATAGGCGTGAACCACAAAGTTTGCTTGGATTCATATCCTATATCTAATGTTGAAGTTGCATTACATGAACTGGCAGGAACGAGTGTTTTTACAAAAATAGATTTGAAAATGGCACATCACCAAATATCAATAGACAATAACTTCAAAGAAGTAACGATGATAAATATGCCAACATGGTTACTAAAATGAAAAAGGATGCCATATGGGATAAAAACAGCAAACGCCATATTTCAAAGAGCCATCGAACAGGTTTTAGAAGAAGATATGAAAAATATGGACTGTTACGAAGATGATATATGCATAGGAATTACTAATGAAAATGAATTAAGAAAGGAAACTGACATCATCCTGAATAAATTAAGAAACGCTGGAATGACAATAAATGAAAAAAAATGCATAAACAATAGTAGTAAAATATCATTTTTAGGTTATTCCATTTCAAAAGAATGGATATATCACTAAACCAACCCTTAATAGAAAAAATAATAAAAATAGCTATACCTACAAATAAAAAAGAACTTAAATCGTTTAGGGGATTGTTAAATTTCTACAGGCGATATTTACCAAAATATACGAACCTGACTGAACTGTCTGCAAATTGATTGGTTTGTTAGATTTGTTTTGCTTTATGGCATATCAACCATTTTCGGGTTATTTAATACCGAAACATTAGTGGTAGTATGTTGGAAAGTTTTTATAACGATCATCTGATTATATTTTGTCTTTTCATCATATGTAGAGACAAGATTAGAATTTCTGCACTGAAGATTTGGCAGCCATCCAACAATTATGACACTGATGATTGAATGAAAAATTCAAATCGTAGAATTCTCCCTAGAGTTTGTTCCGTTTCAAACTCATGTTTATGTAAGATGATGATGCTCAGCTAATCAAACAAAGATGATCATGTTTGATGATCATGGATTTTCATTTCTTCTAGAGGTGAACGCCTCATTCTCCAAATCTAATTCTGCTGGATTTTTTTCTGAAGGTGTAGATCAAGGACAATGTGTTCAAGCTTCTACTCACATAGTTTACAACAGTTAAAAGAAAGAAATTGCGTACTTTGTGCAATCAAAAAATGTGTGAATAGGTAATAACAGACCTTACAGCAAGAGGAAATGTATGCTTGAAAAAAAATGGTGATTATATAATTTACGAATGATATGCGAAAACAACGGTTTTACAATATTTAGAGACTATTCACAAAATAACTGTTTTACATCATTTAAAGACTATTCGCCAAAATAACTGTTTTACATCATTTAAAGACTATTCACCAAAATAACTGTTTTACATCATTTAGAGACTATTCGCCAAAATAACTGTTTTACATCATTTAAAGACTATTCGCCAAAATAACTGTTTTAAATCATTTAAAGACTATTCACCAAAATAACTGTTTTACATCATTTAGAGACTATTCGCCAAAATAACTGTTTTACATCATTTAGAGACTATTCCCAAAATAACTGTTTTACATCATTTAAAGACTATTCGCCAAAATAACTGTTTTACATCATTTAGAGACTATTCGCCAAAATAACTGTTTTACATCATTTAGAGACTATTCCCAAAATAACTGTTTTACATCATTTAAAGACTATTCACCAAAATAACTGTTTTACATCATTTAAAGACTATTCACCAAAATAACTGTTTTACATCATTTAGAGACTATTCGCCAAAATAACTGTTTTACATCATTTAGAGACTATTCGCCAAAATAACTGTTTTACATCATTTAGAGACTATTCACCAAAATAACTGTTTTACATCATTTAGAGACTATTCCCAAAATAACTGTTTTACATCATTTAAAGACTATTCGCCAAAATAACTGTTTTACATCATTTAGAGACTATTCCCAAAATAACTGTTTTACATCATTTAAAGACTATTCGCCAAAATAACTGTTTTACATCATTTAGAGACTATTCGCCAAAATAACTCTTTTACATCATTTAGAGACTATTCCCAAAATAACTGTTTTACATCATTTAAAGACTATTCACCAAAATAACTGTTTTACATCATTTAGAGACTATTCACCAAAATAACTGTTTTACATCATTTAAAGACTATTCGCCAAAATAACTGTTTTAAATCATTTAAAGACTATTCACCAAAATAACTGTTTCAAATCATTTAAAGACTATTCGCCAAAATAACTGTTTTACATCATTTAGAGACTATTCACCAAAATAACTGTTTTACATCATTTAGAGACTATTCGCCAAAATAACTGTTATACATCATTTAGAGACTATTCGCCAAAATAACTGTTTTACATCATTTAGAGACTATTCACCAAAATAACTGTTTTACATCATTTAGAGACTATTCGCCAAAATAACTGTTTTACATCATTTAGAGACTATTCGCCAAAATAACTGTTATACATCATTTAGAAACTTTTCACCAAAATAACTGTTTCAAATCATTTAAAGACTATTCGCCAAAATAACTGTTTTACATCATTTAGAGACTATTCGCCAAAATAACTGTTTTACATCATTTAAAGACTATTCACCAAAATAACTGTTTTAAATCATTTAGAGACTATTCACCAAAATAACTTTTTTACATCATTTAGAGACTATTCACCAAAATAACTGTTTTAAATCATTTAGAGACTATTCACCAAAATAACTTTTTTACATCATTTAGAGACTATTCACCAAAATAACTGTTTTAAATCATTTAGAAACTTTTCACCAAAATAACTGTTTTACATCATTTAGAGACTATTCGCCAAAATAACTGTTTTACATCATTTAGAAACTTTTCACCAAAATAACTGTTTTACATCATTTAGAGACTATTCACCAAAGGTGTAGATCAAGGACAATGTTTTCAAGCTTCATTCACATAGTTTACAACAGTTAAAAGAAAGAAACTGCGTATTTTGTGCAATCAAGAAATGTGTGAATAGGTAATAGCAAACCTTACAGTAATAGGAAAAAAATGTTGATCATATGAAACAAATCATTTACGGATTATATGTGAAAATTACCGTTTTACAATATTTAGAGACTATTCACCCAAAATAACTGTTTTACATCAATTACTTAGATTAGGTTAACCGTCCCTAGACACAAAATCGAGATTAGACATGAATTTCCAGGATTGGCACAGAGAATGCTTGAGCGCTTAAATATACAACTTCCTTGTATAGAGAAAGTGTAATGATGAAGTAAATGACTGCGGGTCCTATCTTAACGCCCAGTAGCTAAATCCGTCTAGAGCGAGAGGAGATGAGCGATTATCCACTGGCACCACGGTGTGCAATCATGTAAAAACGGAGAGCTGGCTCAAGGTCAGGAAAGAAACAGCACCTCAATTTCCAATCGCACACTACACATGAGCAAGTCTTTTACGTACTTCAAAACCATGGCCAGTATAGTTCCAGGGAGATAGCTTGAAATTGATTCAAGGGATATAACTTTAAAAATACTGAGCCAACGCAGGCAATCAAAAGAAGAAAGTTTTGAAGACGAATAACCTTTAAAATCTTTTCTAATCAGTGAAGTATTTTAAGTACTTCTGTATTATTGGGGCAGATGAAGCTTTCATATTCATTTTTGAAGAGTCAGTTGAAAGGGGAGATAATTCAAACTATTTTTTTTGTTGTACACATAACCCATAAGGAAAATCCTAAAAAGTACTATTCTGTACTTCCACCTAACAATTTAATAAACATAATAGTTAATACCCCTACCCCCCCCCCCCCCCCATGTTAAGAATGGTTTTATAAATTATAACGTATTTCAGTCTGGTCCCTAACCTGCATAAGTACCCTTTATTTTCTTACTAATTCTCTGGATTTTCTTATGGGTTATGGTTACAACAACGACAACAACAAAAAAAAACAGTTTGAATTATCTCCCTTTTCAACAAACTCTTCTAAATTAGAGATAAAAAAATATATAAATTACTTCCGATTACTATAAAATTTAAGTGCTTGCAAACTTTGTTTTTATGATTGATCGTTATATCTTATAGTTTTTATTGTTTATCCATATAAATTATTAACTTTATTAATTTTTTTTTTTATTAAACCCTTAGTTATATGGGCTGAAGGTCCAAGTAGCCCTCTATAAGAGCAAGCCTTAAAGTCCACACAGAACACGGCTTTTAAGCTTGTAGTTATATATATTTAGAACCAGTGGTAAAAGGTTATGACCACCTACCTAAAAGTAGTGGTCAATACTTGCCAAATGACCATGGCTGTAAATTTTGAACCGTTGGTCAGATTAAGCTAAAAATTTGGTAAATCATGTTTTTGGCCCAGAATCTACACTTGTATGCCAACTTTCAGAAGAATGGTTGGTGATGTGCCTTAGTACACACACACACACACACACACACACACACATATATATATATATATATATATATATATATATATATATATATATTATATATTTTTTGAAAAAAACATAACAATGTGTAGTGTTAAAATAAATAAAATTTATTTTAATAAGGAAAAAAAAAGAAAGAAAAACACAAGGAGAATGTTATTTCTCGAAAGGTCAGATTAAAAAAAAAATTTTTTTAATTTATTTTAACGCTACATATTGTTATGTTTTAAAAAAATATATATATAATACTATTACGAAACAATGGTTTAAAAAATATGTCTACACACCCCTACTAATATATATATATATATATATATATATATATATATATATATATATATATATATATATATACATACATATATATATACATACATACATATATATATATATATATATATATATATATATACATACATATATATATACATACATATATATATATATATATACATACATGTATATATACATACGTATATATATATATATATATATATATATATATACATACATATATATATATATATATATATATATATATATATATAGTTGATAAGCATTTAGCAAGCTAGTGGAAAAAATAACACAGACACATCTCTAAAGCCAACTGATTTTAAATCTCTTCTGAAAAGCTATATATCTACTCAACTGGCCAAGATCAAAGTGTAGTATCTGTTCCGATGGATACTGCACTCCATAGACTGGTATCGTCTTGGCCTTCGGGGCTTGATTCCGTCAGTCTATGAGTTTTTCCTGTGCAGTTCTAGGTCAACCCTCCCAGGCTTAAGTTTATTGCTTACTGCCTGGGGTGCCCCTACCGGGGAATGCCGACGGGGCTGCCCAAGCAATTTATAATGGCCAGAGTTCTCACCTTCTCGGGCGCTGGCTTTTCAAGTCCCACTTCTCTGAGCCGACCTTGGGTCACATCTTACCTTGTGGGAGTAAGATAAAACTGGCCTTGTGCCTAACCTCCTGGAGAGGAGGTAAATAAATACTCAACATTCCATTTTGTCTGAAAGTTCATTCCATGTTGTTGTATATATATATATATATATATATATATATATATATATATATATATATATATATAATAAAAAAAATAAAACTACAATTTTTGTACTGTTTAGTATGTCGTCAGAGGCTTGATTAAATTTTTATTGGGCTAAATACAAGGAGTGATCTTCATCCATAGACACATGTTTCATCTTTTCAAGACTTATATGAAAATATATTTATGGCAAGTAAGCTATACAGAGGCATCCATGATTCATTCTTGTAGGAAATCATCAAGCTAAATGCGCAAATTATTGTTTGCGATTCCTTTATATATCTAAATAGTATTTACTCTAACTAACTAATCAATCGGATTCACTGTTAGTATTACTCCCTCTCTGGCTATTCTTTTCATTGGTTAATTGCCGAACTCCTCTCAAATAAAGGCCCTATTTTAACATTTTACACATGGGGACTGAAATAATTTATTTTTTCTATTTATGTTGCTACTGTAGAGATTTATTTAGTTTTTTATTTATTAATTTTTTGATATAGTGATCCTAAAATCAAGTATATATATATATATAGCAGCCTTCTTGGAGACAGAGGGCAATAAAAAGTAATAAATTTCAAAAGAAAATCTACGCATCCCAACAAATGAAGATGACCGATAAAATAAAGGTCAAAATAACACATACTTAAAAAACACACACGACTTTGACCAAGAGAAGCAGGAAAAATAAGGAATAAAAAATAAAAAATAAAAGATATAAAATTATCAAAACACGTACTCACACACCTGCAAAAACGTCAAACAATAACAAATTTCCTCAAATGAAACAACACTCTTTCAAATCGAAAGACATTTCTTCAAATGGATTTACATATCTGATGAAAGCGGACCACCGCTTGAAACGCGTTATATAAAATTATAAAATGATAAAATAACAAAATAATAAATACATGTTGAAAAAAAACTTTTACAAATGTTGGTAGCCTTACTCCTTTACATATATACTTTTCTCTCGTTGGAACTGCACTAATACTGCACTACCCTCTTTTCTTTTTTCTCTCTCTCTCTCTCCCCCCCTCTCTCTCTCTCTCTCTCTCTCTCTATATATATATATATATATATATATATATATATAAGTAAACAATGGTATGTTAAATTCCAATGACCAAGTCTTTTCATTTTTTCTTGCCGAATTTCAAAATAATTCAATGTAACTTTACAAGTGTTTCGCGCACAAACAAACAACAGAGAATAAACATGTAATTACCATGCATCTCATCAGAAAACCAAAACGATCACACCCGGAAGAAAATCTTCGAGCAAAAAAACAGAAAAAAAAAAGAAAGAAAAAACTTTTACATGAATTTTACATAGAATTCATTAAAGGAACCAAGGATTTCTTTCTAGTCAATCGGCCATTTTGAAATTTACATATATCAACCTTGGAAGCTTGGAAAATCAATAATAATTCGAGCAAAAAGTAAAATTAGTTTAATTTTCCCATTAAATCATCTTAAAAATGTGTAAGCAGCAATAGTGTGAAAATATTTCTTTAAAAAGTGAAAGTAATTAAAGAAATGAAGTGTACACACACACCCACACACACAAAAATAAAAAATAAACTTTCTGGAAGATTTTTCTTTTAGTAATTATAATAAACTATGCCAGTGCCTCCAGACTAACCGTAATTCTTCTTATTTTTATTGGTAGTGTCGGGATTCTAGTGTAGTCGACGACCAAGGGGGCGCTAAGTCATAGTTCACAATTTACATACATAATAAGAAAGACAACATAGAGACATACAATTTTATACACTGATTTGTTGGATATGGATGTGTGTGTCGTTAGGGTCTTGTCGCTAGTGTATCAACATCTGAGCTAAGCCTCTCATCTCTTAAATTCAGAATCTCAGATAACTGACTCTGACGTCTCTAGCTGCGATCCTTCTCATTCCTCACCTAACAGCTAGCATCTCCCAAATATATCTATTTTCCACTGGAAATCGGAGACGTCCGGTTTTTGTCAGCTGACTTCCATCAGAAACTACAGATGTCCGTTTTCTTTCTTATCTTTCAGAATTCTGTATCTTGACCTTCCGGCTGTTAACAGCTAATTGTTCATGGCGTCGCTTTGTCTGTGTGGTACAATTTATGTTACTTTTACTGTCTCTCGTTAATGTCTTTTTACTGTCGTTTATTTTCTAGCTAATATCCCCCGGCTGGTCTTGGTTGTGAATGTGTGGACATTCTATAGTATCACAGTGCCAGTAGACTGCCTTAAATGGTATATTTAACACATTTCGGCCATTGTTTTTGTTAAAAAGTGGATTTTGTGAGTAGTAAGACACAAATATGAAGAAATAATTGGATGAAAAACGATGCCTTACCCCAGTCACATGTGCCGTGATTCTTCTTCTTTTTATTGATAGTGTTGGGATTCTAGTGTAGTCGGTGACCATACATAATAAAGAAGGCAACACAAACGCAGTCATTGTATACACACGACTTGTTAGGTACAGGTGTGTGTGTGCGTATCATTGGGGCCCAATCGTTAGTGTCTCTAAATCTAAGCTATATCCCCATCTTTCAACCTCTAAATCTCAGCTAAGACTATCTCCGTTTTTCGACCCTTCTTGATCCTTCCAACCCGAGGTCTGTCGCCAATCTTCCTTGTCATAATCGTTCACTGTCAAGTTCCATCGCCGATCTGCCCTCAGCAGCCAGTATACTCAAAATATATTTACTTTCACCCAGAAATCCGATACATTCAGTTTTTCCTCAGATTACCAGTGCAAACTGGTGGCATAATAATTTTCTTCAGCTTACTTTCGCCATCGTTATCTGGCAACTCAGAAAGTTAACAAATAATTGTCATGGCATCACTGGTCTGTGAAGTTCCATGCATCAGCCGGTCTTTTTATTGTCATTCATTTTCCTAGCTAATCTCTCCCGGTGGTCCTAGCTGTGAGGGAATGGATGGGTCATTACATAGTATCACACTTACTGTTTAATTTTTAGAGGCCAGATCAATAATGTAAATGATGCTCCTGGCTGAAATTCCAATAAGATGTTTTGTCGAAAAAATAAGTAGCGGAGGACCATTTTACTATCACAAATCGAAACAACTTAATTTATGTGGGAGACAATTACGAGACTAAAACAGAAACAAAACCTTGTCAAAAAATGAACACAACAAAACCCGGGTAGGAAACCATATTAGAAACCCAGATCAACAAACTACAAAAAAAAACCTAATGTTGTAAATAAAGAAAGCTAAAGAGAACATAAAACGATGGAAGAGAAAACATATAACTGACAAAAAAGAAAGAATGTTAAATAAGAAACATGAAGAACTAAAACAAAAGATACTATGAAAGACTGAATATAGATACAAATCTGAACAGTATAAGCAAAATAGGACCTTCGAAAAGAATGAAAACCAGTTTTACCAAAATGTAAACAGAAAAACTAAAACAGAACAACCGGACCCGACAGAAAAAAACACTTCTAGTTATGCAAGAAGAATATCTTAAAAGATATGTCAGTTTATGAATTTTTGAATGAAACGAAAGTAGAATAAATAGCGGTAGTGGTTGGGACACAATGGGTCATAAGTATGTCTAGTATTTTATTTATATATATATATATATATATATATATATATATATATATATATATATATATATATATATGATATTTGTTTTGTTTATTATCGATGTACGTATACGTTTCGTTCTTTATAATCGGGGCTCATCAGCATAGAGATATAACTATTCACTACTCGTCATCCTTTTGGCTAAGATCAAAGTGTAGTATCTGTTCCGATGGATACTTCATCCCATAGACTGGTATTGTCTTGGTCTTCGGAGCTTGATTTACGCCGGTCTATGGGTCTGTCCTGTGCAGTTCTAGGAGGTCCACCCTCCCAGGCTTCGCCTCCCCTCTTTGGGGAGGAGTAAGTTTATTGCTTACTGCCTGAGGCGCCCCTACCGGGGAATGCCGACGAGGCTGCCCAGGCAATTTTTAAACCCCACTTTCCCGACCCGACCTTGGGTCACATTTTACTTGTGGGAGTAAGATAAAAACTGGCCTTGTGCCTAACTCCTGGAGAGGAGTAAATCAATACTCGTCATGTGATTCGAAATCCCGGATTCCAAGTATTTTACAACTCAAATCCCGACATCTAGAACCACTGGGCCACCGCTGAATAGCGAATAAACAGTGATAATTTTAACACTTTATCCCGCGGCTTGACATCATAAGAGCCTTCAACTTAATGAAAGGAACGATGCATTTATAGCTAGCGACGTCATGCTGTGTTAATACTACACTTACAGTGCCCATCTAGAGTGTTTTTCTAGGAGCTACAAATAATATATATATATATATATATATATATATATATATATATATATATATATATATAGTAGAATAAATATGAAACTAAAAGTAAGCTTTTAGTAAATAGAACCTATAGTGAAGTGGTTTAAGCTCAATATACGAGATAGAGCAATTATAAAGATAGATGAACGAAGAGCGATAAACATGTACGAATAATTCCTGTGATCTGTGAAAAGCCTTGGCTTAAGGAAAGAACAATACACATAATTTTATTACAGAATACACCTTGCATTGAACAATCTAAGTTTGAAATAAATCTGGACATTCGTACATGTTTATCACTCTTCGTTCATCTATCTTTATATATATATATATATATATATATATATATATATATATATATATATATATATATATATATATATATAAAGCTTTTAAAAAGAAGTAACAGAGTCATAGTGAATCGGGGGACAACACTATATAGTAAGGAGGGAGAGAGAAAGAAAAACAGCTTTGTTTTCCTATATTTAATAGTCTAGTTGTAGAAAGAAAAGTAATAATAGTCAAAAAAACATTCGACTAAAAGCTAGAAAACTAGAACTCGAGGCGCCTTTCAGTCGACACATCTTCAAGAGTGAATGTCGACGAATAAGGTTTAAAATAAATGAATTAATAGTTACATAAAGTTACCTTTAGATAACAAAGAGCAAAGGGTAAAGCGGGGAAACCGATTTCTGCAAAGAAGTGCAGAATAGAAAAATATATTAATGAATTGGAGGCAAAGTATTTTTTAGAGCTCTCTGAATAGATCTAACTTAGGTGACAGTTCTTTTTGTAACCATGCAGAGCGAGGGTCTCTGCATGGTTACACATATGGTCTCCAAAACACTAAGGTGGTGTTTGGAACGAGTCGTGTGTACTATGCGAAACAACCATCGGAGTACGCATCACCACACACTTTATTGTCATACAAATGCTGACCAATGGACGACAATGGATGAATTTATGAGCGCCCAGATGTGCTCTGTAAACGCCCGGATGTGCTTTGTAAACACCCGGGTTAACTATAGGGTGGGCAAAAATAAGGGTCCTATTTTTAAAAATTCATAACTTTTTTATTTATTGATTTTTTTATTTTTTTTTTTTTAGAATAAGTAAAGGACCCCTTCCGAAGCAAGCATGAGCCGTATTAGCCCTAAGGAACGTACCCTCATTTAGAAAACATTATTTTTGCTTAAAAAACTCAAAGCAGTGTAAAAAACAATACTTTAGTTTTTGTAAGTTTTAAGAAGTGTTTTTCGGCTAAAATTTGTTTTGTTTATTTCAAAAAATCTCGGAAGGGTCAGTCTACACACACATAAAGTTTGGTGAGTTTAACTTTTATTTTGTGGAAGTTATTCAAATTCAAGTTATTCAAATTTAAAGATAGGACCCTTATTTTGGCCCACCCTGTACAAAGAATCAGGGTTTCAGAGTAAGGTGTCAGTGGTTTTGGAAGGAGTTGGAGTCGGAATCGGACTCGTAAGAATGCTAGGAGTCAGAGTCGGATGTTTTAATCTTCAAAGAACAACAGATAGTTTGAATATTGGAAGATTTTAAAATAAGGATTTGGAGTCAGTCAGAATTTTTGGAATCTTCAGAATCGGACCTTATACCTTCCGACTCCGCAACCCTGGTTAAAATGCTAAAATTTGTATTCTATCTATATGATAATGAAAACAGCTGTTTGTTCGCCCGATGTTGAAACAAAGAAAATGTCTGTTGGACAGCAGCAAATAGAAGAAAAAAGAAGTTATTTACATAATTTACGCAAAAGAAGAAGAAAAATGTCAAGTTTAAAGTAAATTAAACATTTCATATTTCGATGCAAAAATGATAAAATATTGAAGTTGATTTAGTTAAGAGTACATTTTTAAAATGGGAAATTATGAAGCTCATGGGATCCGGCTCATATGACAACTGAACATTTGAAAGAATTTTATTTTCATTCAGTTTCTCGGAACTCAAAAATAATAATTAAAAATATCTTTTTATTTGTTTATTATTTAGATGAAAATAAAAGATAAGAATAATAACAGAAAAATGGAAGAGAAAAAAGAGAGAAAAAGAGAAAAGAAAGGGGAAAAGATTAGGATAAATAATAATAATAATAATAATAATTAGAAGAAGAAGAAGAAGAAGAAGAAAAAGAAGAAGAAAAATAAAAATAAGAAAAAGAGTATAAATAAGCGAAAAGAGAAGAGATAGAGGAGGAAGAAGAAAAATAAGAAGAGGAGAAAGAGGAAAATAATAATAAAGAACAATATAAATAAAAAGCAGAAGAAGAAGAAGAAGAAGAAGAAGAAGAAGAAGAAGAAGAAAAACAAGGGGAAGAGGAGTAAGAAGAAAAATTAGATGAGGAAGAAGAGGAGAATGAGGAAAAAGAGAAAAATAATTTTTAAAAAGAACAGTAGAAATAAGTGGAAGAAGAAGAAAAGGAAGAGGAAGAGGAGGAAGAAAAATAAGAGGAAGAGGAGAAAGAGAAAAAAGAATAAAAAAGAACAGGATGAATAAGTAAAAAAGAAGAAGAAGAGGAGGAAAAAGAGGAAAAAGAGAAAAGAGCAAGATAAATAAGAGAAAAGAAGACGAAAAGGAAAATAAAAGAATGTAAAGGAGGAAAAAAAAGAGGAGGAAACAATAGAAATAAGAGAAAAAGGAAACAGCAGAAAAAGTGGAAGAAAAAAGATGAAGATAGACACATTTTATTCTCACCATTCTTAATAGAGTGAGGGTGAAACAGTGCGTTGTGTTTTATAATCGAAATTAATTAAATGGCAATTTTGAATCGTGGAATTTACTCTTGAAAATGGATTCTACCGTCCAATCAAGTGCTTTAGTGGCAAGCTTCTCAGAGTGCTAGTTCTTTTCAAAATAGATTCATGAAATTCCAACTTATTTTCTGTACATCTTTTATTTTATTATAGAATTTCTTCAAAACAATTATTTGCAAGGCATAAAAACATGGTGTCACTTTTTTTATTATTGTAGAAAGCATCACTATTTAAAAGTAAGATGCAAATTAAATTCTAGAAAAATCGGGATGCATAGAATGATCTTTTAAATTATACAAAAAAACTGCTTAAATTCTTGCTTAAAAACACTTCTTGAATTATAC
Source organism: Sepiola atlantica (assembly GCA_963556195.1). Lineage (NCBI taxonomy): Eukaryota > Metazoa > Mollusca > Cephalopoda > Sepiida > Sepiolidae > Sepiola > Sepiola atlantica. The sequence goes on along the minus strand of OY744536.1, from coordinate 16,386,172 downwards.
AAAAAACTGCTTAAATTCTTGCTTAAAAACACTTCTTGAATTTTGCAAAAAACTGCATAAATTTTGCTTAAAACTGCTTAACTTTTGCAAAATAAGCTGCTTACATTTTGCTAAAAAAACTGCTTAAGTTTTTCTAAAAAAATTGCTTACATTTATTCTTTAAAAACGGCTTACATTTTTTCTTAAAAAACTGGTTACATTTTACTGAAAAAAAAACTGTTTTTTTAAGCTGTTAGACCATTTGTTATTGAATGATAATAAAATGCCTAACATGCCACTTTATTATTATTATTCTGGACTTGAATTAAAGTCAAGTGATAGTTCACTTGTGATCCTAAAGTAAAGAACAGCCATTTTCTGATGTGGCAGCTGATTGCTATCCGAGTTGAATTAAGATGTGCAAACATTAGATGAAAACTGGGGTTTCTCAGACTTTTTACCCTTGAGTAACCCTTAAAATAAATTATATCTCATGGAACCCCTGCACCAAAAACAAAATTATAGACCATCTCTTTCATGTAATTTTCATCGTAGTTCACGTTGTAAATATCATAGTATATAGTTTTAATAACTGGTTTAAGGAAAAATTAATATTTCTTTGTCAAATTTTTCCGTAATGCTAAATAAAATTCAGATTGTTTGTTTATAATAATTCATCAAGGTGTTTTCATTCACACACAAACATTTTAACCTCAAACGTAAAAAAAATAAACATAAGTAACCAACATCATATACTTATAATATAAATATAAATATATATATAATATAAATGTAAAAAATGTTAAATAGTAATGGGGTACGTTTGCTAGTATTCATCTCGTGATTTACATTCATAGGGCCAACGGAAACACATACATGGGGGGACCGGGGTAATCAAGTCAGCGAGTGCATTCAATGTCATCTTGCCCCGGCTTAGTACTGAAAACGGACGTGACGTCGCATGGCTAGAAGAGAGAGGAGGTAAGAGTTTGTTGGGAGCTTCTGAGGGGAATACCACGTGTAGAGAATGTCTTAATGTGACAGTGTCGGCAGCCCCACGGAGGGGGAGTATGAGTTGACCGATGGTACAATTACCGCGCTAGTACGAATAGAGAGAAAGAAAACTCTAAAAATCTCTGGACGGAATTGAACAGCTGGGGATGAGAAAAAGAAAACCAAATTATTTTTTTTATGGCTTACAAAAGATAGGATAAAAACGAATTAACTTCTCAAAGTCGATATGAGAATGCCCACGGAGGGGGGGGGGTTCTTGACAGCTGAACTCCGTGAGGGACTTATAGTGACGGTTGAGTGTTAAATCTCGAATCGGGTCAATTGGTTTAAGTGATGGTCAGTGTGTGTCAGTCGGGTAGGATCATGGTAAGGGATGTGAGCCGTAACGAATGTCCAGCAAGGTATGTTATGAACGTTCATGTATTTTAATTGATTGTGATTTGTGAGACATTAGACCTCCCCAAAGAGGGGAGGTATATGTAACAAACAGAAGGAAAACAATTGCTACATTTATTATTTATAAAATCAGGGGACTAATGTTTTGAGGCATGTTCGTTCGTTCGTCCGGATTTTTCTCCGCAACCATCCATTGAATTTCTCTGAAATTTTGCATAAAGTTGTAACTTGGGTCAGGTTAGAAAGTGACATTCTCCGATTTTTGAAAAACAATCTGGTTAGCCCCCTAACGGGTCAAAAGGCCCCGAAATGGCAAAAAATGACATTTTTTGCCCCATAACTTTTCATCCATCCATTCAATTTTTCTGAAACTTGGCCAAAATGTAGAGGCAATTGTTCTGGATATAAAATGAGCATCCTTGACCTCAGAACAATTCTGATTCGCGCCCCTAGGGGGTCAAAGGGGGGTCAAAAATGCCCCAAATTGCCCAAATTTATTGCATTTTACACTTGCCACATCGAGTCACATACAGAGGGGAACCACGCACGTGCGGCTTGTTATTTATTAAGTATTAGCTTATCTCACTTGTTCTCGCAGATCCTGAATGATCTTCTCCGGAACCTTTGGATTCTGGGGGTTCTTGGTTAAAAAAACTCTGTTCTAGACTATTAATGTTACGATAGCGGGACTCCGTGGAAATTCCACAGATGCTTACTTCATTGAATTGGTTTTTTTTTTTATAGTTCCAAATGAGACGAAATATAAGAAGATAATTTCAGACTATAGTCAAAGCATTATTAAACTCAATGCTTAACTTCAACACTCAATGGGAAAAATTTGTAAACATATTTTTCAATAAAAATATTCAACGTAATAATAGGGGTGGGACGTAATGGGTGAAAAATTCAGATTCATGCGAGTAGTATTTTTTTTGTGTTCATTTATACATAAATAACACTAAACAATCAAACATTTTGAAAATTTTGCAAAATTCAGAAGGTGCAGGCCAACTAGTTTTTGGCTATTTTACATTCATGAAAACCCTTTCACAGCCTGAAAATGGTCCTAAATTAAAGTACTATATCAGATTTAACCATCTATATCCATTCATAGCTTTTGATGATGTTTTAGGACCTGCAATGTCGCATGAAACCACATTTTCACCGAAAAATGATGGATTTTGAGTCCCGTGGAGCCCTAACGGCTATTTTTGGCCTGTTTGATTGTTTAGTGTTATTTATGTATAAATGAACACAAAAAAATACTACTCACATGAATCTGAAATTTTCACCCATTACGTCCCACCCCTAGTAATAAAAACAAAATGTGTTGGATTTGTAGAGCTATGTTCTGTCGATTTTATGTCTGTAGGAAAAACAGCATCAACAAGTTTGTTTTTTTTAAGATTTTCTAAATTTTTGCCTACAGGTCAATTCGGAATATAACTTCAAAAAGTTGACAAAATAAACGAAGACATCGTCTCTTAAACAGATAAAGAAACATTAAGAATCTTAAATAAAAAAACTACTTTTTATTTCTAAAATTATTTTTTCTTCAAAACACTACCACGCTAACAGTTTTTTTTATTACTTGACCTCATATTGCAAATAGTATTTAAAAATTTTATTTCAAGGCTAAAATTGTTAACATGACTATATTTGAAATTATTTTTCCTCAGGAACCTTCCAACCACACGGGCAATGCTGGATGAATACTGCTAGTATATATGTATATACTAGTCCTATCCACCTGTTGCCTGTGTGATTGCGTTTTTCTAGGGGAACCGATACAGAGTGATTACTGGAAAAAATATGAAAAAAAATCAATTAATTATAATAAAAATAGGGACATAATTTTTTTAAGGGAACAGAAAAATCTCCCAGAATTAATTCGACAGCCTCTTTGAATTCTATCCAAGAAGAGACCTTTACTTTTCCTTTTTCTTTTTTTCTTTTCTTACTGATCATTTTTTCTAGGATCTTCTTTTTTTTTAGATTTTATCTGGAGAAAGCCCACCAATTAACTACGAGAACAGAGAAATAATAAAAGTATTTAAAAAACAGCAAATTTTTCCCAGAGGCCATGCACTTCCCTTATAAAAGACCCACGAATCAAAATATTGCTGACGAAAGCTAGTGAGCGGTTTATAAATGAAACTCAAGAAAACCTAGTATTTTTCGCCTGGAACCACTCCCTCAGCTTGAGACCTAAGTGTTATGGCCCTGTAAAGGGTCCGGAATGAAAACGCGAACTCTGAGTTTAGATGAAACAGGTATATTGGAGAAAATATAATACAACAGAGAAACTAGAGTGGTGGTACGTCAGTCTTGACTGCCAGTATAGACTGGGGTTGGTTCAGGTATTTTATCCATTCCCACCACAGAAATATGTGGCACAAGGCCAAAAGGTGAGGAGATCCAAACAGCGCCCCTAAAGAAGGAGCTCTCTGGTTTCTAAAAACTTGCTTGGGCAGCCCCGTCGGCATTCTCCGGTAAGGGCGCCTCAGGCAGCAAGCAATAAACTTACTCCACCCTAAAGAGGAGAGGCAAGGCCTGGAAGTGTGGACCTCCTAGGAAAACCCAGGGCCGTATACCTCAGCCCGACAGATAAAAGGTCATCGAAATGGCCAAGTTCCTCTCGAACTGATTGTCGAGAACGGATCCTCGACTGGTATTATCCCATCCGACGTCCTCAATCAACCGCAGTTAATGAGAGACTGAACGGTATCTAATTCCCTCCCACCGCAGGAATATGTGACACAAGGTTCGGAAAGTGGGGGAAGAGTCAAGCCAGCACCCCTAAAGAAGGAGCACTCTGGTCTAGCAAAAATAGCCTGGGCAACCCCGTCGGCATTCCCCGGTCAGGGCGCCTCAGCCAGTAAACGATAAACTTACTCCTCCCCAAAGAGGGGAGGCAAAGCCTGGGAGAGTGCACCTCCTAGGACAACCCAGGGCAGTATACCTCAGCCCGGCAGATAAAAGGCCACCGAAATGGCCCAGTTCCTGCCGGATTGATTGTCGAGAACGAATTCTTGACTGGTATTACCAGGGTTGTTTAACAATGAAGAGCAGTTGCTCCCAGCATTTATTATGAATGGAAGAGTCCAAAGTCCGTTATAGAAGAGGTACCATAACACTAAGGTACCATGTTTATCCAAACTTCTGTAACATTATATATATATATATATATATATATATATATATATATATATATATATATATATATATGGGAAAATGAAAAAGGAAAACCAAAAAATGGATGTTTTTTATGTGTACATCAACGTTTCGTCTTTATTTATAAGACTTCATCAGGATGATAAAATAGAGAAAAAATGTCATGCAAGTACAGATACATGTAGGGTAGACATATTGGGAGGAAAAATAAAATGAAATAATGGCCCCTACTGGGTGGACGTCCGTACTTGTTGGAGCTATTTCTCCAACAAGTACATCCTTCTCTTCCCATATATATATATATATATGAAATTAAAATGGAATAAGCGGAAGAACCTAAAAAGCTCAACGTTTCGCCCAAATGTTATATGGGCTTTGTCAAGAGTGAACGAAAAATGACAAAGCCCATATAACATTTGGGTGAAACGTTGAGCTTTTTAGGTCTTCCGCTTATTCCATTTTAATTTCATACCGTCGGATTATTTTATCCTTTCATCTATTCATATATATATATATATATATATATATATATATATATATATATATATATATATATATATATATATATATATATACATATATATATATATGTATTATTATTATTATTATTATTATTATTATTATTATTATTATTATTTCATGTATTCACATAAAATGTTATAAGGAGATATAATCTTTTATGTATCGATTTTCAGTATTTACTTCAACAGTGCTCAATACGTGAGTAGAGCTAGGTAGTAAGTTATGAAAATATATTTATGGCAATTAAATTACACAGAGACTTCCGCGTTTCATCCCTATAGTTTTTTAAAAAATCGATTTGATTATTTTGTTTTGTTTGGTGATCTTACAAGAACCGGTGTGTCCATGTGATTATACCGTATATATATTAACGTAGGTTCCTGGGGACGCAGGTGATTGATCCTTACTTCACAATTGTTTTGTTGTCTGGTGATGAGCATGTGGCTAAATTTGTTTTCTTAAATTTTCTACTATCAAGTCGTTTGCAAGGGGTTCCCGTCTGTGGAACACATTACCACAGGACTGCTTCCCTGCATATTACAACAGGGTCGTATTCAAATCCAATGTCAACAAATACTTGTCATAAACCGTCCCCATGAGTAAACACACTTAGTTCATTCCATTCATCATCTTCAATCGTCTAATAATATTCTTCATCTTTCAACTGACAATAATTCTATCTTATTAATGTTATCCTCGAGTGGCTTTTAGTATTGACTCATTAGTAAAAAAAAAAAAAAAAGGAACAGACTATTTTGCCGGTCCCGGCAAAATAACGAGCCCCTCGTTATTCTGCCGGGACCGGCAAAATAATTTATACGGCGATTTTCGGCACGAAAATCGCCGTATAAATTATTTATTTCATTTTAAAAAATAGTCAGAAGTTTTAATTATTTCTTTTTTTATTGGAAAAATATTGAAATAAAAATAAACCGGCAGTTAAATTGACTCGTGAAATCTTCAATGTAACTGTAACAGTTAGGTTAAATAAACCTGAACCGGCAAAATAACAGCCCTATCGTTATTCTGCCTGGACCGGCAAAATAACGAGGGGGTCGTTATTTTGCCGGTCCAGGCAAAATAGCCTATTCGAAAAGAAAAAAAGAATATATTTAGAAAAGGATGATTGGTTCTTTAATAATCAGATGTGACTGTAGAAAAGAATTTGAATGTTCATTTGTACGTAAGGGTAAAAAATGAAATGGGATCGTTGCACAACTTGTTTCTGGTTACGCTAATGGACGGGGGGGGATCGGTTATTTGGTCAGTGAAGCAATTGCATGCTGGCAAATAAAAGCTTCTACTGGGATGATGACCAGGAGTGGTTACCTGGGGGGTGGGGGGGGGGGCATTTTAGTAAAGGTTACTCCATTAGAAGAAAAGTTAGAAGGAAACAGCAAAGCAGTCCCAAGCCGCCATTCATTATCAAGTTGAAAGATGAATACACTCTCTCTTTTCAGAGGTCCATGAGAACATGAGGTTGTATGTTACGATGACATAGGAGTGGGTTATGAAAAAGTAGGGATTTTACTTGAAATGATACGAAATAGGAGATTGGTTGTTTTGTTTTACGGCATATCAACCCTTTTCTGGGTTAGTTAATGCCAAATCCTGTCATTTTGGTAAAAGTTTGAATGCTTCAAGTTGTTTATGTCTTCAAATATTTATTTATGGTGTTTGTTTTTTGTTTTTTTTTGTAGAGGAAAATTGCTGGTTTTGTTTTTTGCTTTGCAGAACATGATTGAGTTTTGCAAAGGGAAAAGATATAAAAAACAATAAAATCAATGTTTTGTGCATTTTAGGTCAGAAAGCCAGTATTTTCAGACAGTCCGATCTGGTAGCACCAGTAAGAAATATGAGAGGAAACGTACAAAGAATGCATATTTTTCTGTGTGGACAAGCTTGTTTAGGGTTAGGATTCTATGTGGACAAGCTTGGTTAGGGTTAGGGTTCTATGTGGACAAGCTTGTTTAGGGTTAAGGTTCTATGTGGACAAGCTTGTTTAGGGTTAGAGTTCTATGTAGACAAGCTTGTTTAGGGTTAAGGTTCTATGTGGACAAGCTTGGTTAGGGTTAGGGTTCTATGTGGACAAGCTTGTTTAGGGTTAGGGTTTTATGTGGACAAGCTTGTTTAGGGTTAAGGTTTTATGTGGACAAGCTTGTTTAGGGTAAGGGTTCTATGTGGACAAGCTTGGTTAGGGTTAGGGTTCTATGTGGACAAGCTTGTTTAGGGTTAGAGTTCTATGTAGACAAGCTTGTTTAGGGTTAGGGTTTTATGTGGACAAGCTTGTTTAGGGTTAAGGTTCTATGTGGACAAGCTTGTTTAGGGTTAGGGTTTTATGTGGACAAGCTTGTTTAGGGTTAAGGTTCTATGTGGACAAGCTTGTTTAGGGTTAGGGTTTTATGTGGACAAGCTTGTTTAGGGTTAAGGTTCTATGTGGACAAGCTTGTTTAGGGTTAGGGTTCTATGTGGACAAGCTTGGTTAGGGTTAGGGTTCTATGAGGACAAGCTTGTTTAGGGTTAAGGTTCTATGTGGACAAGCTTGTTTAGGGTTAGGGTTCTATGTGGACAAGCTTGTTTAGGGTTAGGGTTTTATGTGGACAAGCTTGGTTAGGGTTAGGGTTCTATGTGGACAAGCTTGGTTAGGGTTAGGGTTCTATGTGGACAAGCTTGTTTAGGGTTAGGGTTCTATGTGGACAAGCTTGGTTAGGGTAAGGGTTTTATGTGGACAAGCTTGGTTAGGGTTAGTGTTCTATGTGGACAAGCTTGGTTAGGGTTAGGGTTCTATGTGGACAAGCTTGGTTAGGGTTAGGGTTCTATGTGGACAAGCTTGGTTAGGGTTAGGGTTCTATGTGGACAAGCTTGGTTAGGGTTAGGGTTCTATGTGGACAAGCTTGTTTAGGGTTAGGGTTCTATGTGGACAAGCTTGGTTAGGGTTAGGGTTTTATGTGGACAAGCTTGGTTAGGGTTAGTGTTCTATGTGGACAAGCTTGGTTAGGGTTAGGGTTCTATGTGGACAAGCTTGGTTAGGGTTAGGGTTCTATGTGGACAAGCTTGGTTAGGGTTAGGGTTCTATGTGGACAAGATTGTTTAGGGTTAGGGTTCTATGTGGACAAGCTTGTTTAGGGTTAAGGTTCTATGTGGACAAGCTTGTTTAGGGTTAAGGTTCTATGTGGACAAGCTTGTTTAGGGTTAAGGTTCTATGTGGACTAGCTTGGTTAGGGTTAGGGTTCTATGTGGACAAGCTTGGTTAGGGTTAGGGTTCTATGTGGACAAGCTTGTTTAGGGTGAGGGTTCTATGTGGACAAGCTTGGTTAGGGTTAAGGTTCTATGTGGACAAGCTTGTTTAGGGTTAAGGTTCTATGTGGACAAGCTTGGTTAGGGTTAGGGTTCTATGTGGACAAGCTTGTTTAGGGTTAGGGTTCTATGTGGACAAGCTTGTTTAGGGTTAGAGTTCTATGTGGACAAGCTTGGTTAGGGTTAAGGTTCTATGTGGACAAGCTTGTTTAGGGTTAGGGTTCTATGTGGACAAGTTTGTTTAGGGTTAGGGTTCTATGTGGACAAGCTTGGTTAGGGTTAGGGTTCTATGTGGACAAGCTTGTTTAGGGTTAGGGTTCTATGTGGACAAGCTTGTTTAGGGTTAGGGTTCTATGTGGACAAGCTTGGTTAGGGTTAGGGTTCTATGTGGACAAGCTTGTTTAGGGTTAGTGTTCTATGTGGATAAGCTTGTAAAGGGTTAGGGTTCTATGTGGACAAGCTTGGTTAGGGTTACGGTTCTATGTGGACAAGCTTTGTTAGGGTTAGGGTTCTATGTGGACAAGCTTGTTTAGGGTTAGGGTTCTATGTGGACAAGCTTGGTTAGGGTTAGGGTTCTATGTGGACAAGCTTGTTTAGGGTTAGGGTTCTATGTGGACAAGCTTGTTTAGGGTTAGGGTTCTATGTGGACAAGCTTGGTTAGGGTTAGAGTTCTATGTGGACAAGCTTGTTTAGGGTTAAGGTTCTATGTGGACAAGCTTGTTTAGGGTTAGGGTTCTATGTGGACAAGCTTGGTTAGGGTTAGGGTTTTATGTGGACAAGCTTGGTTAGGGTTAGGGTTCTATGTGGACAAGCTTGGTTAGGGTTAGGGTTCTATGTGGACAAGCTTGGTTAGGGTTAGGGTTTTATGTGGACAAGCTTGGTTACGGTTAGGGTTTTATGTGGACACGCTTGGTTAGGGTTAGGGTTCTATGTGGACAAGCTTGTTTAGGGTTAAGGTTCTATGTGGACAAGCTTGTTTAGGGTTAGGGTTTTATGTGGACAAGCTTGGTTAGGGTCAGTGTTTTATGTGGACAAGCTTGGTTAGGGTTAAGGTTCTATGTGGACAAGCTTGGTTAGGGTTAGGGTTCTATGTGGACAAGCTTGGTTAGGGTTAGGGTTTTATGTGGACACGCTTGGTTAGGGTTAGGGTTCTATGTGGACAAGCTTGTTTAGGGTTAAGGTTCTATGTGGACAAGCTTGTTTAGGGTTAGGGTTCTATGTGGACAAGCTTGTTTAGGGTTAGGGTTCTATGTGGACAAGCTTGGTTAGGGTTAGGGTTCTATGTGGACAAGCTTGTTTAGGGTAAGGGTTCTATGTGGACAAGCTTGTTTAGGGTTAGTGTTCTATGTGGCCAAGCTTGGTTAGGGTTAGGGTTCTATGTGGACAAGCTTGTTTAGGGTTAAGGTTCTATGTGGACAAGCTTGGTTAGGGTAAGGGTTCTATGGGGACAAGCTTGTTTAGGGTTAGGGTTCTATGTGGACAAGCTTAGTTAGGGTTAGGGTTTTATGTGGACAAGCTTGGTTATGGTTAGGGTTCTATGTGGACAAGCTTGGTTAGGGTTAGGGTTCTATGTGGACAAGCTTGGTTAGGGTTAGTGTTCTATGTGGCCAAGCTTGGTTAGGGTTAGTGTTTCTATGTGGACAAGCTTGTTTAGGGTTAAGGTTCTATGTGGACAAGCTTGGTTAGGGTAAGGGTTCTATGTGGACAAGCTTGTTTAGGGTTAGGGTTCTATGTGGACAAGCTTAGTTAGGGTTAGGGTTTTATGTGGACAAGCTTGGTTAGGGTTAGGGTTCTATGTGGACAAGCTTGGTTAGGGTTAGGGTTCTATGTGGACAAGCTTGGTTAGGGTTAGGGTTCTATGTGGACAAGCTTGGTTAGAGTTAGGGTCCAATGTGGACAAGCTTGTTTAGGGTTAAGGTTCTATGTGGACTAGCTTGGTAAGGGTTAGGGTTCTATGTAGACCACCTTGGTTAGGGTTAGGGTTCTATGTGGACAAGCTTGTTTAGGGTTAAGGTTCTATGTGGACAAGCTTGGTTAGGGTAAGGGTTCTATGTGGACAAGCTTGTTTAGGGTAAGGGTTCTATGTGGACAAGCTTGGTTAGGGTTAGGGTTCTATGTAGACAAGCTTGGTTAGGGTTAGAGTTCTATGTGGACAAGCTTGTTTAGGGTTAAGGTTCTATGTGGACAAGCTTGTTTAGGGTTAGGGTTCTATGTGGACAAGCTTGGTTAGGGTTAGGGTTCTATGTGGACAAGCTTGTTTAGGGTTAGGGTTCTATGTGGACAAGCTTGTTTAGGGTTAGGGTTCTATGTGGACCAGCTTGGTTAGGGTTAGGGTTCTATGTGGACAAGCTTGTTTAGGGTTAAGGTTCTATGTGGACAAGCTTGTTTAGGGTTAGGGTTCTATGTGGACAAGCTTGGTTAGGGTTAGGGTTCTATGTGGACAAGCTTGGTTAGGGTTAGGGTTCTATGTGGACAAGCTTGGTAAGGGTTAGGGTTCTATGTGGACAAGCTTGTTTAGGGTTAAGGTTCTATGTGGACCAGCTTGGTTAGGGTTAGGGTTCTATGTGGACAAGCTTGTTTAGGGTTAGGGTTCTATGTGGACAAGCTTATTTAGGGTTAAGGTTCTATGTGGACAAGCTTGGTTAGGGTTAGGGTTCTATGTGGACAAGCTTGTTTAGGGTTAAGGTTCTATGTGGACAAGCTTGTTTAGGGTTAGGGTTCTATGTGGACAAGCTTGGTTAGGGTTAGGGTTCTATGTGGACAAGCTTGGTTAGGGTTAGGGTTCTATGTGGACAAGCTTGGTTAGGGTTAGGGTTCTATGTGGACCAGCTTGTTTAGGGTTAAGGTTCTATGTGGACAAGCTTGGTTAGGGGTAGGGTTTTATGTGGACACGCTTGGTTAGGGTTAGGGTTCTATGTGGACAAGCTTGTTTAGGGTTAGGGTTCTATGTGGACAAGCTTAGTTAGGGTTAGGGTTTTATGTGGACAAGCTTGGTTAGGGTTAGGGTTCTATGTGGACAAGCTTGGTTAGGGTTAGGGTTCTATGTGGACAAGCTTGGTTAGGGTTAGGGTTCTATGTTGACAAGCTTGGTTAGGGTTAGGGTCCAATGTGGACAAGCTTGTTTAGGGTTAAGGTTCTATGTGGACTAGCTTGGTTAGGGTTAGGGTTCTATGTGGACCAGCTTGGTTAGGGTTAGGGTTCTATGTGGACAAGCTTGTTTAGGGTTAAGGTTCTATGTGGACAAGCTTGGTTAGGGTTAGGGTTCTATGTGGACAAGCTTGTTAAGGGTTAGGGTTCTATGTGGACAAGCTTGGTTAGGGTTAGGGTTCTATGTGGACAAGCTTGTTTAGGGTTAGGGTTCTATGTGGACAAGCTTGTTTAGGGGTAGGGGTCTATGTGGACAAGCTTGGTTAGGGTTAAGGTTCTATGTGGACCAGCTTGGTTAGGGTTAGGGTTCTATGTGGACAAGCTTGTTTAGGGTTAATGTTCTATGTGGTCAAGCTTGTTTAGGGTTAGGGTTCTATGTGGACAAGCTTGTTTAGGGTTAGGGTTCTATGTGGACAAGCTTGGTTAGGGTTAGGGTTCTATGTGGACAAGCTTGTTTAGGGTTAGGGGTCTATGTGGACAAGCTTGTTTAGGGTTAGGGTTCTATGTGGACAAGCTTGGTTAGGGTTAGGGTTTTATGTGGACAAGCTTGGTTAGGGTTAGGGTTCTATGTGGACAAGCTTGGTTAGGGTTAGGGTTCTATGTGGACAAGCTTGTTTAGGGTTAGGGTTCTATGTGGACAAGCTTGGTTAGGGGTAGGGTTTTATGTGGACAAGCTTGGTTAGGGTTAGGGTTCTATGTGGACAAGCTTGGTTAGGGGTAGGGTTTTATGTGGACAAGCTTGGTTAGGGGTAGGGTTTTATGTGGACAAGCTTGGTTAGGGTTAGGGTTTTATGTGGACAAGCTTGGTTAGGGTTAGTGTTCTATGTGGACAAGCTTGGTTAGGGTTAGGGTTCTATGTGGACAAGCTTGGTTAGAGTTAGGGTTCTATGTGGACAAGCTTGGTTTATGTCTATAACAGTTAAATCTTTTATTTTCTGGTGATGTACGAATATATGATCACTTTTTACTTACAGTGAAATGACATTTGGCAGGGTTTAGTAAAAGTAAAGTCCTCGACCATAGTTGAGGACGACCTATTCTTGAGCTGACATTTCTTTCCTTTTGCGGAGGGAAGCCCTTGCAAGGTGGTTAGGGTTAGGGTTCTATGTGGACAAGCTTGTTTAGGGTGAGGGTTCTATGTGGACAAGCTTGGTTAGGGTTAAGGTTCTATGTGGACAAGCTTGTTTAGGGTTAAGGTTCTATGTGGACAAGCTTGTTTAGGGTTAAGGTTCTATGTGGACAAGCTTGTTTAGGGTTAAGGTTCTATGTGGACAAGCTTGTTTAGGGTTAAGGTTCTATGTGGACTAGCTTGGTTAGGGTTAGGGTTCTATGTGGACAAGCTTGGTTAGGGTTAGGGTTCTATGTGGACAAGCTTGTTTAGGGTGAGGGTTCTATGTGGACAAGCTTGGTTAGGGTTAAGGTTCTATGTGGACAAGCTTGTTTAGGGTTAAGGTTCTATGTGGACAAGCTTGGTTAGGGTTAGGGTTCTATGTGGACAAGCTTGTTTAGGGTTAGGGTTCTATGTGGACAAGCTTGTTTAGGGTTAGAGTTCTATGTGGACAAGCTTGGTTAGGGTTAAGGTTCTATGTGGACAAGCTTGTTTAGGGTTAGGGTTCTATGTGGACAAGTTTGTTTAGGGTTAGGGTTCTATGTGGACAAGCTTGGTTAGGGTTAGGGTTCTATGTGGACAAGCTTGTTTAGGGTTAGGGTTCTATGTGGACAAGCTTGTTTAGGGTTAGGGTTCTATGTGGACAAGCTTGGTTAGGGTTAGGGTTCTATGTGGACAAGCTTGTTTAGGGTTAGTGTTCTATGTGGATAAGCTTGTAAAGGGTTAGGGTTCTATGTGGACAAGCTTGGTTAGGGTTACGGTTCTATGTGGACAAGCTTGGTTAGGGTTAGGGTTCTATGTGGACAAGCTTGTTTAGGGTTAGGGTTCTATGTGGACAAGCTTGGTTAGGGTTAGGGTTCTATGTGGACAAGCTTGTTTAGGGTTAGGGTTCTATGTGGACAAGCTTGTTTAGGGTTAGGGTTCTATGTGGACAAGCTTGGTTAGGGTTAGAGTTCTATGTGGACAAGCTTGTTTAGGGTTAAGGTTCTATGTGGACAAGCTTGTTTAGGGTTAGGGTTCTATGTGGACAAGCTTGGTTAGGGTTAGGGTTTTATGTGGACAAGCTTGGTTAGGGTTAGGGTTCTATGTGGACAAGCTTGGTTAGGGTTAGGGTTCTATGTGGACAAGCTTGGTTAGGGTTAGGGTTTTATGTGGACAAGCTTGGTTACGGTTAGGGTTTTATGTGGACACGCTTGGTTAGGGTTAGGGTTCTATGTGGACAAGCTTGTTTAGGGTTAAGGTTCTATGTGGACAAGCTTGTTTAGGGTTAGGGTTTTATGTGGACAAGCTTGGTTAGGGTCAGTGTTTTATGTGGACAAGCTTGGTTAGGGTTAAGGTTCTATGTGGACAAGCTTGGTTAGGGTTAGGGTTCTATGTGGACAAGCTTGGTTAGGGTTAGGGTTTTATGTGGACACGCTTGGTTAGGGTTAGGGTTCTATGTGGACAAGCTTGTTTAGGGTTAAGGTTCTATGTGGACAAGCTTGTTTAGGGTTAGGGTTCTATGTGGACAAGCTTGTTTAGGGTTAGGGTTCTATGTGGACAAGCTTGGTTAGGGTTAGGTTTCTATGTGGACAAGCTTGTTTAGGGTAAGGGTTCTATGTGGACAAGCTTGTTTAGGGTTAGTGTTCTATGTGGCCAAGCTTGGTTAGGGTTAGGGTTCTATGTGGACAAGCTTGTTTAGGGTTAAGGTTCTATGTGGACAAGCTTGGTTAGGGTAAGGGTTCTATGTGGACAAGCTTGTTTAGGGTTAGGGTTCTATGTGGACAAGCTTAGTTAGGGTTAGGGTTTTATGTGGACAAGCTTGGTTATGGTTAGGGTTCTATGTGGACAAGCTTGGTTAGGGTTAGGGTTCTATATGGACAAGCTTGGTTAGGGTTAGTGTTCTATGTGGCCAAGCTTGGTTAGGGTTAGTGTTTCTATGTGGACAAGCTTGTTTAGGGTTAAGGTTCTATGTGGACAAGCTTGGTTAGGGTAAGGGTTCTATGTGGACAAGCTTGTTTAGGGTTAGGGTTCTATGTGGACAAGCTTAGTTAGGGTTAGGGTTTTATGTGTACAAGCTTGGTTAGGGTTAGGGTTCTATGTGGACAAGCTTGGTTAGGGTTAGGGTTCTATGTGGACAAGCTTGGTTAGGGTTAGGGTTCTATGTGGACAAGCTTGGTTAGAGTTAGGGTCCAATGTGGACAAGCTTGTTTAGGGTTAAGGTTCTATGTGGACTAGCTTGGTAAGGGTTAGGGTTCTATGTAGACCACCTTGGTTAGGGTTAGGGTTCTATGTGGACAAGCTTGTTTAGGGTTAAGGTTCTATGTGGACAAGCTTGGTTAGGGTAAGGGTTCTATGTGGACAAGCTTGTTTAGGGTAAGGGTTCTATGTGGACAAGCTTGGTTAGGGTTAGGGTTCTATGTAGACAAGCTTGGTTAGGGTTAGAGTTCTATGTGGACAAGCTTGTTTAGGGTTAAGGTTCTATGTGGACAAGCTTGTTTAGGGTTAGGGTTCTATGTGGACAAGCTTGGTTAGGGTTAGGGTTCTATGTGGACAAGCTTGTTTAGGGTTAGGGTTCTATGTGGACAAGCTTGTTTAGGGTTAGGGTTCTATGTGGACCAGCTTGGTTAGGGTTAGGGTTCTATGTGGACAAGCTTGTTTAGGGTTAAGGTTCTATGTGGACAAGCTTGTTTAGGGTTAGGGTTCTATGTGGACAAGCTTGGTTAGGATTAGGGTTCTATGTGGACAAGCTTGGTTAGGGTTAGGGTTCTATGTGGACAAGCTTGGTTAGGGTTAGGGTTCTATGTGGACAAGCTTGGTTAGGGTTAGGGTTCTATGTGGACAAGCTTGGTAAGGGTTAGGGTTCTATGTGGACAAGCTTGTTTAGGGTTAAGGTTCTATGTGGACCAGCTTGGTTAGGGTTAGGGTTCTATGTGGACAAGCTTGTTTAGGGTTAGGGTTCTATGTGGACAAGCTTATTTAGGGTTAAGGTTCTATGTGGACAAGCTTGGTTAGGGTTAGGGTTCTATGTGGACAAGCTTGTTTAGGGTTAAGGTTCTATGTGGACAAGCTTGTTTAGGGTTAGGGTTCTATGTGGACAAGCTTGGTTAGGGTTAGGGTTCTATGTGGACAAGCTTGGTTAGGGTTAGGGTTCTATGTGGACAAGCTTGGTTAGGGTTAGGGTTCTATGTGGACCAGCTTGTTTAGGGTTAAGGTTCTATGTGGACAAGCTTGGTTAGGGGTAGGGTTTTATGTGGACACGCTTGGTTAGGGTTAGGGTTCTATGTGGACAAGCTTGTTTAGGGTTAGGGTTCTATGTGGACAAGCTTAGTTAGGGTTAGGGTTTTATGTGGACAAGCTTGGTTAGGGTTAGGGTTCTATGTGGACAAGCTTGGTTAGGGTTAGGGTTCTATGTGGACAAGCTTGGTTAGGGTTAGGGTTCTATGTTGACAAGCTTGGTTAGGGTTAGGGTCCAATGTGGACAAGCTTGTTTAGGGTTAAGGTTCTATGTGGACTAGCTTGGTTAGGGTTAGGGTTCTATGTGGACCAGCTTGGTTAGGGTTAGGGTTCTATGTGGACAAGCTTGTTTAGGGTTAAGGTTCTATGTGGACAAGCTTGGTTAGGGTTAGGGTTCTATGTGGACAAGCTTGTTTAGGGTTAGGGTTCTATGTGGACAAGCTTGGTTAGGGTTAGGGTTCTATGTGGACAAGCTTGTTTAGGGTTAGGGTTCTATGTGGACAAGCTTGTTTAGGGGTAGGGGTCTATGTGGACAAGCTTGGTTAGGGTTAAGGTTCTATGTGGACCAGCTTGGTTAGGGTTAGGGTTCTATGTGGACAAGCTTGTTTAGGGTTAATGTTCTATGTGGTCAAGCTTGTTTAGGGTTAGGGTTCTATGTGGACAAGCTTGTTTAGGGTTAGGGTTCTATGTGGACAAGCTTGGTTAGGGTTAGGGTTCTATGTGGACAAGCTTGTTTAGGGTTAGGGGTCTATGTGGACAAGCTTGTTTAGGGTTAGGGTTCTATGTGGACAAGCTTGGTTAGGGTTAGGGTTTTATGTGGACAAGCTTGGTTAGGGTTAGGGTTCTATGTGGACAAGCTTGGTTAGGGTTAGGGTTCTATGTGGACAAGCTTGTTTAGGGTTAGGGTTCTATGTGGACAAGCTTGGTTAGGGGTAGGGTTTTATGTGGACAAGCTTGGTTAGGGTTAGGGTTCTATGTGGACAAGCTTGGTTAGGGGTAGGGTTTTATGTGGACAAGCTTGGTTAGGGGTAGGGTTTTATGTGGACAAGCTTGGTTAGGGTTAGGGTTTTATGTGGACAAGCTTGGTTAGGGTTAGTGTTCTATGTGGACAAGCTTGGTTAGGGTTAGGGTTCTATGTGGACAAGCTTGGTTAGAGTTAGGGTTCTATGTGGACAAGCTTGGTTTATGTCTATAACAGTTAAATCTTTTATTTTCTGGTGATGTACGAATATATGATCACTTTTTACTTACAGTGAAATGACATTTGGCAGGGTTTAGTAAAAGTAAAGTCCTCGACCATAGTTGAGGACGACCTATTCTTGAGCTGACATTTCTTTCCTTTTGCGGAGGGAAGCCCTTGCAAGGTGGTTTGGTCACACAATGATCAATAAGCCTCCAGGGCGTAATAATACTGACCGATCCTTTGTAGGACTACATCCAGACCGTTATGAATGTACTCAGCAGTCATAGAGAGCTTTCAGGCACCTACGAAGAAAGACGACTTGTCTCTTGTCGCGGTCAACTTGATCCCGAGGACCGGCTATCTCCACTGGAAGATATACTTAAACAAGCCAGGACTGCATTCTTACTCCAGCTGTTTTCGAGTAGAAGCACATACTTGTAAAAACCCCTGTTCTTTTTTTTAGATGTAGGGGATGGCACCACTCTTTTACCCTTGATCCTCACCTTATAATGCTGAATGTTTAACAAGTATCATTTTATTCGAGTCGACCAAGAATTGGACACCGGTCACTCGGACCATTAGCGAATACTCAAACCATTCGGCCAAATTGGCCATAAACAACTTATTTTAACTTAAAACAATGTTTTAGTAAAAAAAAAAAAAAAATAGCAGTAAACATAAACAATAGTAAGTTTTGGATAAGACAAACCTTGTTTATGAGTTTAAATGTCCTTTGGGAGACTGCATCTCCGACAACCAAGAAAAAAACATATACATAGGTTTGCCTACCACGACTTTGTCGAGAAGTATGACGATGCATTTGTCTGATACTAGCGCCGTAGCCCAACACTTAACTAACGACCACTCCTGCCCCCGATCGGAATTCAGAAAACTCTTAGTAGAAAATACCAAAATCTTAGAATATAGTACTAACAAACAAAAACTCCATATATTAGAAGCCTTATATATAAAAACCAAAAAAACCCTAATTAATAGAATTAACTTTAATATAAGTAATAATATTCTAAAATATTTATAGCTTCAAATAGTTTCGTACTTAGTACATAATTCCCACCAAAAACCTTCTATAAATACTAACACATGGTCTATACCTGATTAACCTCATTCCCCCGAAGATGGACCCAGATGGGTCCGAAAGTACTTGGGGGACATATCCAAACTATGGCAAATTCATCAGCCAATTCACTTCTGAAACTAAGATCCTAATTCGGACTATTGAAAGCATCTACCAAAGGATATCTAGACATGAGTTGTCTCTTATATTCAACAATACTTGCCTGCAAGAGAAGATGCTGCCTATATATATATATATATATATATATATATATATATATATATATATATATATATATATATATATATATATATATATTGTACAGCAATTTTATATTAGATATAACATTTTTTTTTAATTCACTAATGGATTAAATTTGAATTTTAACATTAGAATAAATTAATATAATAACACCTAATTAAAATTAATCTAACACACACACCAAATAACTTAAAATAAATAAGTAAATGTAACAATAATAAATAAATTTAATGGGAATTATTTCATAATTTAAAACATTTAGATCTAATTTGCTGCAGGGTATATGTGGGAGATATATCAGCGGTAATGCAAAGGAAAACAATATCATCAGCACTTAAGACCACACAAGTTTCAGAAGATTTAAAACACTTACCATTTGATAAAGAGGTCTTACCTCAAAATATATCATGGAAAACGGTTACACACATTAGATCACTGTGTAGAAGTTGAGATTGAATACTGTAAGATTTAGGAAAACAAAATATCACTTCGGTTTTGTCTTCCTTCTCAACACTGGCATATTACCACTTCTTGCATTGTGATAGTCTTCTATGATCCCTCTATAGACATATTGCATACAATGATTCAAGCAAACTACATCACCTAATCATATATATAGTGTTAAACGATGTCTACTCGAAGTGTATCAGGCAACGATTATATGGTGGATTTGTAATTAAGTCAACAGAGGAATATATTTACGACAATATGTGGAGACTCGTGTTTGTGTATATAATACTGGGTGCTTTTTAGGAATAGGTATCCAGAAATTTGCAGTCGTGACGTAAGCAGTTTCAACTATTAACAGTCTCGGAAGTGTTCAGTGAAACTCAGAATTGATGATATATGTACCGAAATTTTCTTTCATACCTATTCCTAAAAAGTACCTAATACTATTATTAAATCGAAAAGTTAATTATTCTACAGAGTTGGAAACATAAAAAAATTCACAAAGCAAAAAATGAGACCCATACAGGATTTAAACCTGTGTCTACGAAGAGGGACAACTAGTTTTACTTCTCACTCAATGGGACGACAGTGAAGCAAATATATATATATATATATATATATATATATATATATATATATATATATATATATATATATATATATATATATATTCTCTCCAAATATGATCTAAGGTTAAGATCGGATTCTAACTCTGCCTGATGAGATCTCAGTTTATACAAACTGTTGATCGATAACATCGACATGCCAGTGTCGCAGATTTTGTACATGTCTGTGTAAATAAAAATAATCATATATAAAGCTCTATTTGATATTGAGCACTTTTTATAAACCCGGTTGAAATTCTTCGGATTACTACCCTGTGGATGTTTTACCTGGATTATTATCATTATTATATATATATATATATATATATATATATATATATATATATATATATATATATATATATATATATATATAGAGAGAGAGAGAGAGAGAGAGAGAGAGAGAGAGAGAGAGAGAGAGGGTTAATTCTTTATTTGCAACCATAAATAAGTAAGGTAACATTAGGAAATATTTAATAGACAAATACTGCAGAAACAAATTTACCTTTAAAAAATTCTGATTTATCAGGAATCACAAAGAGCAGTTTTACCAAAGAAACAAAGTAAGTTATTTACTTTTTTTTATTATGATGAAATAGATATATTCAAAGAAATAGTAAAAGGGGGAAAGTGTGATGGATAGTATGAATGTGTGAAGGAAAAAATAAAAAGTGTGAAGGATAAAAAGAAAGAAAAAGTGTGAAAGAAAAGAAAGAAAAAGTATGAAGGAAAGAAAGAAAGAAAAAATGTGAAGGAAAAAAAAAGTTTGAAGGAAAGAAATAAAAAGTGTGAGGGAAAGAAAGAAACAAAAGGTGTGAAGGAAAGAAAGAAAAAGTGTGAAGGAAAGAAAGAAAAAGTGTGAAGGAAAGAAAGAAAAAGTGTGAAGGAAAGAAAGAAACAAAAAGTGTGAAGGAAAGAAAGAAAAAGTGTGAAGGAAAGAAACAAACAAAAAGTTTAAAGGAAAGAAAGAAAAAGTGTGAAGGAAAGAAAGAAAGAAAGAAAAAGTGTGAAGGAAAGAAAGAAAGAAAAAGTTTAAAGGAAAGAAAGAAAAAGTGTGAAGGAAAGAAAGAAAGAAAAAGTGTGAAGGAAAGAAAGAAAACGTGTGAGGAAAAGAAAGAAAGAAAAAGTGTGAAAGAAAGAAAGAAAACGTGTGAGGGAAAGAAAGAAACAAAAAGTTTGAAGGAAAGAAATAAAAAGTGTGAAGGAAAGAAAGAAAACGTGTGAGGGAAAGAAAGAAAGAAATAAAAAGTGTGAAAGAAAGAAAGAAAAAGTGTGAGGGAAAGAAAGAAACAAAAAGTGTGAAGGAAAGAAAGAAAACGTGTGAGGGAAAGAAAGAAATAAAAAGTGTGAAGGAAAGAAAGAAAACGTGTGAGGGAAAGAAAGAAATAAAAAGTGTGAAAGAAAGAAAGAACAGGTAAGGGACAAAGTGTCCATTTAGAATACGTGTAGCTACCCGGCGTTGTCAGGAAGTCTGTACTTTCATTTTTTGTTTACCTTTTTACTTTTTTAAACTATAGCATTATTTTTCTACCGTTTTTTATTTTTTGTTGTTAAATAGGATTTAAAAAATAAAATATAATTTGAATTTTTCATGTGAACAAACAGTGAATCTCTGTAAGTTTCTGTTACTGAAAGAATTATCGGGTCGAATAGAATACGCAATGGAAGACGATTGGAATTGCAATTTCTTCTGGCAAATAACACTGAATGATAATTTTCAAATATGACTGGCTAGTCAAAATCAAACATCGATTTGGCTGATACATTGCCATTTAGGTCTGACTTTGAAAATCCGACAAGATAACTTTAAATGTTAGAAAATTCAACGTTATGTCATAATAGAACACTTTTTCAGTTAATGTTCTTAGTATAAATATTAAGTGATTTTTTCTTAGAAAATGTTGACCCCTCCTCGACTTAAAATACAACTAAAACCCTATTTAAGGGTTCGAGTTTTAAAAAATAATATACTTTTTTATATACTAATAGGCCATCGCTTATCAATGCCCAAAGGCCACTCGAGGATAAGGATTAAGAGATTGTCATTTGGACGATGAACGCCAGCATGAGAGGATTGGAAACAATTGGTGGAATGGACAGAATTTGATTATCCAAGAGGATGGCTCAACAAGTATTTGTTAATACTTGAAGATAACCATGTTGTTGTGTGTTGGGAAACAGCATCGTGGCATCTTTTTTTTCACAGATGGAATGTTCTAGAGAAGAAACTTTGTTCATGGAAGCCAAATAGAACATTTGGCTTTTGATAGAGAGAGAGATAGAAGGAGAGAGATAGAAGGAGAGAGAGATAGAAGGAGAGAGAGATAGAAGAAGAGAGAGATAGAAGGAGAGAGAGAGAGAGAGAGAAGAAGAGAGAGAGAGAGAGAGAAGAAGAAGAAGAGAGAGATAGAAGGAGAGAGAGAGAGAGAGAGAGAAGAAGAGAGAGAGAGAGAGAGAGAGAGAAGAAGAAGAGAGAGATAGAAGGAGAGAGAGAGAGAGAAGAAGAGAGAGAGATAGAAGGAGAGAGAGAGAGAGATAGAAGGAGAGAGAGAGATAGAAGGAGAGAGAGAGATAGAAGAGAGAGATAGAAGGAGAGAGAGAGATAGAAGGAGAGAGAGAAGAGAAAGAGAGAGATAGAGGGAGAGAGAGGGAAAGACAGAAGAGAGAGATAGAAGGAGAGAGAGAGAAGGAGAGAGAGAGATAGAAGAGAGAGATAGAAGGAGAGAGAGAGATAGAAGAGAGAGATAGAAGGAGAGAGAGAGATAGAGGGAGAGAGAGGGAGAGAGAGAAGAGAGAGAGAAGGGAAAGTTTTTTGCTGTGGTTGTAGTTAGGCGGGTTCTTGCTGTGAATGTTTTACGGGGGGGGGGGAGCTAGGGATTGTAGTTCAGTCGAAAATAACGATACAGTAGAGAGAGGTGAGTAACATCTCTTCTGTGTAAAAAGAACGAGTTTGTGAAGTCAGTTTTATACTCTGTCAAAGCAGGAAAGAGTGCTCTGTGCAGCACCTCCGCAGATATAGCAGCAATATTCCATCTTAGGATGTATCTGACTCTCATACAGATAAAGGATTGCAGCAGGAGTGAGATACTTTCTGGAGCAGTAGAATGATCCAACACTTGTTCCAGTGACCTTAACAGATTTGATGTATGTCTTCGATTTCAGGTCTCGAGTGAAAGTCAATCGTAGGAGCTTATTAAAGAAGGGGGCTTCCTTCCTCAAGGAGACAGCAGCTATTTATTTCAACCGGGGAGTAATGAAGACCCGAGTGTTGGTGGTAAAAGGAGAGTAGCTTAGGTTTCTGACCATTCTCTGTGATCGAGCATACATCTACAGGAAATTTTATAAATTTATGTCCAATAGTTTTGACGTGATGCGGTGGCAAACATACGAACGGATATTTTTCGAATTATTATTAGATAACCTTTTTATCAGGTGTTGAAAGTCCTAGGTATGATCTTAATGTATATCCGATAGTGAGACTTCAATTTGGAGAGTGTGGAGTTACTCCTTAGTTTCCATTAGTAGTAGTAATGGTAGTAGTGGTGGTAGTAGTAGTAGTGGTAGTAGTAGTAGTAGTAGCAGTAGTAGTAGTGGGAGTAGTAGTAGTAGTAGTGGTGGTGGTGGTAGTAGTAGTGGTGGTGGTAGTGGTAGTGGTAGTGGTAGTAGTAGTAGTAGTAGTAGTAGTAGTAGTAGTAGGGGTAATAGTAGTAGTAGTAGTAGTGGTAGTAGTAGTAGTAGTAGTAGTGGTAGTAGTGGTAGTGGTAGTAGTAGTGGTAGTGGTAGTGGTAGTGGTAGTGGTAATAGTAGTAGTAGTAGTAGTAGTAGTAGTAGTAGTTCTTGTATTTAAGGTGCTTCGAATGTCCCGGGCTCCAGGATGGACAACACCAGGCAATATCTAACGCTTGCTCTCCAGGCGCTCCGATCCAAAGGGTTGACATTTGTCATGTTGCATGCAATCAAATCACTTCTTACACTCTCAACCCAGGTCTTTCTTGGTCCACCACGCCCCCTAGTGCCTGGGATATCCAAGTGCGTTATGGGGTTGACGCAAGAGGTGGCACGCTGTACATGGCCGAACCACCTGATATACCAAGCGCGTAAGACATTTATAATGCCACCAGTACCAAGTTTCCGATGAAGCACGCTTGAAGGGATCCTTTCCTCCAGTTTTCAGCCGCACATCTTCCTGATTATGGCATAGTCATGGCCCCTAAGCTGTAGCAGATCAGAAGCGTTTGGGGCCCACGTCTCACGTCCATGAAAGATGGCAGAACAAGCACAAGCTGAACATCTTGAAGGAAATGTATCTAGACCAGTGGCGGGCAACCTTTTCAGAGTGAGGGCCAGATGAGACTTTTGGAAGGAGATCGCGGACCGGAGTGAAAAACGAAATCTCAGAATTACTATATTTTGTTTACATGAATAAATTGTACAAAAATTGCATTGAACACTCTACAAATCTGATTTTTTTTCTCAGGAGACTCCTGTATGTAATGTTATAAAAGGCGCCGACGAAGAGCCATTTTGGAACCATAAAAAATAATGACGGGGGAAGTAGCAAGTTGATCCAGCATTCGTTTTGACACACCTCACATAAGTTCTCTGATTCATGCCCTTTTCTCGTCTCTCGTTTCCTCTTTGCCTCTCTCTTTCTCTTTTTCTATCTCAGGCCAAAGATTTGAAATTAATAGTTAAAGAAAAATGAAATATACATGCATCATCGCTCGCTGATATTCATACATTTTTATCTCACTGTAAATCTTAATTGAAACCTACATTTACGTCTATGTCACAAAATGATATGAGTTTTACTGGGAGGTCCGCGGGCCGTATTGCAATAATAAAGCATAACAGGGTAGTGGGCCGGATGCTAAGCCTTCGCAGGCCGGATATGGCCCGCTGGCCGGAGGTTGCCCGCCCCTGATCTAGATGTAAGGATTGGCAGCAGATTCTTCAACCTTCCCATCTATCGGTTAAATAAAAATGTATCGTTTAGAGACTATTTTTTTTATGGAACACGCTCCAGACAAGGCATGAAGCCACTTAATGTAAGGAGATAAAAAATAATAATAATATTTCAAAGTTAAAAACTAGCCCACGATAAGTGTTAGATGGATAGACTCAGACACAGAAAACAGCAATTGTTCCCCCTTTGTCAGAAACATCGCTCATGGAATGTGAGGACTAATAGACAAAATAAGTGAAGCGATAGTAACGAGAATGCCAAAAGTAAACCCAAGGTCCACTTTCTACTTTTCCTTTATTTACAAATTATATACTTACAAATTGCAGTACGAAATGGCTTGTTTCATTTAATCCTGTTAAGACTTAGCTTGTGTCTTTCAATCGTAGATGTGCCCTTTTTCTTCCTGAGATTTTCATGGATGGCTCTGCTCTTGACGAGAAATTGACTCTAAAACTTCTTGGTGTTTCTTTCTCATCAAATCTTTCTTGGAGTTTATATATTATATCCATTGCTCTTTCTGCTTCTAGTAAAGTCGGTTCTCTCTATCGCTCCAAACACTTTCTCACACATGAGGCTATTCTCTATCTATAAAAATCTACTATCAGACCATGTATGGAGTACTGTTGTCATATTTGGGCTGGTGAATCTCTGCCCCATTTGAAGGTTCTTGATAAGGTCCCACCCTTTCTTATTCGCTGCGCCCTCTCTCTCACAGACGTGATGTTGGCTAGTCTCAGTCTTTTCTATAAATACTATTATGGAATGTGTTCTTCAGAATTGTGTGATCTATTCACGGCTTGTTTTGCTCCAGCTCGTTTGACTCGTTGGTCTAGAGGTCCCCATCAATTCGCTGTTTTGATGCCTCATTGTAATATAGTTTCCTATTCCAGTAGCTTCTTTCCAAGAACTGCAGGATTGTGAAACTCTCTTCCTGCTGACTGTTTTCCTCCTACCTATAGCCTTGGTCTTTTCAAGACTAGGGTCAATAGGCATCTCCTGCCTTTGCAATAATCATCTTTCGTTCTTTTTAGCTCCTTACATCAAGTGGCTTCATGCCTTGTCTGGAGCAATTTCCATTAAAACAGAAACTTCCAAACCATTTGTGTACAAAACATATGTGTAGTTTCAGCATGAAATTACATAACAAGGGTTGATATGCTGTAAAACACAGCAATGAACTGAAATTATTGGAATCTGGCATCAAATAACCTGGCAAAGGATTGATATGCCATAAAACCAAAAAAAATATAATAAAACTATCATAAATAAATATTTGAAGACATTAAGAACTTGAAGCTTAAAATAACCCCAAAAGGGTTGATATTCCGTAAAACAGAACCAGGTATTAACAGTTAGGTGGACTAGTATAACGCGATCATTATAAAAGTGAGCCAATAAAAATTATAATAAAATTATAAAAACTGGCTGAGAAAAAAAAAAAGAAAGAAATGGAATTAAACAAAACAAAAAAAAAACAGAAGAAGGAGGGGGAGGCGAGAGAGAGTAAGAGGGGGAATAATGAAACCATGAATATATAAAATTAACAAAAAATTTAACAAATTATAACAAACAAACAAAAAAATATGAAAAAATGTTAACAGAATTACAAATACAAATTTGACAGAAGCAAAAAAAAAAAAAAATGTTTAGGTCTTTGTATGAGTAGAATTAATAGCAGGAGCAGCCAGAAAGGATGCAAGTCTTCTTTGTTGTATAGAAATGGTTTTTGAGGGGGTTATTTATTTTTTAGCGGTGGTGGAAGTGCGGGGGAGGAGGTCTGATTTCAAATTCAAATAATCAATTCTTTTAACAAGGTTCCCTCCACCTCTTTCAACACACATCCACCCTCTCATCCAAGATTCTTTCTTGTACTCATTCATTCATGAAAGTCATGAATGACGGTGTATTTTTTGTATATGAAAGATTATATAGAGATAATAAAAGTTCATGTGTGCGTTTGTGTGTGTGTGCATATATATATATATATATGTATATGTATATATATATATATATATATATATATATATATATATATATATATATATATATATATATATATATATATATAAAAGAGAGTGGTGGAGTTTGCTTGAAGTATTGTGTGTTTTGTATAAGTATTGTATTGAAGGCTATAACAATGCATGTTAGACAGTAAATACAAAACATAAAAAATACATACTAATATATAGAGGAAATAATAATAATAACAACAATAATAACAACAATAATAATAATAATAATAATAATAATAATAATAATAATAATAATAATAATAATAATAATAATAATAATCTATCACAAATGAAGGTTTGATATCTCTCTGTCTGAAGTCGAAACTATACTATTATTTTTATTTCTCGTACTATCGTTTAATGCTCTATTCGATTTACTATATTATTTCAGACTAATGTACTATCTGGCAATGCTTGATTAAGGTGGGGAAAGGTCGTCCTCATCTCCGCTTCAAGGATGTCTACAAGTGAGATATGAATGCTTGCTCAATGGACATCAATTCATGGGAAGCCTCTGCAGTTCACAGACCTGCCTGAAAGAAACAGATACGCCAGGGAATGATCATCAGTGAGAAAACCCTCCACGATGAAAACGCTGCGAAGAGAGCTAAGAGAAAAGCGAGCCAACAGGCAGCCCGACCAGCCGAAATAACACAACATTCAACAACAATATTATGTAAAAAAACTGTCAAATTCATCCCAAATACCCCGTATATATGTATGATATAAGTAATCCATGTATGTTTTTGCGGTTAAATTCGAAAAATAAAAGATATATAGATGTTATTATGATGTTTATATTTCGGACAGTCCTATTCCCTTTATCAAAAAAATATTTTTTCTTAATAAAAACAAATAAACGATATTTATAAAGATCTGCACATGTAATAACTTCCTTTTACAATCTGACTTTTTTTCCTTTTCGTTTCATTGTCTTTCTTTAATTCTAAACAACACATAAATTAACGGTCTCTTTCTAATGTTCTCCTTTGTTTTCATGTGCATTGAGAATATACGCTAGAATTTCAAAAATAATTTTTCTTTTTTTATGCATAGTACTTCGACGTTTATTATAACAGCGTCTCTTATGATTTCATTTGCATGTAATGTACGGAATCTGTCTATAGTTTAAACGAGGTCTGGATTTTTCTAGAAGACCCCAAAATAAAAAAAACATACACACGCCACCCCCAAAACAGATGAAATGCGGGTTGTAGTAGACCATGCGAATCCAGAATTGGCCTCTACAGTCACACAAGAAGATGCTCACGAACAACATCCCAAGATGGCGCTGCTCCATAGTCGTTGCGCCTGACGAATTACAACACCTATGCTGGCATATACGCAGAGCTTGAATATGGCAGTTTTTCATTTTGTGTTTTTTTTGTTTCCTCAATAATCTTCTTATGACCCCCTTTACGTAAAACTAAATTAAACTAAATATAGTCGACATTACCCACCCTTATGCCTAGCAGCTGTGTTCCAAAATTCATAAGGATCGGTTAATTAGTTTAGGAGAGTGAATCCTGTACATAGAAATATATAAGCATATGCACATACCTAACTTTTTATTCAAAATTCGATATAGGTGCCAGCAATCGCCACCAGCTTCTAAAGTTGCCTGGAAACCGCATCAACTGATTTCACAAGGATTTTCTTCTTTTTCTTTACTAATGCGTAAACACTTATCAAGACAAAAAACCCACTCGAAGATTAGGGTCAACAAGATGGATAG